>CM069916.1:49697234-50373428 GCA_036172215.1 Camellia granthamiana | reverse complement strand
AACAAATTTTTATTTTTTGAAGTTATTGTAGGCCCCAACATTTAAAGATTTAACTAAATAAAACATTTGGCGTAAGACTTCCAAAACCTTTGAACAGTCAGTAAATAAATAAAGATTACTAGGTATAAATAAGAATAATATATTTATATGATAATTATATTGTTCTTTCAACCCCAAATAATAAAACTTCAGGTTATTAGAGCATTTTTAATGAAAATGTTAAATTTTGTGTGTTGTATGATAAAAAATAATAAAAATGAGACTTAAAAATATATGTTAAGAGTTTATTAATTTTAAAGAGTAAGGGTATAGTACAATAATTATATTAAAGTGTATATAAAGTAATGTACAAATATATTAAATTAATAAAATAATATTATTATTATTTTTCTCTCTCCTCTCTCTTTTCTGCTCAATTTCTTTTATCAAAATCGGCTGCTACCAGTTAGTGGTCCCCACTCCACATTTCACTCTCTCCTCTCTTTTCCCTGTCATGTCTTGCTAGAAGTACAGTAGTTATACATCCCCCAATTCTCCATTCCTAATTCCACCTCTAATAAGGTGGATGAAAAACGGCTCTGTTTGGTTGTGGGTTATAAACGTATTTCTATACGTGCGTTCGAATATAATGTTTGGTTGTTGTTTTAAAATCAATTTTTATGAGCTTTGCAGAGAGTTCTGTGCATCAGTCGTAAAATTTTGCCTAGGGAAAAACTGTCTGGACGTCTTTAGGGATATCCATCCGGATGTCCTCCGCTGTACAGATTTTTTTTTTTTGGCAATTGATTTATATAATTGGGAAAAATATTTTCTAAATTTTTTTTAATTTTTAATGTGCTTTGAAATAATTTTGAGTTGTATGTTTAGTTATGAGTTGTAAATTTTTGTATCACATATCAAATATCACATCAACAATTCCCCACTCAAATCAAATCTCTTTTCAAAAACTATTTTTAAAACTTTTTACCAAATAAATTTTCTACACTCAAATCATAATTCTACAACACACAAACTCAAAATACAACTCATACTCTCAAATCACATTTACAAAATACAACCAAACGCAGGCATATGTTTGGTTTAATTTTTGAATTGTGTTTTGAAAGATAAATTTTTTATATAAGTTTTGAAAAGAACAAATTTATAAGTTTTGAAAAGAATTTAGAAAAAGTTTTGAATATAAATTTACTAGCGTATGCCCGTGCCTAAAGGCATGGTGTAAATAATATTAAGATTAAAATGCAGTTATAAAAATATATTTAACAGACTGTACTCTACAATTCCAAACAAATCAAATATAAAAAAATTAAATATCAAATAATGCACACAAATCAAAAGAAATCAAAAGAAAACTCTTCTATCATTAAAACATTGCAAAATCAATAAAACATTGTGATCCATTGACAAAGATTAAGGGAATAGAACACATGAAGCAAAACCCACATTATAGCCTCCTTTCTATTTACATTACATTAACAAAACAATTCACACATTTCACAGCACCAACACTTCAAAGATTCCCCCCCCCCCAAAAAAAAGCATGAAATTGAACAAAGAAAACCATACACAACGATTAAAAAAAAAACGATTGAAAATAATAAATTTCAAATTTTATCTTATACATATCAAACAATTTATTTTTAGTTTAGTACTTAAATTTTGATCAAACAACTTTTTAACTCAATAAATTTAACATTCAATTTTCAATACTTAATTTTTAATTTTTAACTTTATTAAACATTACCTGAGTCCAAACCTTATCATAAGACATAGAACTAAAGTCGGAAAATATAAATAGAGTAATATACCTAAAACTCTATCTTTTATGTAGTAAGTTTGTATTTGTAAACTTGTTACAAATCTTTTATAGGTTAGGGCAAATTACCGTGGGTAAAACTGATAGCTTGAACTGCCCTCAATTATGTATTCATTCGGCGGAAAGATGTTGCTATTGAGACTGGACCGACCGCAAGATTAAGCTTGAGTCTGCATAAAAACCCAGTTCAAGTAAAATTAATACACTAAAGACTATCAAATCTTGTGAATTTAATAGTTTGTTGAACTTAATTAGCAAGAAAAACAGAGTAAGGGTGTTGAATACTCACAGAGGCCGACTATAGGTGGTAAATTCGCAAGCTTTGAATAACTTATTCCCTGCAGTGTGAGAATAGATTTTTTTCTTTGCTATATATTTTTCTGGGATAGTATATGACCCCGATATGTGACATAGAACAAATAATTTTCCTAGCCGTTTAGTTGTGTTTCTGTTTGTAGTTTTTTTGAAAAACGAAGACAATGAAAAATTCTAAAAATGGCCAGCATTTTAATATTTATGATTATATATACATATGAATACTCGAAAATAAGTGCTTGTTTAGTTGTGTTTTCATTTTCTGTCATCTGTTTTTCATTTTTGGGAAAATACCCAGAAATGTGACATAAAACTGGATAATTTTCCTACATAGCCATGTTTGGTTATGCTTTTGTTTTCTTTCTTTTTCATGCTTTAAAAAAAAAAAAAAAAGGAACAATGAAATGTTAAAATAAAAAATAAAATAAAAAAGTGATTTTTTTCATTGATAAGCAAAAACCGGCTGCTATGAAGAATGAATAATGCCCCTACTCTCATGAGTCATATCCCCAGTTTAAGGTGAATACACAATGAAATCTATTGAAAATTCATATGCCAAAGATTAATGTTTAGGTAAATTAAAAAGAAATAGGATTTCTGGTGCAATATCTTTATATGACTTAATAGATTGGGTGTTTCTATAAATGTTAAAATAAAAAATAAAATTAAAAAGTGGTTTTTTTTCATTGCTAAGAAAAAACGATTTACGAAAATTCGAAAAATAAATCCTAAAAAGTGGGTTTTGTTCATTACAAAAATTTAATTAAATCAAAAACAGTTCACTAACCAACCTTTTTATGTTTGTTCAAAAAACAAAACACCAACCTTTTTACCTGTTTTCTGAAAATGACATTATGTGTCCGAGCGTCTCTGATTCTGAAGGCATGACGAAAACATCTCCACTGGCGTATGCTTGAGAGAGCTCTTCACCTCTTAACATCCCTGTGAATACGGCAGGCATGCCGGAGAACAGCTTTTCCAGATCCTCCCTGCCACGAAGAAATCATTCTAGATGAATAAGTTATGCCCATGGTTCTTACTGGAAAATAAATTCAAGCGATCATGATGGCCCAATTTGTGTATCATTGGATGTAAGCAAAAATATAAAAATGAATAATTCATTTCGTTAGACAGCAGTTTGTGGTTTTTAATACAAAGAATCATTTTATACTATATTCTATAGAGATTGTTCCGGCAATGTTGACAAAACTAAACAGCCAATAAGTCCTTAGAGAAATACCTGTATGGTCCATCTCCAATAAAAGCAATTCGTGCCTCAGGTATCTGGTCCATGACACTGTTGAATCATACATCCCAAATGTCAATGGTTACAACTTATAATAATTATGAAAAAAACATTATTCTGTCAATATTTTGCAAGTAATATTTCCTAAATTGCTAAAGCAGAAAATACTTATCATTTGAAATAAAAGAGCAGTACCTTTTGAGTAAATCCAAACTCTTCTCAACTCCTAGTCGTCCAACATGGACTATTAATGGTCTCTCGAGCTCCCCATTGTTGATTAAAAAAGGAACAATATTTGGAGGAAACTCATATTACATGGCAAAAAAAGATTTAGGCGCCAATGTGAGAGGTTTTTTAGGTTTGAGTTTATGAAGAGACGTTGACTTACATTGTAACTTAACTCTTAACATATTAACTGCTATAAAAGAGATCGAGAAACTAACCCAATTTCAATTGTCATAACATGCTTGCGCCTCTTTCCTAAAACTATAATGCACAACCATGGCCACATATTTTTGTATGAATTAGTTCAATTACTCTAATCATTGGAAGATGAAACTTAGTACATGATCCCATATTATGGCTGCAGTACACATTGATATAGTGTCAAAACTGACTTATGTTTTTTTGTTTTTTTATTTATTTTTTAAAGAAGAGGGAATCCAACAATAAGATAAAGGAAAATGATATACAATAGCACTACTCTAAGATAAGTAGAAGTATCTCAAATTCAAAAATAATTACATTCTATTCTTAAGTTTAAAAGCTAACCTCATACAGGCCTTGCTAGTCTCACAGCATGTTATGTAACTTAATTATACTTGACCCTCCAAACTTCTCATGTTTTACTCATAAGTTTTGCTAAGACTTCAAATATCACTCATAAATTCATCTACAATGACATATGACAGTGACTGTTGTTTGATTCTTGAACAAATCAATAATTAATCTGTAACCATCCGCATCATTTAAGTTAAACTTAGGAATGAGATTTGAGGGATCTCAATCTTTTAAGGATTGAAAGAAAGCCATACCTTAGTCTTATTCGCATTTCTTGAGAGCGATATTTGGGATGGAAGCTTTCGGAATCAACACCCTTATTCCAGAGACGAATCTTATTACCTGAAAATAAACAAAGAATTAACATGGATATGAGTTGCTATTTTCAGAGAAACATTTGTAAAAAATAAAATAAAAATTCAAGCAGAAGCATAAATGTCAAATTCTGTTATGTGATCAATGTGAAATTTCAGAGAGTTATCTATTGGGCGATGTTCATTTACCTGCTGTTACCCTAGCTGATTCAAGCTCCTTTGCAAGGGCAGCTGATGGAACCAGTACACATTGATATGGTGTCAAAACTGACTTCTGTTTTTTTCTTTTTTTATTTATTTTTTAAAGAAGAAGGAATCCAACAATAAGATAAAGGAAAATGATATACAATAGCACTACTCTAAGATAAGTAGAAGTATCTCAAATTCAAAAATAATTACATTCTATTCTTAAGTTCAAAAGCTAATCTCATACAGGCCTTGCTAGTCTCACAGCATGTTATGTAACTTAATTATACTTGACCCTCCAAACTTCTCATGTTTTACTCATAAGTTTTGCTAAGACTTCAAATATCACTCATAAATTCATCTACAATGCCATGTGACAGTGACTGTTGTTTGATTCTTGAACAAATCAATAATTAATCTGTAACCATCCGTATCATTTAGGTTAAACTTAGGAATGAGATTTTAGGGATCTCAATCTTTTAAGGATTGAAAGAAAGCCATACCTTAGTCTTATTCGCATTTCTTGAGAGCATTATTTGGGATGGAAGCTTTCGGAATCAACACCCTTATTCCAGAGACGAATCTTGTTACTTGAAAATAAACAAAGAATTAACATGGATATGAGCTGCTATTTTTAGAGAAACATTTGAAAAAAATAAAATAAAAATTCAAGCAGAAGCATAAATGTCAAATTCTGTTATGTGATCAATGTGAAATTTCAGAGAGTTATCTATTGGGCGATGTTCATTTACCTGCTGTTACCCTAGCTGCTTCAAGCTTCTTTGCAAGGGCAGCTGATGGAACCAGTGTAAGATCAGCTGCCCTATGAAGAAACTCTGTTAAGAAAAGAACAAAACTTTCATTTATTAGTTCACAAACACGAAAAGTCAGAATCCCTGTGAAATTGAGGCTAGAAACAAAAGTTCACGTACTTATGACCCACCACATAGGTTTGACCAGCCAACTAAAGGTGTATCTTGGTATGTATGTGCAAGTCAAAACAGGAATCGCGCTCAACCCTTGTGGGGTGCAAGCACACTGTGCAATTCCCAAAGATGATATGAAAAAAATTTATTGATACAAAGAAATTTTGTTTGATAAAATTTGATATGTATCAGCAGATTTTATTTTATAACAAATCAAATGTTGATCAGAAATAAAAACTACATAGAGATTAAAGAGTGAACTTCGAAAGATGACTAATTTTACAAACATAGTGTACATGAATTTACAGAGATACTGTGTTACTTCGCATCACAATCAAGATCAATATTCCCATAGAGAAAGCTCAAGCAATTCATCAGAAACCGTCAAAACCACAAACAATTAACTAAATTTTCAGCAATTAAAGCAACAATAGAGGGTTCGAAAATTCAGCCCACAACAAAACCTACTTGATTTGCAAAGAGAGAAACCAAATTACAAAATATTATTAAGGTTGCGTTGCGTTCGCTGGAATGATTTTAGACAAGAATGGAATGGCTATTCTCCTAAATTGGTGAATGGTGATTTCATTTCCCATGTAAATTCCTTTTTTTTTTCACTTAACCAAACATGAGAACAGATATTCTGATGGAATGAACCAAACTAAATAGGTACACAAAAGACCATCCAGGACTTTCATGCCATGTGCCAATTGAACCGTTACATCAATTGAACCATATCCTTATTCAGGCCATAACCAAGAGTTGAATAGGTCAATAAAGTTCAAACCCATCTCCTATAACTCAAAAAATCACAAACTTTAATACACCAAAAAAATAATAATAATAATAAAAATAAAATCTTGCATCCAACAAATAAGTACTGCATACAATTACATAAATCATATTCATGCCCTTACCTTCTATTTGAGTCTCAGATTTCTCTTTGCAAGAACTGAATGCTCCAAAACAACTTATCTCTTTCACTCACAAACACTTCTGATAGGGACTGAAAAAGCTTAGCTTGCAATCACATCTTCTCTTCAATCCAACACTTACCCAATTTTCCAACCACACAAACACTTACCTAATTAGTCACCAAAAGACACATCATTGACAATAACACCAAAACCCACATCGATCAAATCAAATCAATACCAAACCTGTGTTTTTCGGAGCAATTTCAATCGAATCGCGTTACGCAACAGAATTGGGAAAGACCCATTGGGTGGCTCATCACCATCTTCTGAACATCCTCCCTCTTGATTGGGTTTCTAAACAAATAAACAACCAACTAATAGGGGGGAAATCTAAATCAACACTCAAAAAAATAAAAAATAAAAAATCTAATTTGACAACAAATTTGTTTAAAACAAAATTGGAAACCATACCTATCCATTGGTTTACCAAGGAAACTCATAAAATGCAATACATCTTTTGGTACATTTCCGTTGCTTGCCACATTGTAGATGATTTTCTCGATAATTTCCATCAATTTAGAAAAATCATCTTTGAATGATGCCTTATTACCACGAACTAATTTAACATCAGTGAGTTTCACGTCCAAGCCTTCACTTAGCATAATATTCTAAGTATTTAATTGGCCACAGACATAAAACTGCTGATGTATGCTTTTGAAACTCTTTAAAATACCCTGCATCAAGAAATATTAAAAAGTAACTTCACGAATTAGAATGATGTTAAGAGCAAATGAAGAGAAGAAGAAGAGGAAGAGGATACACATGACACAAACCCAATAATTGTTCTAACTTCTTGAGTCAAACGCCACTGAGTGCATTGGATATTTGGACCTGGCAGCACTTGAGTCTCCAGAATTTTAGATTGGTTAATTTGAAGCCATTCCTCAAGCGTCCATGGAAAGTTAATCTAAACCAAAATGATTATGAGTTAGCAATAGAGTTTCCTATTCTCTACTATCAAAACAAACAAAACTATCAAAGTTTAAAAGAGTTAAATCACTTGGAATTAAAAGGAATGAAATTTGAAATCATATAGTTTCCCATACGATTGTTAAATAAAAAATAAAAATAAAAAGTTCATACCTAGGACCTTTACCACTTTGGATGAAGCTTCAAAATAAACTTAGAATAACTCCATTAATTATGGTAAGGTCTTTTTAACGTGGAAAGTGCTGAAACTTAGAGATGCGGATAGGCATGATTCAGGATGGTCTCTTGTATGTTCTGGGGTATACCTTTAGAATTTGTACAGGGTTTTGTAAGATCTCATCTTACTCAGCAGAAAAATGTCTCTCAAAAGCCGCTTTCAAATATTTGCAGACAATACTAAAGTAAATTATCATTTCCTTGGATCTAGGCCTCATTGATGCTAATGGTGGTTACTGAAATGTGTAAATTAACCAAGCCAAATAAACATGCCTCTCGTTACCGATCAGTATGTTTCACAATGGAATATACATATTTAACTTTTCTCTAAAAAAAATTGAAATGCATTTTTTTATCACATGGTTATTTCGAGAAGGGTAAAGCAAAAATATCATATGTACAATGTTACAAAAGACACACCATCTAACATTTCGAAATAAGAGAAGAAATTTCAAACAATTCAGCTACATGTACATTGGAATTAAGCAATGGATAAGTATGACAGCTGGATTCATGCCAACACTTTCCTATCAATTTTTTTTTATCTCAACAAAGTATTCAAAGCACATTTGCCAGAAGAGTATGCTTCAGTGTTTTTCACCTATATTTCTTCTGCTTTTTCTGTTCCAGATTGGTTGTAACATAGTCAAAAGCATGAAGTAAAAACCTTATACTTAAATCGGTATCCAAACCTGAGTTTCCTAAAAACAAACTATGGAAAAAGCTCCTTCAGGTAGGAAAGCAAACATACTAAGTTGAGCCAAAGCCTCAATTACCATGGCAAGCATTTCAGCTATGTGAGAACTAAAAAATACAACTCAAGCTTGACAAAGGAAGCAGCTGATGGGCTGATGATCCCAATAGGCCGGCTCAATTAATTCAGCAATGTTACTTTATCCATCTACTTGCCAAGGTCTTATTATAGTTTAACTTCAGCAAAGTTTAGACAAACTGTATAGACATATAGACAAATCGTATAGAATGATTAAAAAATACGCCCAAAAATATTAGATAGATTGAAAAATATTAAAACAAAGAACTGAAGTAGGATTCTCAAATTTGAAGCACAAAAACAGACACAACCACCAAAAAAAAAAAAAAAACGGAGAGAGATAGAGAAGGGGAGAGACAGAAATACTGAAACAATTCTCAATTCTCTTACCCTGTGCATGCGAGTTCGAAGGGAGCCAAGTTCGAGAGCAGCGACGGTGATGATGAGCAGCGGCGACATATACCCTTTCTCTATTGGTTGAGAGAGAGAGAGGATTATACAGATTTTTGCGATCGGAGGAGTATCAATCGGCGTGAAGGATGAAGAAGGGGAAAGGTAAGAACACCTTCGGATGAAGAACTGAAGGAGTATTGAATGATCCTTGAGACTGTTAGCACCGTCGTTCGCTTCGCCGCTTCTATTTCTTCGGATGAAGAACTGAAGGATGATCGCATATGTGGGAGAGAGAACACCTTCTATTTCTTTTTGATTTTGAAGAGAGAACGTGTCTGGGCAGATGTGGGAGAGAGAGAGAGAGCAAAAGTGTTTGGGCGGGAAAATATTTGATCTCAACCATTACATATTATTTAGAAATCATCTCAACCGTTCAAATGAATTGTATCTCTTACACATTTTAACACATTTTCAAAATCAATTCTGTTTTATTAGATAGATTATAATTATTTTAATTATTTAATATAAATTTGTGGGATTCATTTATTTTATCAATTATAATACCATTATAACACCATGCCATCATACTCACCAACCAATAACTTCTTTCTAGCTGCTGCTTGGCTTTGTTGGACGTCAGCTCAAACATCATCATTGAAACTTCTCCCAAGGGAGTAAAACCATAATCAGTGTATTTGTTTTTAATTTTTAAATTTAATTTTTTAAAAAAAATATTTTTTTTTAATTTTTATCGAATATTTTTAAAATTTTAAATAATTTTTTTTTTATTTTTTTAGATATATTTTATTTAGATATATCTAAAAAATAAAATATTTATAAAAAAATAATTTAAAAAATTAATAAATATATAAGAATACGTAAAATATATTAAATTCTTGTATTTCTTTTATTTTATATTTTTGATATTTAATGAATTTTTTAAAGATTTTTTTTACAAATATTATACTCTTTAAGTATATTTATGTTAGCTATATCTAAAAATTAAAAAAATTATTTAGAATATTAAAAAAATTTAGTGAAAACAAAAAAAAAATTAATTTTCTAAAAAGTAGATTCTAAAAATTCAAACCAAACAAGCTGCATAATATTTGCTTGACATCGGGCCTGTGTTGGTTGAAAATTTATTCACCTAATTTCATAAAAATATTTGGAAATTCTAATTGAGCAATTCTAATTTATCCCTAATAATATGGGATGGACCACTCTCTTCCCTTCTCATATTTTCTCTCGGGCAATGGTAGAGGGCCACAAAAAGTGTGGCTTAAATGCTCAAAACTGCCAAAACAACGTCGTTTGGGACGTAAAACGACGCAAAACGACGTCGTTTTGGCAGTTGGCCCTCAAACATTTTTCATTTTCTCTCTTATCTCTTTTTATTCTCTCTCTTTTACCTTGTTAGAGATAAATTGAAGTGTATATTAAAGGAGGTAACACCACTCTTTTTTTTAACATTTGAAATAATTTTTTTTTTATTTTCTAGATGCACATAATTTAAATGTACCTAAAAAGTAAAATATTTATAAAATAAAAAAATTAAAATTTAATAAATATACAAAAAGAAAATGTATTTTTTTATATTTGATGATTTTTTCATGATTTTTTTTCATAAATATTATATTTTTTAAGCCTCTGTTTGGGAATATGAGTTGGGTTGAGTTGAGTTTGGGACTATTTTAGTCACAAAAAGACAAAATAAATTTTTTAGCCAAATAAGACAAAATATTACATTCAATTCATAATCATTACATTCTTTCTTTCACAAAAAGTCAAAAAAACCAAAAAACTTTTTCCAAACGAGACTTTTAGCCTCAGATCAAAATAGCCAAAATAGTCAAAAAGTCAAAAAAACCAACTCACTTCCCAAACGAAGCCTAAGTATATCTAGGTTAGATACATCTAAAAAATAAAAAAGATTTCTTAAAATATTAAAAAAATTTACTAACAGCAAAAAAAGCATAAAAAATAAAAAAAATTAATTTTTTGAAAAGTGAACTCATTTTTTTGGAACTAAACAAGATGATTAGTCTTATTTACATACGTTTATATGATGCTACAATTTGATTTTTATTGGTTAAAAAAGAATTTATTATTGATAAAAAAGAATTTATTATTGATAAATTTATTTCTATGATAATAAAATATCAATCTGACGATTGATTTATTTATTTTTATTTATTTTTGGATTGATATTGTTGTGATAAGGGCATTAATTATTTGGTGTGAAGAATAAGGTTATTAGTTTGAAGAAAGAAAAATTTTCATTTTATTTCATTGTCGTTAGATCGCTATTGGTCGACAATGACAACAGGTGGTTGTGATAATATGAACAAATAAATGGATTAAGTGAAACAAATAACTAACACATGAATAAATATAGATATAATTAAACTATTAAGCTATTTAGACGGTTGTCTAATGCTCACAACAAATTTTTATTTTTAAAAATTATCGTAGGCCCCAACATTTAAAGATTTAATTAAATAAAACATTTGGCGGAAGACTTCCAAAACCTTTGAACAGTCAGTAAATAAATGAAGATTACTAGGTGCCATTTTGGGAAATATAGTAAAAAGTCACGTTTTTGGATAAAATGTTTAAAAATGTGGCTGTCAAAAACACAACAAAATCCCTTTGGAAAATGCCAAAAACGCAGCCCTAAAATTACAAATTAGGGCCTATGAAAAAAAAATAAAAAAATAAATCGCTTATATTGGGTAAGAGTATTTTGGTCATTTTAATTTGATTTGACATCATAAATAAATATTAAACTAAAAAGCAAACAGTCAATTTTTTACAAACTTCCCAAATTACTTCTAAAAAAATCAAAAAACTTGGTAAAAAATCAAAAGTTAACTTTTTACCAACTTTTCAAAACAACCCTAGGTATAAATAAGAATAATATATTTATACGATAATTATATTGTTCTTTCGACCCTAAATAATAAAACTTGAGGTTGTTAGAGCATCTTTAATAAAGATGTTAAATTTTGTGTGTTGTATGATAAAAAATAATAAAAAGGAGACTTAAAAGTATATGTTAAGAATTTATTAATTTTAGAGAGTGAGGGTATAGTACAATAATTGTATTAACAAAAATGCTTTAGACCACTAATTAGTGATGGCTCTAATGATGTGGCAGTGGGTCCCATCCACTGCCACATGTGTTTTGTGCCTTGTTTGTTTTTTTTTTTCTTTTTTTTTCAATTGCCATCTCACTAGTGGTGGGATTAGTGATGACAATTTAGTGATATATAGCATTGCTCTTGTATTAAAGTGTATGTAAAGTCATGTATAAATATATCAAATTAATAAAAAATAATAATAATATTTTTCTCTCTCCTGGTCTCTTTTCTGCTCAATTTCTTTTATCAAAATCGACTGCTACCAGTTAGTGGTCCGCACTCCCCATTTCTAGGGCTGCAAATGAACAGAGCCGTTCATGAACAAGCTCGAGCTTGGCTCGGTAAGAGCTCGTTCGAACTCGGTTCGTTAATTTTTTCGGCCGTTCGAGCTCGAGCTCGAGCTCGTTAAATTTTTAATAAACAAGCCCAAACAGTCTAAAGCTCGGCTCGTAAGCTCGGCTCGTTAGCTGGCTCGTTTAATATTTATTATTTATATATTAAATAATATAAAATTATGTATAAAAAATAAGAAAAATATGTTATTTATATATTTAAAAAATATAAATGTAAATAATACTTAACTATAGATAGTATATTTATATAATAGTGGTAGTAGATATTATTATTTTAGTAAAATATGAACTTTTTTTTAGTATGTTTATATATATTGTATATATAATTGTATAATCAAAGTTTTAATTGTAACTTTAGTCTCACATGCAAGTATGAATTTATAAATTTTTTGGCTCGTTAACGTTCGTGAACAGGCTCGAGCTCGAGTCGAGCCTAAGCCAACTCGGCTCGAGCTCGGTTCGTTAATTTTTTCTTCAGCTCGAGCTCGAACTCGAGCTCATTAAAATCTTAATAAACAAGCCGAAACACACTAAAGCTCGGCTCGGCTCGGCTCGTTTGCAGCCCTACCCATTTCACTCTCTCCTCTCTTTTCCCTGTCATGGCTTGCTAGAAGTACAGTAGTTATGCATCCCCCAATTCTCCATCCCTAATTCCACCTCTAATAAGGTGGATGAAAAATATATGTTTGGCTTAATTTTTGAATTGTGTTTTGAAAGATAAATTTTTTATATAAGTTTTGAAAAAAACAAATTTATAAGTTTTGAAAAGAATTTAGAAAAAGTTTTGAATTGTATTTTAAAATTATTTTAGATTTAATTTTTTTAAATATATAAAAATTTTCTTAATTTTAATTTTTTAAGATAAATGTTTTTTTATTTTAAATATTTTTTATTTATTTTTTGTAAATATTTATCTATTTTTTTTACGAAAAATTGGTGAAGGTTGTCTGAAGGTGGTGCTGACAATGGCGGTTACCATTTAAAGAGAAAAGAGAGAGAGAGAGAGAGAGAGAGAGATTGGGTAGAATAAGAGGAGAGAGGGAAGAAGCGTGGGGTTCATTTTTTGGTGGGTCTGCCCATCTTATTAGATATCTAATACAGTCTCGAATTAGAGCTTTAAATATTTTTTTGCAAGTATTATTAGTTGTGGCTAGTTTTCAAATATCTAATAAGGTTAACAAAAAAGTTAATAATGTTTAAAAATATTTTTCTGCAAGTACTATTAATTGTGGCTAGTTTTTGAATATCTAATAAGATTAACAAAAAAGTTAACATTTCCACTACACGTGAATTTTGACGCTTAACTCCCAATTAAATTAGCATCTGACACTAACCCATTAAATAATGTGTCGATTGCTGATGCTGTTTGCCTAAAAAGTGTCATTTTTCTCCACTTCCTGTTACCCAATATGCGTCTATCAAATTGTTTTGTTCTTTTTTTAATCCACCAAACTTTTTCTCCACTTCGTGCTCAACTTTGGGGAGTTGGACTGTCAATGATCTAGTTAAATTTTTGGTTGGTTAAATTCACCGATTACTAATATGTGAGGCAATTACTTATCAGTAGGGTTGGGAATAGTATTTGTTTGGCATGCATTAAAAAAAATATATTTTTTTATATATATATTTATTTAGATCACATTAATTAACATTTATTAACATCTCTTTTCTACTTTTCTATCTTTTTCTTTAATTTTTTACACATTTTTTTAAAATAAAAAGTTAAAAAATATACTTATTTAGAACATCCAAACCACCCCTAAATGCCGGAGAGAGAGAGAGAGGAGGGGACAAGATGAAAGACATAGGCCTCTTTTGGGAACTTGGCTTTTTGCCACGTTCGTGCGTTTGTAGCAAAATTTAAAAGTTGACTTTTTTGTATTTAAAGATATTTGGAAAGTTGGCTTTCAGCCATTTGGTGAAATTACAATTATACTCATCATGAGTCAAATGTATTACATGGGTGAAGTTGTAAATATTTTAAATTGAATGGGGGTAGTTTGGTTATTTTATTGTGATTTGACATCATAAACAAATATTAATCAAAAAGTCAAAAGTAAATTTTCACCAACTTCCCAAATCACTTGGCCCAAAAAGTCAAAAACTTAGTTAAAAGTTAAAAAATTACTTTTTACCATCTTTCCAAAACACTCCATAAAAGAAAGAAAGGGGGTGGTGAGTTGGCGCTTGGCGAACAATTTTTCCATTTTTGTAATTAAAATTCTTCTATTCATTTATTTTGTAATTATAAAAAGACTTTCACTGACTTGTAATATAATTCATATAATTTTTCAATCCCACTTATAAGTAATTATCCCTTAATACATAATGATAAAATAAAGGAGAATTTCAAAAAAGTTGAGTGTAGGAAAAATAATTTCAAAATAATGAAAATATAAGTGATTCATACATAAATTTATGTAATAAAAACTTGTACTATCATTATTTTGATTTAGTTTTAAAAAATTATATTTGAATTTATTGTTTTACGTGTTTTTTTTATCTTTAAGTAAAAAAATAGATTTTTTAAATAAAAAAAAAAAAGAGCAAATAAATATTACAAATGAGTGGAGTGTTTTTCAAAATTGCTATACAAATGACAAGAAATAAAAAAAATGCAAAATTATGGAAACATAAGTTACAAAGACCAAAATATCCTCCTTTCTTTGTTTCCCTTCCTCCGCACTTTTGCTATGAATGAATAACTTAAAATAGTGTTTGTAATATTTATATAATTTCTCTCCCACCAAATTTCTCGAATGACGTGATAAGACTAAAAGATTTTGAAAGAAAATAGAAAGGGTTTGTTTGAAATGTTCTAAAAGAGTATACTTTTTGACTTATTGACTTATATGGGTTGGGTTTAGGTTGGGTTTGATGTGATGTGTTAGAGAGGTGATGTGATTTAAATAAGATGATGTGACTTAAATAGGATAGTAACTTTTTAACTTTTTGTATTATTTAGTAGATGCCAAACTTAGCCTTAGCCATTTATTTATGTCCTTTTGCCATGTCATTTGAAAAAATTATGAGAAAAAAATTATGTAAAGAAGTATTTTTCTTCAAAATAATGAGACATGTAAGAAAAATGAGTGAGAGTTTTAATTAGATCTACCACTAATGATGTGGCAGTAGATCTCACCCACTGCTATAGGAGAAATGAGTGGGAGCACTAATTAGTGCTACCACTAATGATGTGGCAGTAGGCCCTACCATGAATGATTTGATGTTTTGGCCTTGGTGTTGTATTTTTTTTCTTTTTTTATTGAGTGTCATGTCATTAGTGGTCTTTTTAGAGCTCCAAAATTAGTGGTCTCTATCATTGTTGCTGCTATAGTGTGCGTTGTGTCTGATTTTTTTTTTTTTTGCCTTTTCTACCTTATTAGTGGTGGATTAGAGCTACTAAATTAGTAGTCTCTATCATGACTGGACATGTAATAAGACCCATAGGCCTAGCAATGACAAAACCGCGCCTCCTCCTGGCTCATGTTATTTTAGGAATATTTTGTGTCTTTTTTTTTTAAGATTCATAAAATGGATATATATATAGGTTATTTCAATATATCCGTCCCTTAGCACCTATAGCATATTTGCAGGAAACTCTACCACACCTATGTTGAAGCCAAAGCTTAAGCCCCCACGTGTTCTAGGCGCTAAAGAGTTTGTTTAATCCCAACAAGAACTTATGAAGACTCGAACCTAAGTCTTGAGTAAGGGATTCAAAAATCTTATTCACTGAATTAATAAGAGTATGTTTTTTTTGTGTGTCGTCATGTGTTATGTTATGGCCACAATTTTTAAGTGAGAATTAAGTATTAGTTCACCTCCACAACAGCTCCGCGCACAATTTTTAATATGGAGTGATAGAGTGTTGATGAGTTTTTTCCATTATTATACAGGAGTGAATGGCTTTGATTACCAATTGAGTGTGAATAGCCAAAATTAATCAATAATTAATTCTACTGGTAACTTGTGATATATTAATAAAATGTAATCAAGATGATTTTAAAAGAGTCCATTTAGATGTCCCTATTAAATTACAAATTATTAACTACATATAATGAGGTGTAAGGTGTAAGCCTCATAATTATATGAGTACCAAGTTTACACTACAGAAAGTTCAGAAAAAATTGAACCGCGTTAAGATTGTTGATGATTTCAAATGTGAAACAAAAAAATTATATAAATTATGCAAGAGAGAAAAATAATCAAATGATACCAAGGCCAAGTTTGGCATATAGCCAAAAAGTCAAAAAGCCAAAAAGTTACTCAAAAAGTTAAAAAGTTAATACTATTCACCAAAAGTCAACAATTACGGCTGCACAACTCCCAAGTCGAATTTTTCCCTACAAATCAATTTTTACAATTTTTTATTACACATTTTTCCATAAAAAGTCAAAAAGTTAACCCAAACATCCATATTTTCAACCTCCATTTTTTAGTCTAAAAAGACAAAAAGTACACTTATTTAGGACACCCCAAATAACCCTCAAGATTTATGTAGTTGGACGTTAGCCTACCTTTATGACAATTATATAGAAAATGATTCTACTAACAAAGAGAATGATGCTTTTTACAATACTCATCAAATTTAAATACAAATTTTCTCAAACAATAATATTACAAATTTATAATTTTTATCCAAAAGTTTACCTATGACCTAGATTTAATTTATAAATGGACCCCACAATACATCACTCAAATTTCTACCCTTCATCTGCAATGTAGACCATTTTCTGGAAATTTTCTTTAGCACTTTTCATTTCTCAAAATTCTCTCTAACCCAAGCAAACAAGTCTCACGAGACTTTAAATTTCAACAAGTGATGCCAAAATAAAATTTCTCAAATACTGTGTTTGGTTGAGAGATTTGAAAAGAAGTTTAAAAAGGTAAATAAAAAGGGTGGATAAAATGCGAATAAAATATACTTACATTTCACCTAATTTCACACACATTTTCCCTTTCTCTTTTCAAATCTCTCCTCAAATCCCCCAACCAAAGAATCTCTAAGATTTAATTCAGATTGACGAACAATAATCTTCCAAGACTAAAGATCCATCAAAGAAGACAGACCACCAAGGGACCAATGGTGAGATTAACCATAATCTGACGGATTAACTCCGTCTCTCAAATTTCAAACATTTTTGAGTTGAATAGAATCAGCCCAATAGTACATATATTATTATTGTTTAATTGCATCTATAAATATGAATAATTTATCAAATTTTTATTCTCAAATTTTTTTTTTAATATGACATTATCAATTTGGTTTTAATTGTATCTATAAATACGAATATTTTATTTCACATCAGTAAATTATGTGATCGAGATTTTCAGTATTTGTATACTTTTCCAAACATCATTGGAAGTTGGAATCTCAAAAAGTCTATATATGGAGAACCTCAAGTTGTTGGCCAAGTTGTAAAGATATGATAATAAGATTCAAAATCTCGAGTCTGAGTCACCTCAGAGGCACTAGATATTTGCCCGGTCGTTAACTTTAGGGTCTCGAAATTAGTCGAGCGCAAGTAGCCCAGACACCTGGTTCTCAAAAAATAAAAAATAAGAAAGTGTGCATACAGAGCTCAATACACATAGATCACGTGGACAGAAACTAACATTGGAGGAAAATGAAATATGGTTACATGAATGACAAAGTATGTATATGCATGTTGTTCAAATCAACAGCTCAAGCAGTGTTTTCCTATGTACAAGAGTAACCACCATGCTATCTTCTCTGAACAAATCACATGGAACTTAGTCGCAGAACAAATCTCGCCAACTGCTAAGTCCACTACAACATGGCCCTTAGTGACCTTTTTCTCACCACCAAAACCTGTTACAGTAATGGGTTGGTGAACCATTCTGGACTCCGGGATACCAACCTTTGCAAAGGTGTTAGCGGTAATGATGTTTATGGACGCCCCCACCATCGAGGAAAGCACGCTTGAACTCCACATCAATGATGTAAGCTGTGACAAAAAGAGGACGGTTATGAGGAAATAGGGTATGCTCTGTCTTCTTCTGAAAAAGTAATGGCCCCATAATCTTCCTAGATGCGCCGAGGCACATACTCCTTAGCCTCAGCAACTTTGGCATGGTACGCTTCAGAGATATTGATGAGGGCCTTTGTTGTTTCTATCCCGGCGGCTTGGCTCAGCCCCAGTTGGTCAAATAAGGTGCGAAACTTGATAGAATTTTGCAAGGCTTGAGCATGAGTATCCTCTGCGAATTTCGCCTCTGCAGGTACTGTTTCAGGGAGCTGGCCAATTGCGATTTCTTCTAACTCATCATAGTAGGACGCCATGTGCACTTGATCGCGCATAGGCCCAAGATAGCCAATCATGTGTACATTTTTCCCATTCTCCTTGTGGTTAGGATAAGGGTCTTTCCGTACGTCACGATTACCAGCATCTTTGAACTTCAGCTCATTCACGTCAACTTTCTTTTTGAAGATATTTTTCAACGTCCAGCAGTCTCTAGTGGGGTGTCTAGTGGTTCTGTGATAGACACAATAATCTGGGTTGTCTTTGTCCTTCTTGGTTGGAGTAACATCAACCGGAGGCAAAGTAAGTTCACCATTAGCGACCCATTCCTTAACCAAGGCCTTAACATTCTCAAGGTTGCAAGGACATGGATTCTTGTCCTCATAACTCTTCCTCTTTCGAGAGAGCGAGGCCTCTGCTTGCGAGTGGCTCCCTCCTGTAGAGGTTACCGCAATAATTCTGCTACTACAAGAGTAGAGGTGGCTATCACGAGATCTGTGTAAAGGACCAGTGGTACTGAGGTTTCTAGCAGCCTCAACCAAGGCTGAAAAGGTAGACAGAATATGGTTCACCAAGAAAATTTTGTAGCCGCGTATGGCACCCTCCACACATATGTTGATTAAGTGAGCTTCATCCACTGGTTCATGACAGTCAATAGCATTGTCTTGGAACCGCTTAACATAGTTCAATATATCTTCGCCTTCTTTTTGGACATCTCGCCCAAGTGTGAGGGTTGTAACTTTCTCTTGGACTTGGAAGAACTTCGTGTGGAACTTGTTCACCATCTCCTCCCAACTCTTGATCGAGTTGGGAGCCAAGTTCACATATCAACTATAAACCCTTTCAATAAGTGATTTGGAGAACTCCTGAAGGCACAAAGAGTGGTCACTGCCATGGACACTAAGAGTTTTAATGAACCTCACGACGTGTTCTCTAGCATTGCCTTGTTTTCCACCAAACTTAATAAACTTGGGCACTGTATACCCAGTTGGGTAGGGCATGATCAATATCTCTTGAGAGAATGGGGGTTTCACATCTGGGTCGGGGGGAGATGGTAGTTGCTTCTTGCTACGCTCTTGCTCGAGCATAGCTTGTACATCGGCAAGGGTAACAAAGTGAGTGGGCTGGAATGGTCCAGTCTGCTCCTGGGTAACTGAACCAGCGGTTATACCGTTCGCCTGAGGTGCCACCGGAGGCACCTGGATCGGAGCTCGAACCTCAAGGAACAGGTTAGGCACTGGGTTTAGGACTACTATAGTAGGAGGTGCTTGTACTGGAGCTGGTCTAGACGCCATGGCCATGATAGCCTCAGTGAGAGTTTGCAAAGCTGCCAGAATCTCCCTCTGCGTATCTTGGAGTGACTGAACTGCCTCAACCACAACACTGTGGTCATGGTCCTCCACATGTGCTCCTCTGCCATTGGAAGAGCCTTGCTGCCGTGGGAGTTACTGAACTTCATCCTCTGCCATCTTTTCTAGTGAAGTGTGTAAGCTACTGCGGGTATGAACCATCAACAAAGCAGCCTTCCCCAGTGGAGTCGCCAGAAATGTAGGGGAGTTCAAGGTTAGGGAGGTGATTAGAGAGGCAAAACTATGCTAATGGTCCACTGATGGCGGAAGTGGCTGGAGAATGAGTAGCAGCAACTGTGTGGGAGTTGGAGAGTGTGTAGCTAGGTGAGGGTGAAACAAATGGCTTAAGAAGAAGTGTATGGCAGTGCCAAAAGGGGCAGCATCTCCTCCAAATCCCCAAAACTCTTCTTGTTGAACCTTGGGAAATGGTCCTATTTATAGGCTTTCCCTTGGCATCAAGAGGACACCAAGTGGCCAAATAAAGAGAAGACATGTGTCCTAGAAGATCACATGGAATATTCTGCCTTGAGCCACCAGGCTGAAGGTGCCACGTATCCCTCTGCACGTACTATATACTATCTGTTTGCCTCCGCAACTACCTTTTTTGAGCCTCGGCAAGTGCAGTTGAAGCGGGAGTGTTTGCCTCTGCACTTGCATTCTCAGCCTGAACCTCAACAAGTGCACTTACAGTGGTGAACCTTGTCGCTGCACTTGCCTTTTCAGTTCTATTTGGCTAGTACATGCGTTCTCAGGACTCCATAGCCTGCTATCAGCCATGTTCGTGTTCACCCCAGCGAAACCTCCACCTTTAGCCACCAAACCACAAACTCCCCAGCTTCCCAGAGCGAAGGCCACAGCCAGGTCTGCTATCAGCCATGCTGTGCCTTATTACCAAGCCCAAGGGGGCTTCCTTAGTCTTACCTGTGTGACTAAGGCAGGTCCATGACCTAGGTAATGGAAAGGGAGTCCCTTATACTCGGGCTACCTTGCTCCCATCTTCGCAGGGTTACCGCGGTAAACTGGTATCTCTGGGCCTACGATCAGCTCCAACCAGTAAGTCTTAGGGCCTGCTATCAGCGCCAAGTTAAATAAACTGTGGGGCCTGCTATCCGCCCTAGGCCAATAATGCCTTGGGGCTTGCTGTCACCGCCAGGCATTAGCCTTTAATTGCAGAGGAAAGCCTCTCTTAAAGGCTACTATCACCTTGGCAGGATATTCCCTCTGCAACTTAGTTGTTGCGGTAGTAGTTGCTGCGGTAGTCATTTCCCGTGGCAAGTTCAGACAGCATGACCGAAGATATTAGAGGTGGCGGCGCCAACAAAATGCCTCCACAACTTGGGCGCTACAAGTATTGCCTCTACAACTTAGTTGCCTCGGTCTTCTCTCTCCCTCGGCAACTCCAGATGATTGTGACACCAACATTACTTGGAAAGGCGGCGGCATTGAAGATACTTAGAATGGCGGCGCTGAGAGAAAGTGCCTGAGCAACTCTGTCACTGCACATGTTCCCTCGACTTCAAATGGCAGCGGAACCGAAGTTAATAGGAATGGCGGCGCTGAGGCAAAGTACCTCAGCAATTCTACCGCTGCACATGTTCCTTCGGCAACTTCAAATGGCGACGGAACCGAAGTTAATAGGAATGGCGACGCTGAGGCAAAGTACCTTAGCAATTCTGCCGCTACATATGTTCCCTTCGCAACTTCACCACTGCAAGCGTTGCCTCTGCAACTTGACTTGGGCATTTCTCCTCGCTGAGTCCATCTGGAGCCCTTGTGGATCGGACCTGCCTCGGCCCACTTGTTGGCCCACTTCCCTTAGGCTTTGGCCCATGCTTCTTTTTTTATCCCTGATCGCCTTCTTAAGGCGATCTTAGTGCTTGGGTCCATACTTAGTTTGGGGCTTAATTTTTGACCCTCTACAGTAGTATATGTCGAACTTTTCAAGAAAAACTTTTTGTACTTGTCCTTAATGTGTTAAAGTTTTATTATCAAGGGGTTTTGACCAAATCCCTCTTATGATTTGGATGTGATATTTTATTTTATTAGCTATTTTAATATATTTTGCCTTTACATCCATCGAATTTTTTATGCCTGAATTTGCCTGAATGAGACTCTCCCGGTAAGAGTTTTTAGGAAGAGTCTCATTCGGAAAAATTCGGACTAAACAAATTCGGTGAATGGATCATTAATCTTGTCTTTATTAGCTATATATCCCAAATAGGGCTATATATATATATATATTATAAAT
The DNA here is from genome assembly GCA_036172215.1 of Camellia granthamiana. Classification (NCBI taxonomy): domain Eukaryota; kingdom Viridiplantae; phylum Streptophyta; class Magnoliopsida; order Ericales; family Theaceae; genus Camellia; species Camellia granthamiana. Next base: position 50,351,198 of record CM069916.1, on the reverse strand, counting down.
ATAACATATATTAAAGTGGTCGGTTTCGATTTAGGTTAAGTTCGATTCACAAGATGCTTGAGAAGATTGAATGTATGAAAATAGAATTACCCATTTAGCTTCTCACAAGTTCAAATTTGAACTTAAGAGAGCTTAAGAGATAAAACTTCACTAGATTATATCTTGAAATATTTATACTTCGGAATTCTCAAATAATCTACGATAGCTGAGTATTTTAAAATAAAAATACAAAAACTACACAAAAACACTAGAAATTGATGTTAGAAGATCCTTGGTCTTCAAACTCGGTCAACGCAGAAGGTAACACAATAATCAAAGAAAATACCCAAATTAAACTTCTGAATTCAATTTAGCAATTGAACCCCAATGTGAAGTTATATTTCTGAGTATCAACACGTGGCAAGGGGACGCCGACGTTACATCCGAGGTGCTACGTGTCACGGTAAAGTTTTGCCAAGGTACTCAAGTAATTGCCGAGGTAATTTCCGAAGACATCTTAATTCAGGACAAAGGCCTCCAACCTCGGCTTAACATACAAAGGCCGAGCTACCCGCAGAAGAATAAAGCCGAGGTTGATGTTATAAAATATTATCTTGGTTAGGTGGATGTCCAACCAGATGGAGAAAGCCATGAGGCCATTATCTCACCAACTAGTGGCCTTGAGGCCATGTGAAATAGCCATGAGGCCACTAGTTGCCGTGTGAAGGAATAAACAGCTTTTACTTGGAAAGCTGCCAAAAGTGCTACATTGGGCTGGCAAGCCAGCTCAAAAGCTGGTAACCACTCCATTAACCTTTCTGGTATATATATGGAATGGTTGGGACACAGAGAAGGGCATTCGGGCATCAACCCAACAGTTAAAACAGACATAGAGAGGCAACAAACTAATTGTAACATTTACAATTATATACTCAGAGAGTGAGAAAGTTACTGAGAGTGAATTGTAATTCTTGTTACTGTTCATAGTGAAACACCTCGGCCTCCCGTGGACGTAGGCAATTATTGCCGAACCACGTTAAATCCTTCTTGTCTTTGTGTTATTATCTGTGCCATCTATTCTGCTTGTGTTTTTACCGCTGAATCACTAAGATAGGCAGTGTGATCGAAAAATCACTCACACACCCAACATTAGCTCCTTTGGTTTAATTATAACTTGACAAAAGTATGTGGATGCTCAACATCAGTTGATCTTACAGCAATAATGCTTTTATTGACAGATCTCAAATGTGTCACATTATGTCAAAAAAAAAAAAAAAACTGATAATCACTTTCATTCAAGCTCAAATTGCGACGGCAAAGGTTTATTCGCAAAGAAAGCCTCTATGTTGGCTATGACTACCTCTTGCAATGCTACAAATGCTTCTGGGGTTGCAACAGCTCTGTGTGGCGACAAAACAACGTTATCCAACTCAAACAGTTCTCTCGGCACCTTAGGTTCTTCCTCATACACATCAAGACCCGCTCCTCCAATGTCGCCCTTCACCAAAAACCGCACCAGTTCCTTTTCATCGATGAGGGCCCCACGACCAACATTAACAATGATGCCTTCCTTTCCCAGTGCGGTCATGACATCTTTGTTGATCATGTGGTGGGTTTCGTTTGTCAATGCACAACAAAGAATTAGAGCATCACTATTTGTTGCCAGGCCCATGACATTTTCGTAGTAAGGAAACGAAACGTTTGGCTTCTTCCTCCTCGAGTTGTAGGCAATGATGCAGCCGAAGGGCTCTAGCCTTTTGGCAATCATGGATCCAATACTTCCTAGCCCAATGATCCCAACCCGTTTTCCACCTAACTGAAGTAACCACCATGTCTGATTGTCAGTAATGTTCACCAAGCTAAACAACAACAACAAGCAATACATAATTTAAAAACAACTACAAGATTGACAGTAACCAGAACAACAACTATGACTGGAGCAAAAATTACCACTGGAAAAAGAAAGACTGAAAAATTCATAGGGGTTTTGTCATGCATCTTTAAAAATGGCAAATAGAAGACATTTTCAGAAGTGAAGAAATCAAACAGTGTGAATATCAGAACTTAAATAATCTACTTAAGAAACATTCTGGTACTCTGCCAACCCCTGCGAAGTAAAACCATAATATAATAGTTTTCCTATTGCACAATTGTACCCATAATTTGTCAATGGCTAGATCAAGAGATAAGCTATCATGTTGCAGTCTAAAACTTAAAATACTCTGCCTTGTTCTTTTATTTCTTTTTTTATTTTTTAATGAATATGGTGAATACAAAAAATCTGGTTAAAACCAATTCACTGAGCATACATGTGAAGGCACCCTAGGCTAGGAGACTTTTATGTTGAGCCCCCAAATTCACTTGCCCCTTGAAGCATCATTTCTAGTTCAATGTTGTCCAAGAAAAGAGTTGGAAAAGGGAAGTGTAACAAGCATCTGAACAACTACATTAACCTAACAAGTCCACTGTAATGTCTTGATCATGATGTACCAAGATGGAGGACGCCAAAACAACCTAAATCCATCGGGTGTAAATCACTCCAACAAAAAAATATAGGGAGAACTACATGCAGGTGAGAGAAGGGAAAAATAATTACAAACACATGGGGATACAAGTGTGTCTGTGATGAGATGCAAATGAAAGGTTGTAGGGGAACAAATGTCACTTACACCACTCCATGTGTTGATAATTTTTTTTCCCTTCTCCCACTTACATGTAATTCTCCAAAAATATATTCTAATAGTATAACATGTGCCTCTAGAAATCTATTGAATAATCGATGAATGAGTGTGACAGATACTAACACCACACCATTTGGTTGATGCTTACGTCCTAATTGTTAGTATGTGGACCAAATTGTTTTAATAGGGGTTAAGGTTTCGATTCCTCCCTTTGCAACCTTTTATATACCCCAAAAAATTAAAAATTAAATATTTGAATGCCAATTTTGTTGCCAAAGTAATAATCTGATTTCCATAAACAACATACAATTGGTTATCCATTACAAAAACGTTTACTAACAAGAGCCAAACTGAAAGGTAATGGACCAAATTAAAATACACTGTTAAGTACAGCAATTGGGACTCAATAGAAGAGGGCTCACTTCCCGAATTAAGGTTTTTTTTTTTGTTTTTAATTAATTACATAACTAGGTATATTTTAAACTTTATTCACAAACCACTGAAAAGTGTATTTAGCAAAAACATTTTCAAAGAAGCACGTTTGATAAACACATTTTTAAGTAGTTTTGCTAGAATTGATAAACATGCCTATGAAAAATGCCTATAAGCAGTTTCACATTAACAGATTTTTCCAAAGTTGAGAATAAAATTCGAAACAATAATTATACTAACACAAAATATGGAAAACAGAATAATTTGCAAAAAGCATGTTGTTTTGTTTTTACTTTTTATATTTTGATTCTTTTATTTTTTTTACTTATCTGTTGAAAGAAGGCACATTAGCTTCTGTGAACAGTTTGTATCCTCTTAGAACATCTCCAACGGTTGAACAAATTTTTCACCAAATTTGAGTAAAAAAAGCTAATTTTCTCATTCTGATACCAACAGCTCCAACCGTTCAATGTAGCGTGCATCAAACAGAGAGGGTTGTCCAGGGGTCGACCGGCCGGTCGACTGGTAAAAGCAAATTTAACGTTTTTGCCTTCATTTTTGTTGCTTGAAAAAAATGCTAAGGTGGTCGACCGGGGGGTCGATCGGGTGGTCGACCCCGTAGTGTAAAATTTTCACAAATTTCTGCTTTAAAGGGGTCATCTAGTTGGACATCCGGCCAAACATCCGGTGGGTCCAACTCAACGGCTATGCATAGTGAATTGATGAAAGGGGCAAGCCGTTCTCAGTTTGGTGAAACGTTTGATATGTTCTCAATTTGATACTGTTTTGGCGCAACCATTGGAGCACAAAAAGCACCCTTTTTTTTTTTTTATCAAATTTGAATTGATGTTGGATTTGATGAACGGTTGGAGATGGCCTTAGTAGAACTACTCAATTTAAAATGTACCTAATTATGTATTTACGTAAAATAAAAAAATTATTTTAATAAGGAAAATAAGTAATTGAAGAGCAATAAGAATCAACGATTATTTGGTGGTCCTCGAGTATTAATCACAATATTTATTAAGTTATTTTTCAAAATTTAACAAAGAATATATAAGATTTTATTATTTTAACTAATTAATAGCAAGTTAGAACAACATGTGGCATTGTCGCAGGGGCAAAGAAATAATTTATCACTACGAACTAAGCCTGTTAAATTAATGGATAAATTACACTAGGCCTCGTTTGGGAACAGGCTATTTTGATAATTTCTTGGTTTTTTAACTAAAATATGAGCTAAAAAAATCTAGTATGTTTGGAGTGACTTTTTGGCTTTTTACGAAAAGATGTGCAAAAAGTAGAGAGAAAAATGAATTTTTGACTTTTTGGTATAGGTTATAAACTTTTTGGCTTTTTTAGTAACTTTTTAACTTCTAGGCTAAAACAGCTACTTGCCAAACGAGGCCTTGCCTTTTTATATTTGGCAACTTTCTTACATTTTTTTTTTATTTCTTTTTTTAACCCTTTATGTTTTAATTTTTTCTCAATTTGTTCTTAAAACTAATTTCGATTCAAAATTAGACAGAAAATGTCTTAACAACTATCACATAAGATAAAAATATATATTATTATATTGGGATTTAACTTTATATCTAGAATATGAGTTATATAAAATAAAATATTTTTATCCCACGTGACATTCAATATATTATTTTCTACCTAATTTTTAGGGAAAGTTACCAATAAATCCTAAATGTTGAAATTGTGCTCCGTTTGGTCCTAATATTTGTTCTTATGATCTATTTGGTTCTTTGTATTGGTAAATGACATAAATACCATTAGGTATTTAATGTGACATGCGTGAATATTTTGTAAACGTGACACAGTCCAATGTTGTTGAGAGGTTGAAATTCAATTGTCACGTGGCACGTTGATGGTGTTTGGTGGGTGCCACTAAATTGGAAAGTACACTAACGCTTTTAGTACTTTCTTACGTTTGGGACGTATCACATTGAGGGTGATCCGTAGGTGTTACACATCAACAAAGTACACTAAGGCTCTTTATACTTTTTGCCTTGGAATAATGTATGTCACGTGACACACAATTGTATCACAACCACTGCAAATTGTGCCACACATCAATAAAGTACACTAAAGCTCTTTACGAGGGTGATCGGTGGGTGTCACACATCAACAAAGTGCACTAAGGTTCTTTACGAGGGTGATCGGTGGGTGCCACACATCAACAAAGTGCACTAAGGTTCTTTACGAGGGTGATCGGTGGGTGCCACACATCAACAAAGTGCACTAAGGCTCTTTATGCTTTTTGCCTTGGAATGATGTATGTCACGTGACACACACACGGAAGGGTATAATTGACCACTCAATGTTACCAAACAAAAGAAATAGGATCAACTGGTAAGATATTTCCCCAGTAATAGGACTAATCAGAACAATAGAAATAACCTTAGGACCAATCGGTAAAACTATTTGTGAGATAGGATTTATTGATAAATATCCCTAATTTGAATAAAAATTAATTTTAAAAATAAATTAAAAAAATTTAAAATCAAAAGACCAAAAGTGGCCCAAACATAGGGTTGTTTTAAGAAAATAGTTAAAAATGAACTTTTTAACTTTTTTTTGACTTTTTTTTTAAAAAAATGTGTAAAAAATATGAGAGATGATGTGATCCAAAATGAGTTAAAAGCAGGAAGATGGCTTTTAACCATCTTTCCAAAGTAGCCCATAGTCATCCTTTGACAATAGGTTTTTGTTAGTTGGTTTTTTTTGACTTTTTGGTTATTTTAATCTGAGACTAAAATTTTGTTTGGTTTGCCTTTTTTGATTTTTTTTTTTTTTTTTTTATACTTTTATGAAAGAAAAAGTAAAATAGTTATGGTTTAGATATAATATTTCATCTTATTACTTATTTAGCTTACTTTATCTTTTGGGTCGTTTTGGGAACATTTTAAAAAAGCCAACTTTTTGACTTTTTAATTTTTTTACACATAAAAAGTCACAAAAAAGCCAACTTTTTTAACACAAAAAATCAAAAAACCACAAAAAATCAAAAAGTTATCTTTTTATCAACTTTTCAAAACAATCGCTTTGTGTAGCCAAAAAATTAAAGCCAAACAAACCCATAAAAAAGGGTCCAAAAATTAATCGTCAAAATCTAATTGAGGTCATCATCGGTCTAGGAGTTGTCGGATTTGGTGTTAATAAGGGTGTAATTTTGGCCCGGCCCGGCCCATGTCGGGCCTTGCGGACTCCCACCAAAAATCAAGCCGGTCTAGGCCGGTCCACGAGTCAGAAAACTAGGCCCAGGTCCAAAGATATTCGGACTTTGGGTGGGCTAGTTGGCCGGGCCGCTAAGCCTAGGCTCGAGCTTTGGATGAGTTTGGGCTGGCCAAAATAATTTTAAAATTTTTTTTTATTTTTTTTACTAAAATTTTATTATTTTCTATTAAAAATAACGCTGGGCCTCGGGCGAGTCGGGTCTCGGACCAAGCTTTTGAATAGGCCTTGAACGGGCCGATGGGTCGGGCCTGACTTCAAAATGATAGCCCAAGCCTAGGCCCAAGCCCAAGCCGAAGGCCTCAGACTGAGTCTGGGCCCAAGCCTAAACGAGCCAGGACCACCTCAAGTTGCGAATGAGTTTCAGGCCGCTCAAGGTCACAGGCCATTTTTACCAGGTGTCAGTACAATCATTAACAATTATGTATGCATTAGATTCGGTCAGTAATATACACAAACAGCATACATGCATATGCATGGAAATTTAAAATAACCAAATCGATGAACGAGAAATTGAAATAAAAAAAGCTCACAAGCAAGCAGAGCAGAAGAGGGAAAAAAGTAAAGGACGAAAATGACCTTGGAACCAAGAGGGTACTGTCCCTTTGCAGGCCACGACCCGGCACGAATGAACCGGTCGCCAGCAGAGACACGGCGGAGAACGTCGACGAGGAGGGCGACGACGTAGTCAGCGGCGTCGGCGGAGAAGGCGTCGCCGGCGTTGGTGACAGTGATACCGCGGCGGCAGCAGGCGGCGAGGTCGACGTGGTCGAGGCCGGCGCTGGAGCTGACGACGCACTGGACGGAGGGGAAGCGATCGAGAGTGTCGGAGGTGAGAGGGGAGGGACCGAGGCAGAGGAGGAGGCGTACGGATGAGACCAGAGACTGGGTCTGTGGGGAGGAGAATGAGGGGTCTAACGGGTCGAGGAGGTGGAATCGGGTTGGAAGCCATGATCTGAAGGAGAGTTCGAAAGCTGGGACTCGATGGATCAGAACCAGAGGAAGATTGTCTGGGGCGCTGCTTTGTGCCTCGGCAGCCATTGAAATGGTCCTTGAGAGAGACACAGAGAGAACTAGTGGAGTTAAAAAGGTTTTATGATTTGACCACTTCGAATGTATAAGAGCATCTCCAACGCTGTACCTAATTTTTCATCAAATTTGAGTTCAAAATGTGCCATTTCACCAAATCTCAAATCACCCACTCCAACGCTGCATCAAATTTGCATCAAATTTAGTGGGGCGACCGGTTGGTCAACCGGTGGGTCGACCGGTTTGCCAAAATTTTTTTTTTTTTTTTTTTTTTGAATTTTTTGAACTTTCTGAACTTTTTCGGGACAACCGGGTGGTCGACTGGCCGGTCGACCGGTTAGGCAAATTTTTTTATTTTTTTATTTTTTATTTATTTATTTTTTTTCACGGTTTGAAATTTTTTTTGCTGAACTCTTTGAATCTTTACTGGTTGACCGGTTGGTCACCCGGCCAGGCAACCGGTTGGTCGACCGTGTCCCCCTCCAACGGTCCGCAACAGTGTTTTGATGAATTCATTTCTTCGTCCTCAATCTGATGAAATATTTGATGAATTGTCAATCTGATATCAGTTTTGGTGAAGGGTTGGAGGGGTGAACAGTACGCTTTTCATCAGAATTTAAATCTGATATCAGTTTTGGTGAAGGATTGGAGATGGTCTAAGAGTGTATGCCTGTGTTGCCGTCTGTTGCTGAAAATTTTTTGATTGGTTCGGAAAATCTTATACCGCACAATCGCAATTCATTATAATTATTTAATATAAATTTGTGAGTTTCATTTATTTTAACAATTATAATACCATTATAACGCCATGCCATCATACTCACCAACCAATAACTTCTTTCTAGCTGCTGCTTGGCTTTGTTGGACGTCAGCTCAAACATCATCATTGAAACTTCTCCCAAGGGAGTAAAACCATAATCAGTGTATTTGTTTTTAATTTTTAAATTTAATTGTTTTTAAAAATATATATTTTTTATTTTTAATGAATATTTTTAAAATTTTAAATATTTTTTTTAGATATATTTTATTTAGATATATCTAAAAAATAAAATATTTGTAAAAAAATAATTTAAAAAATTAATAAATATATAAAAATACGTAAAATGTATTGAATTTTTTTATTTTTTTTTTATTTTTTATATTTAGTGACTTTTTAAAAAATTATTTTTACAAATATTATACTCTTTAAGTATATTTATGTTAGCTGTATCTAAAAATTAAAAAAATTATTTAGAATATTAAAAAAATTCAATGAAAACAAATAAACAAAAAAAAATTAATTTTCTAAAAAGTAGATTCTGAAAATTCAAACCAAACAAGCTGCATAATATTTGCTTGACATCGGGCCAGTTTGGTTGAAAATTTATTCACCTAATTTTAGAAAAATATTTAGAAATTCTAATTGAGCAATTCTAATTTATCCCTAATAATATGAGATGGACCACTCTCTTCCTTTCTCATATTTTCTCTCTTGTCTCTTTTTATTCTCTCTCTTCCACCTTATTAGAGATCAAAAGTGAAGTGTATATTAGAGGATGTAACACCACTCTTTTTTTAACATTTGAAATAATTTTTTTATTTTCTAGATGCACATAATTTAAATGTACCTAAAAAATAAAATATTTATAAAAAAAATATTTTAAAATTTTAATAAATATACAAAAAGAAAATGTATTTTTTTTTATATTTGATGATTTTTTAAGGATTTTTTTTTCATAAATATTATATTTTTTAAGTCTCTGTTTGGGAATATGAGATGGGTTGGGTTTTGGACTATTTTACCTACAGAAAGACAAAATAATCTTTTTAGCCAAATAAGACAAAATATTACATTCAATTCATAATCATTACATTATTTTTCTCACAAAAAGTCAAAAAAATCAAAAAAGCATTTCCAAATGAGGCTTTTAGCCCCATGCCAAAATAGTCAAAATAGTCAAAAAGTTAAAAAGCCAACCCACTTCCCAAACGATCCCTAAGTGGTGTTTTGGGAAGTTGGTAAAAGTTAATTTTTTAACTTTTTAAACTTATTTTATCTTTTTATGAGTAAAAAATATGAGAGATGATGTAATTCAAAATGGGTAAAAAGCTAAAAGCTAGCTTTTTATTTTGTTCCCAAAACACCCCTAAGTATATCTAGGTTAGATACATCTAAAAAATAAAAAGATTTCTTAAAATATCAAAAAAAAATTACTAACAGCAAAAAAAGCATAAAAAATAAAAAAATTAATTTTTTGAAAAGTGAACTCAATATTTTGAAACTAAACAAGATGATTAGTATGATGCTACAATTTGATTTTTATTGGTTAAAAAAAAATTTATTATTGATAAATTTATTTCTATGATAATACAATATCTATTTGACGATTGATTTTTTTTTTTTTTGGATTGATGTTGTTGTGATAAAGACATTAATTATTTGGTATGAAGAATAAGTTATTAGTTTGAAGAAAGAAAAAAATTCATTTTATTTCATTGTTGTTAGATTGCTACTGATCGACTATAGGTGGTCGTCATGATATGAATAAATAAATAGATTAGGTGAAACAGATAACAGACACGTGAATAAATATAGAAATAGTAAACTATTAAGCTATTTAGATGGTTGCCTAATGCTCACAACAAATTTTTATTTTTTGAAGTTATTGTAGGCCCCAACATTTAAAGATTTAATTAAATAAAACATTTGGCGTAAGACTTCCAAAACCTTTGAGGAGTCAGTAAATAAATAAAGATTACTAGGTATAAATAAGAATAATATATTTATGAGATAATTATATTGTTCTTTCAACCCCAAATAATAAAACTTGAGGTTATTAGAGCATCTTTAATGAAAATGTTAAATTTTGTGTGTTGTATGATAAAAAATAATAAAAATGAGACTTAAAAATATGTGTTAAGAGTTTATTAATTTTAAAGAGTAAGGATAGTACAATAATTGTATTAAAGTGTATGTAAAGTAATGTATAAATATATTAAATTAATAAAATAATAATAATATTATTTTTCTCTCTCCTCTCTCCTCTCTCTTTTCTGCTCAATTTCGTTCATCAAAATTGGCTGCTAGCTACCAGTTAGTGGTCCGCACTCCCCATTTCACTCTTGAAAAATGATGCAGACCACTAATTAGTGGTTGCTCTAATTATGTGGCAGTGGGTCCCACCCACTGTCACATGTATTTTGTGTCTTAGTTTTTTTTTTTTTTTTTTTAATTATTGCTTTCCACATCATTAGTAATGGTATTAGTGATAAAAATTTAGTGGTATGTAATATTGTTGTTTCAGACTCTCCTCTCTTTTCCCTGTCATGGCTTGCTAGAAGTACAGTAGTTATACATCCCCCAATTCTCCATCCCTAATTCCAACTCTAATAAGGTGGATGAAAAACATATGTTTGGTTTAATTTTTGAATTGTATTCTGAAAGATAAATTTTTTAAATAAGTTTTGAAAAGAGCAAACTTATAAGTTTTGAAAAGAATTTGGAAAAAGTTTTGAATTGTATTTTAAAATTATTTTAGGTTTAGTTTTTTTAAAATATATAAAAAATTTCTTAATTTTAATTTTTTAAGATAAATATTTTTTTTATTGTAAATATTTATCTATTTTTTTTAGGAAAGATTGGTGAAAGTTGTCGGAAGGTGGTGCTGACAATGGAGGTCACCATTTAGAGAGAGAGAGAGAGAGAGAGAGAGATTGGGTAGAATAAGAGGAGAGAGGGAAGAAGCGTGGGGTTCATTTTTTGGTGGGTCTGTCCATCTTATTAGATAGAACTTTTCTTAAATGTGCAACTTACACCTTACACTTACGCCTTTCTGTTTGCTGTCCTGTTTTATGTTTACACCTTCCACTTACACCTTTTGTGTTGGTTGCATATGATGTGCAACCTTATGGGGTTGCACACCATAACAGGACCCTATTAGATATCTAATACAGTTTCGAATTAGAGCTTTAAATATTTTTTTGCAAGTATTATTAGTTGTGGCTAGTTTTCAAATATCTAATAAGGTTAACAAAAAAGTTAACAATGTTTAAAAATATTTTTCTGCAAGTATTATTAATTGTGGCTAGTTTTCGAATATCTAATAAGATTAACAAAAAAGTTAACATTTCCACTACATGTGAATTTTGACTCATTAACTCTCCATTAAATTAGCATCTGACACTAACACATTATTTAATGTGTCCATTGCTGATGCTGTTTACCAATTCCCAATATGACTTGGGGTCACTGTTGTGCCTTTGGCACAGCAGTGACTGTTGTGCCTTATTTTGAGATGCATTATGGGCTTGTTTTTATGATCTAAACCGTTCATTTTATAGGATTTGTTGAGTACTTCAAGTCTACCATAAATCATATTAATCGAATATCAATAACTATATGATCGAATTGCATATTTTTATGCTATTTTTCAAAAGAAAAACTTCTTGTTTATTTTTTTGGTTATCAATCGTATAGTTATTGGTATCCGATTAATATGATTTTTGGTAGGCATGAAGTACTCAACAAACCTTACAACATGAACGGTTCAGATTATAAAAATAAATCCATAATGCACCACAAAAGCCCTGTTTGGTGAAGCTGTGAGAAAGTGCTTATAGCTTATAACTTATAACTATTAACATAAGCTGATTTCTGACTTATAAATTAAGCATCTTCTGACCCACTCAAAGAATAAACTAATTTTTGACTTCCAAAAAGTTATAAGCTATAAGTTATAAGCTAAACCAAACACATCAAAATAGCTTAAATTAAGCTGAAAGCTGAAATAAGCAGCTTTTAAACTGCACCAAACAGGCACAAAATGAGGCACAATAGTCACTACTGTGTCAAATTGTTTTGTTCTTTTTTTAATCCACCAAACTTTTTCTCCACTTCGTGCTCAACTTTGGGGAGTTGGACTGTCAATGATCTAGTTAAATTTCGGTTGGTTAAATTCACCGATTATTAATATGTGAGGCAATTACTTATAAGTGGGGTTGGGAATGGTGTTTGTTTGGCATGTATTAAAAAAAAATATTTTTTTGTATGTATATATTTATTTAGGTCAGATCAATTAACATCTATCAACATCTCTTCTCTACTTTTTTATCTTTTTCTTTACTTTTCTACACATTTTTTTAAAATAAAAAGTCAAAAAATATACTTATTTAGAACATCCCAAACCACCCCTAAAAGCCGGAGAGAGAGAGAGAGAGGAGGGGACAAGATGAAAGACATAGGCCTCTTTTGGATACTTGACTTTTAGCCATGTTTGTGCGTTTGTAGCAAAAGTTAAAAGTTGACTTTTTTTTATTTAAAGATATTTAGAAAATTGGCTTTCAGTCATTTGGTAAAATTACAATTATACCCCTCATGAGTTAAAATGTATTACATGGGTAAAGTTATAAATATTTTAAATTGAATGGAGGTAGTTTGGTCATTTTATTGTAATTTGACATCATAAACAAATATTAATCAAAAAAGTCAAAAGTAATTTTTTTATCAACTTCCCAAATCACTTGTCTGAAAAAGTAAAAAACTTAGTTAGAAGTTAAAAAATCACTTTTTACTATCTTTCTAAAACACTCTATAAAAGAAAGAAAGGGGGTGGTGAGTTGGCGCTTGGAGAACAATTTTTCCATTTTTGTAATTAAAATTCTTCTATTCATTTATCTTGTAATTATAAAAAGACTTTCACTGACTTGTAATATAATTCATAGAATTTTCCAATCCCACTGATAAGTAATTATCCCTTAATACATAATGATAAAATAAAGAAGAATTTCAAAAAAGTTGAGTGTAGGAAAAATAATTTCAAAATAATGAAAATATAAGTGATTCATACATAAATTTATAAATTTATGCAATAAAAACTTGTACTATCATTATTTTGATTTAGTTTTAAAAAGTTATATTTGAATTTATTGTTTTACGTGTTTTTTTTATCTTTAGTAAAAAAATAGTTTTTTTTTTTTTCAAAAAAAAGAGCAAATAAATATTACAAATGAGTGGGGTGTTTTTCAAAATTGCTATACAAATGAAAAGAAATAAAAAAAATGCAAAATTATGGAAACATAAGTTACAAAGACCAAAATATCCTTCTTTCTTTGTTTCCCTTCCTCTGCATTTTTGCTATAAATGAATAACTTAAAATACAAAAGTGTAATATTTATATAATTTCTCTCCCACCAAATTTCTCGAATGACGTGATAAGACTTAAAGATTTTGAAAGAAAATAGGAATGTAAGAGTGTAGGCCATTAATTTATGTCCTTTTGCCACGTCATTTGAAAAAATTATGAGAAGGGTTTTGCTACAGACCCCAGTGGGGTCAACCCCCAGTGACGTGGCGCACTGGGGTTGGCCGAAATTCAAAAAAAAAAAAAAAAAAAAACAGTTTATTTTTTTGGCCAATGAGAAGGCAGCAACCATGACCCCCAGTGACCCCCACTGGGGGTCTGAGGCATTTTTCTTATGAGAAAAAAATTATGTAAAGGAGTATTTTTCTTCAAAACAATGAGACATGTAATAAAACCCATAGGCCCAGCAATGACAAAACTGCGCCTCGTCCTGGCTCATGTTATTTTAGGAATATTTTGTGTCTTTTTTTTTTTTTTTTTTGGTAGATTCATAAAATGAATATGCATATAGGTTATTTCAATATATCTGTCAGGGAGTATTGTTCCTTAGCACCTATAGCATATTTGCAAGGAATCCTACCACACCTATGTATGAGCCAAAGCTTAGGCTCCTGCGTATTCCAGGCGCTAACGAGTATGTTCAACGCCAACAAGAGCTTATGAAGACTCGAACCTAAGTCTTGAGTAAGGGATTCAAAAATCTTATCCACTAAATCAATAAGAGTATGTTTTTTTTGTGTGTCGTCATGTGTTATGTTATGGCCACAATTTTTAAGTGGGAATTAAATATTGGTTCACCTCCACAACAGCTCCGCGCACAATTTTTAATATGAAGTGATAGAGTGATGATGAGTTTTTTCCATTATTATACAGGAGTGAATGGCTTTGATTACCAATTGAGTGTGAATAGCCAAAATTAATCAATAATTAATTCTACTGGTAACTTGTGATATATTAATAAAATGTAATCAAGATGATTTTAAAAGAGTCCATTTAGATGTCCCTATTAAATTACAAATTATTAACTACATATAATGAGGTGTAAGGTGTAAGCCTCATAATTATATGAGTACCAAGTTTACACTATAGAAAGCTCAGAAAAAATTGAACCACGTTAAGATTGCTGATAATTTCAAATGTGAAACAAAAAAATTATATAAACTACGCAAGAGAGAAAAATAATCAAATGATACCAAGATTTATGTAGTTGGACGTTAGCCTACCTTTATGACAATTATATAGAAAATGATTCTACTAACAAAGAGAATGATACTTTTTACAATACTCATCAAATTTAAATACAAATTTTCTCAAACAATAATATTACAAATTTATAATTTTTATCCAAAAGTTTACCTATGAACTAGATTTAATTTATAAATGGACCCCACAATACATCACTCAAATTTCTACCCTTCATCTGCAATCTAGACCATTTTCTGGAAATTTTCTTTAGCACTTTTCATTTCTCAAAATTCTCTCTAACCCAAGCAAACAAGTCTCACGAGACTTTAAATTTCAACAAGTGATGCCAAAATAAAATTTCTCTAATACTGTGTTTGGTTGAGAGATTTGAGAAGGGATTTGAAAAAGTAAATAAAAAAGATGGATAAAATACAAATAAAATATACTTACATTTCACCTAATTTCACACACATTTTCCCTTTCTCTTTTCAAATCTCTTTTCAAATCCCCCAACCAAAGAATCTCTAAGATTTAATTCAGATTGACGAACAATAATCTTCCAAGACTAAAGGTCCATCAAAGAAGACAGACCACCAAGGGACCAATGGTGAGATTAACCATAATCTGACGGATTAACTCCGTCTCTCAACTTCAAACATTTTTGAGTTGAATAGAATCAGCCCAATAGTACATATATTATTATTATTTAATTGCATCTATAAATACGAATAATTTATCAAATTTTTATTCTCAATTTTTTTTTTTAATATGACATTATCAATTTGGTTTTAATTGTATCTATAAATACGAATATTTTATTTCACATCAGTAAATTATGTGAACGAGATTTTCAGTATTTGTATACTTTTCCAAACATCATTGGAAGTTGGAATCTCAAAAAGTCTATGTATGGAGAACCTCAAGTTGTTGGCCAAGTTGTAAAGATATGATAATAAGATTCAAAATCTCGAGTCTGAGTCACCTCAAAGGCACTAGATATTTGCCCGGTCGTTAAC
This sequence comes from Camellia granthamiana, assembly GCA_036172215.1. Taxonomy (NCBI): domain Eukaryota; kingdom Viridiplantae; phylum Streptophyta; class Magnoliopsida; order Ericales; family Theaceae; genus Camellia; species Camellia granthamiana. Next base: position 50,335,514 of record CM069916.1, on the reverse strand, counting down.
TTTAGGGTCTCGAAATTAGTCAAGCGCAAGTAGCCCAGACACCTGATTCTCAAAAAATAAAAATAAGAAAGTGTGGGTACGGAGCTCAATACACATAGTTCACGTGGACAGAAACTAACATTGGAGGAAAATGAAATATGGTTACATGAATGACAAAGTATGCATATGCATGTTGTTCAAATCAACAGCTCAAGCAGTGTTTTCCTATGTACAAGAGTAACCACCATGCCATCTTCTCTGACCAATTGGTCTCACCAATCCAACATGCATTGAAAACCAAGAAAGATTCAAAGATACAGAGATATCAAGCTTTAACTCAAATCCCTGATTGTACTCGAAAACGAACCAAAAAAAAACAAAAAGAAGTAAGACCTCATGTGAAGATTAGGCAGCTAGATCTCTCTCAATTTTTCTTCTTCTGCAGCTCATATGGGGTTGATGCTCCTCCCTCCACCGACCTGTGTGTAAAATCACAGTGAGATGGAGTGTGGTTTCAAGTAAAAGAACATGCGCAAAAATCTTGGGACAATTTCTGTTTTCTTTTTTTCTCCTTTCTTCCCACTAGAATGTTTGGGGTTTCATTTTGATTAATTCCCTGATACATGTAGTCTTAGGCCTCGTTTGGGAACAGGCTAATTTAGTAACTTTTTGACTATTTGGTTAAAATATGAGCTAAAAAAAACTAGTATGTTTGGAATGACTTTTGGTTTTTTACGAAAAGATGTGCAAAAAGTAGAGAGAAAAGAGAATCTTTGACTTTTTAGGTGACCTCAAGCAAAAATGAATAATTAGAATATTTAAAAATTGATCACCCTTATATTTGAACACAACTTCCCATATATGAGTCATGTATGAGTCACAACTTAGTTAACACCTTAATGCTATCATAATGTCCATTCTCATCTTTGGTTCACTAAAAAAATGTGAAAACATCATTCACTATCATATGGGAATAGTCATTGCATAGGAAAGCTAAGGTTAGCCTGGTTCATTAGAATGAAGGTGAAACGGAATGAAATAAAATGGTTATTACTTGACCTCCGTATGGATTACCATTCTCAACAGTAAATGATGATTCAATGTATAATGTATTTTACGTAACTTTTCTGATGAAGCAAACATACGAATGAACATTATGATAGAATTATCATCCCATTTTATGTTAATTCCAGTGAAACGCAACTTAATTAAAATTAAAACCAACATTGAAGGAATTGACCACAAATACCTCAGTTTCAATACTGTGAAGTGATCTTTCATTTATTTTTGTGGAAATGCAGCTAATAACAGTCAGCCCTTCTCTGATCAGAACATCTAGCACTCTTGAAACAGACACCCCACCTATCAATGCTGTGTTTACAACCACCTGAACCCCTCCCCTGGAAGTTTCAACTACTGTCACACTCTGCTTCAAACAACTAGGCAAATATTTGGATCCACCATTAACACTGCTTTGATTCAATGATGATCTTTTTAGCTCATCTCTCTTCTTACTCAGCACTTCAATCCTCTTCTGCAAATGTCTTATATAATTCACAGCCTCATTCATATGATCAGCTACAGATCTCTTTCCCTGACACCACAGCAACACTATATGTAAGTCCTAAACACAAACAATAATGCTACATACCAGAAAAGTGTCCAGAATTTGAAAATGAGCGGATCAGAGAAGAATTACAAAAAAGAAGATTTCATAAAGAAGTTTGATATAATTGCGGAGATAGAATACCTTAAGATAATCAAGAGGCAGGAGTGACCGTAGAAGCCTATAAAGGGCGGCCATTTCTTGCCTTCTTTGTCTTTCGACATCTCTATGTATGATCTTCCTCTTCTTGTGATCACAAGGGTTGTCGGCAATGTCATCGAAAGCAACAGATGACTTTCGCCCCTCACTAAATTCCGGTTTGTTAGTGACATCATAATTACACAGAGAAGGTTTCACCAAGAGGTCAGTATCTTGTTGGATTGTATGTTGTTGGCAGGGGATAGAAGAGAATTGAAGAAAATCATCAATTTGGTCAAATGGAAACATTGAAGACGCAAAATCCATACTCAAAAGCTCCGAAGTTGCTCTTTTTGGTTCTTCACTTGTCCTCTCTTATTCTCTTAAAAAGGAGAGGGTAGAGATATAGATATGTTTGTTTTGAGCATGAAATCTTTGATGGGACAAGTTTTCCAATAGTTGGTGAATTTTGGGAATTGTTATTTAAGAATGACAAGTTTGGTTTAAGGACTGTACATTTGGAGGCTGAAAAAAATTCAATAACATTCACATGTAATGAACCATCACCATATATTGAGATGGACACGGGCTACTAATAGGATTGAACATTTTGACAAAAGGACATGCTTCTAAAAATTGCTCTGCTGAGGTCAAGGTCATCACAATCTCAAATATGTTCTCATCACTGATAAAGTAAAAACATCTGATGGTTGGATATCACAATATAGCTATCATCATCATAATCATAGAAGTATTTACTGCTATTTATTATAGAATTATTGGTGCAAGGCAGAAAAAACATAATAATAAAATAAAGAAGAATTGACAGTTACAAGAGGATCTTTGCAAGAAATGATCAAATGGGTACTTTTTTAAGCACCTCTTCTCAAATTAGAGAGCAAGTTAAAAGTACTATTCAAACCAAGAAGGTGACAAATGGTATTTTTTGAAAAATAAAAAAATAAAATAGTTTCTTGCCATATTGAGAGATGTGTGCATTATTTTATTATTCTTATATTGACAATTATTGTGAGCGAACAAGCTTAGGTGTCACAAATTGATCATGAAGATTTGGACACATGGTCTAAACTTAAGAATTTGAGCTTATAAGAAATGATCAAATGGGTACTTTTTTAAGCACCCCTTCTCAAATTAGAGAATAAGTTAAAAGTACTATTCAAACCAAGAAGGAGACAAATGGCATTTTTTTTTAAAATAAAAAATAAAATAGTTTCTTGCCATATAGAGAGATGTGTGCATTATTTTATTATTTACTTATATTGATATTATTGTGAGGGAACAAGATTAGGTGTCACAAATTGATCATGAAGATTTGGACCCATGGTCTGAATTTATGAATTAGAGCTTGATTCTGGTTGCTCTTAGAAGTGGCCATATCAAACATTCATGGATTAAACTAATCGGATGAGTTGATCAGTACAATGACTTCTATTTTAGCTTATAGTTGTTGAGCAATTCTTCACACCACTGTAAATAATGCGCTCCACTCTTCACATCTACTGTGTTTTTCAGTGACAATGAATCTTATTGTTCGTTTCCTTTCTGGCCGGCAAAACATTCCTGTTTATAACAATCCCAATTCCAGATTAAAGTTCTTCAAACCAAAATCTCTATAAGTCTTGCATTATGTTCAGGATTGCCGCAGGATATACATCAAGTGATGAAATTGTAGGGTATCATATTTTCACTCATGCTTATTACTTGTTGAAAAAGCTGGCAATAATAGAACAAGTATGTATGTGCAATAAAATAAACTAAACTAAAATGATGCCAAAACCAATGACCACGATAGTAAGAGAAGTAGGTATCATTGCTGATTTTTTGGACATATATATACTACACACCAGAGTCAATTAACTTCATGCACTTCTGCCCTGGTTTAGAAGAGCAAAGTCTCTCCAATCCCCAAATGCACATGTGCCTACACACTTTTTTGGAGTTTCTTGTAACCAAGGTAGATGACATATTGGAATTGGACCACATTGGTACCACCCAAGTTTCATTTATATATGCATGTTGTACTAGTTTAATAAGATAAAGCTTCCACGCCATGTCGTCAATGATTAATCTCAATATAGCAGCACCTGAGACGGTTTATAGAAAAGTTTTAGATGTGTAGGTTAGGTGGTCTAGGAAAATGTTCAATCCACAGCAAAAGTAATAGTGTGGTTGTGATCAAAGCTTAATTCATTTATTTAAATAAGTCATTCCCTAACCAAAAAGAACTTTGAAATTTCCTTCTCCTATTCCCACTCGCCCACCATCCCATACCTAAAATAACCACACCTCAGCAATAGCATGGTTAAGGATCAAAGCCTAGTTCATTCAATCTTCTCAGGACCAACGTAATCTACCATAACCTCAAAAGAAATGGGAGTTACATATATACCCTAATCATTCAGTTAAATTAACAGCAATTCCCACAAATCTGTTATATAATACAGAGTACAACCTTAATGATTTATCAGCAATAAAAAACAAGATAGCCATAATAGCCTTTTGATTTCAGTGGTACTCTTACAGAAGCACACTCAAACCTAGCTCATATGTCTTAGAGAATCAGCTGGAGTGCCAACCAGTTTTTCTGCCAAGTTGCATGACAATTAGACTTCAGGGACGCAATTTTAAAAAATAAAGTTTTTCTTACCATGCGAGCTACTCTACCTACTACAAGTTCTTTAGGAAGCATAGGCTTTTTGATAATCTAATTTAATGCACATTAAACATTACAAAAAGATTGCCCATAAGTGTATCACTGAAATCAAAAGGGTATATATATGTAACTTAGAAAAAGTTGACAATCATTTTATAAGTCAGACAAAAAGTTCATTTTCAGCAAATCTTAAGAATGAGATCATTTTATATCATGGTTCCTAGAAAATAAATTACCATGAGACAAAAGTTTGTAATCTTTGTTAGACTAACAAGTAAATTATTTATAGTGACAACTTACGGTGATTTTTTGATTTTTTTATGAGAGTGATATGACAACTTGTAGTGACTTTTTGATTTTTTAGTTAAAATGTTTAGTCCCCAAACTAGGCCTTAGCTACAAATTTTTTTTTTTTGGTGATTAAAACATAAAATTGATTTAAGGTTACAAATGTGAGCAAAACACGTAGGTTGAACAAAAGAACCAAGACAAATTCATAAAAATTTGATACAATGATTATTGGTAACCTACAGTGGACAGAAAATTGATAGTGCAATGATTCATGGAAATAAAAAATAAATAAATAACCACAACTACATGCATTATTAATACTATTATAGTATTTGTCATGGCGATTTTTTCCGGGACACAAGTCGAGTCTGTTGTTCCATATTATAATAGAAAAAGTATCAAGATGAATTATTTGTGGAAGCTTCCAATCTATTTCTCTCTTTCACCACTGCATTTTTACAGATATATACATTGGTGTTTGTTTGCACATATGTTATTACAGGAGGGCACATCCTTTCTGGTCTACAATTATGAAATACACACATAAGCTCAATGTGACTGTGTTGATAATATAGAACTTTGCATGGATCAATGATCATATCTGTCCTATCACCTAAACACAAATGATCATTACTTCCATTGTTTTCAAAAGACTAACATTCTAACAACAGATTCAGGATATTCAAGATGCAATTCTCATGATTCTAATCCAGTTTTTTGGGATCGCAATAAAACTTTTGTGAAAGCTTTAAATAGAGGCATGTACAGAAAAAGGGTAAATTACAAATACACTACCTGAGATTTGCTTAAAATACGAATTATCCTTGTGGTTTGAAAAATTACAAATACTTTCATGTCAGAATTTTTTATTTAACAGAATTAATTGAAAAAGTGAAATTTCTAACTGCTCACCTATACAATAATAAAATTATCTGAATTATTAATTGAAATAAAATTTTAACATTATTAAAAACTGTTAATTAACTTGATGATTTATTAATAAAATGACCTATTTGTCATGAAATTAGAAACCTTAGGGGGGCATAATGTAATTTCTAGAACTACAGAATAATTTGTAATATAAGTAAATCTCAGGAGGTGTGTTTGTAATTTACTCACAGAAAAAAGATACTTTTGCATACAAACTGAGTTTTTCATGCTTACAGTTTTCTACTTCTTCACTCTGACTGATTGATCTCCGTAAGTTAATGGAAAATCTGCTTATCTATATGTCCACCCCAGCTCCAACTAGATGAAAAAAGTTACAATGCTATGATTTGCATCGACTTATAATTCTATTTTATATTAAGATTATACTTATAAAGCTGTAACTTTTGGTCATAACTACCTTATACTATAAATGTTAAAAGTTAAAACCATCATATTCTCTAGGGACAGCCATGAGTAGAAGTTTAAACTAGTTTATATTTGTCTTGCTTTGGAGGATTTGTATCAGATCAGTCTATACTTTGCCCCCCTAAGAAGGATGCAATGATGAAAGAGAAGTTGCTTCATAATTAGAGTGAAAAAGAGTTTTGATGTATGATGGCTACGGCAACACTCTCGCGAGAGAGTGGTTTTAGTTAGAGGATAAATTATTCAATTTTTTGGAAATTAAATTTTTTATTTTTTTATTTTAGTGAATATTTGTAAAATTTTAAATATTTTTTTTACTTTTTTAGATACACCTTACTTAGATGTATCTAAAAAGTGAAATATTTGTAAAAAAATATTTTAAAAAATCAATAAATATACAAGAATATGAAAAATGTACTGAATTTCATTTTCTTTTTTTTTTTTGTATTTTTGGTATTTAATGAATTTTTTAAAGATTTTTTTCACAAATATTATACTTTTTAAATGTATTTATGGTAGGTGTATCTAAAAATAAAAATAAAAATTACTTAAAATATATAAAAAAAATTAAGTGAAAACAAAAAAATACAAAAAATAAAAAGTTTCAATTTTTTGAGAAGTGAATTCAGAAAACTCAAATCAAACAAGCTGTATACTGATTTTCTGGAACAAGGGGGCTTGTTGTGAGGGCCCATGGGCCTTGCCTTGAGCCTATGTTGTTGATTTGAATCGTTCATATTGTAAGGTTCGCGAGTAAATTATTTATAATAAAAAAATCAGATTAATTAAATATTTGTAAAGTCAAAACCTATTAAGCATGAGTACTTCGAAAAACATACCGTACTTATGGGTACTCACCTCATATGGTATTTCGTATGGTATTTCTTCATACGTGCCGGATACAAGAAACATGTACTCAAATTTTTTCTTCTTAATTTTTAGTGTATCCAGACGTACCTAATAAATACCCAAGTCGTACCGTACCTTAGTTGAAACAATATTTTCTTCTATTACATAGATAAAACTCCTTTCACTAGACTTTCTTTTTATTTCTTGTTTTATGCTTTATGGATTTAAAATTAAATTATGGTTGGTAAGTTATTTAATATATTGACATTTAATTTTAATTTATACCTTTACTTTTGGCATTAAATGTTAATTGTATGTTAGACCTTAACAAATTAAACCAATTAATTAATTTTTGCATTATCTAAATTATTACTTTTTTTAAACAAGCGTACCAAGCCGTATCCGTACCCTATTTTTTTTTTAATTTTACTATATTGACGTACTTGTATCATTCTAGTATCAGTACTTGTACCTGCACCCGTGCTTCATAGCTTAAAACAAAACCACATTTGTTCAAAAAAAAAAAAAAAAAAAAAAGGTTAGAATATTTTTGATAATTTACTTTAAAACGGTTAAGATTTGATGGGATTACACATATCCAATTAACTTGATTTTTTTTTTTTGGTGGATAATATGTTTGACAAACTTTACAATAAGAATAGTTCAGATCATCAAAAATAATCCTGAGACAAGTCCCTATTGGACCTCATAGTGAGTCTTTCATTTTTAGTATAATTATACCTACTTCCTTTTTAATAAGGCTAAACGAACTAAAACAAATGTACATGGTGTAAAGACACAAAAATAACCAAATAAAATATATATTTCAGTGTAAAAGAGATAATAATATTATTTTTTCATCGATATGATTAAGAAAAATACTAATTAAATTAAAAACTTAACAGACCAGTGTAATTGTACCAAATTTGTAGAATGTATTTTATTTTATCCAAATCTTAAAAGAAGATGGTGTAATTTAGCCATTATTATAATATGTAGTGTGTATTTATAGATATGTACAGGCAACCATCATTGATTTCTTGTGAAGATGCAGAAAGTACAAGAATAAAATAATCTCACCACGAGCCTTTCTCCTATTATTAAAAAACAAAAATGGGTTTTGATTTGTGGCACTAAATTGGGGGCACTAATGCCCCTAATTTCCATATAAGGCAAAAAAAATAAAAAAAAAACAAAACAGTTATCCAGAATGGAAATTAGGGGCATTAGTACCTCCCAATTTAGTGCCACAAAACATTTTCCAACAAAAATATATGCGAAATAGTCATTCAAGCTTCCCTTTCTTTTGTTTTCAATGTGACTTCATGCACTGGTAAGCAAAACCTCACTTCACTTACATTTTGGTGGTGTGGTGGCCATTTTATCATCCGAAATTGGAAGTTGCAGAACAAGCACCAAATCACTGTAAATCTTTATACTTCATTATAGTATAAAAATGCCCCAAAATTGGAGTCCAGATCTGTAGTGCACCAAAACTACATTGTAAATCAGAAATAGAAAACTAATCTCCACTCTATCTTTTAAATCTGATGTGGCACTCTAACAACTGTAATTGATATGAATATCAACTCCACTCTTGTGCCAAAAGTTGATATGGCATTCGGCATTACTCCTTTATGTCAATTTTGATATATTCCTACTTTCATACATTTTTTTAAATAAAAGAGTTTTTCATGTAAAACAATAGAGTAATAGATTTGACATATGTCAATTTGCCACTCAAGCTTTCAAAAAAATTTTGAGATATGAAATTTTGAAGGTCTGTAGGGAGATGCTCTAAACACTCTCCTCATAATTTCCATGGTTTGTAAGGGAAGAATCGTAAGAAAAAGATAAGGAAACAGGTACTTGAGGTGAACTTCCTGACCAATCTTGATGACTCGGATTTGTGTCGACTTGAATTCGTTCATGAAAATTTTGAGAAAGAGATCCCCCCCCTTGGTCTGTCGGACCTGATGTCTGATTCCATATAATCTTCGCCTCGACATTGCCCTCTCTCTGTCTTTTGTTTGCTCTTTTTTTTACCTTTTGTTTTTTTCAGCCCCAAAACGACGTTGTTTCCTGGTTTTACAAAATTTCACCACACTAAGTGCGCCACATAGAATCTGAACTCACAAAATTAGTGTACAAAAAAATCTACAATTTTTTTTTAAGCCTCGTTTGGGAACTTGGTTATTTTAATTGACTTTTTAACTATTTTATGAGATAGAAAAAATGAGTAAATTATACTTTGCATCCTTACGCTTTGCACTAAATTTCACTTTGGCCCCTACACATGAAATCATGACAGTCAACCCCCTGCACTTTTGGTCAAATCTCACTTTAGTCCCTACATATAAATTTGTGACAGTCAACTCTGGTATTTTTTTTCAAATCTCACTTTGATCCCTACACAAATGTCAATGTCTACTTTCTGTTACTCAATTGTTTAAATCTTTAACATAATCTAGTTATGTGACAAGAATGTAACTACGATACAAGGGTAAGAAAGGAAAATCATCTACATTTTCTACCAATACACTTTATCCCAAAATTTACTTCAAATTATGACTGTATTAGGTTGAAACAAAACGCAAATTGTGAACGATTAAGAAGATGAATTAGGGTTTTGCAAAAACTAGAATCGTGATACTCTATTATTCACGGTAACACAGTCTTCTGTCTATTCATCTTCTTTTCGCTTTGATTTTTTTGTCCCATTTTTTATATATTTCAAAAATCCTATTTTCTTGCTTCTTCGTCCCAATTTTTATCATACGAACATATATATATATATATATATATTGTATTATAACTCTCATGTACTTATCACATAAGATAAAGTGTATTGGTGGAAAATATGAATGATTTTTCTCTCTTGTCCTCATTTGTTTTTTAAACAGCTTTTGTCTTCATTTTGTAGTCACATTTTTGTCACATGAATAGATTTTGTTAAATATTTAAAAATGAAGTAACAGAAAAAGATACATAGACACTTGTGATTTGAGCAAAAGTGCAGGGGTTGATTGTCACAATTTCATATGTAGGGACCAAAGTGAGATTTAAGCAGAAGTGTAGGGGGTTGACTGTCATGATTTCATTTATAAGAGCCAAAGTAAGATTTGGTGCAAAGTGTAATTTACCCAAAATATATATATATATACATATATCTTTGTGATGATATAAGATTTTTTTTTTTTTTTTTTTGGTAGTTGAATAGATGATTGTAAAAGAAAAAATTATCTTTGTGATGATTTAAGATTTTTTTTTATTTTTTTTATTTTTTTTTTAATTTTTATTTTATAAAGTTGAATAGATGATTGTAAAAGAAAAATTATCTTTGTAATGATTTAAGAAATTTTTTTTTTTTTTTTTTTTTTTTTTTTTTTTTTTTGTAGTTGAACAAATGATTGTGAAAGAAAAAGTTATGGGTAAATTACACTTTGCATACTTGCATTTTGCACCAAATCTCACTTTGACCCTTATACATGAAATCATGACAGTCAACCCCCTATACTTTTGGTCAAATCCCACTTTGGTCCCTCCACATGAAATTGTGACAGTCAACCCTTTGTACTTTTGGTCAAATTTCACTTTGGTCCCTACACAAGTGTCAGTGTCTCATTTTTGTTACTCAATTGTTTAAATTTTTAGCAGATTCTACTCATGTGATAAGAATGTGATTATAATATGAAGGTAAAAAAGAAAAATCATTTACATTTTTTTACCAATACACACTTTATCCTAAAATTTACATCAAAATATGATTGTATTAGGCCAAAACAAAACTCAGATTGTGAACAATTAAGAAGATGAACTAGGATTTTGCATAAATTGAAATCACGAAACACTATTTTTTACGGTAACACAGTCTTCTGTCTGTTCATCTTTCTTTCTCTTTAACTTCTTTGTTGCATTTTCTTTATTTCAAGAGTTTTATTTTCTTGCATTTTATCCCAATTTTTATCATACAAACATATATATATATATATATTGTATTATATAACTCTCGTGTGCTTATCACGTAGGACAAAGTGAATTGTTAAGAAACATAGATGATTTTCCTATTTTACCCTCATTTCACAGTCACATCTTTGTTATATGACTGGATTTTATTAAATATTTAAAAATGAAGCAACAGAAGAGGGACATTGACACTTGTATAATGATCAAAGTGGAATTTGAGTAAAAGTGCAAAGGGTTGACTGTTATGATTTCATGTGTAGGGACTAAAGTGGGATTTGACCAGAAGTGCAGGGAGTTAACTGTCATGATTTCGTGTATATGGGCCAAAGTGAGATTTGATGCAAAATGTAGGGGTGCAAAGTGTAATTTATCCAAAGTTATTGATTAATGTGTAAGATGTGATATTTTGTTATATTGATCGTTTTAACCTTTTTTGTTTTTATTAACTATTTTAATAAAAAAAAGTTATTCCCAAACATGTTTGTGTTAGGCTTCTCTCATATTCACATCTCAATATAAGAGAACTTAAAGGGTCCGTAGCCCACCACAAATTCCATTTTAATGATCAAAATCATTCACTTTTTAAGACTCGTTGAGTAAAATATTTATACAAAACATAAGATAACTGAACATCAATAGTTATATGTTTAAATCAAATTTGTACTTCAAAAAATAAATAATTATTTTTAAAATTATAAAAAAATAAACGATTCGAATTATTAAAATTAATTTCTAAATAGACCTAGCAAACTCAAAAGCATCTCTCAAATTAAGATCACATACTAAAAATAAGCTAAACCCTTCAGATAACACGGATCCGTGTTAAATAAATCTAAGCTATGCAATAACTTTTTTAAGGATATTATTATTAATGAATTCTAGCTTTGCCAGAAAGCATTAAGAAAGACCAGTTAATACAAGAAATACAATTATTGTGAGGATGAGAGTTGCTTTGGGAAGATTATTTTTTAGTTAAAAAGTGATTATAAAAAAATATTTTTTAAATTTTTTTTACACTTTTTTTTTTTGGAAAAAAAATCAAAAAATATTAAAAAGGCCAATTCTCAAAACAATATTAAAGGTTTGTTTGGGAAATGTAATTTTTAGTAGGATTTTTTTTTTTTTTTTTTTTTGTATATATATATATTTTTATAAATTTTGAGGTGAAAAATTTGAAGTTTTTGGAAATAATTTTTTTTTTTATACAAAAAAAGAGGATAATTTACACTTTGCCCCGTTTATGTTTGATCACTGATCACTTAGGCTCTTAAATTTTTTTTCGCACTTTGACTCTTTATATTTCAAATTTTTTCCACTATTCCTAAAACTAATTTTTGTTAAAAATTAGACAAAAAATGTCACAATAGCTGTCTTTAGCTCAGCTTTTTCGCACCCCCTTTCGGAAGCTCGAAAAGAAAGCTCTGCAGTTCGGACTTCCGCAGTTCTGAATCTAATCTCACAAGTGCAATGTGAAACTAATAATCATCAAAGAGTCTAAATCCGGCAAATCGTTTTGGAAAATTGATTTTGAATCAAAAAGTGCCAAAATTACTCTGCTTTGCCAGATACAGAGTCGCCACCTAAATATTTTATTTTGGAGAAATTTAGGAAACCCATGACTCGTGCCAAAGGCCACGTGTCCGTCATCACCAAAGTTGCCTTGGCTCAGGAACTTAGGCATGAGAGGCAAAGGTCATGAATTGAGTACCCTCGCTCACCCGATCAAAGATTGGCCTCTACTAATCATGATATGATTTTTTTATAAACATTATGTGTTCTTGTTCTGATTATTAGGCTAACTTTACTATGTGATGCTCACAAGCAAATATAGACTAGTTTGCTCAATTTAGAACAACTCAATTTCATGTTTGTTTTGCGAAAAGGGGTTTGAATTTGCTATCTCAAGTAGACTTAAAGTTTACGAATTTGCCACCAAAAGTGAGCTTAAAACATACATTTGTTGAATCGTTCCAATTCAAACAACAAGTTTTCGTCTACAGGCATTCATGCAGTTTAGCAAGTAAGCATTTAGCCTCATGGCAAGCATGCTAGACATGGCAATATTCACATTCATGCAAGTATGCTAAAGTATAAAAACTCACCTAGTACTCCAAGCTAAGAAAATATGTGTTAGAAAAATATGTGTAACGCCCCCAAAATATAATACAAATAACCCATTCCATAAGATCTGTGAACATATTAAAATGATATACTTCATTCATTAGAGTTTCTATTACAAAAGATATTACATGCATTATACATTCATAAGCATTCATTCTGAATGTACAGCATGTGACACAAGTTAATGATAACAAAATAAATGCCCTACATGCTTACATCTTTCCAAGATATCACTTGGTTACAACAAAAGAAAGAGTCTTAAGCTCTCTATACATGTAAAGCTCTCGACTTGAATAAACATTTAAGCATAAATATAACAAAATAGAGCCTTTAGCCCCTAGTCCTCCCAAGCTACGTTCTTGGAGGTGGCATGTCACTAGTACCTGAAAATGGTTTTCTACGTAGGGTGAGCCAAAACCCAGTAGAGATAAACTAGCACAATATATGAGATTTAACTAAAATATAAATGTTGAGTATATATATACATTTTTTTTTTTCAATATTTGTAACAACATACATTCTCCACATAGGTAAACAATATTGATGTCTGTATCTCAATTCTTTTCTTTCTATTTCTTTCAATTTAATTCATTTCCATTAAATTCCCAGACCAAGACTACAGCTCCTCGAATGACCCAACTGAGATTTACAACTCAGGGGCATCCAATCATCACAACAATCACATAGACACTTCAATCTTGCCATTTTACGGAAATTTCGTCCGTGGGATCAACACCCATGTATACAAATGATTTCGGGACTTTCACCCTGGACACGCTGGCCAACTTAATTTCGATGGAGTCCATCCCATATCTCCTCCCAAAACATAGAATACATCCCCTTTCTTCTCTCAAACAATATACATATACAATGTATTTAAGACACCGTTATATTTAATGACAGTCAATTTCACATATTCAATGTATCTAACGTACCATCATATTCAATAACATAATTAGATGATTAATTTTAATTCACTTATTCCTTATGCAGTTTCTACAACAATCATAGTTATCCTCCATCGATAGCTCAAGACAGATATTTCTAAACATATATACAATCGTTGTAATAGATAATTTATCTAATTTTCCATAGATGAGTGATTTAACAAATCCAACTATACCATTCATTCACGCATCCTCCTAATTTTACATTTTTCATACAAATTTCATTATTTATACAAAATAATTAATTCAACATATTTAGGGCAATTTCTCCATCTTTCTGAATATTGCCCAAAGGTCAAAATCAACAATTTCTAACATAATAAACTCTCATAATCAAACCCCACAGTCAATTATATAACACTACATAGGCAACCCCTCTTTTACATCTCACCCAAACCCTAGGTTTGTGTTCAAAATACTCCCAAAGTTCACCATTCACACATAACGACGAATAACTAGGTTAAAGATCATAACAATGTGTAGAATATCCCTACCTCAAAGAGAGAAGACGAGCAAAGCAAGAGAGAGGCCTCAAAGATGCCAAAATCTAACTTCAATCAGTTCAAAATGATGATCTTGAGGAGCACTACCTTTTTAATGAAGGCACAAGGGTAGATAGATCACTAGATCTAGGTGAAAATCTAGAGAGAGAGGGTCTCACTTTAGGGTTTTAAGAAGAATAGATTTGAAAAAGTGATGTAAAAGTGATGTAAAAGTGCTTTTTGCGATCTGATATACGCACAGTCTGCTCGAGCAGAGAGTTTGATGCTTGAGCGTCAGACACAACATTTTGTTCCGCTCAAGCGTGAGAAGGGCTCGCTTAAGCGTAGAATACACACATCCAGTAGTTATGCAGACACAGACAACCCGCTCAAGCGTAAAGAAAGCCGCTCGAATGTCTACTCGCTTAAGCGTAGGAAACACCGCTTGAGTGTGAAAAACACTTCTCCAGTACTTTTGTAGACGCATCAAGTACCGAGAGTTTGCAACTCCCGCTCGAGCGCAAGAAGGCTCGCTTAAGCGGAGGATCAAAATTCTGGACAACTGAGTTTGGGAAAAACATGCAACCAACCTATTCCAAACTCAATCATGACAACCCAAAGTCCAATTTCAAGAGATACAAGGGAGAAAAGAGGTAAACAACAATATGGAAACATTAAACTCGAGTCCGAAATACAACAAATGACAGGTCAAAACCGGGATCGCTATAATATACATGATTCCTAACTATACAAGATGTCTAATGCAACATATGCGATATGCAATTTAATAGGCTCGGATACTAAAATGGCATATGAAGCAGTTTGATAACATGCGGTTAAACACGTATTCAAATGAGATATTGAGATAACAATGCAGTTTGAATGATGCGTCGAGCCTCGGTGCATGCAATACGAGATGAATGTATGTAAGCATAAGGTATGCTAATTGTAACATGTCTTTAATCTAACCATCAAAAGCGATTAAATAAAAGGGAGAAAGACGTGGGGTTGGAAGACATACACGCACGCACGCACGCACACACACTTATTACAACATTACACCCTCATGAAGGAGGGTCCGAATGAAACTAGCTAAGCTACACTACTTAACTAATTATTACAACACTTTGAATAAATAAAAAAAATCTTACTCTAAGCTAATTAATTATTACAACACACTTAACTAATTAATCAATTAGACTAAGCTATTTAATTAATTAATTACACAACATGAACTAATTAACTAATCTACTTAAATAGTTAATTACAAAGCTACTAAGCTAATTAATTACAACATGAATTAATTAACTAAATCTACTTAAATAGTTACAACATTTGCATGAATTAGTTACAACTAATTAACTAAGCAAATTACTAAATGGCCTCGAGAAACGAGGGATGCATGCACGCTCGGTTTTTCACCCGAAGAACACCCACTGTTTGCCCTCGAAACAGGGCCGGCCCTGGGGTGAGGCGACTGAGGTGGTCGCCTCGAGCACCCAATTTTGAAAAAAATTTAGGGCCCCTAATTAGGGGAGTGTATCATGTCATGTTATTTCATAATTATTTTAATATTAGCTCAATTTATTTATTTTTATGTTGTCGTGTGGTGTTATTTTGATTCGTGTTCGATTGATGTTTTAATGTGAAAACTTTCACCTTTAGTTAAAAATAACTTAGCAAGTGTATTGAGAGATTAAAATTTTTCTCATAAGTTGAATTTTATAAAATTTATTTCAACTAAATGAAATTATTCATAGAATGTTTGATTTTAATTCAATTGCATTTTTATAATTAAAAAAATTGTACCTTATTACTATATATTTTTTATTAGAGTGACTCTAAAATAGGTAACAAAAAAATATATATCTTAAATGAAAAAAAGATATTAGCCTTAATTATTATTTTACATATTTTTATTCAGTTAGATAGAGTTAAATAAAAGATTAAAAAAATGTCATGGCATCCCTTAGTGAACATTCAAATATATAACTAATAATTCATGTTATTGAGTTGTGTCATACTTGGATTCATGTTGAAAATAGTCAACCTTAACTTGCTAATTTTATATATTGCTTAAGTTGTGTCGAAAATTCTTATCCTTACCCCCAATTAATTTTGGTTCTTATAGCATTGGTAAGCTAAAAAATAAAGATTCGATTCAACTAATTGAAGTTCAACTATTATATATATATATATATATATATTTGTTATCTAAATTTTGTTAAATTGTAATGCAATAGAAATAAATTTTTATCTTTTTTGTTTTATCCAAATAATTTTTTTTTTTTTTTTTTTTTTTTTTTTTTTTTTTGGGATAATGATATATGAAGGGCTCAATTTAAAAAATTGGCCTTCAGCCCCTCATAAGTCAGGGCCGGCCCTGCCTCGAAAGCCTCTCTTTGCACGACCTCTGCTCTGTTTCCTTCTCCAGATTAACTCTACCATACTTCACAAGCACTCTGCCCAAAATCACTACCGGCCACCACTGAGGGGTTGTCGTCCAACACTAGGGGGTTGCCGGCCAGTAGCAGTGGCCGGCAGGCCACTGATGAGACATCATTTTTGCTGCAGTAGAGAGAACAAACAGGGCGAAGAGGGGGTGGTCTCACATGTTATTTGTACCATGTATCACCCCTTATCATCAACACAAGCTCAAAGGAGTGATACATTTGGCTCTCAAACCATCAATCAAGCAAATTCCATGCATGATGGCTAAGGGACCAATTTGTATAAGTTCAATGAATGCAAAACAAGACTCAAATGCCATCACCCTATCATATATGATCAAGGTCAACGAAGACCTAGGAAAGTGGCACATTTCATCACTTTTGAGTATGAAATGTCCCATTTTTCTTGTGTTCAAATTAACGTCCGATTTGAACACATGTAATGCAATACAAAGAAATGCTTATCTTGCCACTTTTACTTGCCAATTTTGTTTGTACATTTTAGTTACCAAATCATTCTTGAATCAATTTGTCCATTGGTGAGTGTCCTCTAAGATGAAAGAAGTGTCAACTAAGGGATAATGTAAGGCAAGAGAGAGATCATGCCGTTGATAATGAACCCTCAAAGAGGATTAAACCATTAAGCATGACTTCAATTTCAAGCTTAAAGGATCCCAAGCTTGAAACAACCCTCAAAAGCAAATGAAAGAGTGAAGTAAAGAGGGAGGTTACAGAGTTTATAGTGCTGAAATGAAGTGAAAAACAACACCAAAAGATGCTATCAACTCAAACAAGAGGTGTCTAAGACCCTAAAACACAAACTTGTGAAGACTATTACACTACAACCATGCAAAACAAGACTCAAATGAACTAACCAGCCCAAAACAGAGCTAAAGCAGGCTATTTTAGAGGCTAAAACATGCTGGACTTGAGCCAAGTTAAGCTAAAAAAACATGCTAACATATAAAGTTAACTAAGCATGCAAACAAGACACAAGGAGGGGAGGCTAACCCCTCCAAATTTGAACTTCAAAATGAGTTTTTTGCCACTGAAAAATCTCTGAAATTCAGTGGTTAAAAGACCAAAAAAATTTGGTTTGAAAGTGGTGAACAAAGGTACAAAAACTTTACAAACAAAGAAGTAAGAATGGTGAACCACCCTCCTAATTGAAAATGGCCTCAAACCACCACCTTTAGGCCACAAAACAAAGTTTTTTACAGTTCAAAATCAGCCCCTAAAACAGCCCAAAAACAGTAGAAGAAGATGGCAAAACAAATATGTAAAACAAGTTAACAAAGTAAGTGTTATACCTCTTGAAGCCAATGCACAAATTAGGCAACAAAGCAAGCCACAACCACCTTTTAAAGATCAAAGAGAGTCTCAAGTAACCTCAGCCCAAAGAGAAGCAACTTTTGTCAAGGGTTGATAGACAAAAGTACAGGATTTGTGAGCAAATGTATACAAAATTGCAAGAGAGAGAGAGAGAGAGAGAGAGAGAGAGAGAGAGAGAGAGAGAGAAATCTAGAGAGAGAATTTTGCTCCAAAATTTCTAACCTCAAAACCAATAGAGAAGGTCAAGTATATATAGAAAAATATGAGCTTCAGGTCGAAATATCTATATAGGGATAGGTGGAGCAATCTGGAAACAGCTGGCACGAAAATATCTATTTTTTTACACTAGTGGCCGGCCGACCATCAATGGTGGACAGAAAAACACATTAGTGGATAGCACCCCCCAAAAAGTGGGTAAATCTACTCAAAAATAGGTCAAAGGTTTCACTATTGGCCAGCAGGCCACTAAAGTGGCCGGCCACAAAAATCTATTTTTTGGCCTGATTTCAAACAAGTATATTTCCTTCATTCGGACTCCTTTTCAGGTCATTCTTGAGTCTAAATTGAAGCCCCATAAGTTTGCTTTCCAATGGTGGTGGCCTTACATCTAAATTCTAAGTGTACAAAGAGATATGTCTATTTTAGTGAAGGCTGCTCAGTTTTGTCCTAATAGATTGATGCCTAACTTCTCCCAAACTAGTTTTCTTCCCTCCTCTCCTATTTTCTTCAACTCCAAACCTAAAAATAAGATGTTTTGAAATATTTTTGAAAGAGTTCACCTCTCTTTCATTTATTTCCACTTTGTCCTTGCTCGGTTTACCAAAAAGCACAACATTTAACGAACTGTGACCCTCGGAACATCGTAGAAACATTTTCAAAAATATTTTGAAAGAGAGGGTTTTAGGGTCTAAAATAATTTTGGTCAAACTAGTTTGGTCCAAAAATGGGGTGTAAGGTTGGGATCTGGAGTTCTCCTTGCTGAAGAAATTGAACATTGGCATAGCACAACTTTCATCACCGAGTGATCAACCTGAGGCACCCAAGTCTTAAGGACGGTCAAAAATGAAGTGTCTACACTATCACATAACATAAAACGTATATTATTATATTATAATTTAAGTTTATGTTAGAGGTGTGAGCTATATTTAATAATAAAAAAAAATATGCTAGGTGACTTTCAATGTGTCATTTTTTTATCTAATTTTTAATATAAATTAGCTTTAAGAGTAAAGTAGGAAAACTTTGAAACATTAAAAGCCAAAGTGAAAGAGAAAAAATAAATTTTAAAGGTTAAAATGAGAAAGTGACTAAATATAAAAAGGGCAAAGTATAATTTACCCAAAAAATATATATAAAATAAAAAAAAATTGAAAGAAATCTTTAACTTTATTTTATGATTTTTTTGTTACCTATCTGCACACACACACACTCACATATATATATATATATATATGTATGTATAGTCTAACCTATTATCAAATGACACCTAACAAAATATACTTAAAACATTCAAATCAGTACTCCATGTTACAAACAGATATATAATTATATACATATTTTTAAGTCTATGCATAGTTAATACATTTTTTAAGAATCCTAGAAAAGTGTAGCATCCTTGTGTCAATTTTTAAGAATCCTAGAAAAATGTAGCATCCTTGTGATAAGGTGCTTGTCTCATTGTGATTTTTATCTTGCGTGTAATAATGGGGGTGTTTGTTTGGGCTTTTTTGAATTAATTTATAACTTATAGCTTTCGAAAAGCTATTTTGGACTATTTAGTTAAATTTATTTCAAACAGTTTCTGATTCTAATAACTTATTTTAACTTTAAAAAGTTGATTCTGATAAGCTGTTCATCACTTGCTTCTAATTATCAGTTTCTGCTATAGACATGTTAATTTACAGTTATACTCTTAGATTTTATTTATTTATTTATTTATTTTTAAAATAGAAAAGACCCAAATGGACTATAGATTATTATTATTTTTTTTTATGAGCAATGTAGACAAGTAATGAATAATAAAAAATAAAAATTAATTGAAAAAACTACTTCACAGCTTACTTAACAAATACTACTCAGCAATTTAAATCTATAATCCAACAGTTACACCAAACAGATTAACAGCTTCTGATTAAAGTCATAATCTATAATCCGTTAAGCTATAATCTATAATTTGTTTTAACAATTACATCAAACGGGGCCAATATAAAGGTCTTAGGGATTTTGGGTTGTTGACGTGCCTCAGTAGGAAAGATATCCCTCATTTACTCAGGGGCTACCCTAAAGCAAAGACAATATAGTTGTATCTATGGGACTCCAATTGGTGGCAACACAACATATCTACTCCCCTTCAAGAATAGATTAAAGCTAATCTTAAAAGCAAAGGGCAATCCAATGGTATACAATGGCCCTTAATCTTACTGACAGCACTTTGGAACATTTGGAAGGA
Organism: Camellia granthamiana; assembly: GCA_036172215.1. Taxonomy (NCBI): domain Eukaryota; kingdom Viridiplantae; phylum Streptophyta; class Magnoliopsida; order Ericales; family Theaceae; genus Camellia; species Camellia granthamiana. The sequence goes on along the minus strand of CM069916.1, from coordinate 50,314,874 downwards.
GAGAAACAAGGAAGTTTTTGACAAACACACCCAACCCTCCTCTATCAGTGTTTATCTCATTTTAAAGCAAGTAGAGGAAACCCAACAAGCCTTCCAAAACTTCTTGAATGCAAATTATACAAATCCCATACTAACCATGTGGTCTTGTCCCATTGCAGGCAAACTGTCACGACCCAAACCCGCTCCTATGGGTTTAGCACCGTAACCGGCCAGTAATCCGATGATTACCGAAGGCCTACTTAACAGTAAAACAGTAATACAGAGTTCAGGGGCTGGCGGAAGCCAAAATAGTAATAAAAGATGTCCAATGAGCTGTGACAGTCTATATGCAAAAAGACTTTTTTAAACATATTCACAGTCAGAAGCAAAACAGTATGTACATACATCATATACAGATATTTGGTTAGGGACCGAATCCCTACCATAACAGTACAGTTTAGGTACAGTCTATACAGTATTACAAAAATAGATACAAAAGGGGGAAATCTAAAACACCCATAGGCAGTACATGGAACCTTACAGTGAGGTACAGTGGTTGGCTTGACAAAAGGGAGTTTAACCCAACGCTTCTAGCTCCAATCCGATGCCTGGACACCTACATATATATATAACAGTGAGCTAAAGCTCAGTGAATAACATATGTGTAAAGAGGTTAAGAATGAATGTCCTTTCAGTATTGAAAACAGTCATTTATCAGTATATCAGTAATTCAGTTTGTGGCTCATATTTCATGCCATAACAGTCACTCAGAAGCTATAATAGTCATATGTGGTACATCCAATAGCAAAACAGTACAGTAGGTCTTAACAGACCAAACAGTCAGTTGATGGCCATCATATCAGTAAACAGTAGTGGTTCCAAACATGGGAACCGACAGAGATCTCTGTGACAGTAGCAGTACAGTACAGTAATAGTAAATTGCTATGGATGCCACGAATACAGTTCACAAATAGGACAAACATTCATTTAGTAAGAATTATCATTTCAGAAAGCAGTACAGTTGTTTATTCAGAAATATTCATGATTGAATATATCTTTACAACATTGTTACTCACAGAGCACTGGGCTATAAGCAGCTAAAGCGTCCTCGGATGCCAACCCTACACAGTTACAAAATGAACACACACTAAGCTACACAGTTGGGAAAATAATAACTTAATCCCTAATTTGTTTCGGTGTGGTTCTACATCAATATCCTCCTTAAGATGCCTTAAACATGCCCTAGGAATGCCTAGGATGGAAAGAGGATACAAAGATGCACTTTTAAACACTTTACAAAATTTTGCTGAAACAGGGGTCCCGCTCGAGCGTGGGTTTCTCCGCTCGAGCGGACATGCAGACAAACGGGCTCTACTCGAGCGTGTATTACTCCACTCGAGCGGACTGTAAACTACAGTAAAAGTACTGGATGCACGAAATTCACGCTCAATGGGCGCTCGATACCGGTTCGAGCGTGAGACACAAGTCCTCGCTCGAGCGTGCATTCCCCCGCTCGAGCGGACTGTAAACACATGCAAAGTATTGGATACACGTATTTCCCGCTCGAGCGTCACTTTCCCCGCTCGAGCGTACTGCATGAATTCAGTGTTTACGCTCGAGCGTGGAGTCCCCCACTCGAGCGTGAGTCTAAAATCTAGAATTTCTAGATTTGAACCTCAAGCTCAAAACTCAACTTTAAAGCATAAATTTTGATCCTCTTGGGCTAATTTTCTGGAAAACACTTCAAAACCCATAATATTACATGTTTCAAAGATCAATTTGAGAAATCAAAGCTCAAAGGTTGTTCAATTAAATACAATTTTCAAATAAACTTCAAGAATACAAAGTGTATGAAACATGCATGTGTTCAACCAAATTCAAAACTTCAAATACATGACCAAATGAGTCAATCCTTCCAAAAACATGGTGAATTCATGGATTATGACAATAATATGGACATGCATGCAATAATTTCCATGAAAACAACTCTAAACTTCAAGATATGCACATGCATGCATGATTTAAGCTTCAATTCAACCCTTTAAACCAATTCTAGCCTTTAGACTTCAATATCACCCTAGACCATGCAAGACACAACTTAAACTCATAATCAAGAAGATGAATTCTTACCTTAGGTCTTGAATGTTAAGGTGTAGGAGCCTAATTATGCAATTCTCTCCTCAATTCTTCAAATTTCCTAGCCAAAACTTTTTGAAATCACACTAACTCCTATATCTCTCTCTCTAGTCGGTTTGTCTCTCAAAATGGCTGAAGAAAATGTTGTGTCAAAAGTGTATGAAGTGAAGAGGGGTTAGCCTAGATTACTCCACTAGGTGGCAAAAGGGTAAATAAGTCTAACTTATGTGATTTAACACTATTTAATCCAATTTAATCATATCAAATCAAATTTCAACTAAATTTACCATAAATTCACATAAATGCTAATTAACACAAATCACTAATCAATTTCAGATTCAGCCGCCGATAGGGCCTTCAATTTGCAGTTTAAACATAATACATGAACAGATACTTTGATGACAAACAGATAGAAATGCATTAAACTAATATACTCAATCAATCAGTTCAGGATTTCAGTTAATCAGTCAATTAACATGCTTAATCATAGATTAGCACTAATCAGTGGTGAGGGTTGTCACACAAACTCAAACTTAACACTGATGGCCGCTCCAAAGGAGACCTAAGGCAATTTGGCTATGGAGGACTACTAAGGGATGAAATGGGTTCATAGGTGTAGGGCTACCAGGGCTACCTAGGCCACTGCACAAGCTTGGAGGCAAAAATTTGGGGCATGTACAGAGGCTTGACCATTATTATGCAAAAAGGGATGTCCAACATCACCATTGAAAATGACTTCCAAACTGCCATAGAACTGATAAGAGATGGTGCTGCAAGTACTTCACCCTATCGAGCCATTGTTGAGGAAGCAAATTTCCTACTCAACAGATGCTAGTGTTCCATCCAACATATACCCAGGGAAGGAAATGAGAGTGTTGATGCTTTGGCAAACCTTGGAGTCAATCAACAGGAACATTTGCTATACCTGGAGGATCCACCTAGCTCTATACTTTCTTTTCTTATTATTGATATGGAGAATGCTAATTCTAGAAGGGATTGAAATATCCCAGGACTGTTTTGTTTGTGAACTTTATGTTGCTAATCTAATTCCTATGAATCAAAAAAAAAAAAAAAACCGTTATTGTTGTGCAGTTAAATGAGTTCATTTCGGGGCTAATTTTGAAAATTCAAATCGTTTATATTTTAGAATATATCGAGTAGAACATATTTGCAAAAAATTAAATTAATCGGATATCGTTAACTCTTTTATCCACTAACATTTGTATTCATTTTAATACTTTAAATTATAATTGTCATTTATTTTTGTAGTTACAAATATGAGTAGAAAAAAGAGTTAACAAATATCCAATTAACTTAATTTTTTGCAGGTATATTCTATTCAGTATACTCTAAAATATAAACAGTTCGAATCATTAAAATAGACCCTGAAATGGGCCTATTTGGCTACACAACAGCCACCCCAAACTCCTCTTAATGACAATAATTTTGAGGTCTCTGGGTGACAATAATTTGACAAGTAATATAACTTACGAAATTTTATTATCATCATCATATATTATCAAAAATAATGTTTTTCCTATACTTATGTGTCACATTATAAGGGTTTATTTTTTTCTAAGAAAGTCGCATGTATTTTCTTAATTACATATAGAGTTCTACACAAATCCAAACTTAATTTAAATTGGATTTTTTATTGACAAATCTCATTTAATATCGACTTTACCTATTTTATATGAACTTTATTTGACAAATATTTATTTTCTATATATTTTTATGGTAAATTGAGACAATCCACAAACCTAATACCAAATTTGTGTTTCATGTTTTTTTTCTTAATTCTTTCAAGGAATTAGGATTTTTTTTTATGCTAAATTGCCTTTTTTTGTTTCTTATTTTTTCGTGTATTATTCTATACCTAATATCAATTTTACATTATTCTATATTATGGATTTATCATTTAAATTTTATGGTGGTTCTATATATGAAATTATACTTCATTTCCTATATTATTTTATATAATTACAACTCACAAAAGGAAAACCTTACACAACAATAATACTCTCCAGAAATCTCTAAAGTTTGGATTTAGTACTTGAGTTACTTTTTTAATTGTTGAACAGTAAGTTCTTTTATGTTTTGACATCATATTACAAATAATTAATTACTTCACACACTGAGATGTATCTATCTTTTGCATGTTTTCATTATTTTTTCTTTTTGGATTTAGATGTTGTTGTGTGATTCTTTCTTGGTTAGTCATTGTTAAATTTCTTTTATATAGTTGATAATTTAATTTAATTAAAAGTGTTTATTTTACAATATTATATATATATAATCATTATATGATAATCTAACTATGGCATATTTATATTTAATTTTTTAAATAAATTTTATATAATTTCTATTTCTACATATTTTTATTTTTCAAATTAATATAAAAGAAAATTAAATAGTTAGAATTACTTTTAATTTTATGTTACTAATTCTTCTTCTAATTTAACTATTATTTTTAATATCAAAATGAGTATTTATTTTATTATTTTATAATTTAATATATATCATACAAAATTATTGTATGATAATTAGACTTTTATAATACGATAGAACTAAAATTATCAAAATATACAAATAATTTAACTAAAATTAATATATATAAGTATTCAAATAACAATTTTATAGAATGATAGCACCAATACGATCAAAATAAACAATTAAAATCATACTTTAATTTTAATTTTCAATTAAAATTAAAATTAATCTTTTTATAACACACATTGTACCATTAAATATATTTTTTTTAAAAATATGTACATTACACAAGTCAATTGCTAATTATATGTAAAATAATAAAGCATATTTAAATATACTTGTAACTCATTATTACTTCTATATTTAATTGTGAAACAAAAAAACGCATATAACATTTTACTCCACACTCGACATGTGGGATTGTTTGGGATGATCTAAATAAGTGTACTTTTTGTCTTTTTATGAAAAGATATACAGAAAAGTAGAGAGGTAATGTGATGGAAAAAAGATAAAAAGATGGATTATTTTGTGTATGCCAAACTTGGCTAAAATACAAAAAGTACACTTATTTAGGTCATTTCAAATAACCCCACATGTTGAGATTTTGTTTGGAAAGTAGATTGAATTTTTGGCTTTAGCATATGATTAAAAAGTTTGTTTGAGTTGTGCTTTTTGACTTTTTTGATTTTTATAAGAGAAAAAATGAAATGATTATAATTTTGATGTGATATTTTATCTAATTAATTTTTTAACTTATTTTATCTTTTTGTGATTAAATTAGCCTCTAATCTCAAAAAAGCCTCATGCCAAACGAGGGCATAATGTGTGGAGTCCACATTTCATCCACATTTCATATGAATGTATTGAAAATATTGTATGCCTTAAAAAATATGGTGTATTTGTCTATGACATATTTTAGTTCATAGTAATGGCTGGAGAGATTATATTAAAAAATAATTATTATGTGTTATTGCCAAACATAACTATAAACTATAACTAAATATCACTAATTTTATAACTGTTACCCAAAAAACAATTTAAGAGGGGATGAATTTAGGGCTGAGCAAAGAATTCGTAAAATTCGTAATTTGATTCGGTTTAGTCCAATCCGGTAGGTTTGAATTGGTTTTTTGAATCCGTGATTCGATTCTGGATTGAAAAATTAAAAATCTGTAGTTCACGGATCGATTTCGGATTGAAACTGATCCGGACCGTATACAAATAGCCTATTGTAGACGTCCCCGAACGCATCCCGGGCGAGGAGTGCGAGTCCCCCCCGTTCTGGTTCGATATTGGGTCTACTACAGTTCGAAGGACTCAAATGTCACGGTTCTTAATCTTGAACCAAAGAGTCCAAATCTGGCAAATCGTTTTGAAAACAGATTTTTTTGAAAGAAGTGCCAAACATGGACTGCTTTGCCAGATACAGAGTCGCCACCTAAATATTTTATTTTTGGGAAATTTAGGAAACCCTGACTCGGTGCCAAAGGCCACGTGTCCGTCATCACCAAAGTTGCCTCGGCTCGGGAACTTGGGTACGATTGGGGAAGGTCACTTCGTGAGCACCCCCGCTCGCCCGGTCAAAGACCGGCCTCTACTAACCATGATATCTGATTTTGAAAACATTGTGCGTTCTTATTCCGGTTATTAGCCTAGGTTACTATGTGATGCGCACAGCATACAAGTATAGACTGGGTCGCCTGAATTGGAACAAAATGTTTCATGTTTGTTTATTTGAAAATGGTTTGATGGTGCTACCCGCAGGTAGGCTAAGACGTGGATTTGCCACCTTCGGGTGGGCTTAGAAAACATGATTTTGCCACTATCTAGTGGGCTTAAAACAAACAATCAGTGATTTGTCCCAATTCAAATAACCCAACCTCCACCCACAGGCACTCAAGGCAGTTATATCACATAAGCAAATAGCCTCATGGCAAGCATGCTATCATGGCAACACTCACACGCATGCAAGGATGCTAAAGCATAAAAACTCACCGAGTACTCCAAGCCAAAACAGAAACTCATTAGAAATCCATGCATGATCCTAGATACACAGAATTGCCTAATGCAACACATGCAAAGATGCAAACTATAGCAGGCTCGGCTATTCTAAACATGGCGTATGGAATGCTACAGCTAACATGTATTCAACTTGGAATTGAAATACAAATGCAGTTAGTATGATGCGCCGAGCCCGGTGCATGCAAAACAGATGAATGATGCAAACATGCTGTCATACTGTATGCTAATTGAAATATGCCCTAATCTAACCATCATAAGCAGGTAAATAAAAGGGAGAAAAACGTGGGGTTGGAAGACATACATCACACTCACCCACACTTATTACAATTTTGCCCTCGCGCAGAGGGTCCAAAAGAATATACAGTCCCAAATAAAAGAATAATACAGTCCAAATATTACAGTCCGAATAATGTAAATCCCTAATTAATTAACAAATTAACTAAGAAAAATAAAACTGGCATGCAAGCCAGGGACTGCCTTGCTTCTGATGAACGATGTATGTTTGGGCTGCTTTGCGCGGAAATCCATGGCGATGCCCCGATTAGCCTCTGTTTTGCAATGTTTCTCGAAAAGCGCGCCAAACTTCGGAAGACCGCTGATTCTTGATATGCTGCAACAGAGAGCAGGAAAGGGGCATAGCAATGTATTTCACAAATATATGCATGCCTCGATCCTCGTGCCACCAATCACGCATATCGATGCACGATGGCCGAGGAGCCGAATTGCACAACTCAATATAGGATGAATGCATATGAATGCTACAATAAAACCTAACTCCATCACGGATAATCCGGCGTGTCGGTGACTTGGGAATTGAGACACGTTCCGTCACTCGGAGTGCGAAACGCGCCTCGTTTCCCGTGCCCGGGCTAACTCCTATCCCGAACACTATGCAATATGCATGATATGCATGAAATGTAGCTAATATACAATCCTAACATACACAATGTCATGGAATGGCATACACGCTACACGAGGTAAAACACAACCGGGCATACACAATGCTACGGATGAAATGGCATACGCAATGCAATAATGGGCTTACACCAACATGAGAGAGCCTCAGCCACACTCACATAGGAGGCCATCGGATAAAAGTGAAGTGCCTCGAAATGCGTGCACACGGGCACGCAAATCGAGACAATGGCATACGGAATGCAATGATGCTAAAATGGCATACAGAATGCAAAATAGACTTACACTAACATGAGTGGAGCCTCAGCCACACTCACATAAGAGGCCGAGAGATGAAAAATGAGATGCCTCGAAATGCGTGCACACGGGCACGCAAACCGAGGCAATGGCATTAAGGCATGAAATGACATGGAAAATAATATGCAAACATGCCAATGGAATTTCAGCACTGAAATATGGGGGAAAACAGTCCCGAAAGATGGCAAAATGACACCAAATGCAAGGAATGGTCCCGAAATGCGAATTTAGGCACCCGAAATGGCCTACAGCTATGCAATGCATGCACAATATGGACATGGAATGAAAATAAAGTAGCAAGGCAGCCCCAAAACAAGCATTTTCCAGTCTAAAACATGGCCAAACAGCAAGCATAGATAGGGCAACAATGGCATGCAAAAATAGGGGCCAAGAGAGGGGTATTGAAGTAGATGGTAAATGAAAAGCCCAAACAACAAAATACCCTTCTAAAAAACTGAAGAGGGACCAAAAATATGAACATTTACAGTTTATGACAGCCCCAAAATCAGTATACAAACATGCTAAAAATGCCATGCAAGATAATGGCCAACAAGAGGCTATAACATGAGGTATACAAAGCATTCACCAAACAGCCAAAGACCCTAAATGAAACATGCCAAGAAGGTCAAAATATGGCCATTTTCAGTTCTGATCATGGCCGAAAACAGAAGGTAGATAAGCCTAAAAAAGCATGCAAAAATGGGGACCAAAGAAGGGCAATGAAGCAAGTCATACATGGAGATCCCAAACAAGGTTGAGCCCTTCTACAATGTTGTAGAGGGACTTAAAATAAGCCTATTCACAGTTCATGGAACACTCCAAAACAATTTACATATAGGCCAAACAAATCATGCAAATTTACGGTAAATAGGAGGGATTATGAAGTAAGTGCAAGATAGGGGGCCCAAAAAGGGTTGAGCCCTTCTTCAATGTTGAAGAGGGGCTCAAAATAGGCCCACTTACAGTTTACATTATGCTCAAAAACAGATCACACATAGGCTAGAAATTTCATGCAAAAATGTGACATACCAAGGGGTATTGAAGCAAGTACCAAATGGAGGGCTCAAACAGGGTTGAGCCCTTGAACAAACATGAAGAATGGCTCAAAAAAGGCCCAGTTTCAGTTAGGGTCGGAGCCCAAAACAGTAAGCAAATAGGCTAAGAAATTGGTGCAAAAATGGGCTACAAAAGGGGGAAAGTCTACTTACCCTTGAAGACCAATACTTTGACTACTTCTTGGACCAAATTTGATAACTCTAAGCTGTTGGAATTCCTCCCTTTGCTGCTGGAATGGAGTGGTGATGGTAGAGCTTGAAGATGATGAAGAAATGGAGCCTAAACTTGAAGGAAATGGAATGATATGTATGTATATGCTCAAACCAATTCTTGTAACCTTTTCTCTAGAGTTGGGAGGCCCTCTATATAGACAAGAGAGGGAGAGGAGAATCAAGGCAAAAGTGGAGGGAAATGAGCCCTTATTTCCCTCCAAAAGGGTCCCCCAGATAGAGATATTTTTGGGGGAAAACCAAGGCACAGCTGGAATGTACTCAACTTGAAGAAGCAGGCCGGCCTGGCATTTTTGTTCTAGGTGGCCGGCCGGCCACCCCCTATGGCCGGACGGCTAGGGGTCAAAAGGTTCAAGCTGATTTTCTGGCCGGCCACCAGAGAAAGGTGTCCTCCCATGTGCCCTCAACACAACCATGTAGTTCAAAATTGGCAACTCTAAAACAAGAGAGAGAACAAGCCATTTTTAGGAGGGGTTCAAAAGGTTCAAGTTGAGTTACTGGCCGGCCATGTGATATTAGGGTCCTCCCATGTGTGTACAACACAAATATGTGGTTTGGGGTTGAAGAAAATGCTCCTAGGGTGGTCAACATTGGCTCGGAAGTGAGAAAAACGGGCATCGGAGGGCGCCGGAGAAGCATAACTGGTTGCTGGGACAATTGATGGCCTCCCACCCTTCAGTGACCTTCCTGGTGATAAAACAGAGGTACCTGCCAAAAATGAACGAAAACCGATGCAAAATGAATGCTCGGGGGCCAAAACACGCAGTTCGGGGTCCCGAAAATAGGCCGTTAAGCACCGAAAGTGGCATTCGACCACGAAGTGGGTCTCTCAGGCCCCAGTGTCCCTTGAAAGGGAGTAAATGAGATGCATGCCAAAAACCGGAGCAGTCAGAGATGGTTAGGCGGTCCCGAACCGAGGCACACGGCCTGACGGCTCCGAAAACCAGGAAGCGGGCTCCGAAATGGGCAAAATGGCCTACGGCCACGGAATGTAGCCCACGGCCACTGAGAGATGGTCTACGGGACCTCTCCCTCCCCTCAGGAAGGAAAACAGAGAAAACCGAGCCTGGTTCGCAAACCGAGACAGGGTACAGAAGAGGGTTCGGAAGTCCGGAGGCAGGGCTCACGGTCGCGACTCTGAGACTTCTGAACGAGCACGATATGCAACACCACCGAGCGCTCAATCGGTGACGTCTGAGTCTTAAGGTCGGTCAAAAATGGGGTGTCTACAGTTGCCCCTCTTTGACAGAACTCGGAAGTCAAGAAATGACGGGAGTGAATGTCAAAGCCCAGAGACGACCCATTTTTGACAAGGCCAAAGACTTAGACAATCATACAAGATGAACAGAGATATGTGCCCGCAGGCGTGCCCGCAGGCAAGGGGGCAAAATGCAAAGCGATATGCACAGAGCCAGATGTAACTTAATGATCATGCAAGTGCAGCAAGCTGTAATGAAGCAAGTATTCGCAAATAGATGCAACAGTTTTAAGCAAGAATGCAAAGCAACAACTACATTTCATGCAGTTAGGAATGCGGAGAATTATTCAATTCTCGTCGCGTCTCACACGGAGAAGATACGATACCTGTGCGATTCGTCTGGTCGCACCAGCCTCAAATGAACCGTACATACAATATCGTGCCTGCAAAAGAGAGAAATTCAACAAGAACAATATGCTAACAACATATATTCAATGTGATTCCTGTGATTCCGAAAGTTTGACACACGCAGTGTCGGCGAGTAAATGTATCGCAATACGAGAAGGGAACGTGCGTGACAACGCATGCTCAAGCATAGAGGTATGGTACACCAAGAAGACATGCATGACAATGCAAAATGCTCATGAGAATGCAAGTTACGTGCACGACAATGTAAAACGAGCATAAATCAGGGCACCCGTTTGTTACGAAACAACGAGCTGGGAAACGCGCATTTCGGCGAAGGCGACTCGATCGCAGCCTCTGGTTCACCTCTCGGAGAGGTTACAACATGTTCAAAAAGGATACACTCTGATTTTGATGAGTAATGATGAGACACATGTCAGAAATTGCAGCTGAAGTTCTGGCGGAGCAATTTCGTGCCAGAAAGTGCACTTTTCTCAAACTTTTTCAGGTCCCGGGAACTCCAATCTTCCTCAAAATTTGCAGAGAGCTAGGTGAGCAAGTGGGGAACACCACCGGCCAGGTGGTTGCCCAAGGGGATGCCACCGGCCAAGAACCAAAAAGCAAATGGCCGGCCAGCCAGAAAAGGTGGCCGGCCGGCCACCTGTCCAAAATAGGGGGCAGTTTTGTCTTTTCACCTCATTTTCTTTATATTCCCTCATCCATTCAATCCGAGACCACACCCACAGCTGCGAAAACTTCTCCCCTTGCCTCCCAAACCATTTTTTCCTTCAGATCTGCACTTTATACGCGCTTTTCAGCCTCCCACGCAAGTTGTTTTCGCAAAAACATTCGATTTTAAGCACTTTGGACCGATTAAATTTTGATTTCGGGGCTTCTTTTCTCATTTTCACCACTTGAGGTAAGTTTGTCTCAATATTTGGAAGATTTTCTCGGGAGTTGACTTTTGTTGACTTTTTCCATTTCCCGAGAGTTGACTTTTGTTGACTTTTTCCAATTTTGGCTCATTTTGCTCATTTTTTTCTTCCTTTTGCAGATTTTTTGAAATGGCGGGTAATTTCCCTCATGGTGGAGGTCCTCCAGGCGCCGGGGATGATTTTGATGCCATGACGCTGCCCCCGAGGGTCCGGCCTTTCATCCCCGAGAGATACGCCCCGTCGGTGCACGTTCTTCCGCGGGTTATTTTTCGTCATTTTACTGACTTTAATGATCGGGCGCCCGGAGATCTACTTCTACGAGAGCCGGAGCATCACCTCTCTTACGAGGTACGAGAGGTATTTTACTTCATTTTCTGCATTTTTCGCGCATTTCGTACCTTTGCCAGGCTTGAACACACAGTTTAGCTTATGACATAGTACTTTGCTTGCATTCTGATGTGGCTTAAACACCTGAACTTCTGAACCCTAGGCTCATTGATCGATTGTGAACGCACGGCACACATTGGTTAGGAATTGAACACACGGCTCAAACACTGATTTGTCGAACACACAGCCCGAATTTGGAGGTGAACACGCAGCACACACTGACTAAGAGTAGAACACACAGTCCTAAACTTTGATTTTCTGAACACACAGCTCAAATTGATGGTGAGCACACAGCCCACACTAATTGAGAGTAGAACACGCAGTCCCAAACTCTGATTTTCTGAACACGCAGCTCAAATTGATGGTGAACACACAGCCCACACTGATTAAGAGTAGAACACGCAGCCCTAACTCAAATTTTCTGAACACGCAGTCCAAGTTGATGGTGAACACACAGCCCACACTGATTAAGAGTAGAACACGCAGCCCTAACTCAAATTTTCTGAACACGCAGTCCAAGTTGATGGTGAACACACAGCCCACACTGATTAAGAGTAGAACACGCAGCCCTAACTCAAATTTTCTGAACACGCAGCCCAAGTTGATGGTGAACACACAGCCCACACTGATTAAGAGTAGAACACGCAGCCCTAACTCAAATTTTCTGAACACGCAGCCCAAGTTGATGGTGAACACACAGCCCACACTGATTAAGAGTAGAACACGCAGCCCTAACTCAAATTTTCTGAACACGCAGTCCAAGTTGATGGTGAACACACAGCCCACACTGATTAAGAGTAGAACACGCAGCCCTAACTCAAATTTTCTGAACACGCAGCCCAAGTTGATGGTGAACACACAGCCCACACTGATTAAGAGTAGAACACGCAGCCCTAACTCAAATTTTCTGAACACGCAGCCCAAGTTGATGGTGAACACACAGCCCACACTGATTAAGAGTAGAACACGCAGCCCTAACTCAAATTTTCTGAACACGCAGCCCAAGTTGATGGTGAACACACAGCCCATACTGATTAAGAGTAGAACACGCAGCCCTAACTCAAATTTTCTAAACACGCAGTCCAAGTTGATGGTGAACACACAGCCCACACTGATTAAGAGTAGAACACGCAGCCCTAACTCAAATTTTCTGAACACGCAGTCCAAGTTGATGGTGAACACACAGCCCACACTGATTAAGAATAGAACACGCAGCCCAAACTCAAATTTTTTGAACACGCAGCCCAGACATTGAAGTGAACACGCAGCCCACTGAACACAACTCATTCATTTCATTTGCACACAGCTCATTCATTTGATTTGCACACGGCTCATTCATTTGATTTGCACACAGCTCATTCATTTCATTTGCACATGACTCATTCATTTGATTTGCACACAGCTCATTCATTTCATAATGCAGGTTGGCGCTCGTACCGTGCGAGGATATGGCTCCACTGCTGCGAGGGATTGGTACGTTGAGCTTCCGGAGGCTGTCCGGGACTTAGTTGATTTGGCAGGGTTTGGGGCCTTCTGCGTTGGATTATCACGCTGTCCTGCCAGTAGGACTCTGTTGGGAGCTTTGGTGGAGAGATGGTGGGACACCACCAATTCCTTCCATTTTTCTGCCACCGGGGATCTGACCATGACCTCGCTAGATTTTGCTGTACTTACCGGCCTAGACATAGGAGGCTGGCCCATTCCTTACGATGAGGATATGGGCGAGTGGGAGGCCGCTTGGGTACATCTGTTGGGGGCCTGTCCGCCTGTGGATAGAGCTTCAGGGAGAGTTCGATACACTTGGTTCTCTTCCCATTTTCGGAGGCCGGAGATGGAGCCTGAGTCTCCTGAGGAGGCTGAGCAGTACGCCCGCGGTTTCCTTATGTTCCTCTTTGGCACCACTTTGTTTGCTGATAGGGGGAACACTGTCGGGTTGTATCTTTTGAGTGCCTTGGTGGACCTATCACAGGTCAGTCGGTACGACTGGGGTGGCGCCGGCCTGGCTACCCTTTACTGTTATATGAGCGCGACCTCCCGCGGGCAGGGAGACTTACTTGGTGGCTACTGGCGAGCCTGGGAGGTACGTTCTATCCTCTTGATTTACATTTCTGCTCCTCATTACTTGTTCATTGCACACACGGCGCACTTTACATCTTGTATTTTGCACTCGGCATTTGGTATTCACATTCTGCACTGTTTTCCACAGCTTTAGGTCTATGTATATTTTCCGACGTTAGCCCCGGAGATGGAGGTGGCAGGGCCCCTCATGACCCCGTATTCCTTGGTATTCGAGGGCCAGCACCGACCGAGACCTCGAGAGACTCTCCTCTATCTGCGGCAGTATTTTGACACCGGGCGGACGACGGAGGTATTTCAGAACTCTCAGTTCCTTTCCGTTTTCATCTTTGATCTGCCTTGTATATTCCCGATTTCTGATTGGTTTATGCACCGGTTATCCGCAGATTACGTGGCAGCCCTGGGCGATCTTGGGCGATGGTCTCCGATTTCAGTATGCTGGAGGATCAGGCACCTCCCAGTACAGGATCCTGCTCGAGGGACCGGTTGGTAGGGCATGGTTCCTGGGGAACGCTTTCTGCGTCAGGTGTGGGGATACCTTTCTCAGGACCCTCCTGCAGCACCTCCAGCCACTATGCGGACTGCTGATAGGCTTTCTACCCAGGAGGTCATTAGCGCTATGCAGGGCTGTCACGACCCAAACCCGGCCCTATGGGTTTAGCACCGTAACCGGCCAGTAATCCGAGATTACCGAAGGCCTGCTTAACAGTAATACAGTAAAACAGAGTACAGGGCCTGGCGGAAGCCAACGCAGTAAATAGATAATGTCCAATGAGCTGTGAAAGTCTGTATGCGAAAAGATTTTTCATGCATTCAAACAGTTCAGAACGGTACAGTCTAAACAGTAACGCAAAACAGTAGAGACAGACGGGGAGATTTAACACCCCAAGCCAAAGCTTGACGGGTTCGAAACCTCGCAGTGAGGCACAGTGGTTGACTGACAAAACAAAAGCTTGCCTGACGCTCCTAGCGGCGGTCCAGTGCCTGAACACCTACATATATATATGAGCAGTGAGCTAAAGCCCAGTGAATAACATAAAGCGTAAAGAGGTTATGAATGAATGTCCTTACAGTAATGAAACAGTTCATTAAACAGTATTTCAGTCTTTCAGTATTTCAGTCAATCAGTCATTCAGTTTGTGGCTCATATTTCAGGCCATAACAGTTATTCAATCAAAACAGTGATATGTGGTACATCCATTAGCCTATAAACAGTAGGTCCAAAAGGACCAGGTCTTAACAGACCAAACAGTAAGTGATGGCCATCAGTCAGTAAACAGTAGTGATTCCAACGAGGGAACCGACAGAGATCTCTGTAACAGTAACAGTAAACAGTAGGTGCTAAGGATGCCACAGTACAGTTCGGAAATAAAGGACATACATTCATTCAGTAAATAATTCCAGTTCAGTAAACAGTTCGGTTCAGTATTCGAAAGATAACCATTTTGAACATATCTTTACACAATTGTTACTCACAGAGTTCTGGGCTACAGTAAGCTAGAGCGTCTCCTCGGTAAGCCAACCCTACACAGTTAACAGATTGAACACACACTAAGCTACACAGTATACGGTTGGGAAAGATCAGTAACTTAATCCCTAATTTGCCTCGGTGTGTTCTACATCTATATCCTCATTACGATGCCTTAAACTAGGCCTAAGAATGCCTAGAATGGGATGAGGATGCAAAGATGCACTTAGAAAGCACTTACAAAATTTGCTGAAAATAAGGGCCTCGCTCGAGCGAGCCTTCCTTCGCTCGAGCGAGCTCCCAAAATCAAGGGCTTCGCTCGAGCGAGAAATCCTTCGCTCGAGCGGTCTGATGAAACAGTAAAAATACTGGATGCTGAAATTTTACGCTCGAGCCACCATTTATTCGCTCGAGCGGATCTCTGGACAAACGACGGTCGCTCGAGCGAGGAGGCCAAATTCTGGAATTTCCAGATTTGTCTTCCAAGTCCGAACCAAGCATTCTCCCACTCTATACTCGACCTCTTGGGCCCAAATTCTGGGAAACACATCTCAATTCAATATACAACAAGTTTCAAAGCTCAATGTATGAATTCAAGCCCCAAAGGTGAGTCAATTAAAACCATTTTTCAAACCCATTTCATGAACATCTTCAAACATGACATGCATGGGTTAAAACCAATTCAAAGCTTCAACTCTTGCTCCAAAGAGCTCAATCTTTTCAAAACAAGATGACAACATGGATTTAAACATGATTATGAACATGCATGTGGCATTTGACCATGGAATCAACTCAAAACTCATCAATTCAAGCATGCATGCATGATATATGCTAGAATCCCTCATATTTGAACTAAATCATGACTTAGTTCTATAATGAAGCATGAATCATGCAAGAACTTGTTCAATGTCAACAATAAGAAGATGAATTCCTTACCTAAGTCTTGTATTCAAGGTTTAGGAGCTCAAAAATACATCAATCTTCAATCCTCTTACAATCCAAGCAAAATCAAGCAAGATGAGAAGGAAAACCACTCTCTCCCTTTTCTCTCTCTCTAGATTCGGCAAGATCAACAAATGTGCTGAGGAAATGTTGCTAAGTGTATAATATAAGGCTTCAATATGTCTAGGATAGTGACCACTAAGGGTGGCAAAAGTGTAATTAAGTCAAACTCTTTAATTTGGCTTTAATTAGTCTAGTTTAATCATACTAAATCGATTTTCAGATAATTATGCCATAAAATCCCATTAATTACGATGAACACAGAACATCAATCAATTTTCGATTTGGCCGCCGATAAGGCCTTCAATTTGCAGTTTTAATGCATAAGACGGGAGTAGATAATTTGGCAGTTGAACAAATAAATTATGCATTTAAACGGTTACAGTCAATCGATTCGGTTTCGGATCTCAGTCAGTTAGTTCGGTACCTTAATCAATTCAATTATTAATCATGTTCAGTCTCAGTAAACAGTAATCCGTAGGTAATCGGTAAACAGTGACGAGGGTTGTTACAGTCTCCCCTCCTTATAAAGAGTTTGGTCCTCCAAACTCGAGGTAACATATAATAACAGAGATAATACCTAGCATAAAGGTAACTTTCACTCTATAACAGGAGCATAATCATATTAAAACAGATCTTATGCACATTCAGTTGTCAGTCAAGGACAATTTCGGATATATATTCATTTGCATATTTTTGTCTAGAGCATACGTAGATGCACAATCCTGGCTTATGTAAACATGGTGCATTATTAGAACAGATACAGGACAGATACAGTGCAGAACAGATACAGTTACATAATGGTTATGAATAACCAGTTCCATAAGGGAATCCCGAATCCGGGTAACAGAACAGAACAGTACAGAAGCTGGGCTCTCATGATGAGGCTTCCGGTACGGGTAACAGAGTGCAGACAGATATAAGTTCCATAAAGGAACCTCCGATACCGGGCAGCTAACATATATTACATAATACTAAGAGTCACGAATATATAACAGGGATCGAACAATCATTCAGTAAACAGCATATAGCATTTTCGAGACAAAACTTATTTCGTGACACGAAATATGAATAAAGTGGCACAGTAGTACGCAACAGGTACAGTAGCAGTAGCAGTGTCAGTACGATGACAGTACAGTAACAGTAATGGTAACAATACAGTAACAGTAACGGTACAATACAGTAACAGTAACGATACAATACAGTAACAGTGCAGTAGCAATATAGTAGTATTCACACTACTTATATCAAGTACTTATCGGGGTTATAGATTTGCACTGGTCTCCGTTTCATAAGCGATTTCCCCCGTTAAGTTACAGAGATTCGATTCATTCACTTCCGAGTCTTTCATTTAGTCCTTGTTCAATTCGGTTCTCAGTTCAGTAATCCACCACAGTCAGTCCAGTTCATTCGGGAGTTATTGGGGACATAAGGCGATTTTGTACATTACTCCCATAGCAGTAGGCAGAATTCTGAAGTAAGTATTCATTCACTATTCATCAGTTCCAGTCTTCACAGATTCAGTCATAACACATGTCAGTACGAAAACAGTCTTACAGATTACATATACTTCCAGACAGTCAGAGTTTATGATCAAAACCAGTCGGTGGTCAACAGATCCCACCAGTTCTGAAGTACAGTAATCACCAAAACAATCATTCCCTAGTCAAACAAGTTCACGGTTATAACGGTAATACCGGGTAATTAATCACATGCCACATACCCAGTTTTTTTTTTCCTACACTGTAACAAATCCGGTAATAACTCTTAATACGAGTTTTCTCAGATCAAATCGACGAGAGTTCGACTAGGTCATTTCAGATGCAAGTTCTGTCCAAACATATCAAATAAAAGTTCGAAGCGCAAGCGTCAAACAAAAGTTCCATCAGTTACACAAAAGGGTTTCATTAACCCATGGTTCCATCAGATTAGTTCAGATCAAAGTTCCATTCTTATCATTTCCAGATCAGTTAACATTAGTTCATACTCCGGTCATTTCGGTACATAGTAGTTTCACAATCAGTCTGAGTTCATCAATTATCAAACTTACATCAGAGTCCGGTACCATTACAATTCATATCAGAGCAGTACAGGTCACATACAGTGTATTCCTCTCAATAAGTTTACAGACAAACGCACAGACACGCAGTTAGTCATATCGAGAGGTAAGCATCACAGTCAATATAGCAATTTCCAAATAAATCTTTCTTAAAGGCATATGATATACTGTGATACATCACCCAAGGTTCTTGGCGACACATAATGGTGAGTTGTCATACAAGGGTTCCAAATCAGTCATTCAGTCACTAAAGCATAGGCTCGCAAGCCTAATCAAACAGTCATGTCGATTCTTTCACAATTACGATTCACAGTCAAGAGTTTATCAGTTGGGGTCCTTATTTAGTCATGCAGTTACAGAGTCATAGTCCCAACGGTTAACTCATCAAACAAATTAATCAGTCATTCCGAGCAAAGGTACAGTCATCTATGTGCATGTTCAGAATCTACTAACAGTCCCATTACAGGTTCACGGGTTCGATGTACAATGCAAAATAGTTCCTCCAGATGCGATAGTTAAGATAACCAGTCATATATCTATTCAGTCTAGTAATATCCTTAAGCAAAGGTAAGCAGATATGCATACAAGTCTAAGCGGTTTTACAGTGTCGCACATATGGTCCGCATCAACGGTAGATTTCAAAAGATCCATTATTCACAGCCCATTCCTCTCAATCTTAACAGTATTACAAGCATGGGAACATACATATAGGTGTGAGTTCAAAATCAGTTTCCATGTAGGCACTCGTTCACAAATTCATGAGCAGAAGTTCATCTTTACAAAGCAATATGGGTTCTCAATTCTAGCAGTCCCACACACAAACAGTTCACGTGTATAATTCGAGTTCAAAGGTCCGTTCATTCAATAATGTCCGTCAATACGTAACAGTTCAGTACAAATCATGGTCGTACAAATTTCTCGAATTACAGTCAATCATAAGGTATACCCATGTTCAACAGTTCTAGTACAGTTCAAAGGTCACATCTAACAGTTCACATTCAGTCGTTGCATTACAATACAAGGACCTAACTCAGCAAGTTCTCGCTGTTCACAAGTTCTAACAGTTCTCAGTGTATGGTTCATAATTCCAGTAGTTCAATTAGCGCAGTCACTATGTTCGCAGTCTATGCCAACTTACAGAATATACAATTCCCCACACAAACGTTCGTATAAGCAATTTCATCTGTTTCAGGTAATACCTACGTCAGTCTTTTCAGTGTTCCGAGCATTTGTGGGCAAGACTTAGGCAAATATCCCTCCTGTCCATGCCCAGAATAAGTTTCAGATAGGCGGTGGCCACGCCCCATTGGTATTTCCCACATACGGTACAGGTAGGTATATCGTTGTTCACATTACTTCTTTGACCTTCATTGGTCCAAGCTATTGCCGAGATTTTCCATTCACGGAGGTCATTGATTTGCCGGTCGTTTCCACTTTCTGTTACTACTGTTTCATTCTTTCTAATTTCAGTTGACGATGTCAAACACATCTAGGTCACTCCCACCTCTAGTTCTTTTCCAGTCAGTGTCTATCATGTGGGTTGTCTATCAGATTAGCTGGTCAGTTTTACCTCATATTCGACCACAGTCCTATCACTTTACTCCAGTGTTCAAACTCGGATACTTTCCTATTTCAGATGTATTGGGGAAAGCATTTTTTTTTTGAAGAGAACTTCACATATTTTCTCAGTTTCTAAACCCAAGTCTCAGTTTTTCAGTAGTTCAGTACCTCCCAGAAATTCCGGTGGTTTCAGTTTGTTTGGGTTTCAGTATTAGTGCCATCAGTTCATATTCAGTTGGTTCAGGCACGTATGTCTGCCTTTATTCTCTCAGATTAGAAGTTTCAGTTCGTTCACAATCCTCGCCCTTGTTGTTGTTATTTCAGATTCTCAGTATACCTATTCATTCCCCAGGAATTTACCAAGAATTTCCGACTCGAAGCAACGCTGGCCAACGTGATTCCAATCGGACTTTCCAGGTCATTCAACAAAGGCATGAGACTCTACGGTTTAACATTCCACGAATTAGGTTCCTACATATTTCTTTCACATTGATTTCCCACAGTCAGTATTACAATTCATGTTATTTCATTTAACTTCTTTAAGTATGCATATAGGTTTCGTTTCAGTTCGCATAGGCAGTACAGTAATCATAAACATAAACAGTTGCATACTTAAACAGTTTATCGTATAAGCAGTCACTCATTTAAACAATTTAACACGGTAGCATATATTCAGTCATATTATAACCACACACTTTTCATGTTCATGCAATGCCCTAATTTCTTTTCTAGGACATCCTATAGCTCATTTGGACACGTGTGTGCGGTATAACTCGTGGTTAAGTATCGCTCTGATACCACTCTGTCACGACCCAAACCCGGCCCTATGGGTTTAGCACCGTAACCGGCCAGTAATCCGAGATTACCGAAGGCCTGCTTAACAGTAATACAGTAAAACAGAGTACAGGGCCTGGCGGAAGCCAACGCAGTAAATAGATAATGTCCAATGAGCTGTGAAAGTCTGTATGCGAAAAGATTTTTCATGCATTCAAACAGTTCAGAACGGTACAGTCTAAACAGTAACGCAAAACAGTAGAGACAGACGGGGAGATTTAACACCCCAAGCCAAAGCTTGACGGGTTCGAAACCTCGCAGTGAGGCACAATGGTTGGCTGACAAAACAAAAGCTTGCCTGACGCTCCTAGCGGCGGTCCGGTGCCTGAACACCTACATATATATATGAGCAGTGAGCTAAAGCCCAGTGAATAACATAAAGCGTAAAGAGGTTATGAATGAATGTCCTTACAGTAATGAAACAGTTCATTAAACAGTATTTCAGTCTTTCAGTATTTCAGTCAATCAGTCATTCAGTTTGTGGCTCATATTTCAGGCCATAACAGTTATTCAATCAAAACAGTGATATGTGGTACATCCATTAGCCTATAAACAGTAGGTCCAAAAGGACCAGGTCTTAACAGACCAAACAGTAAGTGATGGCCATCAGTCAGTAAACAGTAGTGATTCCAACGAGGGAACCGACAGAGATCTCTGTAACAGTAACAGTAAACAGTAGGTGCTAAGGATGCCACAGTACAGTTCGGAAATAAAGGACATACATTCATTCAGTAAATAATTCCAGTTCAGTAAACAGTTCGGTTCAGTATTCGAAAGATAACCATTTTGAACATATCTTTACACAATTGTTACTCACAGAGTTCTGGGCTACAGTAAGCTAGAGCGTCTCCTCGGTAAGCCAACCCTACACAGTTAACAGATTGAACACACACTAAGCTACACAGTATACGGTTGGGAAAGATCAGTAACTTAATCCCTAATTTGCCTCGGTGTGTTCTACATCTATATCCTCATTACGATGCCTTAAACTAGGCCTAAGAATGCCTAGAATGGGATGAGGATGCAAAGATGCACTTAGAAAGCACTTACAAAATTTGCTGAAAATAAGGGCCTCGCTCGAGCGAGCCTTCCTTCGCTCGAGCGAGCTCCCAAAATCAAGGGCTTCGCTCGAGCGAGAAATCCTTCGCTCGAGCGGTCTGATGAAACAGTAAAAATACTGGATGCTGAAATTTTACGCTCGAGCCACCATTTATTCGCTCGAGCGGATCTCTGGACAAACGACGGTCGCTCGAGCGAGGAGGCCAAATTCTGGAATTTCCAGATTTGTCTTCCAAGTCCGAACCAAGCATTCTCCCACTCTATACTCGACCTCTTGGGCCCAAATTCTGGGAACACATCTCAATTCAATATACAACAAGTTTCAAAGCTCAATGTATGAATTCAAGCCCCAAAGGTGAGTCAATTAAAACCATTTTTCAAACCCATTTCATGAACATCTTCAAACATGACATGCATGGGTTAAAACCAATTCAAAGCTTCAACTCTTGCTCCAAAGAGCTCAATCTTTTCAAAACAAGATGACAACATGGATTTAAACATGATTATGAACATGCATGTGGCATTTGACCATGGAATCAACTCAAAACTCATCAATTCAAGCATGCATGCATGATATATGCTAGAATCCCACATATTTGAACTAAATCATGACTTAGTTCTATAATGAAGCATGAATCATGCAAGAACTTGTTCAATGTCAACAATAAGAAGATGAATTCCTTACCTAAGTCTTGTATTCAAGGTTTAGGAGCTCAAAAATACATCAATCTTCAATCCTCTTACAATCCAAGCAAAATCAAGCAAGATGAGAAGGAAAACCACTCTCTCCCTTTTCTCTCTCTCTAGATTCGGCAAGATCAACAAATGTGCTGAGGAAATGTTGCTAAGTGTATAATATAAGGCTTCAATATGTCTAGGATAGTGACCACTAAGGGTGGCAAAAGTGTAATTAAGTCAAACTCTTTAATTTGGCTTTAATTAGTCTAGTTTAATCATACTAAATCGATTTTCAGATAATTATGCCATAAAATCCCATTAATTACGATGAACACAGAACATCATTTCGATTTGGCCGCCGATAAGGCCTTCAATTTGCAGTTTTAATGCATAAGACGGGAATAGATAATTTGGCAGTTTGAACAAATAAATTATGCATTTAAACGGTTACAGTCAATCGATTCGGTTTCGGATCTCAGTCAGTCAGTTCGGTACCTTAATCAATTCAATTATTAATCATGTTCAGTCTCAGTAAACAGTAATCCGTAGGTAATCGGTAAATAGTGACGAGGGTTGTTACAAGGGCACGCGATGCTTTGCTGCATCTTACGGAGGGGGGACTACGCCACTTATCGTCACACATATCTGATGCCTCCCTTGACGAGAGTGCGCGCTCCGCCACTGAGGTCTACTGATGTACCATCTTCGAGTCGGGCTCGTGCTGCGGATATCCCCTCTTCCAGCAGGGCTGGTACGTCTCGAGGTGGGGGCGGGTTCATTCCTCCGATCCCTCCGACTCTTCATCATCCTGGGTGGCCAGACATGCCGACCGAGTTGATGGGGTGGCAGTATGGGACTACTTCTCCGATTCCGATCCCTATAGAGCCTCCGATGCCTGGTCACATATATGTTAGTGATCCTGACTCACCACCGGTATGTTCCGTCATTTTTCACTTATCACACAGACACTTTGGCAGTTGCTTATTTATTGATGACTTGAGCTTGTATTTGCAGCCACCCTGGGAGTACATGGATCAGGTGCTCGAGATGGTGGCCTCACTTGAGGGGATGGTCCTGCGTAGAGAGGCGCAGTTGTCCATCATGGGCTTTCAGGTACTCTTTAGTTTTCTGGTATTTACCATACTCCTGATGATATGCTGATTTTGAATATTCTACTACATTGATAGGCTGTTTGTGTAGAGCACATCTGACACACATCCCACTCTCATACTGCATTTGCATCTGATTTTCATATTTGAACTGATGTATTGTAACTCTTCACTTTCAGATGCCTCCGGTATATGCTCCACCGCAGGCCGGGCCACCCGGGCTTTCTTAGAGAGGTCGAGGTGCTGGGTCATCTGGGCCCTTTCGAGGAGCTGGGCCATCCAGGCCTTCTCAGGGAGGTCGAGGTGCTGGGCCATCTAGGCCTTTCCGACGAGCTCGGGGAGCGGGGTCGTCTCGCAGACGTAGAGCACATGTTATAGAGGCAGAGCCTGATGAGGAGGAGGAGGAGGAGAGATCGCAGATCGTGAGTCAGAGACATCTGCTGAGGAGGGGGGCTCTGCCTTGGTTCCGGGAGTGGAGGCGAGGCTGAGGGGGATCCTGAGGGATGACAGCTCCTCCCCACCCGAAATGGTGATGATGGTGCAGAGGTTGTCCCGCAGAAGAGGATGAGGGGGGCCTCCTCATTCCCGCCTCCCGAGGGCATTGATGCTGTTTCCTGCTTTATTTTACTTTTTTGCTAGTAGTTTGTAGCACTTTGCATTTTATCTGGCAGTTTTATTTTCTGTAAAACTTGTACCTTTATTTTGCTGTAAAACATGATGGAATGAAACAGCTTTTTGAAAATGTGTTGTATTTGAAATTCTCATCATCGCATCGCATCATTTTGCACAAAAATGGAATTGAATGGAAACATGCCTTATGTATTTACCGGGTCAGGTAATGAACCGACGCAACAAACTAAACAAATCGACTCACTAAGAAATAACAGAATCTTAGCAAGTTTACAACTCGATAAACAAAATACAACAATGTTAACGACTCGATAAACAAGACTTAACAAAATTGCGTAAACAAAGAGTAACGACTCAAAACACAAAATGCGACAGCTCGACAAAACTTATAACTCGATAAACAAAACGACAACTCGATAAGCAATATACAACAAAGCGTACTTCGGACGGACGATCTGGATGATGGAACGCATCCGAAACTGAGAGAAATGGAGGCCGTTGACATTCCCGATCCGTGAAAGTGCCTCAAACTTCCTTCCGGAGGGCAAGACAGGACCAATGAGCGTGGCCGGCCATATTTTATATTTGGGGATTGAAAGGTGGCCGGCCGGCCAGTTTTTTGAAACAAAGATGGCCGACCTGCTAGAATAGATGGCCGGCCGGCCACCTTTCCTGCAACTCCTATAATTCTGACACTTGTCCTCGAATAGTGTTTTACCCCCTATAAAGCTCCAACTTTGGAACTCATTCATTTCATCACTGCTTTGTACAAAAATGGAGGCATTTCTCGCAGAAAATCTCATATCTTGGATCTCTTCTTTAGATGGCTCGGAAAAATTGAACTTCCGGGGTTTCGACTTGAATGCACTATTCACGCTGGGCCGGACTTCCCTGCATCTTCCTTTTCTCCATGCGGCGGCGAGATTTTGGAACCTGGTGACGCACGTCTTCAGCTTCGGAGGGCAAGAGGTATGTCCCACTTTTGAAGATTTTCAAGTCTTGATGGAGTCTGAACGCTCAGAAGAGATCTTGCCTCAGTCTCGTTTTGGCCATGCCCAAGCTTTAGGGCGGATGTGCGGTCTCAACGCACATGATGCTCGATCCCTGATTTGTAACGGGATGTTGGATATCCCGAGCCTGATTTACCAATTCTCCGATGCCGGTGACCGCGGTGACCATTATCGGCAAGGTTTCCGACAACATGCCCTCTGCTTGTGCATACTATCTCATTTTCTGTTTGCCTCGGGCTCCGAGGGAGCTAACATCCGTTTGATTGAAGTCGCTCAAGGCTTGAGGGAAGGAAAGAGCTGTATCGCCATGACATTGGCTGAGACACTGCTGGGTTTGGATGCCTTCTACCGCCAGGAGACAACCAGGTTTGCGGGGAGTCCACTACTGCTGCAGGTAATGTTTCCCACCCAAGCTCACATATGTATTTGCTCACATCGCTCGGCCCTCAGGCTCGGTTTTTCTCACAAAACCCTCATCTTACTTTTGTCTCATCGCACATCTCTCTATTCTTTATTCTCTCATTTTTCATCCCTCCCCAGATATGGTTGATGGATAAATTGCAAGTTGTGGACTATTGCCCTGCTTACTCAGCCCGCGGCTACTTCTTTCGACAACGCCTGGTCGACGCCCTTGATGAGGGATGGTGGTTGGAATGGATGTGCAATTTGTCAGCTGAACGCATTGCTTGGCGCTGTCCTTGGCTTAACCTTCCGGCGATGAGCTATAGCATGTTCCAGGATACTGGGATCCGGTTGATTGGCCTGACCCATTGCGTATTCTATTTCCCATTCCGCATTCTGCGCCAGTTCGGCCATGATCAGACTTGCCCTCCGGAGGGGATAGAGTATCCGGTCGCCTTCCCGATCCGAGGTGCACACCTTGCCCGACATACTACGGCTTGGAGGACTAGAGAGCTCCTGCCCTCCGCCCCTATTTTCAGTTGCATTTTGTCTGATGAGTGCTGGGATTGGCTCAATGAGGAGGCACAGATTGGGCCTAGGTCGGCATCGGAGACTTCGACTAGCTCTGGGAGGGGGCGCAGGGACACCTGACTTGACTATGCCCCAGATTTATTGCTTTATTAGTACTTTCAAGTTTTCTTTATGAGTGTAATAAAAAGCAACTTCAATTGTATGCAAGAGCAAGAGAACTTTGTTTTGAAATCAATGAAATTGAAGGTTGTGGTACTGAAAATTTTCCGCTTTGGTCCAAAAATGGTCTTAGTTGTGAAAAGATTAATTTGAGTAAAGCCAACTTTTATTAAAACTTTTCAAAACTATTTTCGGTATGGATCAGAACTGGACACGCCTGAGATCTGTCACTGAGATGCACAACCCCGGATCCTAGCAACTGGAAAGTTGCCCCTAGTCTGAACGGTACCACAACACCTCCTGGCAACGGAAAGTTGCCCCTAGTCTGAATAGCACTGCACTGGAGATTACGATGAATGCTGATGGACAAGGATGACTGAGATGATCAAAGTGGACAAAGTTGATCGGGGAAAATGTTTATGACTGAACTTCAAGATGAAGCTGCCTACGTATCCCAAAGATGGGAATCAAGTCTTACGTAGTTCAGGCTTAGGTTCGCTCGGGTATTTTCACTCTCCTTTTGCGCTCTAACTTTTGCCAAGGCCGCCCTTTGTGGGTTTTCAACCTTGCGAGCTCAGTTTTTATAATTTCAAATTTTTTGTGCTCTGAGTTTTGCCTAGGTCGCCCTTTTAGGTTTTCGGCCTAGCGAGCCTCTCAAGGATAATATTTCTTCAACTTGTCCATGTTGATCGGTTGGGAGAACTCTAGTCCATCCAGATCCATCAGAACCACAGCTCCACCTGACCAGATAGACTTAATGATGTAGGGACCAGTCCAATTAGGTCTGAACTTGCCCCTAGGGTCGTGGATGGGAGCTCGGTTGTCCTTGAGTACCAAATCTCCTTCCTTTAAATTCCTGGACTTAACCTTCTTGTTGAAAGCCCGGGCAATTCTGCGTTGATAGCCTTGAATGTGGTACAGCGCTTTCAGTCTTCTTTCATCAAAGAGCATGAGTTCCTCAAATCTGCTCTGCTGCCAATCCGCTTCGGCTATCTGGCACTCAGCCAATACTCGCAATGACGGGACCTCAATCTCAATAGGTAGAACGGCCTACATCCCATAAACCAATGAATACGGAGTCGCCCCAGTAGAAGTTCTGATTGAAGTCCGGTAGCCCCACAGAGCAAACGACAGTTTATCTGGCCAGTCTCGGTAGGTTTCCACCATTTTCTGCAATATACGCTTGATATTCTTGTTGGCGGCCTCGACCGCTCCATTGGTTTGCGGCCGGTATGTGGATGACTTATGAAAAGCCACATTGTATTTCTCCAACAAGTCTATCACCTCCTTCTTGAAGTGGGAACCATTATCCGAAATTATCTCATTTGGGACCCCATAGCGACAGATGATGTTGTTTCTGATAAACTTTGCAACGTGCGAAGCCTTCAACACCGCGTAAGATTGGGCCTCAACCCACTTTGTAAAATAATCTATTGCAACCAGGATGAACTCATGCCCATTCAACCCCTTTGGCGTAACGGCCCCGATTACATCAATTCCCCAGACTGAAAATGGCCATGGTGAAGTCATATTGTACAACTTTGTCGGCGGGATGTTCATGCGATTTGCATGGATCTGACATTTGTGGCATCGCCGGACGAACCCAATACAATCCTCCTCCATGGTGGACCAGTAATAACCCTGTCTGAGGATCTTCCGTGCCAACATTACCCCGTTCATATGTGCTCCACACTCTCCTCCATGGATGGCTTCCATTAGGCGCTTCGACTCTTCGGCATCAACACACAGTTTATGCATTCCCAGATGACCCCGTTTATACAGTTTACCCCCGCAGATGATGAACTGAACTGCCATTCTCCTGATTGCCCTCTTGTCCTTGGCATTTGTCCCCGGCAGATATGTTTCCTTTTCCAAGAAATTCCAAATGTCGTAATACCAGGGGTTTTCGTCCTGAACTTCATCTATAGCTGCAATCGACTCATAGGCAGGTGCAAATTTCTGGTCAATGATGACTGGACGCATCTGGACTCCACACGGGATGTCTATCATAGAAGATAGAGTTGCTAAAGAATCTGCGAACCTGTTGTTCTCTCTTAGTAGATGAGTAAAACTTAACTTCTCAAACCGAGGAATCAGCAAATCCAAGGTCTGGTGATACATCATCATCTTTTCCTCTTTCACTTTCCAGTCTCCTTTAGCTTGAGACACAACAAGGTTCGAATCTCCAATGACATCCAGCCGTCTTGCCCCTAGTTCCAGAGCTGCTTCTAGGCCAGCAATGCACGCCTCATATTCTACTTCGTTGTTCGAGACTTTGAACCGGAGTTTGAAGGCTAGAGGGATACGGGAATCGTCGGGTGCTATCAGCAACACTCCTATCCCATACCCGTACTGGTTTGACGCTTCGTCAAAGTACATCGTCCAAGTTTCGTCGTCGATATGCAAAATTGCTTCATCTGGGAATAAGTACTCAACTGCTTCATCCCCCTCAACCGAATGGTCGGCAAGGAACTCTGCTACTGCTCTTCCTTTGACTGACTTGCGTGTGACATACTTCAAATCAAATTCGGAGAGCAACAGCAACCAACGAGCTAGCCTACCCGTAAGCGCTGGTTTCTCGAAAAGATATTTGATGGGATCGAGACGTGAAACCAATATTACGGAGTGAGCTAACAGGTAGTGCCGCAGCTTCCTGGTAGCCCATACCAAAGCTAAGCAAGCCTTCTCCAGCGGTGTGTACCGAGTCTCATATTCTAGCATCTTCTTGCTCAGATAGTAGATGGCTCTCTCCACCCTGTCTTCAGCCTCTTGTGCAAGCATGCAGCCCATTGTAGTCTCAGTCACTGATAGGTACAAAATCAACGGTTTCCCTAGTTCTGGTGGTGATAAAACGGGTGGGTTCTGTAGATATTCTTTGATCTGCTCAAACGCTGCTTGACATCGGCCGTCCCATTGAAATTTCTTGCCTTTCTTTAGGAGACCAAAAAGTGGTTCACAAGTCAAGGTTAATTTTGAGATAAACCGTCTTATGAATTGCACTTTACCCAGAAAGCCTCTCACCTCCTTTTCAGTCCTTGGTGGGGGCATTTCTAGGATGGCCTTGATTTTGGAAGGGTCGACTTCGATGCCCCTTTGTGTAATCAGAAACCCCAGCATTTTCCCCGCTGTAACACCGAATGTACACTTTTGAGGGTTCAGCCGCAACTGGAATTCCCTGATCCTTTGAAAAAACTTATGCAAGGCGGTGTAGTGGCCCTCTCTTTCTTTGGACTTGACAATTATGTCGTCCACGTACACCTCAACCTCCTTGTGGATCATATCGTGTAATATTGTGGTCGCGGCCCGTTGATAAGTAGCTCCAGCATTCTTCAACCCAAACGGCATGACTCTATAGCAGTATGTCCCCCACGGGGTGGTGAATGCAGTCTTTTCCCTATCTTCTGGTGCCATCACTATCTGGTTGTAACCTGAGAAGCCATCCATGAATGAGAGCAATGCATGCCCTGCTGTGAAGTCTACCAACTCATCGATGTGCGGTAAGGGGAAGTCGTCCTTCGGACTAGCTCTGTTTAAATCCCTGAAGTCTACACACACCCGGATCCTGCCATCTTTTTTCGGCACCGGAACAATGTTGGCCAACCAAGTCGGATATTCAGATACTAGCAGGAAGCCTGCGTCGATTTGCTTGGTGACCTCTTCCTTAATCTTGAGAGCCCAGTCCGGGCGGATCCTCCTGAGTTTCTGCTTGACTGGTCGGGCCTCGGGGTCAATGGGGATCCGATGCTGTACAATCTCAGGATCGATTCCAGGCATGTCTTCGTAGGACCACGCGAAAACATCTTTGAAATCTTTTAATAAAGGGACTAAGCACTCGCGTTCCTCCGAAGACAACGTGGACCCGATCTAGACCAGCCGCGGGTCCTCCTCAGTACCAATGTTCACGGTAGTGATTTCGTCCACTAGGGGTTTAACAAATCTCTCCTGCTCTTGCTCAATTAATCGTTGCAAAACCGGAGGAACTTCGTCCTCGTCGTTTTCAAAATTTTGAAAGTCTGAATTAATGCAATAAATTAAAGGCATAGAAAAGTACTCAGAAACCACCGTTGCTTGATTCTCATTAGGCACATCCAAATCGTCCAATTCATTTACAACAGACTCAAAAGAAAAGGAAAAAGACGACCTAGACAGAACTGTGGCATTCGGGTTAACATCCCCAGGAGTACCAGACTCAGACTCAGTCGAGCTGGAACCTGATTCCGACTCACAAGACTCGGTGGAATCAGATTCCGGCTCACTACCTGACCCGGTGCTGCTGGACAAAAATCCCTCCTCGTATTGCCAAGTGAGAGAGGGTGCGATAGATGCATCCAAGATGGCTGCTGGTTGGCTCGCGGCTGTTTCATCCCCAATCATGGAAACCTCGGAGTTATCCCCCAAGCACTTATGGTCGATCGGAGGATCAGAGAGTAGACATGCCAGCGCTACCCCCATTTCAAATTCTGTGCCCTCAGGATCCACTGTCTTGCACTGCTCAACCTCAGCTGATGGGTCCGTCTGCTCTTCGGCAACATCCTCCCCGGGTAGTTGCAGGTCGAAGAAGATCTCGAAACCGGGCACGCGCTTCTTCTCCGCGTTTATCCACGGCTCTGGGAAGCCGCAAAACGGAAAGTCCTCCCCCTCCCGGACGAAGCGTCCGTTCAGGGTACCCTGAATGGGCCTGTGCATCAAGTCAAATGGCTTCCCAGCCTGCTTTGCTCTGGCTCTTCTGGCCATTTCTTTCCCTTTCTTCACCCAGTCCTCTTTGGTGGGCAGATAACCCAATCCAAAGGTATGCGGGTTGTGTGGCACTTCAGCCAATGTTGCGACGCCTTTCCTGCCGCTCATTCCTAATCCCATCCCGGGGATGTGTTGTAGCTTGTTCATGAGGTAGACGGATTGAGCACTGACGTACATACCTTCATTCACAGCCATAATGTTTTGCACAACCCGGGCCTCGGCCAGAGTAAATCCTGATATGAACACGTCCTCCATACCATGCTCAATCTCTAGGACTGGTGTAGACACCTCCGGAGGGGGATGGATCGATGAATTCCCAAATACAATGGCTACTCCCTTTCCATAGGGGTATTTCACCATTTGATGTAGAGTGGACGAGACGGCCTTTACCTGGTGCAACCACGGTCGCCCCAAAAGTAGGTTGAAAGTTGCGGGGACCTCCAAGACATGGAAATCTATCTCGTGTTGTCCAGGTCCAACCTTTGTCTGAATCTTGACGGTCCCCATCACTTCCCTGCTAGTATTATCGTATGCTCTGATCACCTGAGTTGTCGGGATGAAGTCCACGTGCTTCAACCCGATTGCATACGCTGTTCTGGCTGGGCAGACATTGATAGCAGACCCGGTATCAACAAGTACCACCGGTATCCACTTGTCTCTACATTCCACGGAGATGTAGAGAGGTTTGTTATGATTCACGCCCTCAGGCGGCAGTTCTTTGTCTGAGAAGGTTAAAGCCGGGGAACCTCCTCCCGGGAAAACTAGCCCAACCAGCTGCTCTGGTGTAGTATCGATGGAGAGTTTGGCCTTGTCCATGGCAGATAGGACAGCTTGCCTGTGTACCCGTGAGGCCATAAACAGTCCCCAGATGGAGATGTCTGCCTGTATCTTCTTTAACTGCCTCAGCACAGCTTCTTCTTCAATCTGTTTCTCTCTCTGTTTCTCGGTTTCCTTGTCTTTACCAGATGCTTCTGGTTGGTCAAGGTGTGGGGGCTTGAAGTACCGCTCGCTCCTGGTCATATGGTCCACCTCATCGAGGTACCAGGTGTCATCCGGCTGAGCGCCTGCCCAATTTTCGTCGGTGTGGGCAAGACATAAGTCATCGTCTTCCCACCACATCCCGTTAGCATCCAAAAGACACCTGTCTGGTTCTGGCAAATGTGTACTCTCAGCACCTTCATCCCATATGCTCACAGTATTTTTCGTTCTTGTGCCCACAGCACTCTCAGCCCCTTCATGGGCTTTTGCCTTTCTGATTCTCTCGGAATCCCAAAACTTCTCCTGTTCTGTCTGCATCGCTGCAGTTTGTTGTTCCACTGTCTTTGCATCCACAATGCTTAGGTCTCGAGCGAAATTCTTTGTACCGGCGCTCTCCGGCAATCCATTCTGACTCTCGACCCTTCCGGCCACCATTGATACTTGTGCCCCTGCCGGGCCTTGCTCTGGCTGAAATTCCACAATATCAGGCAGATCATCTAGCCAGCCGGTGGCCTCCGCCGACTCCTCATATTCAAACCAGTTGATCGCTGTATCCCCTGATTCTTGGTCGTTGAAGAACTAGAGGTTGGCGAAGTCCTCCTCCACTGTTGCTAGATCATCTACCCCCTGTTCAAGTCTGTCCCCCTGAATCATACACAGTTCGGCTTTTTCCGGCAGTCCCACACTCGGCTCAGACTGTCCCACTGCTAAGATGTACTCGCTTGGATCATAGGCTCTTCCAGCACAATTCCCGGGCTGTTCCATCCCAGACTCAACAACTCTGTTCTCCTCTGAAACCTGCCCTGTTCCATCTTCAGTGGTCACCACCTTTGGCTTAGATTGGAATGTGAAGGTGTCTAACATGCACAAGGAATCGGTGCAATCAGGAAGGATCACCTCCGGCTTGGGTAGGTGAGAGGGAGTAATATAGATACTAGGATCGTAGGACACGACCCCAGTTTGGATAAGATTGACTCTTTTGGGTGGTGGATCTTGGTTATGGGTAGGGAGTGGGTTGGTTGTGACGTTAGGTCTGTCTGGAGGTAGAATCACATTTTTGTCGATGAGGTCCTGAACCTCGTGACGCAGCCTGTAACAATGGTCGGTATCGTGACCGTGCTGCTAGTGGTAGGCACAGTACTTGGCTGGGTTGTGAGAGGGGGGGAGTGGATTTGGTGGCGGCCTCGGCTCCAGGGGTTTTAGATGTCCCTTTCTAATCAAGACCCCCAGAACCTTGGACAAGGGCATGTATAGTGGAGTGAAGGTTCTTTGGCACCTGGACTGATATCTCGGGGCTTGGGTACTGCTCCCGGATGTACTGGAAAAGGGTGTGGCCGCCATGGGCCTTGGCTGGGGAGGGGGATTGGTGGTGACCATACTGACCTCCGAAGTTCTGGTATTTGCAGCGCCACTCGGGCCTGCGTTGTTATTGCGGCTGAATGTCCTCCGGGGTTGCTCCCGGTCCTGGTCAATCAGACCTTGCTTCATCGCATCCTCGATCTGTACCCCCATCTCGTGTAAGTCTGAGAAGGTGGAAAAGGGAAGTACGATCATCCTCTGCATTAACTTCGGTTGGAGATTGCGCACAATCATCCTAATTTGATCTTTGTCTGTAGGCCTCAAGGTCATCATCGATGCCTTTGCCCTCCATCGAGTTACGAAGTCTGAGAAAGTCTCCTTGGCCTCTTGCCTCGTCGTTTCGAGATCACGAGTTGTAATCTCGATCTGTGTATTGTACGAGTATTGTGCAACGAAAGCCTCAGCCATTTCATCCCAATTTCTTTTTACCTCATCTTCTAACTTCGTGTACCAAATGGCTGCCACACCCGACAAAGTTCGGCCAAACAGGGAAAGCTTTTGAGGTCTAGTCAGGCCCATTGGCCGCAGAATGTCTGAAAATAGCCGGAGGTGGACCATAGGATCCCCGGACCCATCAAAACGATCAATCTGTGGCATCTTAAATCTGTCTGGCAATGTTACGGCCACATCGGTGTACCCATCTTCGATATCTGGGATGGCCTTCACCCCCTGGGACTTCTGAAAAAGCTTCTCCAGTTTGCTCAATTTCAGAGCTGTATGATCTATCTCGAACTCGAAGGGAGAGTTCGGATGGTTGGCAGGTGTATGAGTCTTGGACAATTGAGGCAGAAGCGGGGGCGGAGCCAGCCCCGTTGGATGGCCTGTGTCCTCTTGAATATTCTGGACATTGGGTAGGGTGTTCTGGGTGTTCAGGGGGGTATTCTGGGGATTTGGCAGGGTATTCTGACCAGTGGGTGCCTGCTCGGATAATGGAGCTCCGGGTGGAGGAGGAACCTGATGTGAGGTTGATGTTCCGGTTTGCTGCTGGAGCCTGGTAATGAGCTCAACCTGTTGGGCCATGACTGTGGCCTGTTGCTTAGAAAATTCCGCTTGGCGGATGGCATCCACTTGCATCTGTTTCATGCTCTCATGCATTTGGCGCATCATCGCCTCCATCCCTGATGTATTCTGCGGATCCATCTGAATAACCAGTAAGTGTATCTCTATAGCGAAAACAGAAACCTCAGTCCGACTGTTTACTGCTAAAGTAGACTGCTGCCCCGGTAATCTTTGCTCTGACACACTGCGCCTCCTCGGCCTTCTTCTAACAACCGGGGGTAGAGAGTGGAACACTGGATGTCCGTCAACCAAATCCTCGGATCGATTGAGTCGGCGACCTCGTGTCCAAAGTGCTTGGGGAATATCTACTGGTTTGGAAGCAATTGTGCTACAAACTGCCCTAGCAAGAAGATAAATAAAGCGAAAAGGAAATAAATAACCAGATAAACGGACAACATAACAGCTTAAATTAAATACACAACACACAGTCGGGCATACAACACACGGTTGATAAGCTGGGTATACACTGTCCTCAATCACTGATCACTGTTCCTGTATCACTGTTCCCCAAAACTGAATCCGATACCCGCAGACAACTGATTCTCAGATACTGACTAATGCCCGCAGGCGTGATGCCCAATCTCAAAAACTAATGCCCGCAGGCCTGATGCAACTCATAAACTGATACATGCATTCCCTGTAGAGACGCACTCTAACAAGCATATAACAGATAAGTGAGAGCCAAAACACCCCTATGTTGAGGGTAGGGTTTCCCTGTCCTATTTTGTCAGGAACTAGGGTTTCACTACGCACACAGCGGTTTCAAACAACCTATAAACGGGTAAGCAACCTGTCCTAGCTTGGAATGGTCACTATGGATCCGAATATGCACTAGGTCGAATGGTCAAAAAGGGTGCCCCAGTAAAATCGGGGTTTGTGTTCCGATACTGGCAGAGCCCGTAACCGATCAGCCTTATGGACATGCCTTGACAAGACAAGCCTCCGGCAAACCGCTCAGGAATAGCAGATGGCAAACACGGTGTCCTAGGCGCACCAATGCAAATGCAATGCAAAGAAACACACAAGTGTATTCAAAACCAGATATCATGAGTTCGAGTCAAGTTCTCTAAATCCCCAGCAGAGTCGCCAGAAACTGTAGACGTCCCCGAACGCATCCCGGGCGAGGAGTGCGAGTCCCCCCCGTTTTGGTTCGATATTGGGTCTACTACAGTTCGAAGGACTCAAATGTCACGGTTCTTAATCTTGAACCAAAGAGTCCAAATCTGGCAAATCGTTTTGAAAACAGATTTTTTTGAAAGAAGTGCCAAACATGGACTGCTTTGCCAGATACAGAGTCGCCACCTAAATATTTTATTTTTGGGAAATTTAGGAAACCCTGACTCGGTGCCAAAGGCCACATGTCCGTCATCACCAAAGTTGCCTCGGCTCGGGAACTTGGGTACGATTGGGGAAGGTCACTTCGTGAGCACCCCCGCTCGCCCGGTCAAAGACCGGCCTCTACTAACCATGATATCTGATTTTGAAAACATTGTGCGTTCTTATTCCGGTTATTAGCCTAGGTTACTATGTGATGCGCACAGCATACAAGTATAGACTGGGTCGCCTGAATTGGAACAAAATGTTTCATGTTTGTTTATTTGAAAATGGTTTGATGGTGCTACCCGCAGGTAGGCTAAGACGTGGATTTGCCACCCTCGGGTGGGCTTAGAAAACATGATTTTGCCACTATCTAGTGGGCTTAAAACAAACAATCAGTGATTTGTCCCAATTCAAATAACCCAACCTCCACCCACAGGCATTCAAGGCAGTTATATCACATAAGCAAATAGCCTCATGGCAAGCATGCTATCATGGCAACACTCACACGCATGCAAGGATGCTAAAGCATAAAAACTCACCGAGTACTCCAAGCCAAAACAGAAACTCATTAGAAATCCATGCATGATCCTAGATACATAGAATTGCCTAATGCAACACATGCAAAGATGCAAAATATAGCAGGCTCGGCTATTCTAAACATGGCGTATGGATTGCTACAGCTAACATGTATTCAACTTGGAATTGAAATACAAATGCAGTTAGTATGATGCGCCGAGCCCGGTGCATGCAAAACAGATGAATGATGCAAACATGCTGTCATACTGTATGCTAATTGAAATATGCCCTAATCTAACCATCATAAGCAGGTAAATAAAAGGGAGAAAGACGTGGGGTTGGAAGACATACATCACACTCACCCACACTTATTACAATTTTGCCCTCGCGCAGAGGGTCCAAAAGAATATACAATCCCAAATAAAAGAATAATACAGTCCAAATATTACAGTCCGAATAATGTAAATCCCTAATTAATTAACAAATTAACTAAGAAAAATAAAACTGGCATGCAAGCCAGGGACTGCCTTGCTTCTGATGAACGATGTATGTTTGGGCTGCTTTGCGCGGAAATCCACGGCGATGCCCCGATTAGCCTCTGTTTCGCAATGTTTCTCGAAAAGCGCGCCAAACTTCGGAAGACCGCTGATTCTTGATATGCTGCAACAGAGAGCAGGAAAGGGGCATAGCAATGTATTTCACAAATATATGCATGCCTCGATCCTCGTGTCACCAATCACGCATATCGATGCACGATGGCCAAGGAGCCGAATTGCACAACTCAATATAGGATGAATGCATATGAATGCTACAATAACCTAACTCCATCACGGATAATCCGGCGTGTCGGTGACTTGGGAATTGAGACACGTTCCGTCACTCGGAGTGCGAAACGCGCCTCGTTTCCCGTGCCCAGGCTAACTCCTATTCCGAACACTATGCAATATGCATGATATGCATGAAATGTAGCTAATATACAATCCTAACATACACAATGTCATGGAATGGCATACACGCTACATGAGGTAAAACACAACCGGCCATACACAATGCTACGGATGAAATGGCATACGCAATGCAATAATGGGCTTACACCAACATGAAAGAGCCTCAGCCACACTCACATAGGAGGCCATCGGATAAAAGTGAAGTGCCTCGAAATGCGTGCACACGGGCATGCAAACCGAGACAATGGCATACGGAATGCAATGAGGCTAAAATGGCATACAGAATGCAAAATGGACTTACACTAACATGAGTGGAGCCTCAGCCACACTCACATAAGAGGCCGAGAGATGAAAAATGAGATGCCTCGAAATGCGTGCACACGGCACGCAAACCGAGGCAATGGCATTAAGGCATGAAATGACATGGAAAATGATATGCAAACATGCCAATGGAATTTCAGCACTGAAATATGGGGGAAAACAGTCCCGAAAGATGGCAAAATGACACCAAATGCAAGGAATGGTCCCGAAATGCGAATTTAGGCACCCGAAATGGCCTACAGCTATGCAATGCATGCACAATATGGACATGGAATGAAAATACAGTAGCAAGGCAGCCCCAAAACAAGCATTTTCCAGTCTAAAACATGGCCAAACAGTAAGCATAGATAGGGCAACAATGGCATGCAAAAATAGGGGCCAAGAGAGGGGTATTGAAGTAGATGGTAAATGAAAAGCCCAAACAACAAAATACCCTTCTAAAAAACTGAAGAGGGACCAAAAATATGAACATTTACAGTTTATGACAGCCCCAAAATCAGTATACAAAGATGCTAAAAATGCCATGCAAGATAATGGCCAACAAGAGGCTATAACATGAGGTATACAAAGCATTCACCAAAAAGCCAAAGACCCTAAATGAAACATGCCAAGAAGGTCAAAATATGGCCATTTTCAGTTCTGATCATGGCCGAAAACAGAAGCTAGATAAGCCTAAAAAAGCATGCAAAAATGGGGACCAAAGAAGGGCAATGAAGCAAGTCATACATGGAGATCCCAAACAAGGTTTAGCCCTTCTACAATGTTGTAGAGGGACTTAAAATAAGCCTATTCACAGTTCATGGAACACTCCAAAACAATTTACATATAGGCCAAACAAATCATGCAAATTTACGGTAAATAGGAGGGATTATGAAGTAAGTGCAAGATAGGGGGCCCAAAAAGGGTTGAGCCCTTCTTCAATGTTGAAGAGGGACTCAAAATAGGCCCACTTATAGTTTACATTATGCTTGAAAACAGATCACACATAGGCTAGAAATTTCATGCAAAAATGTGACATACCAAGGGGTATTGAAGCAAGTACCAAATAGAGGGCTCAAACAGGGTTGAGCCCTTGAACAAACATGAAGAATGGCTCAAAAAAGGCCCAGTTTCAGTTAGGGTCGGAGCCCAAAACAGTAAGCAAATAGGCTAAGAAATTGGTGCAAAAATGGGCTACAAAAGGGGGAAAGTCTACTTACCCTTGAAAACCAATACTTTGACTACTTCTTGGACCAAATTTGATGACTCTAAGCTGCTGGAATTCCTCCCTTTGCTGCTGGAATGGAGTGGTGATGGTAGAGCTTGAAGATGATGAAGAAATGGAGCCTAAACTTGAAGGAAATGGAATGATATGTATATATATGCTCAAACCAATTCTTGTAACCTTTTCTCTAGAGTTGGGAGGCCCTCTATATAGACAAGAGAGGGAGAGGAGAATCAAGGCAAAAGTGGAGGGAAATGAGCCCTTATTTCCCTCCAAAAGGGTCCCCCGGATAGAGATATTTTTTGGGGAAAACCAAGGCACAGCTAGAATGTACTCAACCTGAAGAAGCAGGCCGGCCTGGCATTTTTGTTCCAGGTGGCCGGCCGGCCACCCCCCCATGGCCGGCCGGCTAGGGGTCAAAAGGTTCAAGCTGATTTTCTGGCCGGCCACCAGAGAAAGGTGTCCTCCCATGTGCCCTCAACACAGCCATGTAGTTCAAAATTGGCAACTCTAAAACAGGAGAGAGAACAAGCCATTTTTAGGAGGGGTTCAAAAGGTTCAAGTTGAGTTACTGGCCAGCCATGTGATATTAGGGTCCTCCCATGTGTGTACAACACAAATATGTGGTTTGGGGTTGAAGAAAATGCTCCTAGGGTGGTCAACATTGGCTCGGAAGTGAGAAAAACGGGCGTCGGAGGGCGCCGGAGAAGCATAACCGGTTGCTGGGACAATTGATGGCCTTCCACCCTTCAGTGACCTTCCTGGTGATAAAATAGAGGTACCTGCCAAAAATGAACGAAAACCGATGCAAAACGAATGCTCGGGGGCCAAAACACGCAGTTCGGGGTCCCAAAAATAGGCCGTTAAGCACCGAAAGTGGCATTCGACCACGAAGTGGGTCTCTCAGGCCCCAGTGTCCCTCGAAAGGGAGTAAATGAGATGCATGCCAAAAACCGGAGCAGTCAGAGATGGTTAGGCGGCCCCGAACCGAGGCACACGGCCTGACGGCTCCGAAAACCGGGAATCGGGCTCCGAAATGGGCAAAATGGCCTACGGCCACGGAATGTAGCCCACGGCCACTAAGAGATGGTCTACGGGACCTCTCCCTCCCCTCAGGAAGGAAAACAGAGAAAATCGAGCCTAGTTCGCAAACCGAGACAGGGTACAGAAGAGGGTTCGGAAGTCTGGAGGCAGGGCTCACGGCCGCGACTCTGAGACTTCTGAACGAGCAAGATATGCAACACCACCGAGCGCTCAATCGGTGACGTCTGAGTCTTAAGGTCGCTCAAAAATGGGGTGTCTACACCTATATTTATATTATACACCCTCCCGTGTAGTATCTTCTCTTATTCTATATAAAACCTAAACCCAAACCTAAACCAGCATAGTATATTCTTTTATTACTTTTGTTTGTTAGTTTTTAGTTTTAATTTGTAATGGTCTAAATACTTGTGGTAGAACCAGATTTCTTAAGGTTGTTTAAATTCTAGAACAGTATGTCATTATTATGGAAAGACATGTTGATATTGTAGTTCTAATATGGTACTATGTTTATGTTTTTATGAAATTAAAATGTTCTATATTTTTTTTTTGTTATTTAATTATGTGAATCTGTGGCGTTAAACCGATCCAATCCGTGTTTAAATGGATTAATTCGGATTGGTTCCACGATTTAAACGGATTGGATTGGTTCTAATTTTTCAGGTACCGTAAATAATGGATTGGTCCTAGTTTTACCCCAATCCGGACCATGCTACTTACCCAAAAAAAAAAAAAAATCTAGACCATGCTCACCTTTGGGTGAATTAGCTTTCTACAAATTAAAACTAATAGTTACTCAATAAAAATTTCAAACTAATACAATAATTAGAACAATAGGTATAGCAGATAATTATCACAATAATATCAGATAAATATAGCAATGCAAGCAAATTAAAGAGACGAGGGAAGAGAAATGCAAACAAGATTTATAGTGGTTCGGTTTCAACCAAGCCTACATCCACTCCTCAAGTTTCACTTGAGATTTTCCACTATCTTCTAGCTTCACAGGGGTGCTAGCAACATCTTCACAAATGGAGCAATCCTCCACAAATTTTACACAGACTTTCCAAGTCCAAACTCTTGCCATCTTTAACTGATTTTTAATCACACTCAAAGAGTCAAGAAACCTAAGTGTACTACACCTTTACAAGACTGCATATGAAGTTAATTTACTTTCAAAGAAAGCTACAAATATAATCTCTCAAAGATAGATATACAGAGGTGAAGCTCATTGTTTTCTATATAACCTCTCACGGGCAAATGGACTTAGAGCTATAAGGCTTAGTGTATAATTTCTGAGAGAAAAATGAAAACCAAATGAAGAACTCCTTAGATAATCAGAGAGAATGAGATTGATGAAAGATGAGAAATATTTTCTTGTTTGTGTTGTTGTTGTTTGTCTTTTATTTTATTTATTTATTTTTATTTATTTATTTTTTAGCAGGAGCACTTCTATTTAAGGAGAAATTCATCGACCGTTATATGTTGCGTGTGTTGAGAAGATTCAGTGAGATTTTGGTTAAATCTACTCTACTCAGTCTTATATTTTCCAAACTTAGATGTTGAACGATCAGTTGAAAGATGGGCCTAATTGTTGACAAGTATTTTGAAAAAGAGCCGTTGCAGTATAGAGTGGTTGTCCACTTGGATGTCCCAGATGTAATTTTGTTCTTGGTGGTTATCTGCCTAGATGTCCTCTTGGATATCCGATCAAGTCTCGGTCGTCAAGGATGACTACCGCGGTTGTTGAGTATATTGTTGTTTGACAGTCGGTGCAAAGCATAATTGAACTAGAGCAAAATTGGGCTAAAATGCCATGATCGGTCGTTCGACCGATCATCTCCTTGGACATACGGCCCTTTCTGGGCGGGGCGGCCATTTCTTAGCCTGTTAAGCTTCATTTTGGCTTTCAAAAACATAGTTAAAGACAAAGATAATCATAGATTATAATAATTTAATCAGACAATAAGTTTTTAATTATAATCCATTTTTCAAAATAAATCAAAACATAATAAAAAATAATCATCAAAATCATCTTATTCATGTTATGACTAACAATAACTTATTTGGATTTAAAATTATGGTAAGACTTGAATTAATTTGTTATTTAAAAAAAAAAATTCACCATTTATATATAATTTTATTATAAATAAATGGATAATATCACTATAAATTAAAATTAGGGAGACTTACATGTAGGCTAATAAGTGAATTTATTATCCAATAGATTTTATGATAATTATTGACATTTTTTTATCAAATACTATTAAAAAACGTCACTAATTGTTAATTTTCAACGATAGTTTAAAAATTGTTACAAAATGTCACTAATTATAAATTTTAGCAACAATTTAAAAAAAGGTCACAAAAAAAGGTCACTAATTTTTAATTTTCAGCAACAGTTTAAAAAATTCATTGCAGAAAAATGTCACTAATTATAAGTTTTAGAGACAATTTATAAAAATCGTGACAAAAAAGTTACTAATTATCAATTTTTAGCGATATATATAAAAAAATCTTCACAAAAAATTATTTTTAACAACAATTTTAATAATAATTATTTTTAATAAGACTTAATAAAAATTAAATTTAATTATTAAGACCTATTGATAATTTAATCTTAAAATTTTATTTTAACACCAGTCCCTAATGATAATCTTATCCACGCGTAATAAAAGATTTATTTATTTTTGTATAAAAAATAGTTTTTTGTTTTTTGAATTGCGTTTTGGACTTGGATTTTGTTTGGGCCAATGGGGCATTTTGGGAAGAACTAGGGCACAACTAATCAAAACATCGTCATCGGACTCTCACAGTTACTCTGTTTCTCTCTCCCAAACTTCTTCGCTCGCTCTATCTCTCTCCCCTCTGAAAAAGGTATGCTCTCATTTCCATTTAAACTCTTTACTTATATCTATGCAGATATATATATGTATATGTATATGTATGTGTATGTGTATGCAATTCAAGTTTTGTTTGGATTTTGAAGTCATTGTCGAAAGCATTAATTTTTGAAGTGGGTTTTGATGATGTTGAGTTATATTACTGGAATTATTGTGATTGTGATGATTTTGAAGGGATTTTGATTCAAGTGTGTAGTGGTTACTTTCATTTTAAGGCTCAAACATGGTTAATTATTTGCAGCACACTATTTGTGAAACATAATCGTTGGCGATTTTTGATTGTTTAGAGATAACTACTTTTACCTAGATTTCTATACTCTTCACAATTTCTGTCAAACATAGAGACAAGTCACAATTCGAATTAGAGTGTAACCAGATGGGTACATTTTGAAACAGTAAATTGCTGAACTGTGATAATGATGCATCATTTTTAGTGATACTTTAATGGCTGCATTACTAACTTTTACTTTTCAAGCATGATTGTGTGGATATTGTGAGAGAGAGGAAACATATTCAATGCAACGGTGA
The DNA here is from genome assembly GCA_036172215.1 of Camellia granthamiana. Lineage (NCBI taxonomy): Eukaryota > Viridiplantae > Streptophyta > Magnoliopsida > Ericales > Theaceae > Camellia > Camellia granthamiana. The sequence goes on along the minus strand of CM069916.1, from coordinate 50,271,334 downwards.
TAAACACTTAGTATCACCATCCGATGACATGTTACCGTCTAGAGCACCGTGTATATGTTGCGGTAACTAAATTAGTATGAAAGATGTAATATCTTAAAAGTGGGGTTTACTATCCATATGTAATTGTATTATTAGTTGGTGATAGCATGTGCCAATAGAGCAAAATGGAAATATAACCACATATGCATGCCCACATACTGCCACTAATCACTTTGTGCATGTACTTTAGCCTTTGGGAGTCCTCACCAAAACCAATATAATAGATCACATTGTTAGATTCTCATTTTATTTTCAATTTCTTCTCCATCCTCACATCAATCCAATCACACAATTGGTTTTGGTTTGATTTTCGCTAGAACCTGTCAAATTACTGAAAAGATTTTCTCTTTGCATTAAAACATGTTATGAAAAAGTTAGTGCCATAGCATAATCTTTCTGTACCTTTGAAGACCTTTACTAGACAAACTATGATGGGCAGTTTAAGGTCATTACCAGGACCATAGGGGTATGAGGGTTGTAAATTTAATTCAATCAAACTAAGTAGCATGGACATGGAGGAAAGCCATGTTCATATCAGACATGTAATGGGGACTAACACTTCTTAAACACTTCTAGAAATGTATCCACCACTTATAGAAAATGTCCTAATTTAAAAATATAATCTCACAAATTTTGAAACTTCAGCGATGCTTCCTTGTCAGTCTCCAACATGACCTATGTGGTGAATTTCTCTCTTCATAAGTGATGTCTAACATCTTGCGAATGAGACTATAACACCACTAATGCGTCTTAAAACATTTATCTAAGAAGAAATCTCAGGTATATATGATTGGCACAAAGTAAAATGTAATGGACATTTCTCATATAAAAAATAATATAATGAAAAATTAAAAGAATTGTAGTAAGAAATGTGGTTGCATTGCAGTATATCTTATTGTTGTGAACTTAGAGTATCGCTTGAAAATACAAATATGCAAGGTTGTTAAAATCGGGATCCTACGTTGGATCGTTGGAGGTGTTTATAGAATCGGATCGTAGAATCGGATCGAGGATCGTAAGATCCTACCGAAAAAGATAAATTACATAATAATTTAATTTAAATAAATATTTATTATAAAGTATACACAAAATGAGCCTATATTCTATTAAAAAGAAGTGAAGATATTATGAAAAATATAATACTCCATGTAAAATGTATATATAATATTATACAATAGAAAACTCGATGGTAAAAGTTTTGTATTTCATCAAAAAAGAAGGTGAAGAAGAAGAAGAATTCTATAACAAAATACTTTACAATCTACAATAATGCATAAAAAGTGAAGAAAAAATATTTAACAAAGTTGGATATGAAAATAGATTAAGAACTCAAAAGAGTAGCTTAGTCGAGCTTAGTCGAATGATAAGGTTTGTCGTTAGTAACCCTAGTGGAGCGGATTTGAGTCACAAAAATAATCTCTCAAAAAATTGGGATAAAGTTACAATCATCTTACCCTCCTTAGACTCCGCTAAAGCTAAGTTTTTTTTCCGACTATTTAATTTTCTTAAATTACCGCAATCTTTGAATGTTTGTTTCCTAGTTTGTTTTTCTTAGTCTATTTGATTTAATACTACTTAATTTTTATTATTTATTTTGACCACATAAATTGGTATTTAGATAACAAATATAAAATTTACAATAAAATATGTTATACAATACAAAACAAGACTTGTAAATAGGATCGGATTCGGATCGGGATTCCACGATCCTATAAGATCCTACTACCAGGATCGAAAGATCCTACCTATAAGGAGTTTTTTACACGATCCGGATCGATTGTACTCAAATGGATCGTAAGATCGTAGGATCGTAAGATCCGGATCGGGATTCTGACAACCATGCAAATATGTGGATCATTAATTGGATTATAGTCTTTTTATAAAAGCACAGTATAACTTTTATGTAACTTGATAGTTTGTGTTGTCTTGTTGTGTCTATGTCATACCCTTGTGGGGTTTGCCTTGTTAACATGTCCTTGATGGGTCTTGTATTATTCACACTTTTTTTTATTTTATATATTTATATATATATATATATTTTTGTATCTTACCTGAGAAAAAAAAAAAAAAAGAGGGACTAGATAAGGTTCAACATACAAGTAGGATTGCTTTCCATAAGAGCAATTCATCAATTACCTTTTACCATTCTTAATAAAGAATAAGGGGCAAGAAAAAACCACAAACCCCATTTGGCTGCTCTTGCTTACTTGGGATAGTATTTCAAAAACCTAGTTTAGGGCAATGATAAATTAGTTTTGAGCAGTTTTAGTGTTCTTTATTTAACTAGCATTTGTGAAAAGCTCATAGAGTTTGACGCCAAGAAGTTCATGTTGTCGGCAACTGGTAATGAATGGAATGCTATTTGTTGCTTTATACACCTGAAAGCACAAATAGGGTACCCCCATCCTCACTATTTTTTGATCTAGGTCCATTCCAAAGTTTTAAAGGCAAAAGCACAAGGCTAGGCGTTTTACCCCTAAAGAGGTGAGGCGTAAGCCTTGTGAGTTTTAATTAATTTTTTTATAAAATTAATTAAATATAGCATAAAAAAGTATAAAAAAATAAGGAATAGCAAAGAAAATTTATAAAAACATTCTAGGGGTAAAAACAAAATGAATTAATAATCCAAGCATTGTAAAAGCAGTCTGAGCTATCCTCTCATTAGTACTATCATCAAAATAACTAGAGTGATAGATCATTCTAAGGTGCTTTCACTAACTTCTGTTATTTCCATAACAATAATCTAAGTCGAGTTCAACATTTAATCCTTATATTCTTTGCTATTGGCTATGATATGCAAATGCAAGTTAGGACTATTGGAATTTGCTCATGGTTCAAGAAACTAAATGTTATAATTTATACATAATATGTTAGTTTGGCCAACATCTGTTAACTATGCATAGTTAGCCATTGGCTATATAATATGCAAATGCAAGTTAGGACTTTGGAAATTTCTCATGGTTCAAGAAACTGAATGTTGTAATTTATGCATAATACGTTAGTTTGGTCAACATTTGTTAGCTATAGTGCTATCAGGGAAAAAAAGAGAAAAAGTCTTAGTTTGTGTACTTATTTTGTCATGTTTGCTTTTGCTTATCGATGTTTATGCTATGCAATAGTATTTTGACATGGAGCAATAGTGCTTGAGGTTGTTGATGATACATTTCAGTTTCATCCATCACGTCACTTGAATGTTTGATTTATTGTTTTTCTTCTTCTAGCATTGGCTCATACTACCATGGGATCAAGTCTGTATCTTCAATTTTTATCCTTTTTCCTGGTACATTAGGACAGAGGCTGCAAAGGATATGTCTTCTGATACGGCAAAGGAAAATGAATCTGTTGTCGATTCATCAGTGACTGAATGGAAACATGACATAGAGAATTTGGGTGATCATGGTAACAAAGGATAGGAATCCTTTTAATTCTTCAATATTTTGTTGCCTGTTGGTTGCTGTTTCATGACTTTCATTTTCTCATTTTGTTAATAATACTCTAGCTTGAGTGGATTCTTTTATCTCAGTAAAGAAATCATGTTTAAGTTCCAAGCTGCCTATGGCCAGTTATAATGTGCAGAGTTAGCATGTGATTTATTGTGTGTTCAATTTGACCAAGTTAAAGTTCTTCATAACATTTGCATCTGTAACGAAATCCAGATAGGACTACATGTAGAGCGTTATATTTAAAATTTAAATATTTTAGATTTTTGTTAATTTATTCTCCTTCCACAACCACCGAAGTTTGATATCCTGAATGAATGAATGATGCTACAGGGATTGGGAGTCTATTTCTTATTGGAAAAGAAACTCTGAACTGTTGCGTATGTGCCATTCTACTGGTACATCTTTTGAATTACTGGATAGATTTGCTATATACTTGTATTTGTAGACGTTCATATAAGAAGTTGGCCTTGGGAATTTTTTTATGTCCTTTGCATTCAACTAGATTGGAAACTATTAACATCTGTATTCTATCTCTCTGTGCTACCATGCTTTGTACAATCATCAACATAGGTTTTTGTTGGGTTCATGTCGTGTGAATTATATTTAAGTTGGTATGTTGTATTGGTTATTTATGAAATCGATTATATACATTTCAAGAATGAGTAGTATTTGAGCTCTGATTTACATCAGACTTAATCAACAGACAATTACTGAAATTTTCTTACATACTGATTATGAATAAACAAGCTTGAATTTTCTATCAGAGAGCCCAAGCTATAAAGGAAATGGGGATGCCTATGCCACAGGGGCAGATGTACGAGGACATAATTGTGACCAGGTGGGAAATTCATGTGTAATTAAAAAGGGTAAATTGTATGGCACAAGATATTTCATCATCAAGAGTTTGACCCATCAAAATATCCAATTATCAATTGAGAAAGGCATTTGGGCTACTCAAGTCATGAATGAACCCATTCTGGAAGAAGCCTTTCATGTAAGATCTTTCTTAGCTTAATGTCTTAAACAAGTTTCTCAATGCCTATGCTTTACAGAGAGGCCTATGCTTGTCTTGCAGAATTCTAGTAAAGTAATTTTAATATTTAGTGTCAACATGAGCGGTTTCTTTCAAGGGTATGCTCAAATGATGTCTTCTGTTGGGTGGAGACGAGACAATGTTTGGAGTCAAGGAAGTGGTGGAAAAAATCCCTGGGGCCGCAGTTTTAAGGTCAAATGGCTGCGGTTACATGACTTGCCTTTCCAAAAGACACTTCATCTCAAGAATCCATTGAATGACTACAAACCTGTCAAAATTAGCAGAGACTGCCAGGTAACTATTACTAGTTTTGTTTTATTTAACTGTTTAAAATGTTTTCACGTGCTTATTGGAAAGGCTTGGAATGACTGACTTTGGTTGATATGCTTGTGTCAGGAATTACCCCAGGATATTGGAGAAGCTCTTTGTGAGCTCCTTGATGGGAAGGATGATACGGATGCCAACTTGCATAGGTAAAGCTTTTTCTTAAAGCTGAAATATGATAGGTTCTGCCAATCCCAGATTTGTCAGCCTTGTTTGCTGTTGGCCTTTATGCATGGATGGTTTTTCCAGGGATGACCTTCCATTGAAAAGGCCTTGTATAGAGCATCCATGTGCTCTGCAAAATGAAGAGTGTAATGTGCCTGCAGTGCATATGACATGGGCTCAGGCACCCATGCTTTATCCTTCCTTACTCTACCAACATGAAACCGAAGCAAGTAGATTCCATTCAGCACACCTGGCTATCACTTCTGGGGCATCAAAAGTTATGCGGGCAAAACATTCTCAGATTAATGGAAGCCTCGCTAATGTACAGTTGGATCAGGATAATTCTTCTCGATTTGATGTTTGGGGTTGGTCTGCAGAAAGAAGCCCCCTTGCTAGTACCCTGACTGAGGACGATATTCTTGAAATGGTATTGTGGTCCTACCTTAGCTTCTATGTTCTGATTTATTGTACTTCATTGTTAACTTTTTTTAATGAATTTTTCTACAAATTTGATGACGGAAATGATTTATTTTCTTAAAGCATGGTTAATGACAAAAATTTGTGCAATTTTTTTTGCATTTATTTGTTTTGTGAATGCTGTCATTTGTGCATAACATCTACTCGTTCATGCCTGTCGTTCTAAATGATCATGAATATTACTCAGTTTTTCTGGTGGTGCTGTACAATAAATTTGTTTTGGAGGAGAAACTGTATGTCATTCTGATAACTATAGATTAATGTATCAACTGGATCTGTTGCCTTAGCAAAGTGAGGATGGTTTTGCCACAAGCAATTAGCATGTTTGCGGATGAATATTTCCAATTGAACCTATACTGATGTTAATGGAGTGCGTAATTGTGTTGAATTTATGCTTTATCTGGTGTCTTAGCATCCACTTGCCCACAGGTTGGCACTTTGAAGTTTATTTTGCAGTTGGTAATGTAGAATCCTTCCATTTCCTTCTTCAGGATTTATTTCTTTATTCCCTAGTCTTGTTTTTGAGGAGTGATCTTGGGAGGATACTAGTTATATCTTTGTTTTGAACTCTTTATTTATTTTATTTTATTTTATCATGATTGAAAACTGCCAAAAAATAAATAAATAAAAATAAAAACAAAAGATTTAGAAGTGGAGAAAAGAAAGCAAGGTTTCTTTGTGCTCTTAATTAAACAATGGAATCATGTGAAAGGAGGGATTTTTCACCTCGATCTGTAGATTCATTGTTAACTTGCACCTGAAATGGGTAGGTCAACAATACCTGGTACTAAATGCTCTTTTATTTGTATAGGTTGAGATTAGAGTGTCATTATGTTTTGTTATTTTTTCAAACTTTTTAAAGTATGCACTTAATTGTTTTCCCTAAAAAGTGCCTTCTTTCTTCTTCGTGATGCAGTCATATGAAGAATACCTGGAGGTCCATAGCAGAGGCAATAAACAATTATACCATCCTGTTAGTATACTTCTCTGTCATTATCCTGATGATTAATATGCTATTTTTCCCCTCTAAATTGTCACTATTGTGTTCTTTATTACTGATGGACGACTATGGTGCGTACCTGTTGGTGAGGATATTAAACTATTAGACTCAGTTTATAGTTAGATTTTTGTTTCTGGTTTCCAGTTCTATAGTTTCCAAGTAATTGCTTTTATGAATGGCCAAAATGGAGGCAAAGGAAATCTTGCTCTAGAGCCCATGTATTGGAACTTATCGTAGTGTTGCTATAGGTGTCCAGTCCAGTTCAAGCAAAGGGTTTTTGGTTGCTTAAGTTTTGATCAGTGTTTTATGGCCCTTGCATTTTTTTTGTAGTCAATCCACCCTCCACCTGATGTTGACCTGGAAGCCTCTTGATTGGGTCGTCTGGTTGGACTGCTGTGCTATTAGGAACTCCAATGATGGGTATTTGCAGTGTTGGAAATGCCGCTACTGGAGCTCTCCCAATTGCTTATAGAAATCTGTTCACCTTAAGTAAACCAAACCAAACCAAACCAAACCAATCGTAGTCTTCCAATCAAGTCAATCAAGTGGGGTCGGCTACATGAATCTTTTGTCTCCATTTAGTTTTATCAAGGGCTATATGTTCAGTTAATGAACTTGTGCAAGACCTGAAGCAGCTTTATCCTAATGTGATTCGTCCAAATTTATTAAAAGCTTGGCACTTTACCCGGGAAGTTCCCCTTTTATATTTCCTAATTTTTTGTGTTGGTCATAAAGCCTTAGACTGAGCCATATTGCAAATGATGCTTTTCACAGGCAGCTGGATCGTCGTGGAGAACACAGGAGTCAACTAGTAAAGTTCATGGTGATGATTCGTAAGTCCACTGATGTTATATTACTGAATTAACAATAACCATTCCATGAAACTCCATTTGGTTAGGTTAACATTAAATATTTTACAGATACTCACCCAGCCGCTCAAATAAGAGGATTCATCATTCATTGTACAAGTGATTGCATGTCAAACAAACAAGGCTGTTTCTTGGTGTGGTGTAGCTAATACTGGACAATGTTTTGATGGATTCTTTTCCATTTTCCTGGAATTCAATCACTCAGTCAAGTTGTTTTAATCCCTTCAACTGGGGCTTAATGTTGTCATGTTGTATACACTATTTGCATTTGTGTTTGTACTCTATAATGTGAATAATTGTTTTTTTTGGTTGTTGTTGTTGCTAGATGTGGAAAAACTTGTACATAAAGTGAATTGACCCTGAGACTGTGACTACGTATTCTCTTCTTTTTTATTTAAAGATTTAAATTGTCTCCTCTTTCCCTCTCTTCCCATCAAATACTGGGATTGTATGGAATGGAATGCTGATGTAAGCTGGTACTGAACTATATTTTAACCTTAGAACTGGCTTCAATTTGGTTAGGCATGTAATATCATTAACTTTGACTGGTTATGAGATGTTAAGACTGTATATTTAATGAGATGGGTGTAAATTTTATAGTTGGGTGTTTTTGAGCTACCTTAAAGGAAGTTTAGTTTATGCTGGTGATGCTTTCTTTGCGGCTTATTGAAAATGGTTTGAAAAATTATTTGGCATGTAACTAAAATTATAAACTCAGGGTAGTTCATCGCCACAGTGGAGAGGAATTATTCACCGAAACAATCCCAGTTGTTAGATCAGGTTAGGAGGAAATTCAGCTATTGGTTGGTAATGAGTAAAATTTGATGTAGGACTAAAGTTGATTTTATTTGGTCGTCGTTTGGCAATAGGTTTTTTTTGACTTTTTGGCTATTTTAACTTGGGACTAAAAGTTTGTTTTGTTTGGTTTGGTTTGGTTTGGTTTTTTTGACTTTTGTGAGAGAAAAATGAAATGATTATAGTTTATTTAGCTTATTTTGTCTCTTGTGTTTTTTTAGCTAAATAGTTGAAGCCAAACAAACCCTAATCTCACAATGTAATTAACAAATTAGATCTATTAATCACTAGAATTGATTTTATTGTATTGAAGTTCTTTTATTAATTTTTTTAGGAGCATTGTATTGAAGTTCAATGGTCAATCCTATGTTCTGGTACTGTTTTGCGCGCACAGATATTTGAAGCTACTTGGTTCACTGCACCGTCTAGTTGAATTTATGGTTCATTACAACTTATATTTATCGTTTATATTGTCAATCTTTTATGTACAGATTAATAAACAAAAATTATATTGATTAAACAACAAAATTATATAATTTTATTATATTTATATGTTTGTAAAAATAAATATAATTAATGATTATTAAATATATTATTATTATTATTGTTGTTATTTATGTACAATATTCACAAGCAACTGATAAAATGAAGGAGAAATTACCAGAAACAGATTTATAGAAAAATTTATGATATTAATTATTGATATTTATAAAGTTATTAGTTATTTATAATTGATTTTTAAAATTAATACTAAATTGTAATTTCCATTTAAATAAACTGAAATGAAATCAGTGTATCCGACTATACGGTGACAAGCCCAGTCATCTATTGTGGGTGTTTGAGACTTGCTTATTTTATATTTTTTTTTTAGTTTATTTCTTATTTAATGAAACTTTTTTTAAATTTTTAAAAAAGTTTTAGGCTTCTAAAATGAAATCAACGAGATGAATTGGAAAATTAAATTTTTCAAAAAAAAATTCAGAAAAGACAAAAAAAAAAAAAATGTCAAAAATAGTGAAGTATTTTGGCTTATTTTGGTTTATTAAATTTTTAATTTTTTTTAAGATTCGTCCTGTGTAGAGGGACCAAAAAATTAAAAAAATTTGACATAATTTAATAAAAAAAAGAAGTCATTAACGACAAAGAGAGAGAGAGAGAGAGAGAGAGAGAGAGAGAGAGAGAGAGGTGGCTTTTTTAACCAATAAGTGAACTTTCCAAAAATTTGCATCTAAAAATATTTGGGACAAGAAAAATGTTTGAGACCCCATTTTTTTGGGAGTTTTATGACTCTCAATTTGATCTTGACTCTTGATATGTGTGTGCGATCCATTCATGTGTGTGTCGGCCCCACATTATGAATGGTTGGAATGAAAGTAAGGGTTGTGGAGGTCATGTATGTGTGGGGGTCTCTATCATAATTGTTTAAGCACTAATATTTTGATTTATTTTTAATATAAGAAAATGAGTGAGACCCCATTTTTTGAGAATTTCACAACTCCCAAAGTAATCCACATTACTCATGATGTGTGAGGCCCACTCATCATTGTGTAGGGCCCACATTATGAGTGGTGTGAATCACTTTGGGGGTTGTAGGGGTCATCCAAAAAGGAAGTCTCTATCATTGTTGTTTAATATAAACTATTCATCTATTTTTGTTAAGTAAAACTGATAAAACAGAGAGTATTTTAATAATTAAGCTTAATGTAGATATACAAAAAATGCTTAAAATATTATTTTTTATCGAGTTTAATGGTTAAAATATTATTTTTTCAAATAATTTTAATTAACGAAAAAAAATAATTTAAATTAAAAATAAATAAAAAATTTAATGTTTAAATTGATAAAATTAAAAGATCAAAGTTTATTTTATTATAAGTATAGAACTTTGAGATTTTTATTTTTATTTTTATAATTGTCCCAAAATATTTTCACCCATTTATAAATCTGCGTCGATTTTGTCACTGAAATTTTGTGTGTAATCTTGAACCAATTACTGGGATAAAACAACTATAGGAACTAACACTTCGTTGGATTGTGTGGTGAGAAAAAAAAAAAAAAAAATTTATTGTAATTTCTCATCTAAATGAGAAAAGAAATAAAATGATTATGATTTTTAGTATTGTTTTTGAATGAATAAAAGTAAAGAGAATATGATTTCTCAATTATCTTGTTTGGAAAGAAAAGAAGAGAAAAGAATATATATTTTATTTCATTTTACCAAAATAACATTTTCTATTAATAAGTTATTTTTTTAACTTGTTCTACCATGACATGATATTATTGTGATAAAAGATGATAGTATTGTATTGAGTGATTAAGGAATATAAGAGAACATGACAAATAATATTTAATTAAGAAATATGAACACGTAATACCCTTAGAGTATTTTATAATTTTCTTTTTAGTGGCACAATATTCTATAATTTTTGATAATATTTCTAAAAAATTTCATTAAACTCATCTATTTTCTCACAAAATACAAAACATAATTTTAGTGAGAGTTTGTCTCACAACTTCTCACCTACCCATTCAAACAAGTTAAGGTTTCTACACTGAGAGGATAATTTATATGTAAATTGGGCCGAGCTGGGTCATGGGCCGTTCTGTGGGCCACAGTAAAAAGGGCTGAGTAAAAGAGTTTTGTAGTTAGCCCGGTCTAGAAAGAGCTTTGTAGTTAGCCCGGTCCAGAAAGAGCTTTGTAGTTAGCTCGGTCACTACGGTCTGAGTAGTAGCAGTTAGCTCGGTCATACCACTAAGGACCGGGGTATTTTGGGCTTTTACTCAAAACCTTGCTATTGAATAGCTCGGTCCAAGCGCGCTGTGGATAACGCGGTCTCAAGAAGTGAAACCGAGGTACAAGTTGTAAAAGGAAGAGCCGAGCTAGTCAGAACTCGGTCAATTCTGCCAGCTTAGCTTAGCCATGTTATCTCGGTCGTTTTTGTCATACTACCGAGGTAAGACCATCTCACTTGGTTTGAGCAGTGGGGGGGTGTTGAAAGATAAGCATTATCTTTCAGGAATATGATTCCTAGGAGGACTCTACATAGAGGAGTAAGAGTTCTACTAGGATTGTGCCACACGGAACCTATAAAAGCTCACAACACCACCTATGGAGAGGTAACACAACTTTGATTCTCGAATACACAGAGCTTTTTGCCTATTTGTCTATTTTGCTGACCTAGGCATCAGAGAGGTATCCGGCACACACCCACCGGCTAGCTCACGTTTGTGTTTTCAGGAAGTAAAGCGACGACGTACGGAGGAGCGTAGACTTGATCAACAGGATTATACGAGAACATTATTTCTTGCTCGTACAATTGGCGCCATCTGTGGGAAGCACAAAAAGAACAAAACCTCTTGATCAAGTTTTTCCTCTTTAATTGGAAGTAATGGCACACAATGAAGATTTGCCGCAGTCCGCCATCGACGGACAAACCCCAGAGGGGGGTGGGAGGCACGAAGGCTTGCCTTCTATCCCTCCCATGGCGGATTTAGAGCCCCAGCGACAGAACCCCTGGAGGGATGCAAGGGGGAGGCGGACTAACATCCCCCGTCGCTCTCAAAGTCCAGAAAGACAGAGGCGGAGGATCGATTCTCAAGTTCTGAAGGATCGCGTAAAGGAACAAGACGAGTTAATAAGGAAGATGGCGGCGTACATGGAGTCTATGAAACGCCAGATCAAAGGAAAATGGGTGGCGACAGGAGAGGGGTGCAAAAGTAACATGCTCTCTCGCCACTCAAAAGATCATGGTAGGCATACCACGCCATCGCAAGCAAAGAGTAGGAGCCTGAGAACATGCGACACTCAGTCAAGAACTCCCAGGACTCGTTACTCCAGGTCTGAGAGAACGAGAACTGAGAGGTCACATACTGAGGGAAGCACCTATCGGCTATCGCGCACACACCAGACATCATCCAGGTAGACGGAGTTGCCTAGATCATCTGATTTGCGAACTGTGCTAGAAGAAAGGGCACGATGGAAGGAAGATAACAGGGCGTGCGACCCGCACAGAGTTTCAGCCCTTTAGCGGTTGGCTCCTTGGATGCATGGGAGCATCGGGGTAGGAATGCCGATACCGCGCCTTGCTTACGAACCGACAGACAAAGCATTAGCAAGGCTGCAGACCTCGCCGTTCGTTCCGGTGATTGAGAACGTGCCCCTGCCTTCAGGCTTCCTTTAGCCCACATTTACCACGTATGAGGGGAAGACAGACCCCTACATGCACCTTAGCCACTTTCGCCAGGTTATGGCAGTATACCGGCGGAACGAGGCTTTAATGTGCATCCTATTCCCATCCAGCCTTGGCGACCTAGGTTTAACCTAGTTCGAAAGGCTACCAGAAGGCAGCATAGCCTCCTGGGCGCAATTGGCAGAGGCGTTCGTGACAAGGTTTAGAACGAACACCAAGACGCCAGTGGAGATCGATCAGCTACTCTCCATTGACATGGGCGATAAGGAGACGTTGAGATCCTACAACAGCCGTTATTGGGAGACCTTCAACCAGATAGGAGATTGCCCCACAAATCTCGCCATTGCACAATACAAAAGAGGTTTTCTAGTCGGAAACAGGTTAAGGGACTCAATCACCATAACGTCATCCCTCACGATGGAGGCCTTAATGGAGAGAGTACACCAATATATTCGGGTGGAGGAGGATGGTGCCTGCGCTAAAGCCAAATCTGGTGCATTAGCAGTACCAGATAAAAAGACTATGGCAAAAGTCAACGCGGTCCAAGCAGGAATGAGCGAGGCAGGCGGGACAACAGAGAGGACCAAGATAAAAGGTGGTTGAGAGTCCGCACTGCCATTACCACAGTGTTCAAAAACTCGATCTATCGGATTCTTAGTGAGATACGTGATGAACCTTTCGTCCGATGGCTAGCTAAGTTGGGAGAAGCGCAAAAGGACTATGACGAAAGATCTCGGTGCACCTTTCATAAGGAAAAAGGTCACCACACTGAAAATTGCATGCTGTTGAGACAGCACCTGGAGGAGTTAGTGGCAGTTGGGCACCTGGACCAGTACATAGAAGGAGGGACACAGCCAGCCCCCCAGAACCACGACAACCCAAACGGAATGCCGATCGACGCCCCACCTCAAGGTGTGATTAACGTGATACATGGGGTATTCGAACCTGAGTGGGTATGTGAGCTCAGGGGAATGATTAAGAAGGCTGAGCACTTAAGGGAGGTATTAAGTGCACAAACCTACCATTAAAAAGGGGAGAACAGAGGCCACGAACGTCATGTCTTTTTCAGATAGAGACTTGGCAAGGATATATTGCCCTCACAATGATGCACTGGTTGTCACTCTCCGCGTCAAGGATTACGACATCAAGCGAATTTTGATTGACCAAGGAAGCACATGTGAGATAATATATTACGAAACCTTCAAACAACTGAAACTGGAGGACAAAGACTTGGCACCTGCCGTATCTCCCCTGATCGGATTCAACTCAATGCCAGAATGGCCAGTTGGCAAGATAATCCTCCCAGTCAGAGCAGGAAGCATGATGAAACAAGTGGAATTCTGGGTATTAAAAGTCCCTTCCACTTACAACATAATCTTGGGAAGGACATGGCTGCATGTCATACGATCGGTAGCGTCAACCTACCATCAAGTAATGCGGTTCCCCAACGAAGCAGGAATAATTGAAGAGGTCTTTGGAGACCAGATCATGTCCAAACAATGCTTCGTCACAGTAAATGGCAGCTGCGCTGCCAAAGGATATGTACAGATGGTGGAAGAACCAGAAAGCAATGAGCTGTTCGCAAATGTTGGCAAGGCTACTGAACAGAAGGTAGTGGAAGACTTGGTACATGTAAGAATAGATGAAAAGAACCCGGAAAAGTTCTTTTTGCTTGGCTTATCTATGTCCAGCACTGAGAGAATAGAGGTCATGGAATTCTTGACCTCTAACATCGAAGTGTTTGCTTGGATGCCGTATGACATGCCTGGCATTGATCCAAACTTCATCTGTCACCAATTGAACGTCCACCCAACTGCAGACCAATTAAATGGCGCACTCGCAGATCAATACTCCACCACGCCGAGATAGTGGCGGAAGAAGTGGGAAATCTTCTAGAGGCAGAAGCTATTAGAGAAATGCACTATCCCAAGTGGATATCCAATACAGTAGTGGTGCCAAAGAAGAATGAAAAATGGCGTGTCTGCGTTGACTACAAAAACAGTCAACAAGGCGTGCCCAAAAGACAACTTTCCCTTACCACAGATAGACCAATTGGTAGACCTAACGGCAGGACACAATCGACTTAGCTTTCTTGATGCGTACAGAGGTTACCATCAGATCGCTATGCATGAACCAGACCAGGAAGTCACATCCTTTACAATGCCAAGAGGACTGTATTGCTACAAGGTCATGCCCTTTGGCCTAAAAAACGCAGGGGCGACATTCCAGCGGATGGTCACCAAGATGTTTGAACCATTGTTAGGCAGAACAATGGAGGCTTACATTGATGATATGGTACTCAAAAGCAAGGATGAGAATGACCATCTCAGGGACTTGGGTGAGATGTTTCAGATCCTGAAGAAGCATAAGTTGCGCCTTAATGTATCTAAGTGTGCGTTCGGCGTAGGATCAGGCAAATTCCCAGGCTTCCTGGTAACCAACCGAGGTATAGAGGCAGACCCCTCTCAGATCAAAGCAATTCAGGATCTAGAGAGGCCCAACTCAATAAAAGAAGTATAGCATCTCACCGTATGGCAGCCGTGCTCAACCGGTTCATAAGTCGATCGTCAGATAGATGTCGACCATTTTTTCAAGCATTAAAGGCCAAGTTTGAGTGGGACGAAGAATGCGACCGCACCCTAGAAAGTTTGAAAGAATACATGTCTTCTCCATCGTTGCTAGTAACCCCAATACCTGGAGAAGAACTATGTTTGTACCTGGCAGTTTCACAGCACGCAATTAGCGCAGTGTTGGTCCGAGCAGAAGGAATCCAACATCTGCCCATCTTTTATGTCAGCAAGACATTGCTGGGCGCAGAAACCAGGTACTTACCATTGGAAAAACAGGCCTTAGCCTTGATGATGGCCTCAAGGAAGTTGTCGCATTACTTTCACGCCCACACCATAATCGTCCTCACAGCTTTTCCATTAAAAGCTTTGTTTAAGAGGGCGAATTTTTCTGGGCGAATCTTGAAGTGGGCAGTAGAGTTGGGACAGTTTGACATCAAGTTTCAACCCAGAACCGCGATAAAAGCCCAAGCTTTGGTAGACTTTGTCGCAGAATTCACACTAGGAAGTCATCACATCTGCCTAGTTGACTTAACGGGTACAACCGAAATGGGGATAGAAAGTGTCGCCGGAATAGCGCAATACCCAGCCACATCCCAGGACAGACCAGAGTGAACGGAGGAAGGAAGAAGCAAACCATGTTACACCAAGCAAAGACTCACCAACAAGTAAAGACTTGATACAATCAGATAATGAGGGGCAAACAGTAAGTATGGACTTTGAAGAAAATACCAGTAACACTAATGAACCCAAGGCATCATGCGATCCCTCCACTTGCTGGAAGCTGTTCGTTGGAGAGATGTGGAAGCTCTTCGTAGATGGAGCGTTCAATAGGCACGGTGCAGGACTTGGCATAGTCCTCATCTCACTAGACGGCCTAACAGTGGAACAAGTAGTCAACCTTGGCTTCCCAGCATCAAACAACGAAGCGGAGTATGAAGCGCTTCTGGCAGGACTAAAATCAGCACATTACATGAAGGCCACCGAGCTAATGGTCTACAGTGACTCACAGTTGGTGGTAAACGAAATTTCAGGTGACTACGAGGCAAAGGATGAAAGGATGGCTAAGTACCAAGTGTTAGTCAGAAAAGAGATCATGAAGTTCGAAGTGGTGCGGATAGAGCAGATTGGCAGGGAAGAAAACAGTAGAGTAGACGAACTAGCTGGCTTTGCTTCGATGGCAGATACATCCATCCCACATCCATTATTGATCGACTTCTTGCCAAGACCAAGCATCGAAGAGCCCGAAGTAGCTGAAGTATGTTGCGCCGAACTAGGCCCTTCATGGATGGATCCCATCATCGTATTTTTAAAAAGCGACGTCTTACCTGAAGAAAAGAAAGAAGCCAACAAGATTAGAGCAAAGTCGCAACGATTTTGGCTCTCCCCATCAATGGCCTTGTACAAGAAATCATTCACAGGACCTTACTTGAAATGCGTCCATCCCAGCAAGGTTGAGGCATTCTTGTTCGAGATACACGAAGGCGTATGCGGGAGCCACCAAGGGGGAAGATCATTAGCCTACAGAGCAATTTCGCAGGGATATTGGTGGCCTTACATGCAAGCGGATTCAGAGAAGTATGTCAAAAAGTGCGAGAAATGTCAGAAGTTCGCACACCAAATACATCAACCAGCTAGAGAGCTTCTACCATTAACTAGCCCATGGCCCTTCGCAATGTGGGGCTTGGACATAGTAGGACCACTTCTAACAGCACCTGATAACAGAAAGTTCTTTCTTGCAATGACAGACTACTTCACAAAGTGGGTAGAGGCAGAAGCACCAGCATCAATAAAGGAGAAAGATGTGAAGAAGTTCGTCTGGCAGAATATCATCATTCGGTTCGGCATATCAAAAGCTCTAATATCTAACAACGGCACTCAGTTCGATGGCAAAATTTTTAGAGGCTTTTATGAAGAATACAAGATAGAATTCTACAATTCTACACCGGTATACCCCCAAGCGAATGACCAAGCGGAAGCATCAAACAAAGTCATCTTGGATGGATTGAAGAAAAGACTGGAAAAATCTAAAGGAAAGTGGGTTGAGGAGCTCCCTCATGTTTTATGGGCTTACCGTACCACATCTCGGTGATCCACTGGAGAAATACCTTTTCCCTTAGCCTATGGCACGGAAGCAGTAATCCCACTGGAAGTTGGCCTCCCCACAATTAGAAGTGAAAATTTTGATCCAGACTTAAATGGAGAAGCCATAGCATTGGAGCTTGACCTTGCAGAAGAAAGAAGAGAAAGAGCACTGGTTCACATTGCCTCATACCAACAAGAATTATCCAGAAAGTATAACAAGACAGTACATCCACAACAATTCAAGATTGGATATTGAGTGCTGCGCAAAGTAATTGGAAACACCCTGGTACCAGGAGATGGCAAGTTAGGGCCCAACTGGGAAGGACCTTACAAAGTGGTTGGATTAGTAGGAAAATGGGCATACCACTTGGAAGAAGAAAACAGCAAAGCCATTCCCAGGCCATGGAACACTGCCAATCTCAAACTATTTTATTTTTATATTTTCTTTAAAGTACTTGTAATTTTTCTTTTCCTCAAATAAAACCGGTAGTTTTCTTTTCAGCATAATTGTTTTATTCTATAAAAGTTGTTTTAGTGAACTAGGGGCAATAAAATCAGAGTTGGCCAGAATAACCAACTTTGAGCTCTCTTCAGCTAGGATTAGGATCTGGGCTGAAGAGGTTGGCTGGAAAAACCAATACTTCTCCTAAGCCGAGCGTAAGGATCCAGGCTGCAGGACGTTTGGCTAGAAAAACCAAACACTTCACTCAGAGTTGGCCGCAATAACAAACTTTGAGCTCTTTTCAGCTAGGATTAGGATCTGGGCTGAAGAGCTTGGCTGGAAAAACCAACACTTCTCCTAAGCCGAGGGTCAGGATCCAGGCTACAGGACGTTTGGCTGGAAAAACCAAACACTTCACTCATAGTTGGCCGCAATAACAAACTTTGAGCTCTTTTCAGCTAGGATTAGGATCTGGGCTGAAGAGCTTGGCTGGAAAAACCAACACTTCTCCTAAGCCGAGGGTCAGGATCCAGGCTACAGGACGTTTGGCTGGAAAAACCAAACACTTCACTTAGAGTTGGCCGCAATAACCAACTTTGAGCTCTCTTCAATTAGGATTAGGATCTGGGTTGAAGAGGTTGGCTGGAAGAACCAACTTTTAGTACTCTTTAGCCGAGGTAAGGATCAAGGCTGAAGAGTGGTTGGCTGAAAAAACCAACTTTTAGTACTCTTCAGCTGAGATAAGGATCTAGGCTGAAGAGTGGTCGGCTGTGAAAACCAACTTTTAGTACTCTTCAGCCGAGGTAAGAATCCAGGCTGAAGAGCGGTTCGCTGGAAAAACCAACACTTAGTACTCTTCAGTCGAGATAAGGATCCAGGCTGAAGAATGGTTGGCTGGAATAACAAACTTTTAGTGATCTTCAGCCAAGGTAAAAACCTAGGTTGAAGAGGTTGGCAGGTATGTCCAGATAGATTTCAAGGTCAAGACCGAGATAGGTACCTTGACCGGAGAATGTTATATTGCATTAAGTACAAACATAGAGGTAAACCAAAACAATAGTTGGAACAAAAGAAGGTTTCATTGAAAATTCAAAACAAGTACAAAAGGTGGGGTACAGCCCGGTTACAGTTTCAGTTTCTTTCTTAAAGCAAAAAGAAGAAAGTACAAGACTAAGCAAAGAGGTCATCAAGATCCGCATCTAGTTCAACTCGGAACCTGGTTTTAGCTGGTAGCTCGGTCATCAAGTCTTCTACTGGTGGCTCCACCTGAGCTGACTGAACAGCGGGATCATTGATGACCGAGGCATTGTTAGGCTCGGTTTCTTCATCATCTTCCTCGTTTTGAAGGAATTTTTGTTGAATGGCTTGAGTGTACTCCGCCATGTAGCTCGGTATGAAGTACAGAGGAGGGTTCAGGAAGACCTCGGTGTCAGGACCGTGACCGAGCTGTGCCACTACCGCTTTCCACCCACACTTGAAGAATAAATCCTCGCCAGCTGTGCACTGCAGGATGTAGGTTGCTTCGCCGTCTTTGTAGCCGCGGTCTTCCGCTTCTTCAATCTTCTTTTCCAACTCAGTTATCTCGGCCTTCTTCTTCTCCTCAACTGTGGCAAGCTCACGCAGGTAACGATCCTTCAGTTCGGTCAAAGCTTTTTGCTTCTCTACCCCGGCTGAGTCAGTTGAACCGGAGAGACGGGCGACCTCAGATTGTAGCTCGGCCATTTTTTGTTTGGCCTCATTTAGCTCGGCCGTCTTCTTGTCAGCCTCAGCCATGGCTTGCCTTGTTGTTTTGCGCAGCTATAGCACACGCTTATGTGCAATCTGGTTCTTTTGCATAGCCTGCATAAGGGTGGTAAGCAATCTTGAGTGAGAACCGAGATATCAGATGCACAAAATGGGAAAATAAAGGAAAGAGTACTCACCAGCACCATTGATTTGGTGGCCGAGCGGATAGCTTTTAGCTTGGTGAGGTGGGCATGTTGATCCATGTCAGGCGGCAGACACACGCTCTTAGCCAGGTTGAAGGCCAGCATGTGATCTTTATCTACCACCACTGAATCTGTTTCCCTGATGGCTTGGTTCTGGTATGTTAGTCTCGGTGCCCAATCAGAAGAGTTAGCTCGGTCTGAGCTCTCAAGTTGTGGGCTCGGTACTACGGTTGGGGGAAGCACAGTTTCGTTCTCATCGACAAGGCGTGGCTCTGTTGTAGAAGACCGAGCGCGCTTGTGAGTCCGAGACGATGAAGGCTGATGGGATGGTAGGGCTACCACGGTCTCCTGTGTTTGACCGGCTTGTGGTACCTCAGGCTGATTTGTCTCGGTGAGGAGGGCTCTTACGGCTCTCTTCTTGGCCATTTCTTATTCAGCAGTTAATAGGATCGGGTTGATTTGAGGCAAGGTTGGATCCGGTTCAGGAGAGGCTTCCAACAAAAAGTCAGTTACCCTGGTCTTTCGTCTACTGCTGTATCTATACGTCGGCTCAAAATTCAGTAGCTCGGCCCAACTCCCCTCTGTTTTAGCTTAGACTAACGGCACCGATTCCTAGTGCTATAACAGAAACTGCCCTTAACGCGCAAATGAAAGCCCTCAAAACACTTGATACCTGCAACTGCTCCCGCTTATGGTAGTAGATAAACAGGTGGACATGTATCTACAGCCTCTGATACAACTACCGGGATAACTACATACCCAGGACTTGGGAATGGGGCGCAGCAAAAGCAACCTGACTTACTCAGATAGGAGGGGCTAGAAGGGATCACCCTTATTGCCACACATAAATAGAGCGATTGAGGAAAGGGGCTTCCAGCCCTTATTATATTATCCACCTTACGATCGATGACCTCACTACGGAAAGCAGTGTGGCGCGAAGTGTGTTTAAGTTGGGGTAGCTGTACTGGGACTTGAGAAAGTTCAAATCTGCATGAAGTAAACAAGACAACAGTCAGTGCGGTTCAACGTAAGAAAACCGAGGTAAAAGAAAGCATAAAACTAAGCCGAGGTAATTATACCGGCAACTCCTTTATTCCAGTTTATTCGGTCGCCCGGGATTTGGGTTTCCTGGTCATCAAAATTCCCAGAAACCCAGAAGAAATCATCGTCGTTTACGTCCTTATCTGGGATATTCTTTATTATCTTTTCACGCCGGCGCCTTATTCTTAAATAGTAAACCCAGCCATCTTCATTTGAACCTATGGAATATTGGTGGAAGAGCTCGGCTAAACCGAGATTAAGGCCAGCCCGACAGTTTAGCTCGGCGATGCCATTTATTATGCGGTATGAATTTGTGGAAAGCTGGTTAGGGCAAAAGTTGGTTTGTCTAAGGAACTCACAGAGAAGAGGCTGTACCGGAAATCTAAGTCCGGTTTCTACAATGGAAAGAAGGGTGAAGGGAAAAAAGCCCTATTTTCCCCAAGGAGTAGTATCTAGTTCGGCTAAACTAAGGTGAACATCATCAGGGATGCTGTAGTCCCTTCAGAACTCGGCCATAGCTCCTGGTGAGTTTACTAAAAACCTATATTTACCCACGTGGAAATAAATTATGTATAAATTAGCCTCAAGTGCTAGCTCGGTGCTGAGATAAGGTTGGTTATCTCGGTTGGACGGTCAGAGGAGTGCCTGGGCAACCTAGTCAGAGTCTGCAAAGTGAAAAAGAAAGGTGTTAAGCACAGATTGTTGGACCGTGCTAAAAGAAACAAAGGCAAGATAAATAAAGTCCTAGCTCGGTTACGTGGGATACTGTTCATTCTCAGCCCGATTTGAGCAAGGGTCTTTAGCCCGGTTGAGCATTTGGGGCAGCATTCTTAGTTCAGTTTTGACTAAGGAAGCTGGTTTAGCCCCAAGTTGTGGCTCGGTCAGTGGTTAGGGCTTTCTAGCGCGGTATTGCGCAAAACTTAAGGCAGTTCGCTAGCTCGGCTAAGTAAAGCAAAAGGTACTTGGACCTATTGAAATTACAGATTCGGCATGAAGTTTTAGTTCGGTCAGTTGAAGAGTTATCTAGTTTGGCTGGGTGCACAGCTAGAAGGTCCCCTAGTTCGGTTAAACCTAAACCTTGAGATTGCCCAAACAGGTTTCTAGCTCGGTCACACCACGATTCTAGATTCAAGCATTGTGATTTTTGAATCCAGAGGGTGTGCTCTTAAAAACATGAACCTATGGTTTGGGGGTCTTGCTTTTTCTATTCTTACCCATAACGTGTTTATATAGAGTATGCTTTGTGATATATATGGGTACATATATATCTATATTATGTGTATTTGCAAAATGAATGGAAAGCAAGAAAATATTGAGTTACTTATGGATTGAAGATGCAAGAATGGAGATTTGAAACCACGAAATGGTGAAGAGGGTGCAAGCTTCGCAGGTACTGAGATTGAAAAAATAGAGGCTTGACCAAGAAAGAGAGAGAAGATGAATAGTGCAAATGGATGGTTCAAGGCCTAGGGGTTTGGTTTTGTGAAAAGAAGGAAAAAGGGTGGGACTGTTCAAATTTTTTGGAGTACGAAGACGGCGTAACAGCTACGTTGGACCAACGAGCATTCGCCACGTGTCGACGGAATGGGAAGCGATTCAGTTACAGAGACTAAAGAGACGTTTTGACCGGATAGATTGTTATCCCGGTTTGAATTTAGCTCGATTGAAAGGCTAAAGTTTTTAGCTCGACTGGTAAAAGATAATCCCTATCATGCTGCGCAGATAGAATTAAGGGGCAATTGAGAGGGTAATTTATATGTAAATTGGGCCGAGCTGGATGATGGGCCGTTCTGTGGGCCACAGTAAAAAGGGCTGAATAAAAGAGCTTTGTAATTAGCCTGGTCCAGAAAGAGCTTTGTAGTTAGCCCGTTCCAGAAAGAGCTTTATAGTTAGCTCGATCACTACGGTCTGAGTAGTAGCAGTTAGCTCGGTCATACCACTAAGGACGAGGGTATTTTGGGCTTTTACTCAGAACCTTGCTATTGAATAGCTCGGTCCAAGCGCGCTGTGGATAACGCGGTCTCAAGAAGTGAAACCGAGGTACAAGTTGTAAAAGGAAGAACCGAGCTAGTCAGAACTCAGTCAATTCTGCCAACTTAGCTTAGCCATGTTATCTCAGTCGTTTTTGTCATACTACCGAGGTAAGACCGTCTCACTTGGTTTGAGCTGTCACAACCCAACCCCAGGGACTTAGAGTTGGAATCGTGACTTACTAACTTATTCTCATTCGAAACAAATTAAGCTACGCAAGCAAAAATAAAAATATACTTAGACAGAAATTTTACTTCATACTACTATTTTAAAAAAAAAGAAATACATTTCTAGGGCTTTCATTATTTTATTATTCAGTGACCAGCCCCGAATAGAGACAAAAGGAAGCAAAAAAAAATAAAAATAAAAATAAAAAATAATAAAAAAAGGGAGTAAAATAGTGATTCATCATTAGTCCATATGCAGGTTCCACATTGTAGGGTTATGGATTTCCCTTACATCTCATTTACCTAAAAGGGTAACAGCTATAAGCACACAGCATAGTGAGAAATATTATGCCAAGAGTGTAGGGAATACAAAATATCGATGGATAATTAGTTAGGCTAAAATATTTGCATAATTTAATTTAAAATGACAATTTATTTAAAGTGGCAGAATACATAAATCATGTAAATAATTAATCATAACCACGGTATAAAACAGAACAGAACAGAGGTCACAGAAGTGACAGTCAGAACAGAGGTCAATGGATCCATGACAAACGGAGGACCACAAAGTGGTCAAATAGAGGCCAATAATTATTTAAGTCCCCCAAGGCGTGAGACTCTCGTGGTAGTACTTACAAAACATAATTGTATATAAGGTCATAGCCAAATATTTTTTAAAATATAAACAAACATATCCATGGGTTTCCTTTAAAACAATTAGGGTTCAGAAGACAATCCACGTAACTGAAACTTTTATAAAACATAACATTTATTAATATACTAATAAAACATAACTTATATAAAATAGATTTTGGTAAGTCAAAATATACGTAAAATACATTTTGGTGACTCAAGGTATAATATAACTCACCTTAATTATAACCCTTAGCCTTACTTTACTATCAGAACTTCCTTACTAACCACTCCCCACTCTCACTTACGTACCTCTCTCTCTCGGCTTCCACCCTTTTGTTTTTTTTTCCTTCATTCGCTCATCACAGCCTTGCCCCCTTTTTATACTGTGAGCCAAGCCTCACTTGGAGTGCTACGTACCCCCCCTTCTCTTAGGAGGCATAATGAGGCTAGGGGTGGAGTTCTTAATTGCAAATTTAAGATGAGATTTGAGATAAGTATAAATCTTATACTTGGACCTTGTTACACACTTCGGCCTTTTTCTTTTTTTTCTTTCTTTTTTTTTTTTCTTTCTTTTGGGCCGAAGCTTACAATCCTTGCTGGGCAACTAGCTTATTTCTTTGTATTCATTTATTTATTTGTTTTAGTGTTAAATTATTATTTATTACTATCTTTAGTTTGACCCAATTAATATTACAATTCCATAAATGTGTTAATTTGCTCCCAAAATAATTCCCAATTAATCCTATAATCCAATGCCAAATTAGATTTATATATTTATTTATTTAATAGTCTATCATCACATGCCACTATAATTATATATAACTCTAAATATTTATGTGGTACTTAATTAAACGTTCGGGATGTCACATTTCTCCCCTTTTAATTAGAAGTTTGTCCCAAAACTTGACGTACCTTAACTTTCAAAGAGGTGTGGGTATTCAGCTCGCATTTGTCCTTCGGTTTCCCGCGTAGCTTCTTCGATGCGATGATTTTTCCATAAGACCTTTACCAGTGGTATGGTCTTGTTTCGGAGAATTTGATCACGATGATCGAGAATCTGCACTGGTTGTTCTTCGTAAGAGAGATCCTTTCGAACTTCCAAGTTCTCATAGTCGATGACATGATCTGGATCTCGGAGATACCGTCGGAGCATTGAAACGTGAAACACGTTGTGGATATTAGATAGCTCAAGAGGTAGTGCAAGGCGATAGGCTATAGGACCAATTCTTTCCAGTATTCTCGAATGGCCCGATGTAACGTGAGTTTAGCTTTCCGCGCTTTTCGAATCGGATCACTCCTCTTGTTGGTGAGATTTTGAGAAACATATGATCTCCTACTTGAAATTCCAAGTCTCGTCTCCGAGTATTTGCATAACTTTTCTGGCAACTCTGAGCAATGCGAATCCGCAGTTGGATGAGTTGGATTTTCTCACTTGTGATTTGCACGATTTCGGGGCCTAACAATTTCCTGTCCCCGACCTCTGTCCAGCACAGAGGTGATAGACATCTCCTTCCATACAGAGCTTCGTACGGCGCCATTCCAATGCTTGCCTGATAGCTGTTGTTATAGGCGAATTCCACCAAAGGTAGGTGCTCATCCCAGTTACCTTTGAGGTCCAACACGCATACACGTAACATGTCCTCCAACGTCTGGATTGTCCTTTTGGATTGCCCATCGGTTTGTGGATGATAGGCCGTGCTGAACTTCAGTGTAGTTCCCAAAGCTTCTTGCAATTTATTCCAGAAGTGAGACACGAAACGAGGGTCTCGGTCAGACACGATCGATACTGGGATACCATGCAACCGAATAATCTCCTTGATATATAAAGTGGCAGACTTATTCAGAGGGTACATGATTTTGATTGGTAGAAAGTGTGCTGACTTTTGTTAATCGGTCTACTATAACCCATATTGCATCATTCTTTGAAAAAGACTGTGGTAGCCCGACCACGAAGTCCATAGTAATGTGTTCCCATTTCCATTCAGGAATAGGGAATGGTTGCAGTAGCCCTGCCGGTCTCTGATGTTCTGTTTTAACACGCTGGCAATGCAGACATTTGGAAACATGATTTGCTATATCTCTTTTCATTCCGGTCCACCAGTAGTGTTCCTTCAGATCATGATACATCTTTGTGTTACCAGGGTGGACTGCAAATCTTGAGTTATGAGCTTCCTCCAGTATCTTCTTCTTGAGTTCCGGGATGTCGGGTATGCAAATTCAATTTCGAAATTTCAGTATCCCATTGCTTATAATGAAATTAGGATCAGGCGTGTTTCCTTGTTCCTCGTACATTTTCTTCAAGAGTTTATCTTCCCATTGGCGTGCTTTGATTTCTCCAATCAATGTAGGCTCCACGATTACATTGGCGAGCAACCCATTGACCTTGCGGGAAACGAGAGTGCATGCCAAACTTCTCGTCGACTTTCGGCTCAGTGCGTCTGCCATCACGTTAGCTTTGCCCGGATGGTGATGGATCTCTATCTCGTAGTCTTTCATAAATTCTTACCATCGCCGTTGCCTCATAGTCAGTTCCTTCTGTGTGAATAGATATTTTAGACTCTTGTGGTCAGTATAAATCTCGCAGATTGTACCGTAGAGATAATGACGCTAGATTTTGAGAGCAAAGATCACCGTAGCCAATTCCAAATCGTGAGTCGGGTAGTTCTTCTCGTGAGCCTTTAATTGTCGCGACGCATAAGCAATGACTTTTCCGTCTTGCATGAGAACGCAACCCAACCCATTGTATGAGGCATCACTATAGATTACGAATCCATCTGCTCCGGTAGGGAGTGCTAGTATAGGGGCTGACATAAGTCAACCTTTTAATTCTTGAAAGCAACGCTCCTGTTTATCGGTCCATTCAAAGGGTGTGTTCTTCTAAGTTAGCTGGGTCAAGGGCGATGCTATCTTTGAGAAATCTTGCACGAAGCGTCGATAATAGCCAGCTAGACCCAAGAAACTCCGGATTTCTGACACATTAGTAGGTCGTGGCCAGTCCACAATTGCTGCAACCTTTTGGGGGTCAACCGAGATGCCGTCTTTATTAATGACGTGACCGAGAAAGTGTACACTAGTGATCCAAAATTTGCATTTCTTCAACTTGGCATAAAGTTTGTGATCACGTAGTGTTTGTAGAACCATTCGCAAGTGCTGCTCGTGAGCTTCTGGTGACTTGGAGTATATGAGGATGTCGTCAATGAAGACGATGACGAACTCATCAAGATAGGGTTTGAACACTCTATTCATGAGGTCCATGAAGGCTGCTGGGGCATTTGTGATGCCAAAAGGTATGACGAGAAATTCGTAGTGCCCGTAACGTGTTCTGAAGGCAGTCTTTTCAATGCTTTCCGTTTTAACTTTTAGTTGATGGTAGCCAGAACGTAAGTTAATTTTGGAAAATACTTGTACGCCTTGAAGTTGATCAAACAAGTCATCAATTCGCGGCAGAGGATATCGATTCTTGATGGTAACCTTATTCAGCTCCCGGTAATCGATGCATAATCTCATCGTGCCATCCTTTTTCTTCACGAACAGTACTGGAGCTCCCCAGGGTGAGGTACTAGGCCGAATGAAACCTTTGTCCAAGAGTTCCTGGAGTTGAGTCTTCAGCTCTTTCAATTCTGCCATCGACATGCGATAAGGGGTTTTTGATATAGGCTGCGTGCCAGGTTAGGTTTCAATGGTGAATTCGATCTCCCGATTAACTGGAATACCGGGTAGATCTTCAAGAAAGACATCTGGGAATTCTCGAACTACAGGAATTGCATCAACGGTAGGAGCCTCTTTTTGTGTATCAATCACATAACAAATATAACTATCACAACCCTTTCTTAGGAGTCGTTGGGCCGCCATGGAGGATATGATACAGGAAGGATTAGAAACTTCAGCCCCATCAAAGACAATTTCGGGTTGGTTTGGTAACTTGAGGGAGACCTTTTTGGCTTTACAATCGATAGAGGCGTGGTTGGTAGCCAACCAATCCATACCTAAGATTAGATCAAAGTTTTCAATGCGGAGGGGAATCAAGTCTACATATAAGGTTTTGCCTTTTAGGAATACAACACAAGATCTGTACACATCAGTACTACAGGCAGACTTACCAGAAGGAAAAGACACAGACAATGTATATCCTAATGGTTCAGGTGTTGATGTCAACTTGGCAGCAAAGTGTGGTGCAACAAAAGAATGAGTTGACCCAGAGTCAATAAGGACATGAGCTAAAAGACCATAGATAGAAAGTGTACCTGACACAACATTTTCGGTAACTTCCAGTTTTCCAGGTACCAAGGCGAAAGCCTGACCTTGGCGGTTTTGGTCCTTCTTCTCTTTTCCCGGTCCTGCGGTTCTCCTGACTGGGCCAGAGGGGCTGGCTGTAGGATTAACCATCTTTGGACAATCCCTTAGCAAGTGGCCAAACTGTCCGCATCTAAAACACGCTCCCGTGTCTCGATGGCATTGTCTCCAATGAATCCTCCCACAAGTGAGGCAAGTTGGAATAGTGCCACCTCGGGGGTTGGTAGGACCGTGGTGGCCTGAGCTGGTTGTGCCCATGTTCACCTTTTTATGAGGTGCAACACCGGGTCTTTTGTTATCTCTTTCCCAGAATCGCTGCTTGTAGCTTGGTTCTCCGGAACGCGAGGCTTTAATTCCCTTTTCTGCTATGTATGCCCGGTCCACCACTTTTGCATAGGTTGGCAATTTCAAGACCTCAAGTCTGTCTTTTATTCCAGCATCCAATCCTGCTTCAAATTTTCTTGCTTTTCGAGTCTCAGTGGGGATGACGTATGCTGCAAACCGAGCGAGTTGTGTGAACTTGCTCTCATATTCGGCCACCGTCATGGTTCCTTGCGTAAGATGTATGAATTCGGATGCCTTCTGTTCCCGCAATGAATCTGGAAAGTATTTTTCATAGAATACTTCCAAGAATCTTACCCAAGTCGTAATTTCTTCTTTGGCCAGAGTGAGAAGCCACCATTCCTGTGCATTATCTTTGAAAGTGAAGGTGGCGAAAGTTACCTTTTGCCTCTCGGTGCAAGGTAGGGTACGAAAAATCTTTTCCATGTCTTTAACCCAAGCGTCTGCTACCATTGGGTCTGGGCCGCCGGTAAATGTGGTGGGTTTCAGATCCTGGAACTGTTTTATGGTAACCGGTCCTTCTTGCTGTCCCGGTGTCCCATTGTTGATGTTAGCTTGCAAGGCTTGTAGAAAACTAGCAACCGCTCTTTCCATTACTCTTTCCATCGATTCCGTACCACTAACTGATGACTCACTTCCATTACCATTAGCCATTCTACAAGTAATAAACGAGGCATTATATTTTCGACGCAGCATATATATAGCACAACATGTAGTACACTTTATATTTATATAAACTGCCAACATTACACATTTTTTATTTATTTATTTATTTTACAATTCATATTACATTAGTTAGAATATGTTGGTGTCCCATCCCTGTGGTAAACAAAAACAAAAGTCAACAAAAAAGGGGATTAGAACATATCAAGATTAGCATACAAAAGATTTTCCACTAGCCAGATCTAGAGTGGTGGGTCAGATGGGCCGAAAAACCAGGGGAAATAGTGCTGCATAAAAAGCTCAAACTCCCACCCCAACTGGATTACACCAAAACACACCCATGCTACCTGGACCGTGAAAATGGGGATAGACCGTATATGACCCACAAATGCTCGGTCAACAATCCAGCCAGGTGTCTCAACATATGACAGATCATTTTCGAAGTCAACATTTTGAATATTAATGATCTCTAGCGGGTTAGGGGATTGTGGTGAAAATATAATCTTCGGGATACACGTTTCCCCTCCTGGCTGCAAACTCTGGAGGTAGAGGGCCTATAATATAATGCGGGCGGTCGTGGCCCGGGGCGACGCTAAGGACGCGAGATGGTTCGAGAAAACGTCTGCGTGTATGGGCAAGGCTGTGCCTCCATAACAAGTGTGGGACGTCAGTAGGGTCAACCTGGATATAAATTGGCCGACCTATCAACCGGCCAAGACCTGGGTGCAATTCCCTGACTATTTCCTCAGAATCTCCCCAACCCTCAGGTGAGGCGGGGGCGGGGGCAGGGTGTTCGGCTAAGATTTCATCTAAGTTGATGGCCTGGAGGTCATTCTAAAAAGCATCATCAAGATAAATCTCTGACATCCTACAACACCAGAATAAACGTGAGATTTTATACAGGAAAACTAACGTCACATGTAAATATTTATTATTATTTTATCTTATTTTGATTTTACCATATATATATATATATTTTTAGCTATATGGTTTTAGTTATAGATTTATTTATAACTTTTTTTTTTTTTTGAACCGTTGCTTTGATACCACCTTTGTCACAACCCAACCCCAGGGGCTTAGAGTTGGAATCGTAACTTACTAACTTATTCTTATTCGAAACAAATTAAGCTGTGCAAGCGAAAATAAAAATATACTTAGATAGAAATTTTACTTCATGCTACTATTTTAAAAAAAAAGAAATACATTTCTAGGGCTTTCATTATTTTATTATTCAGTGACCAGCCCCGAATAGAGACAAAAGGAAGCAAAAAAATAAAAATAAAAAAGGGGGTAAAATAGTGATTCATCATTAGTCCATATGCAGGTTCCACATTGTAGGGTTATGGATTTCCCTTATATCTCGTCACCTGAAAGGGTAACAGCTATAAGCACACAGCAGAGTGAGAAATATTATGCCAAAAGTGTAGGGAATACAAAATATCGATGGATAATTAGTTAGGCTAAAATATTTGCATAATTTAATTTAAAATGACAATTTATTTAAAGTGGCAGAATACATAAATCATGTAAATAATTAATCATAACCACGGTATAAAACAGAACAGAACAGAGGTCACAGAAGTGACAGTCAGAACAGAGGTCAATAGATCCATGACAAACAGAGGACCACAAAGTGGTCAAACAGAGGCCAATGGTTATTTAAGTCCCCCAAGGCGTGAGACTCCCGTGGTAGTACTTACAAAACATAATTGTATATAAGGTCATAGCCAAATATTTTTTAAAATATAAACAAACATATCCATGAGTTTCCTTTAAAACAATTAGGGTTCAGAAGATAATCCACGTAACTGAAACCTTTATAAAATATAACTTTTATTAATATACTAATAAAACATAACTTATATAAAATAGATTTTGGTAAGTCAAAATATACGTAAAATACATTTTGGTGACTCAAGGTATAATATAACTCACCTTAATTATAACCCTTGGCCTTACTTTACTATCAGAACTTCCTTACTAATCACTCCCCACTCTCACTTACGTACCTCTCTCTCTCGACTTCCACCCTTTTGTTTTTTTTTTCCTTCATTCGCTCATCACACCCTTGCCCCCTTTTTATACTGTGAGCCAAGCCTCACTTGCAGTGTCACGTACCCCCCTTTCTCTTAGTAGGCATAATGAGGCTAGGGGTGGAGTTCTTAATTGCAAATTTAAGAAGAGATTTGAGATAAGTATAAATTTTATACTTGGGCCTTGTTACACACTTGGCCCTTTTTTTTTTTTTTTTTGGACCGAAGCTTACAATCCTTACTGGGCAGCTAGCTTATTTCTTTGTATTCATTTATTTATTTGTTTTAGTGTTAAATTATTATTTATTACTATCTTTAGTTTGACCCAATTAATATTACAATTCCATAAATGTGTTAATTTGCTCCCAAAATAATTCCCAATTAATCCTATAATCCAATGCCAAATTAGATTTATATATTTATTTATTTAATAGTCTATCATCACATGCTACTATAATTATATATAACTTTAAATATTTATGTGGTACTTAATTAAACGTTCGGGGTGTCACATGAGCAGTGAGGGGGGTGTAAGCATTATCTTTCAGTAATATGATTCCTAGGAGGACTCTACATGGAGGAGTAAGAGTTCTACTAGGATTGTGCCACACGGAACCTATAAAAGCTCACAATATCACCTATGGAGAGGTAACACAACTTTGATTCTCAAATACACAAAGCTTTTTGTCTATTTGTCTATTTTGCTAATTTAGGCATCGGAGAGGTATCCGGCACACACTCGCCGGCTAACTCACGTTTGTGTTTTCAGGAAGTAAAGCGACGACATACGAAGGAGCGTAGACTTAATCAACAAAATTATACGAAAATATTATTTCTTACTCGTACATACACCATTCCATTTATTTTCTTTTTTATCACCAAAACCGTCCAAATGGAGTGCAAAAGGACTCACCTTGAAAATGGGGTTGCAAGGGGGTGCCCGAAAATTGTTATGGACCCGAGGAGATATCCCTTCCACTTGTGACGGTTTCAAATACGCCCTTTTGAAAAATGTTATGGACTCAAATAATTTATTAAATTTTTACTAAATTTTTTATATAAATGTAGAACCCATATAAATTTATATGTGTGTGTCACACCCACATAAAAAATTTAATAAATTATTTGGATCCCTAAGGTAACTCTACCCTTTTTTAGGTGCCTAGCCCCTCCGCGGCTCAAACTGCGAAATCATACCCATAAAATTCATCCATAGAAAATTCATCTTGAATCCATAATTCATAGGCCTGACAACAACTGAGACAAATGTGATCCTTCCTCCTAATCTATCTATCTATCTGTCTGAATAAAATCTAAAAAATGGATCACAAGATTAGTGCCGAAGACGTTATATCGAAGCTGAAGGATGATGGCGATTTCGATACGTGGAATGGAAGCTCCAAGGAGCACCGTGATGAGTGGCTTTTTCTCTACTTTTTCTTATTTATTTATATTTCAATCTTTCCCTGGGGTTTTCTAGGAATATTATAAAAAAGAGACTGATTTTTCCAACTCTGTAGTTGAGTTTTGTAATACATGTAAGGCACTCAGATTTGGAATCAAATTTAAATTTGATAAAACACGCTTTTTTTTTCTTCTCTAACCCTGGCATCAACAAAAGTTCCATCAAATCGAGGGTAGGAATGGCAACGGGGCGGGGCGGGGCCGGGGATCGCCCTCCCCGTCCCCGATCCCCGACGGTAAAAATTTCCCCATCCCCGGCCCCGATCCCCGACGGGGACCCTGTCACCACCCCCGTCCCCGTCCCCTAACGGGGATCGGGTTTCCCCGACCCCGAAGAGTCCCCGGCCAAAAAAAAAAAAAAAAAAGAGGTTCAATAACAAATTCCATAACAGATTCAACAACACAACACTCAGATTTAATAACTTCAACAACAGATTCAACAACACGGAACTCAGATTTTAATACCAAATGCCAAAAAAAAAAAAAAAGCTTCAAATAACCTAAACACACCCAGATCTTCAGATTTAATACCAAAAAAGAGCTTCAGATTTAACAACACACACCCAGATTCAACAACACACATCCAGATCTGATCATTTTATCCCTATATTCATCAAATAGAAAATAAAAAATAAAAAATAAAAAATAAAAAATAAAATCTAACAAATCTTTTTCTTCATCTTCATTAGAGGCTCAGATGGTTGAATGAGGCGACAGAAGCGAGGCAGATCGGAGGGACGACGATGGCGATCTGAGCTCAGACGGAATGGAGGGAGAGAGATCGTCGTGAACAGATCTGAGGGAGGGAGAGAGATCGCCGTGAACAGATCTGAGGGAGGGAGAGAGATCGGCGACGGCGTGAGGCAGATCGGCGACGGCGTGAGGCAGATCGGGACGGAGACAGTGATGGAGGTCGGGGTGAGGAGTGAGATCGGAAGGAGGGACGGAGATCGGAGGGAAGTACGTCGGAAGGAGGGATGGAGATCGGAGGGTTTGACAGAGAGAGAGAGGGAGGCGAGGGTTTGACAGAGAGAGAGAGGGGTTTGAGACTCAGAATATTTGGCATCTTCAATAGGAAACATATATATATAGGGAGGGTCATATCTGTAATTTCCTATCGGGGAAACGGGGACGGGGGACGGGGCCGGGGCCGGGGCGGGTCCGGGGCTGAAATCTGTATCCCCGTCCCCGGCCCGTATATCATCGGGGATGAAATTTTGAATACCGTCCCCGTCCCCACGGGGATATTTTTCGGGGAATCACCACTTAATTCGGGGTCGGGGGGTCGGGTCCCCGTCGGGCCGGGTCCCCATTGCCATCTCTGATCGAGGGAGACTTGTGCGGTCATCAAATTTTTGAAGGAGAAAAGTTAGGAATCATGAAATTTTTTTCATGAAAATGATCATGAAAGATTTATGATCTTTGGATTACCTTGATTAGTGTGTGATGTTTTATTGTAAGTGTAATCTAAGGGTCACAAAGCTTTCATAATTGTTTTCATGAAAGATTTTTCATGATACCTAGCATTGCTGTTTTTGAAGAGAGCCGTTGTGCTTCACCGTACACCAAACGACCTGCCGGTTGTTCCGATCAACTTTGATGAAACTTGAAAAATTAGCATTGAAATGCGTGGTATCAAATGAAATTTTTTATCAAATCTTTATTTAAATTTGATGAAAAATTAGAGATACTCGGAAAGTAGAGTACTACTGAAATGAATCTTCCTTCCTTGGCATTAGTTAACTACTAATGACAACGGGAATACGATGAGTTTGTCCGCTTAGACTTTGAGCTCTCCTATGAATATTTCTCTTCTTCTTTTATTATTATTTTTTTCATCAAATCGCTCTGGTAAACAAGACATGGATTTTCAGTTGAAATGCAATGGAAAAAAACAATGTCTGTTAAAGTATCATGACATATCTGAAACACATGCCTCCTTTCAATCAATAATTGATTCACCAAAGTACCTAAATTATTGATATTTTGTTCCCTTAATGTTTGAGCAAAATAGTTCAGATTCTTCTGATTGTTAGGCCAGTGTTGTAAAATACTGGTCAAAAATAGAAGACACTGAATGTGCTACAACTTCAATATTATGATCTATTTGTGATTTATGTGGTAGGCTAAATTTGAGTGCCGCTTCTATGTTCAGGATCCCGCAATCGGAAATACATTTTTTTTTTTTTTTTGTGAGGGGCTGAACTCTTTTTGCCGCGTGAAATTTTGAAGAGCAACTAAATTAGTGTGCTTGGTTTTAATTTTTTGTATTTAATTTTTTTGAAAATTGAGTTTTTTGTTTTTTGTGTTTTTTTGTTTTAAGTGAATATTTTTAAAATTTTAAGCAATTTTTTACTTTTTTAGATGTACCTCACTTATATGTATCTAAAAAGTAAAATATTTGTGAAAAAATTAATAAATACACGAAAATACAAAAAATCTATTGAATTTTTATATATATATTTTTTGTATTTTTAGTATTTAGTGAATTTTTTTTCACAAATATTATACTTTTGAAGTATATTTATGTTAGATGTATCTAAAAATTAAAAAGAATGTTTAAAATAATTAAAAAAATTCAGTGAAAACAAAAAAATATAAAAAACAAAAGAGTAGAATTTTCTGAAAAGTGAATTTTGAAAATTAAAACCAAACAGTTTTAGGTGCTGGATTTCTCTTCCCCTAATTGATTTAGAATTCCAAAATAGGAAAATACGGGTCATAGACCATGAAACTTTAATTAAACATAAGCAAAACTCTTCCAACACGATAGCTAGTAAGCTAACTCATAGAAAACATAAAATAAGACTTGAACTTGATTGAACCAAACAGATACTTGATCACACAAGGTCTCAAGCAATCTCCACTTGTTCCAAACTTGAAACAGTCACATTTGCGTCCTGCATATAAATTACACGTGCATATAATTGATCACACACAGACGCTGCAATGATCTCTTGATAATTAAGATCTGATTTAATGTTTGCATTTTAGGCCACATGCCTCCATTCCTCAATTGAACATAGCAGCGATTACACTTCTAACATGGTGTTTAGCAGATACCCATTCAAGAAATCCTTGGGAAAAGTTGCCGGTTTTCTCACCGTTACGATGGAATGTCACCGAATACTTTGCCTTCTCGTTCATCTTTGAGAAGTAAAGCTTATCAGGCTTGACAATCATATTAACTCCTGGTGGTGCTACAACCTTCACAGAATAAGATGAATATGCCTCACCAACGTTTGTCACTGTCCTGGTAAATGTTTGAGATGGTCCTAGTGCAACAGAAAATGAAGGGTAATTCAGCTCTCCTTCAGGTATGCTTGATACTTTTGAGCACTTGATTGGTCTATGTGCAATAATCCCAACTTGCATATCTGTATATCCCAGACCACACAAATAAGGAATATAATCATCGGGTTGGATATCATAAACTAACCCAGGATCATTTGCCTTTGAAGGGTTTATATGTCCTGCACCAGTTGCAAATATGTCTGCTGGATGAAGTGTTTGATCAAGGATTGGCTTGCCTTGGACATTTAATAGATCAGCTGTTGTCATCATAGCAGATTTAATGGCAGCTGGTGACCAGTAAGGATGAGAGCTTTTAAGCAAAGCTGCAATGCCACTTAGATGAGGACACGACATTGATGTGCCACTGATTACGTTGAAATTGAAATTTGGATCTGTGTTGTTCTCGAGAGGGAATGCCCACGCAGCTAGAATGTTCACTCCTGGTCCAATAATATCGGGTTTTAGAATGCCGGGGCTTGCCATGCTGGGTCCTCTAGAGGAGAAGGAAGCAACAACAGGGGCTGATGGGTCTCCAATGACAGTTCCTTTGAATAAGATTGCTGCCACAGGTGTTTTTGTTGAATTAATATAGGCTTTGATCTTCACTCCAGCTGCGTTGCTCACATGTGTTGCAGGAAGAACATGAGCATCAGACTCAGTACTGAAGGCATCTGATTCTTGGTTCATGAGAATCATCGCTGCACCACCAGCATTTTTCACTTCAGTTCCTTTATCGATTCTGCCTATCCCACCTCCACGCTCACACAATACTACTTTTCCTTTTACATCGCTACCATTTAATGCTCCTGGACCACATAAAGCGGAGCCTGGTGTACCGTTGGAGCCAGCATAAATGAGAGGCAATAAGTTTGGCACAAAGTCATTTGGCTGGAACAAGGATTCCCCGTCAAATTCCTCCCCATTTCCCAGCTTTGCTTTGGCTCTGATGGTTCTGTCGATGGTGCTTGCTCCAACAGTTAGAATCCATGGCGCCTCGTTTGATAGAGTACCTAAGGCAGGACCAGAGTTTGCTGCTGCACAGCTTACAAATATTCCTTGTTGAACTGCCGCAAATGAGGCTACTGCAATGTTGTCTTGAAAGAATGGTGGTGCTAGATCAGAACCCAGAGAGATTGAGATCACATCAACGCCATCAGCAACAGCTGCATCAAGCCCAGCTAAGATATCAGTATCTGGACAATCTGGTCCAAAGCACACTTTGTAAATTGCCAAGTGAGCATGAGGCGCAATCCCAACCGCTGTGCCCTTGGCATTTCCAAGTGCATCTGCGTTCTTCACGAATGCCCCAGCAGCTGTGCTCGCTGTATGGCTTCCGTGGCCATCATCATCGAGTGGCAGCACGGTTGGCAATCCCTTTGCCTTGGCCGCAACATTAAGTGACCTCGCGCCAATGAGTTTGTTGTTGCATTGTGATGCGTTGAACTGACACTTCCCTTTCCATTTAGCAGGAGGTGGCGGCATTCCTTTGCCACTGAATGAAGGGTGGCCAGGCAATACTCCGGTATCGAGCAGTCCAACAATTACACCCCTTCCAAAATTTGATTCTTCCCAGAACCCGAGTCCTGGGTTCAATCCCAAAAAGCTTGGTGAGTGAGTTGTCTGTAGTCGGAACATCTTTTCTGGATGTGCGAACACGAACCCATCTTTCATTTTCATAGCTTCAACCTCCTCCTCAGTCAGTCTTGCTGCAAAACCGCTGATCACATGCTGGTATGAGTAAATCAAGCGTTCCTCATTGTCTGAGGCTGCTACAGTTATAGCAGGCAGAAAGGACTGATGATAGCTCTCTAGATCGTCTGATTGGGCCAAAACTTTTGCCTCGAGTTTCTTGACATGGACAATATAAGTTTGTAATTTACTCTTCTGAGTTACTTCTTCTGTGGATGAAAGCTCACTTCCCTTGGCAAGCTCAGAAGAGAAACATAACAGGAAAGTGAGAGTGAGCAGTGGCATGAAAGTCATGTTTGGTGTCACTAAATGGTGAGTTCTTTGTGGTTCCTTAAGTCGTTTTTGGTGCCAACATTTATAGGGAATCCAGAAAAAGGGGATTGCCAGGGACTTCACAACGGTTTCTGCAAGAGTTAGTCGAGTGTTGTTAAAAAGGGCATATTGGGATTTGGCAAGGCCGGTTGGTACTTGTTCAAAGTTTTATGTTGCTGTATTCTTTAAAGACGGCTATGGAGATATATGCTAATGGATTGTTTAGAGAAGTTCATTGCAATTGTTTTGCTAGGTTTGTCTGGTTCATAATAATTGGATGGACATTCTTGATCAATGCCATCAGGTGTCTACAATCAGTTGTTTATGTAAGCCACTTGCTCATCATCTGAACAAGACAAGTGAGTGTTTTTGTTTGCTTTTCTATGCTATTTGTATTGTGGTGTGGCGTGTTGTGATTGGCAATGAAGTGACAATGACAGCAATTGCTAGAGAGGCTGAAATTTATGTAAAACAATTATGAAATAAATATTGAGTGTAATGATATTGATCTTTAAGACAGATTAAATGGGTGGGGTGAGATTAATTTTGCCTCCATTTGCCCGATCAATTGATCACCATCTGAACTTAGTTGAACCTTTTCATTGACCAGTGATGTCAATTTAGCACATATGTCAGTTGGGATGGCAATTTGTTCCAATCCCACCGCAACTGCCCCTCTCTTTTCCCGACCCATGTGAGTTTTTTCACTAAATATTTATAATTATTTATTTTCCTCTTTCTTATCTTCAATTTTTTTCTTTTATTACTTTCATTACTCGTCAATATTTATTCCTCATATACTATGTCATCTCTCTCATTGCTACTATCGCTTGCAAATTTTTTCTAGCACCTCCCTGCTCCCGGTCCCATACCGCCCCATTATAATTCCTATTATAAATGCCGCGAGATATGACAATTACACCAAATATCTTCTCCTTGTTAAGCAACTTAATCTTATTAATCGTCCTTTGGATTCCACATCTAATGTGGAGACATGCACTTCCTTCACACAAGCAGGCCAAGGATAAGGACAAGCATGCTCAAATTCAATTGAGCTACAGGGTTCTGACTTGGTCTTACTCACCTATGAAAACTATTTCGACTGGTTAGTTGGAGTGAGAGTTCTCTATCATATCATATATGTCTCAGAAGTGTACTATTTACTATGAACTTTGTTGTTTGCTTCCACAATCATTGCTGTGTGTGGACGTTATGTAAATCGTTAGATTCTAGCAACATCAGCTTGGGTCATCCTTGCAGGAATTCTATGATCTCCCAAAAGGCACAAAACTTTGTTTTTGGTGAGAAATGCTTCATATTTTTCCCATTAGATCTGACATCTCTCTCTTTCCTTTTAAATCAAAACCCACTTTGAAGATGTCTGCCCAAGAGATGTATACCAGTTTAGATTTCTTGGTCGCATCTTGTGAAGGTTATTTCATTCGTTGAACAGCATGAACTTCTGTCCTCCGTAGACGCAGGAACATTGTTGCAGTAGACGTAGGCACATGTTGAATTACATATATCTTGTGTTGTGTGTTTTTGTTTTTATTTTCTTTGTAGTTTTGTAGATTAAAACCTTACGATTATTGCACAACACATGCAAAGTCGAGATTCATATAGCTTAATTGGTAGAGGACGGTTTTTAGTTGGTCCAGTTGCTCCTTGCAATCAGTAAAAAAAAAGGGTAGAGAAAAAACCTGTGGGTGGATCTTTGCTAGGAGTGTTCACTTTGATAGCGCTATTATATCGGTGGATGCTATGAGGATCCTCTGTAAAAGAACTCTCTTTTCTAGCAATGACAATTCAAACAAGAAGGGATGCCATAATAGCCTCTAATCGACTGGTCTGTGAATTTTCTGTGCATGTAGCATTATTAGTTTACGAAAATGCTAACATGGACTCCAAAAATCAATCCTTGCTTGGTTCAAAATGTTAGTATCATCAGCTGGAAGGAGTTTCTTATCCAAAATATATGTGCTCGTTTTGCAGGTTCAGTGAATTGGCGGTGGTCATGATTGTGGACTTAATGGCATCTGGTGACCAATCAGGGTGGGCATTTTCTTTGCGACACCAATTAGGCGAGGACAAGATATTGAAGTGCCAGACGGTATGTTGAATTTTAACCAAGTGTTAGTGTTGTTTTTCCTGGGGGACTAAAGGCCATTCAGCTAAAATGTTCACGCCAGGGCTGATATGGGTATCAGATATAACAATTCCTTTGAAGTATTCCACCATCCACAACTCCAAATGTCACACCCTTCCTAAAATTTGAGCCTTTCCAAAATCCCAAATCTTGATACAGTCCCAAGAAGCTGAGACTATGAGTTGTACATGAAGGTAATTTCATTCTAGCCCAGCAAATAGCCTTACTTCCTTTCTATTGCTTTCGTAGAGGGAAATAGAGACTTGGGGTGGGTCTAAAAAATGGACGACATTTGTATTAGGACTTGGTAATGCGGATCTGTTACATGGACTTGGGTACGGGTGTCGAGTGCGGGTATGTATTTAGAGGTCGAAATCATCAAATTATAAATTTAATGGTACACAGACTCGGCAAAAAAAAAAAAAGTCATATTTTTATATTTTTAATCTAGTATGTGAGATAAAATGGAGTTCTATGTAACTTACAGTGTCACAAAGATATTTATAGCAATTATATAATAATATGTACATATAATAATAGTGTTATATAGAATTATATAAGAAGTGTCTGCTGAAAAGTATTTGACGCATATCCCATACCCTTGTGTGATTGTTGGGTGTTTGACACAAGTATTTGATTTATTTTGAAGAGTCTGTGTAACATAGATGCGGATAATCTAATTCACTAAGAACAAATGCTGATTTGTCTTTAGGGAATTTCAATCTCAGACACTCGAAATATAAAGTAGTATGAATGACAACAAAACTAACTTAATACTCGGTGAATATGCTTTTGGATTGTTTACCATCTTCGGAAGGCACAAATTCTCACTTCAAAGAAGAAATGAATTATTATTTTGTTTTGGCTAAATTTCTTTGAGGACTTCTCAGTAGTTCTGGGAAAACTTGGCTTTAATTATACTTCCCTATCTGTTTTAACTTTCTCGTTCCGTAGATGGAGCTAGAGCTGGTCCTTAATCCCTATGTGTTGTTTTGATTACTCGTGTTCATGCAGATAGCAAGTAATCTGTTACAACTTACAAGAGTCAATTTTATACCTTCTATTATTTATCTTGCTATTGATTATAGCAAATACAAATTTGTTACCTCATAAGATACTTGGATTTTCCTTCAGATTAGAAGCAAGAAATTATTAATAAATTAATTTCTGTGTTTTGTACAGGATAAATAATTTATTGTCCTCCAGCCAAGTGGTATATAGGTATCAGCTTTCTGCATAAAGATGCTATGGGTTTACCAATAGGCAAATAATTTAAAGCATGAATGTTTCTTGCATGTCCTAAGATTAACGGTTGAAATAATAATATTCTGCAACTAGATTAGGTTATGCTCTCAGTGAACCGTGTTTGCACTTCTTCTCCTTCTTATTTATTTATTTATTTATTTTTTATTTTTTTTCTCTATGTTTTCACTATCCAATTCTTTCCATTTTTTTTCTTCAATTTTTGCTTGTTAATTTGCTCAACTATAATGAAATGAGGCCAATTTTCCCTAACAGTTTTGTTTGAGATTCTTTTTTATTTTCTTGGAAAGAGAGCATTGGTAAAGATGTAGAGAAAAAAAGGTTCAAATCATCCATAGGCTAATGCAACTGTAGAACTTCACATCAGCTTCGCTTGTCACTTCCATCGGCTCAACCATGGATATATCATTTTTTAACCATAACTCTGCTCCATGCTTTGATTCATTTCGTAGATTAGCAAGTATATCATGCAACATTTATGTAAGGATTTTTTTTTTTTTTTTTTTTTGATTTTTTCATTGAAATGATCAGAAAAATGGTATGTTCCCTTCGTTTTTCTTCGCCATTTTTTGCAATTATTCAAGACAATATAAAGTAGACTTACAAATTTCCAACACAGTGTGTATTAAGACTGTTCACTTAACACAAACACGGTATCGATGTTGTTTGCAGCCAAGGAAATTCATACCTCTGGACTCAATACTTGCATGCCTGAGCTCCTCTGTCTCATTTTCCTTATACCAACTTGACAGAAATTGGGATACGAACATAATAGTGCTTGCCATTAAAAGAAGCCAAGCCCAGAAAACCTTGGACAAATGAGGTATTTGGGCTAGTGGGTAGGCGGTTAAATGTGACTTGATATGTCATTTGTTGGTTCACCTTGGTGAAGACGAGGCTTCTGGGACTGACAGACACATCAACACCTTGAGGTAAATCATAAAGCCAGATATAAGACTGTGTGGGTTATTTTTCTCGGCCACACTGCCTATCTTAGTGAGTCAGCAGTAGTAACACAGGCAGAATAGATGGAACAAGCAATAACACAAAGACAAGAAGGATTTACGTGGTTCGGCAATAATTGCCTACGTCCACGGGTGCGCCGAGGTGTTTCACTATGAGTAATAATAGGAATTACAATTCACTCTGTAACTTTCTCACTTTCTAAGTATATGAATAAGTATTACAATTGTAGTATCTCTATCTCTTCGTCTGTTCCAGAATGAATTCAGTCCCCCTCCTTCGTTGTTCTCCATCTCAATATATACACACTCATTGAGATGGAGAAGCTCACAGCTTTTGAGCTGTCTTGCCAGCCCACTAAAACACTTTCAGCAGCTTTCCAGACAAAAGCTGCGGATTCCTTCCCACTTCTGCTAGTGGCCTCGTGGGTGCTTCTTATGGCCTCGAGGCCAGCTTGTTGGTGAGATAATGGCCTCGTGGCTATCTCTGCTAGGCTGGAAATCCACCTAACAGAGATAATATTTAATAATATAAACCTCGGCTTACTCTTCTGCGGGTAGTTCGGCCTTTGTATGTTAAGCCGAGGTTCGAGGCCTTTAGCCCAGATTGAGATGTCTCCTGAGTTTTACCTCGGCAAATAGTAGAGTTCCTTGGCAAGAATCTTACTGTGACACATAGCACCCCGGGTGACACGTCGGCATCCCCTTGTCACGTGTTGAGTCCCAGAAATATATCCCCACAACTGCCCCCTAAGTTCTATTACCTCGGCAAACTGAGGTGATGGAACTTACATTGAACTTCTTTCTCGTACCTCGGCTTCAGAACTTCTAGCCGAGATCATTTACTTCAGGCCGACATGGCTTCGTTAAACTCCAATCGATTCCCATTCGCGCATGAGCTGTCATGCATCACTTCTCAACCGTTCCGATGACGCGTTTCATTCTCA
The DNA here is from genome assembly GCA_036172215.1 of Camellia granthamiana. Taxonomy (NCBI): domain Eukaryota; kingdom Viridiplantae; phylum Streptophyta; class Magnoliopsida; order Ericales; family Theaceae; genus Camellia; species Camellia granthamiana. The sequence goes on along the minus strand of CM069916.1, from coordinate 50,228,694 downwards.
GTGGCCCGTGTTGCTGACGCGCCCACGAGCCGTCTTTTCACTGCAGCGCCGTCTGACGCCTGCGTTGCCCTAGGCGTCATTATTGCAGTTTTGCCGCCCTTTCAATTTTTAACAAAACAATTCGTTTCTCTCTCCCTCTTTCACTTTTGCATTCGAACCCTTTGTTTTCTCTCTCTCTCTTCAGCCCTTTCTTCTCCGAATCCTCCATTGTTCTTGCTCGAAGTTCTGCAACTGCCTCCATTTGCCATTTCCGCGAAGCTCTCGACTCTGTTGCTTCTATCGTCTGACCTCGGCAGAACTCATCCCGGCTTCATCTTTTCTGGTAAGCCCCTGTTCCCTTCTTTTCCCAGTTCTTTGATCGTTTCTGGTATTTCTTGCTTCTATTGCTCTGCTTTTCATTTATATGCGAATCATTTCTTGATTTTGCTCATGAACACTTGCACCATTGCACCTCTTGTTCTTGGTCTTCCACCCTCTCCTGATTTTGAGACTTCGTTGTTTGCTTTTCTGTTTTTCAGATTTTCTGCCATTCATACTCATTTATTCGTAGATTTAGGTTTGGGATTTGCTGTAGAACCTTCTTTCCTTAGGAAAAATTGAAACAATCCGCACCTAGGTTTTAGCCGAGGTTCTTAAAACCTTTTAGCAATACTCTGTTTCTGTAGCCAAACACTTATTTCATCAGGACCATGGGTGTGTGGAGAGACAGAGTGAACACCCCAACCAAACTTCAAAACTTTAGGCAGGAATTTTCCATCCCTGACGATGTCCACCTCAGACTAGCCGAGGAGGAAAAGGACTCCATTATGCCTGATGGTGATAAGATGCCCTTCCCTGTTGTAGCCTTCGTCCAGTGTGGACTTAGGTTCCCCTTAGATCCCCTTTTCCGCGAAGTTCTTCATTTCTACACCCTCAACCCCATGCAACTTTCCATTAATGCCTTTAGAACCCTTATGGGCATAATAGCTTTAGCTCGGCGGGAGGGTGTTAGAATCACCCTTTCTGATATCCAGTACTGCTACACCATGTGTGGCCTTGACCTGGGGGAAAAGGGTTTTGTTTACTACCTTAAGCCGAGGTCCACAGCTTATAAGATAGTTGCCGACCTTCCAGACTCTAACAAAGGGGCTGGAGATGACTACCTCATTGTTTCTGGCAATTGGGAGTTCGGCCCAGATGAGGAAGTCCACCTTTTCCCCCTCCCACGAACAATAAAGGAGGGCAAGGGTAAGAGCCCATCATTACTGCTTAGTTGTTGTTTTCTTCAATTTTTTCATAAAATTTTGTCTGTTTCTAATGTTGTGTTTCCTTTTGCAGACGTTCGCCAGCTTCCAAAGAACTTCCGCCAATCTTACTTCGTCGGGCCCGGGCTAAAAAAGCTCTTGGACCTTCCTATTCTACAGCGCAAGGCTCCTTTGTTGCTGAACTTCATCCCCTCATACACCTCGAAATTGGCCGACGTTCCAAGGAAGAGGAAGAAGAGCGCCTCTCCATCAACTGCTTCCACAGAACAAGCTGCCTCCACTTCTGAGCCAGCCGACCAGCCATCAACTTCGGCACCGAAGAAACGCCGACGAAGACTGGTTAAGGAAGCCGAGATGGAAAAACCAAAGAAGGTGGTGCTGAATCTCCTGGCCGACCTGCCAGATGACGTGGAAGAAGATCCTGCCCAGACAACTCCTCAGCCGAAGCCCAAGAGAGTCAAGAAGGCCCAACCCAAGGCCAAGGCTACTGAAACCGATGCCGACGTTGAAGATGCAGTGCCAATTTCTCAACTGGCCAAGAATACGACTTCGGCGCCTTCAAAGAGACCTGCTGAAGCCCAACCACCAAGGTCTGCTGCGGCAAAGAAACAAAAATCATCAACCTCAACCTCGGGGTCCAGGGTTGCCAAAGTTCCCTGGGAACCCAAAGTTACTCTTGAAGACAGGCCAGTGTACACTAATGAAAGTGCAGCCGATCCCGAAATTGGCGTGGCACTTAGCACTGCTGTCCTTCTGGAGGGTGATATGGCGAAGAATGAGAAGAAGAGTGGCTATGAGAATTACACTCTCATGATGCAGCATTCGGTCCAAGTAAGTCTTTGAAGTTGACAATTTGCCTTTCATACTTGTAAAATTTTGAAATGTTTATAATAACCTTTGCCTTGTATTCTTCCAGGCCATCCAACACGCCCATACCTTCTCCATGCAGGCTTTTGAGATTTCGAAGAAGTTAGATGACATGGAGAAGGAGTTCGCTCTTCTCCATAAACAAAACAGGGCCAACGAACTAAAAATGAAAAAGCTGGAAGATCAGGCTGCAGAAGCTACAAAGGCCCAATCACTTGCTCTTCAAAAAGCTGAGGCTGCTGTAAACGTAAGAAAAGTTGCCGAGGCCGAGAAAAAGGAAGCCGAGGCTAAGAAGGCTGAAGCCGAGAAAGAGCTTAGAGATGCTCTGGCCACCAAGAAAGCCGAAGTCACTGCTGCCTACAACCAAGGCATGGCCGACGTTGCTGAAGATTATAAGCTTCAGGTCAAGCAAGCATGCAACAAAGGATTCGTCCTAGGTTGGAATGCTTTGGCCAAGAAGCTTGATCTTCCAATCGACTCGCCATGGCGCAAGACCGAGGCCCTGCGTCTTCCTTGCCCTCTTCCTCCATCTCCAAGCCAAGCTGAAGATGAATCTGAAGCCGACGTCGAAGACGAAGGTGAAGATGAAGATGAAGCTTTGGTGAGGAAGACCAAATCTCCTCCCCAGATCGACCTGACTGGAGATGAAGAGGTTGAAGCTGCTCCCAAAAAGGCAGACTTCGGCACTTTATCTTCTGACCTTCTTTTAGTGGGGAGAAGTGTTGATGAAACCTTGGCCGAGATCGACGCTGAAGTTGCAGCCGACAAACAGGCCGAAGTGGCAGATAAAGAAGCTGAGGTTGTGGTGGACAAGGAAGCAGATGCTATAGTAGAAAAGGATGCCGAGATCATTCCTCCAGAGCCTTCCGACGTTGCTGCCCAATCTACTGTTAATGCTGAAGGAGTTTAAATATTATCTTAACCCTGTTTTGTACTTTGTTTTCTTTTTGTAAACACTGTAATCTTCTGGTCGATGTGCCTCTTTGTTGCTTTAAGAACAATTGACCCTTGCTTGGCAACAGTGCCTTCCTTTTATCCAACTGCTTTATCTGAATGCTTGAGTCTTCACACTGCTTCTGTGTAGCTTTATACTTAGAATGTTTTGCATGATCTTCATACTCTTCCTTCTTTGTGTAATCTTCTCGAGGTAACATACCTCGGGTATAACACCTGCAAAATTTTACTTCGGCAAGAAACTGTCCTGCAATCTTTTATAAATTTCAACAAGTATAAAACATATACTATTCAATGTTAGCTTTGCGAGCCTTTCTCTAGTCTCAACAAATGTTCAAACAGCAATCTCAGTTTGCCTTACTTGTAAATTGCTACAAATTTCAACAACGGTTAACCAAGTTTTATCAAGTATTAAACAATAATCTCAACTGTTACCTCAACCTGTAAATTTCAACAGATGGTAATACGTCGGCCTAACTGTAACCTGTAAATTGCTGCAAATCTCAACACGCAAACTTTTCTCAAATTATAATCAAGTGTTTAAATAGTAATCTACTTGTAAATTGCTACAAATTTCAACAAGGTTTAAACAGTAATCTCAACTTGTAAATTGTTGCAAATTTCGACAAATGATCATATATAGTTTCAAATTATAGGTGATAACATCGGCTTTCCTTCAACTTGTAAATCGCAACAGATTTCAACAAGCGAAGAGAAACAAATATCTCGACTTGACTCCAACTTGTAAATTGCTACAAATTTCAACAAGTGAAGTCAAGGAAGCATCTCGGCTAAACTTCAACTTGTAAATTGCAACAAATTTCAACAAGCGAAGCTAAGCTTTGAAATTGGCCTGATCAACTTGTAAACATATGATCTCATGTCGGATTTCAACAAGAATTAATACGACCAATAAACTTTACTCAAGTTATAAACAATGGTATACTTGTAAGTCGACATAAATTTCAACAAGAATTAAACAATATATATGAACCTGTAAATTGATATCGGCTGAACTTGGCGCGAATTCCCTCAGATGACAATATATCGGCTTGACTCCAACTTGTAAATTGCAACAAATTTCAACAAGTGAAGCCAAGGAATCTTCTCGGCTTAACTTCAACTTGTAAATTGCTACAAATTTCAACAAGTGAAGCTAAGGAATCTTCTCGGCTTAACTTCAACTTGTAAATTGCTACAAATTTCAACAAGTGAAGTCAAGGAATCTTCTCGGCTTAACTTCAACTTGTAAATTGCTACAAATTTCAACAAGTGAAGTCAAGGAATCTTCTCGGCTTAACCTTAACTTGTAAATTGCTACAAATTTCAACAAGCGAGGTCAAGGAATCTTCTCGGCTTAACTTCAACTTGTAAATTGCTACAAATTTCAACAAGCGAAGCTAAGCTTTGTATTCGGTCAAACCAACTTGTAAATTGCTACAAATTTCAACAAGTGGTAGACTTTGTTATTCGGCCAGACCAACTTGTAAATTGCTACAAATTTCAACAAGTGGTAGGCTTTGCTATTCGGCCAGACCAACTTGTAAATTGCTACAAATTTCAACAAGTGGTAGGCTTTGTTATTCGGCCATACCTACTAACATTTGGCAGGCTTTGTTATTCGGCCAAACCCTACTTGTAAATCGCGACAGATTTCAACAAGGGGTAGGCTTTGTATCTTCTCTGTTCCTTCGCATCTTCTCTGCCCCCAATGTGAACCTGAGTTCCACTTGGGTTCTCATTTTTCAAGTCTTCAAGCATCAATCATATGACATCGGCCAGGAGTAATAATCATTTCAATGGTAGAAAAACTTCAAATTGCAGGTGTTCCACGGTCTTGGTAATGCTTTGCCATCATTGTCCTCAAGCCGATATGCTCCATTACCTAGCACCGAGGTAATCCTGTAAGGCCCTTCCCAGTTTGGGCCAAGCTTACCCTCCCTGGGATCTTTCTTGTTGCCGACCACTTTCCTCAAGACCAGGTCGCCGACCTGAAAATCTCTTGGGTTGACCTTCTTGTTGTATGCTCTGGCAAGTTGTTGCTGGTACACTGCAAGCTGAATTGCAGCCTTCTCTCTTCGTTCTTCCAAAAGATCCAGATCTCGGGCTAAGAGTATGTCATTAGTTCCATTTTCAACTCCCTGGGTTCGGATCCCTGGGATGCCGACCTCCAGTGGAATGACTGCTTCTGTGCCATAGGCCATGGCAAAGGGAGACTCCCCTGTTGATCTTCTCGGCGTGGTCCGATATGCCCAAAGCACATTGGGTAATTCATCCACCCACTTCCCTTTTGCTGCTTGCAACCTCTTCTTGATTCCATCCAGAATTACTTTGTTGGAAGCTTCTGCCTGCCCATTACTTTGAGGAAAACTTGGTGTCGAGAAGTAGTTCTTGATCTTGAATTTTGCACAGAAGTTCTTGATAAGTTTGCTGTCGAACTGTGTTCCGTTGTCGGCTACAATGGCTCTGGGAATGCCAAATCTGGTGATGATGTTCTTCCATATGAAATTCTTGACATCCACATCTCGGATTTTAGCAAGAGGCTCTGCCTCTATCCACTTTGTGAAGTAATCCGTTGCTACCAACAAGTATTTCCTCTGCCCAGTTGCTTGGGGAAGTTGGCCGACCAAATCCATGCCCCACTGGGCAAACGGCCAAGGGCTGGATACTGGATTCAGGTCGGCAGCTGGCTGATGAATCAAAGGTGCAAACCTCTGGCATTGTTCACACTTCTTCACATATGCTTCGGCATCTTTTTGCATATATGGCCACCAATACCCTTGGGTAATGGCCCTATGAGCTAATGATCTGCCCCCAGTGTGGCTTCCACATATCCCTTCATGAATTTCATATAAAAAATCTTCAACTTGAAAAGGGTGTACGCACCTTAAAAGGGGTCCAGTGAAGGACCTTCGGTATAGATGTCCATCCGAGGTCAAGCTGAATCTTGCCGACTTCAGTCTGATTTTGTGTGCCTCCTTGCGATCTTCTGGCAGTTTTCCTTCTTTAAGGAATGCAACAATTGCATCCATCCAGCTCGGCCCCATGTCCACGCACATCGCTTCCTGCTTTGCGCTCCGTGGTTCTACGCTCGGGCTCGACATGTAATCTATCATAATTGTCCTCGTCTTCCCAGTCTGCATTGAACTCGCTAGGTTGGCCAACGCGTCGGCGTGGTTGTTATCATCTCGGCTAACTTGAAGAAGTCGGCAGCTCTGAAATAGCTCGGATAATTTGATTACCTCCTTTGCATATGCCGACATCCTTTCGTCCCTGGCTGCAAACTCTCCTGTAGACTGGTTAACAATTAACTGTGAATCACAAAAAACAATTACCTCGTCGGCTTCTGCCGCTGCCGCCAGTTTTAGCCCGGCAATCAATGCTTCGTATTCAGCTTCATTGTTTGAGGCCTTGAACCCCAAACGGATGGACTGCTCTATTATCTCTCCATCTGGGGATATCAGCAGTACTCCTGCCCCCGCTCCTCGTCGGTTTGAACTTCCGTCCACAAAGAGTCTGAATGAGTCGCCGATGTAGATGCTGCATGGTCTGAGCTTTTCCTTCCCTTGCTCTTTTGCTGTCGGCCGGGATGCTTCTTGCTTGTTGGGACCTGATTCATCTCGGCTTAAGGGAGGCCGACGTTCAATGGACTCCGGCGTGAATTCTGCCACAAAGTCGGCCAGAACTTGGCCCTTGATTGCTGTCCTTGGCCTGAATTCCAGGTCATATTGGCCCAAGGCCACTGCCCATCTTGCAATTCTTCCTGTTAAGTCTCCTTGTTGCAACAAGGACTTCAATGGGTGTTCTGTTAGTATCACGATCTTGTGTGCTTGGAAGTAGTGGTTCAACTTTTTTGAGGCCATGACTAAGGCCAACATTAACTTCTCCAGTGGCAAGTACCTTGTTTCAGAGCTGGCCAAGGTCTTACTCACATAGTAGACAGCTTTTTGTTCTCCCTGCTCTTCTCGGATAAGTACTGCACTCACCGCATGTTCTGACACGGCTAAGTACAAAAACAATTCTTCCCCGGGCTCTGGTGTCGAGAGGACTGGAGCCGTGATCATGTACTTTTTCAGATCGGCCAAAGCGGCCTCACATTCTTCGGTCCACAGGAAGTCTGCAGTCTTCTTTACCAGGTTGAAGAAGGGTTTACACTTGTCTGAACTTCGGCTAATGAACCTGTTTAGGGCTGCTGCTCTGCCAGTGAGCATTTGAACCTGTTTTGCCGAGGTTGGGCTCTGCAGATCTAGGATGGCTTTGATCTGATCTGGGCTGGCCTCGATTCCCCTCCTGGTTACCAAGTATCCCAGAAACTTGCCAGATCCAACCCCGAACGCGCACTTTGATGCGTTGAGTCGGAGCCGATATGTTTTCAGTATATTGAATACCTCGGCCAGGTCAGCGAGATGATTTTCTGGCTCCTTGGTCTTCACGACCATGTCGTCGATGTAGACCTCCACTGTTCGGCCTATCTGTTGTTTGAACATTTTGGTCACCAGCCTTTGGTAAGTTGCTCCTGCATTCTTTAATCCAAAAGGCATCACCCTGTAACAGTATAGGCCCTTCGGGGTGATGAAAGCTGTCTTTTCCTCATCTGGAGGGTACATGGCTATCTGGTGATAACCTCGGTAAGCGTCCAGGAAGCTCATCCTTCCATGTCCCGATGTAGCATCTACCAGCTGGTCAATCTTTGGCAGAGGGAAGCTGTCTTTGGGACAGGCTTTATTTAGGCTTGTAAAATCGACACAAACCCTCCATTTTCCGTTCTTCTTCTTTACCACCACGGTGTTGGACAACCATGTTGGGTAATTGACCTCTCTGATGGCCCTGGCTTCTAGAAGTTTGTCAACTTCTTCCTCCACAGCTTCGACATGCACCAATGTCGGTCTTCTAGCTCGCTGGATCACAGGTTTAGCCGACCTGTGGACGTTTAGTCTGTGGCATGTGACCTCGGGGTCAATGCCAGGCATTTCATAAGGTGTCCAAGTGAACACTTCTATGTTTGCTCTCAAAAAGGCCTCCAGTTCTCTTTCTTCTTCCTCGGCTAAGCCTGAGCCGAGAAGAAAAAAGCGCTCCTCATCGCCCTCCTGGACGAGAATTTTCTTTAGTGATTCCTCACTCTTCTCAGCTGGCTCCTTGCCGACATCATCCAGGACTTCCATGTCCTCGTCTTCAATCTCGGTTTTGGCTGGTTCTCGAACATTGCAGGTAGCCTTCATTGCTGCCATGGAACAGTTCTTCGCCTGCAGTTGATCTCCTCGAATTTCTTCAATCCCATGCTCTGTTGGGAACCGCAGTAGTTGGTGCAATGTTGAAGGTACTGCCCCCATTGCATGCAACCACGGCCTGCCCATGATGATGTTGTACGGTGAAGGTGTATCAATCACAATGAACTCGGACCTGATCTTCTTGGTGCCTACTTGTACTTCTAAGCTTGTTGCACCCAGTGGCCACGTCGGCGTTCCATTGAAGCCGACCATTGGGCCAGTCGACTGCTCCAGGTCGTCAGGGTGAAGGCCGAGCTCCTTGTAACATCTAACGTACATGATGTCACAAGAACTTCCTGGATCAATCAGGATGCGTTTTACTTGGCACTCCCCAACCTGGAGGGATACTACCAAGGCATCATTATGTGGGTGCTGGACCATCTCTAGGTCGGCCTCAGTGAAGGTTATCATCTGACCTCGGCAGTCTTCGGGCCGAGGTCTTTTCAGTCCGACCTGGTTCACGTGCTGCAAGTGCTTCACTCTTTGGGTTTCTCCTCGAATTTCGTTTTCATTCACCTTGGAGTGAATCACATTGACGACCCGAGGTCTGTCTGCTCGGGGTTGTGGTGGTGGCGGGGCTGCTTCCGCCTGTGGCAGTCTTGCCTGTTCTTCCCTTGTTCTGGTCTCATCAACAAGGTCTCTCAAGTGGCCTTGTCTCACCAGATCTTCCAAGTGAGCTTTCAGGGCTCTGCAACCCTGTGTTGTGTGGCCGCTTTCATTGTGATACGAACAATGTCTGTCCGTGTTTCTTCCCATAAATTCCCCCGGTTCCCTTGCTGCTGTTTGGAAATAGGGCTGGCCCCTTATTCTTCCTAGGATCTTTTGAATTGGAATTCGGAACACGGTTGTTACTGCTTGTTTAGCCCTCAGCTCTATCTCCGTCTTGCTGAAGCCGTTGTTACCTCGGCTTCGCTTTGGCGAGTCATTCCGTTGCTCCTGTTTGACCTACTTTGATGCCGATGTATCCTCCTCGGCTCTGGCATATTTTTCAATCCTTGCCATGAGTTCTTCCATGTTCTTTGGCAATGTCTTTGCCAAAGATTTCCGTAGTGAACAGTCTTCCTTCAGGCCGTTCTTGAAGGATACAACTGCTACCTCCTGGTTGCATTCGGGTATTCTGTTGAACACCTCGTAGTATCTCTTTGCATAGGCCCTTAGCCCTTCATCCTTGCTGATCTTTAAAGCCATTAATGCGTCCACCCGTAATGGCTGTAGCTTGTTTGTCACGAACCTGGCCACAAACATCTCGGCCAGGCCTTCCCAAGTCTTCACACTTCCCTTTGGTAACTTGTGGAACCAATCCGATGCAATTTCCCCAAAGGACGAAGGGAATACTTTGCAGAGCAAAGGCTCATTTCCACTATATAACGCCATTGAGTTCAGGAATAATCCAACATGGAAGTTAGGGTCTGACTTACCATCATAGATTTGGAACCTCGGCATGCTGAATCTTTTTGGAGCTACAAACTTGTCCAGTTCTACCGAGAATGGTGTCCTCGGCTTGACGAGTGAGGTTACCTCGGCTTCGGCGTTCTGTTCCCTTCTCTTGAGATAGTTTCTCAAGTCTTCTTTGCTTCTCCCTGGAGCTCGGCTGTCTTTTGATTTGAGCCCCTTCGGCACACTGCTCTCAGCGTCGTGGTGCGCCCGTTTTGATCTTTCTCCACGGGTTGTGTCAAAGCAAAGAGCCTGCTTTTGTACGTGCCGATGTTCTCTTGGTTCCTCATCCTTGGCATTATGTGTCTTCTGGGACTTGCCGACGTCCTCGGAGGGCGGGTGAGGGTGCCCCTTGCTCCTGGAGCGTTGTGATGCGTCGGGTGTCGTTGTCCTTCCTTCATTCCGAGCTTGAACTGCTGGGATTGGTGTATCTGGCAGTGGGTACGGTGGCTGCATAACCTTGGTTTGCATCATGAAGTTGACTACCGACTGCAGGTCGGCCAACTTGTTTGCGAGGTCCTTGACTTCTTCATCCCTTCGTATGCATCGATCCTTCCATATCTGGAGGTTATCCTCCTTGTAATAGCTATCCTGATCCGTTTTCTTCGAAGTGTCGTCCTCCTGGACGACGTTTTTGCCCCCGTGCCCCTGGCCACGGGTTTGGTCGTTGTGGTTGCCTCCTTCGGTATCCAGGTCAATAGGCCTGTCATTTTCAGCTGGAATGTCACCCCCGATCCTCTCGTTCTGTGCGTTGCTAGCCATCTATTCGTCTATCTTTCCCACAGACGGCGCCAAATTGTGTGGGTTATTTTTCTCGGCCACACTGCCTATCTTAGTGAGTCAGCAGTAGTAACACAGGCAGAATAGATGGAACAAGCAATAACACAAAGACAAGAAGGATTTACGTGGTTCGGCAATAATTGCCTACGTCCACGGGTGCGCCGAGGTGTTTCACTATGAGTAATAATAGGAATTACAATTCACTCTGTAACTTTCTCACTTTCTGAGTATATGAATAAGTATTACAATTGTAGTATCTCTATCTCTTCATCTGTTCCAGAATGAATTCAGTCCCCCTCCTTCGTTGTTCTCCATCTCAATATATACACACTCATTGAGATGGAGAAGCTCACAGCTTTTGAGCTGTCTTGCCAGCCCACTAAAACACTTTCAGCAGCTTTCCAGACAAAAGCTGCGGATTCCTTCCCACTTCTGCTAGTGGCCTCGTGGGTGCTTCTTATGGCCTCGAGGCCAGCTTGTTGGTGAGATAATGGCCTCGTGGCTATCTCTGCTAGGCTGGAAATCCACCTAACAGAGATAATATTTAATAATATAAACCTCGGCTTACTCTTCTGCGGGTAGTTCGGCCTTTGTATGTTAAGCCGAGGTTCGAGGCCTTTAGCCCAGATTGAGATGTCTCCTGAGTTTTACCTCGGCAAATAGTAGAGTTCCTTGGCAAGAATCTTACTATGACACATAGCACCCCGGGTGACACGTCGGCATCCCCTTGCCACGTGTTGAGTCCCAGAAATATATCCCCACAAAGACGAATTAGCCTGCCCAACATTTGTCACTGTCCTTGTGTATGTCTGATTGGTAGACCCCAGTGTGATAGCAAACGAAGGATAATTTAGTTGTGCTTCTGGTATTATTGATACATTCGAGCACTTCACCATGGTGCTCGTGATGAGCCCAATCTCTTTGTCCGTGTAGCCCAAGCCGCATAGGTAAGGTATGTAATCAACAGGTTTAAGATCATAAACAAGCCCTGGATCAATTGCTCTTGATGGGTTGACATGTCCTGCACCAATAGCAAAGACACCAGCCTGTTGTAAGCTTTCATCGGTAATTGGCTTGTGAGCCAGGTTTAGCTGATCAGCTGTAGTCATGATTGCAGACTTGATAGCAGCAGGGGACCAATCCGGATGTGCACTTTTGAGCAAAGCCGCAATGCCACTAAGGTGAGGGCAGGACATTGAGGTTCCCGAAATCATATTGAATGTCGATATTGTATCTGTCTTGTTTTCCACAGAGTAAGGCCACGCGGCTAGAATGCTCACACCGGGACCAATGATGTCTGGCTTCAAGATGCCAGGGCATTCGAAGCTTGGGCCTCTTGATGAGAAGGAAGCAATTGTTGGAGCAGAGGGGTCTCCAAAAACGGTGCCTTTAAACAGAATTGTGGCCGTAGGTGTTGCTGTGGAATTTATATACTCTTTGATCACCGCTCCAGCGAAATAACTCACATGCGATGCGGGTAGGACATGAAGATCGGCTATTGTACTAAACCCATCTTGCTCTGCGTTCATGAGAATCATTGCGGCACCACCTGCGTCCTTCACCGTCTGCCCTTTGTCAACTCTTCCTATGTTACCACCTCTCTGGCATAACACTACCTTTCCTTTGACATCAGTGTGGTCCAATGATCCGGGGGCGCAGAAAGCAGAGTCTGGACTGTACATGCCAGCATAGACAAGAGGCAACTGGTTTGGCGGGAAATCAGTAGGCTGGAATAGGGATTGTCCGTTAAATTGGTCATTGTTTCCAAGCACTACCTGGGCTTGTATTTGTCTGTCCAATGTACTTGCGCCGACAGTTAGAATCCATGGAGCCTCATTTGATAGCGAAGTGTTGAAAGGGCCAGAGTTACCAGCCGAGCAACTCACGAATCAGCAATGCTAGGTATCATGAAAATTTTTTCATGAAAATAATCATGAAAGCTTTGTGACCCTTGGATTACACTTAGAATAAAGCACCACACACTAATCAAAGTAATCGAAGGATCATAAATTTTTCATGATCATTTTTCATGATCATTTTCATGACAAAATTTTCATGATCCCTAACTTTTCCCCTCACGAATACACCCTTTTTTATTGCACCAAATGCACCCAATGCAATGGCGTCGTCATAGAAAGGACCGGTCCACCGAGCGAGAGCGAGAGGATGTCGACACCTTCCTCCACAGCGGCGTCCATCGCAGCCAATATGTCAGCTTCGGCACAGCCGTAGTCTCCACAAACTTTGTACATTGCCAGGTGGGCAAGGGGCGCCATCCCAGAGGCAGTTCCATTGGCTTGCCTGAACAAATTGGCACCTTCCACGAAGTTCCCGGCGGCAGTACTCGCTGTGTGGGTACCGTGTCCAAAGTCGTCAATTGGCGGGCCTGTTTCGCCGCTGAGGAAACTCCTTGCGCCGATGAGCTTGTTGTTGCAGGTTGTCCCGTTTAATTCGCACTTGCCTTTCCATTTAGTCGGCGGAGGTGGCATTCCTTCGTCACTAAACGAAGGATGGTTTGGGGTAATTCCGGTGTCCAAAAGACCAACAATCACACCCTTGCCATAGTTTGAGCGCAACCAAACACCCAAGTTCTTGTGCAACCCCAAAAAGCTGGGAGTGCGAGTTGTGTGCAAAGGCAATATTCTTTGGGGCCGAGCGGTCACAAACCCTTCAATCTTTTCCATGGCTTGAACTTCCTCAGCTGACAATCTGGCTGCGAACCCATCAACCACATTGTGATAAGAATACACCATGCGAGAAGATGATGGTTGGTTTGAGATTGCAGTGGTGGTGGGTAAAAATGAGTGGTACCAATTTTTAACATCCTCAGATCCAGAGAAAGCTCTGTTTTCTGGTAAATTTACGTGAACAATGTAGGTTTCCAACGTGTTTGGCACATTGGTAAATCCTCCGAATAGATATTTCACTTTGTGGGCTGTGGTGGGGTGGAAATTAAACAAGAAAATGAGACTGATAATCAACATCAAAGCCATGCTCGACTTCTTCATGATTGCTGAAGAAACTTGAGAGACTGTTGATGGTTTGTGATAGTGCATCAGCAACTATACTTTATATAGATTACCAGAGAGAGAGAGAGAGAGAGAGAGAGAGAGAGATTGGAATGTCCGATGGCCAGCATTCTGCAAAAAAACATGTGACACTCTGATTAATTTTGATGACAAATGGATTCTGTTAAGAACAAAATCAGCGATTAATCTGATGCTTGATTGAAAATAACAATATTTCTTGTGGATTAAGTTTATTCTTTTGGGGAATATTGAACAAACAACAGGTGTATCAACTGTTAATCTTATGCCAATGTTAACTATGAGTTTGGACTTATCACTCACTTTTGAAGACATGGTTAGAAAGGTCCCTTTTTTTCAAATATACCGAGGTATATTTGCATGACAATAATGTTTTTATTATTAAGAACTCCATCATTATAAAATAAAATTATTGTGCTATTCACTGTGTTTGGTTTTAGTTTTCTGAATTCAATTTTTTGAAAATTGAGTTTTTTATTTTTCAATTTTTTTGTTTTTGTTTTTAGTGAATATTTTTTAAATTTTAAACAAATTTTTTTTTTTTACTTTTTTAGATGCATCTTACTTAGATGTATCTAAATAGTAAAATATTTGTGAAAAAAATATTTTAAAAAATTAATAAATATACAAAAATACAAAAAATGTACTAAATTTTTGTTTTTTTTGTTTTTTGTATTTTTTGGTATTTATTGTATTTTTTAAAGATTTTTTTCACAAATATTATACCTTTTAAGTGTATTTATGTTAGGTGCATCTAAAAATTAAAAAAAATGCTTAAAATATTAAAAAAAAAATCATTGAAAACATTAAAATACGAAAAATAAAAAAAGTAGAATTTTCTGAAAATTAGAACCACACAAAGTGATATTCTAAGTGTTTGGTTTAATTAGAAATTTTCTATGAAAAATTAATATTTTTTTGATTATAGTGAAAGCACAAACAAACAAGAAATTCCTTTATATATGTATATGTATTTGATTCTAGTGAAAACATAAGACAAACAAGAAATTCCAGTAACAAAATTACACAGGAGGTTAATCCCTTCTCTGGGATATTCCCAACATCTCTGTTACAAGCAATGTTGTTAGGCTGATTGGTGGCTCATCCGGCACCACCACATGCTCCCTTCAATCCACTCCAAACTTGAGTATCGGCCAACCAATTATACCCGTCTTGTTCTGTGTTCACAAGAATCATGGCGGCATCACCGGCGTCCTCACTGTCTTCCCTTTTCTCAATTCTTCCTATGCCACCACCTCTCCGACATAACACTACCTTTCCTTCCACATCAATCTTGTTCAGCTACCCATTGCCGCAAAATGCAAATGGATTGTCCATGTCGGGCTCTACAAGAGGCAGCAAGGTTGAAGTGAAATCAGCAGGCTGGAATATGGACTCTCCATCATAGACCTCCTTGTTTCCGAGCACTGCCGTGGCTCTGATCACATGTTGGTATGAATAAATCAAGCGTTGCTCGTTGTCTGAGCCAACTGCGGTTCTAGCAGGCAGAAAGGACTGATGATAGCTCTCTAAATCGTCTGATTGGGCCAAACCTTTTGCGTCAAGTTTCTTGACGTGGACAATATAGAAGTTTGTAATTTGCTCGAGTTACTTCTTCTGTGGATGAAAGCTCACTTCCCTTGGCACGCTCAGAAGAGAAACATAACAGGAAAATGAGAGTGAGCAGTGGGAGTAAAGTCATGTTTGGTGACACTTTATGCTTCATGAAGAAGAAGAATGAAAAAAAATTCTAGTTCTTTGTGGTTCTTTAAGTTGTTTTTCGCATCAACATTTATAGGGAATCCAGAAAAAAGGATTGCCGGCGACTCTGCAAGAGTTAGTCGAAGTGTTGCTAAAAAGAGCATATTAGCATTTGGCAAGGCCGGTTTGGACTTGTTCAAATTGGATGTTGCTATGCTCCTTAAAGACGGCAATGGGGGGTTGCTATGTTCCTTAAAGACGGCAATGGGGAATATGCTGCCGATAAATTGTTTAGAGGATGATTCGCAATGCAATCATCTGACCAAAACAGAGGACTGTTTTGTTGATCTATTTGTGTTCTTATCTATGAGATTTGTGTTGTGGTGTGGGGTGTTGTGTTGTGATTGGCAATGAAGTGACAATGATAGTGATTGCTGTAGCATAGGCTGAAATTTTTCTAAAAGGACGATTCCCTCCGGTCCAAAATCTAGACTAGAGGGTGCTATTTGTGTTCGTGGGGCTCATTAGGAGTCTCGTTTTGATGATCCGAACCGTTCATTTTTGTCGGACACTTCATGTATTTTATCTATAAAAAAAATTAAGTTGATCCGATAACTGTAACTTATTCAATTTTTCATTACAAAAATAGATAGCAATTGTGTTTTTAAAATAAACCATACATTTTTTTAGTGAGACACAATAAATTGAATCAGTTGTAGTTATTGAATCAATCTAATTTTGTGTGGATAAAATACACGAAGTGCCT
The DNA here is from genome assembly GCA_036172215.1 of Camellia granthamiana. Classification (NCBI taxonomy): domain Eukaryota; kingdom Viridiplantae; phylum Streptophyta; class Magnoliopsida; order Ericales; family Theaceae; genus Camellia; species Camellia granthamiana. Next base: position 50,212,634 of record CM069916.1, on the reverse strand, counting down.
AACAAAATGAACAATTCGGATCATCAAAACGGGCCCATGATGGGTCCTACGGACCCAAACGACACCCTTCAGTCCAAAATCTGGATTGGAGAAACTATTGTGGAATAAATATTGAGTGTAATGATATTGATCTCTAAGACCGATTAAAATGGGTGGGGTGATACTAATTTTGGGTTAATTATTCAGTAATCTCGGAATATGGACACATGATATTCCATAGTATTATGATTGATGAAGAAGATGGGTAAGTAGAATGTTGTGTTGGATGATTGGGAAATATGAGGGGACATATTATAAATGATGATTGGTTAGGAAGTATAGACACATGGTACTCCGGGAAATATTGAATAATTTCCCCTAATTGTGTCTCCACTTAACTGATCAATTGGTCACCATCCAAGCTTATTTAAACTCAATCATTTATCAGTAATATCAATTTAAGCCATATGTCAGTTTGGGATGGCAATTTGTTCCATTCCCACCCTGACTCCGCATCTCTTGTCTTGTTCCACTTGAGTTTTTTCATTCCATGGCTTGAACTTCCTCAGCCGACAATCTCACCGCAAACCCATCAACCACATTGTGGTAAGAATACACCATGCGAGAAGATGATTGTTGGTTTGAGATTGCAGTGGTGGTGGGTTAAAATGAGTGGTACCATTCTTAACATCTTCAGGTCCAGAGAAAGTTCTGTTTTCAGGCAAGTTTACATGAACAATGTAGGTTAACATGTTTGGCTCATTGGTGAATCCTCGGAATAGAGCATTCACTTTGTGAGCTGTGGTGGGGTGAAAATTGAACAAGCAAATGAGACTGAGAATCAACATCAAAGCCATGATGGAGTTCTTCTTCATGATTGTTGAAGAAACTAGAGAGAATGTTGATGGTTTGTGATAGTGCATCAACAACTCTACTTATATGGATTACCAGAGATTGGAATGAATGATGGTCGGAGAGAGATTGGAAAATCTGATGGCCAGCATTCTGCAGAAAAAAAATGTGACAATCTGTGATTAGTTTGATGACAACTGGATTCTTTTAAAGAACAAAGTGGCAATGAATCTTATGTTTGATTGAATATAACAATATTTCATGTGGATTATGTTTTGGAGAATATTGATCACAAATAGCAGGTGTGTCAACTGTTAATATTATTCTTATGACAACTGTGAGTATGGAGTTTTCACTGACATTGTATTATTAAGAATTCGATTATTGTAAAATTACACAGGAGGTTAATCCCTTCTGTGGGAATACCCCCAACCATATCTGTTAGGCCTAGTTGGTGGTTTATCCAGCATCCAAGCTTTGCCATGGCGTCCCAAATGCACTGGTTCCTTCACAGGTAGAGAGTTGTGCCTTATATGATTTTGTAACAAAATAAAAAAATTTCATGTAATCTATCATGCCATTGTGGGTAAATTAGGCAAGAATTTTTCAAGTCTCAATAATTTTGCTTTTAAGTTTGAGTAGGTAATATGGAATTATTTTGAGTATTTTAAACTATTAGTTTCCAATAGTTTAAACAAGTTTTTACTTTAATTCGTATAGTTTTTAATTTGAATAATGTGAATCACATGTTTTCAATTTTGTTGCAACATTGTTTTTTCCATCATGCATCATTAACATTTTAGATGGAAAAAGATAATGTACAAAGTTAAAAGGGCCCAGAATGGAACTCAAAAGAAACTATAAGGCTACCAATATACTGAATTTCCCCAAGCCCACCTCCAACCCAAATTTATTTACCCCAAACTTGATTCGATCACAATAAATTGAACTCGAGCTGGCTCGTATTGCCAACATTTTTAAGAGGTGGCAATTAGGCTGATTAATTTGTAAAAGTTAAACCCTATTCAATTTTATTTTGGTAAAATCATTAATAACATTAAAACAAATAACTAAAGAGAAATTACAAAAAAAATTTCAAGATTTGGGTCTTATATTTAAATAAATCCTGAGTTTTTTAATTTTTATTAATTTAAATCCTTAATATTTTAATTTATTTTCAATCTAAATTATTTATTTATTTCTGTTAAGTAAAATTAAAAAAAAAAAAGAAAAATTTTAGTCATGAGAATAAGTTTTGTACGATTGTCCCATAAACCCTTTGTTTATGGATAGTCAATACAAATGTTCCACATTAGTCAAAAGTAAATCCTATCCCTGAGTAGGGGTGGTTGCAGTTCGATTTTGGATAGTTTAGGGTGTGTTTGGTAACGTTTACGTTTTCAGTTTATATTTACAAAAATTTTATAAACTAGTTTTTGTTTATTTTTAGAAAACCATAAACTACAAACGCGTTTGGTAATTGACAAAATGTTTAAAAAAAATTTAAAATATAAAAAAGAGTGAGAAATGGCAAGTGGAGGCGGAAGACGGTGGTGGAAAGTGGTGACGGTGGGTGGTGGCGGGTGGGTGGGTGGGTGGGTGGGTGGGTGACGGTGGCGGGTGGTGGGGTGGTGGTGGCGGGTGGTGGTGGGTGGTTGCGGGTAGGTGGTGGGTAGTGGTGGCGGGTGGGTGGGTGACGGTGGCGGGTGGTGGGTGGTAGCAAGTGGGTGGTGGTGGCGGAGGTGGTGGGTGGTGGTGGTGGCAGGTGGGTGACGGATGGCGGGTGGTGGTGGGTGGTGGCGGGTGGGTGGTGGGTAGTGGTGGTGGGTGGGTGGGTGGGGTGACGGTGGCGGGTAGTGGGGTGGTAGCGAGTGGTGGTGGTGGTGGTGGCGGGTGGCAAGTGGTGGTGGGTAATGGCTGGTGTGGTGGTAGTGGTGTGGGTGGGAGACGGTGGCGGGTGGTAGGTGATAACGAGTGGGGTGGTGGTGGCAGGTGGTGGATGGTGGTGGGTGGTGGGTGGTGGTGGCGGGACGTGGGTGTCAGGTGGCTGGTGGTGGTGGCAGGGTGGCGGTGGTGGATGGTGGTGGCAGGTGGTGGATGGTGGTGACAGGTAGGTGGTGTGTGGTGGTGGCAAGTAGGTGGCTGGGTGTAGTGGCGGGCAGTGGATGGTAGTGGCGGGTGGTGGGTGGTGGCGGGTAGATGACAGGTGGGGTGTGGGTGGTGGTGGTGGTGGCGAGGGATGGGGTAGTGGTGGTGAGTGGGTGGCAGGTGGGTGGTGGGTGGTGGCTGGTGGTGGGAAGTGGTGGCGGTGGTGGGGGGTGGGTGGTGGTGGCGGAAGACGGTGGTGAAAAATGGTGGCGGGTGGTGGCTAGTATTGGGTTGTAAAAAAAAAAAAAACTCAAAACTCAAAACGGAAACACATTTTTTGTGTTTTCATTTTTTGGCCAAATTTATAAATTGAGACCACTGATTTATAAATCAAAAATTTTACCAAACAAGTTTTTATTTGAGTTTTTAAAATTTTTGTAAATATAAATAGAAAACTGAAAACATAAGTGTTACCAAACGGCACCTTATTAATTGGTTTGGATTCACCCGTATGTATACAATTTGGAGAAAATTTAACTCGCAATCGCCTACAATGTAGGTTGCGGTTTGTGTAGATAGGATTCGTAGATGCGTTGGTGGTTGCGGGCGGTTTGCGGATTGAAATTTGTTCTTTAAAAATTTATTTTAGAACTTTTTTTTTTCCTATTTTGTAAATACTTATTTTGGGCCATTTTCCTCCCACCATTTTTTAAAATGATCCAACATTAATAATTAATGAATTAAAACTTATAAAACTAAAAACACAACAAAATCAATTCTTAATACAAACAAATCATTAAAAATCTTAATCTTTTAAATCAAATTATAAACTAACACAAGAATATCTTTCAAAATCCCTAAACTAGATCATCAATCTTATTCATTATCTACTACCCAACAATACAATTAAAGTAAAATCATTCAAAATCCTAAACTTACCTAAAAGTAATTATTCATTAACTTTTACATTCATCCAAAATGCAATTATAAAATAACAACAATCCAGGTTTTACCAAAAAAAAAAAAATCTAAGTGCGGGCGGATTCTTGCGAGTGCGGGTTAAACCCATAACCCACCAACAATCATATCATATTCCAAACCACATCTGCTTATATTGTGTCTGTAAAATTGCTTATTTATATGCAGATCAGTTCAGATTAGATGGATTGTACAATTCGAATAATTCTATATTTAACCCTATCGCTATGTAGTTGCAAAATATTTTTCTTTACGCACGCAGCCTTAAACCAATGCCATTGACGATCTGCACCAACCATCACCACTCTCCTTCCTCCCCTTCCTATAGTAGGGCTAAGCAAGAAATCCGTGAAACCCGTAATCCGATTCAGTTCAGTCCAATCCAGTAGGTTTGGATTGGTTTTTTGAATCCGTGGTTCGATTCCGGATTGAAAATTTAAAAATCCGTAGTTTACAGATTGATTCCGGATTGAACCCCACGGTTCCGGATTGGAACCGATCCGAACCGTATACAAATAGTCTATATTTTTATTATACACCCTCCTGCATAATAAATTCTCTTATTTTATATAGAAATTAAATCCAAACCTAAACTCACATAATATCTTCTTTTATTATTTTTGTTTGCTAGTTTTTAATGTTAATTTGTAATGGTCTAAATACTTATGGTAGAACTAGCTTTCTTATGATTGTTTAAATTCTAGAACAATATGTCGCTATTATGAAAAGGACATGTTATTGTGAAACTAATATGTTGCTATAATTATATTTTTATGAAATTAAAGTGTTATATATATTTTTTTGTTATTTAATTATGTAAATCCGTGATCCTAAACCGATCCAATCCGTGTCTAAATGGATTGGTTCGGATTGGTTGCATGATTTAAACGGATTAGATTGGTTCTAATTTTTCAAGAACCATAAATAACGAATTGGTTCTGCTTTTACCCTAATCTAATCCAATCCGAACCATACTCACCCCTATCCTATCCTATCCTATCCTATAGGAATATGTTGCTTGCGGAACAAACCCACGGGAACAATTATTTAAATACTCGATGGCATTGATTTAAAAAATATGTCCACATCAAGGTTTGTGTTGAAAACCTATTAAAATGTTAAGGTTTAAATTAAAAAAATTTAAAATTTAAAATTTATGATTTATTTTGTTATAATGCTCAAATTCTATAATTTTTTTTTATTATACAGTCCAAACCATAGGTTTTATTTATTTATTTTTTTAATGAGATCAATTAATTATTAAATAAAATTTTATCATTAAAAAAAAAAAAGATTTTTAAAATTTATAGTTTAAGATTCAATTTACAAATCAAAATTCAATACCAAAACTAAAAGAAAAAAATTACAAAACCAAAACAAAAATCATAGTTCAACAATACCAATACCAATACCAAAGCAAAGTTTATAAGTTGTTTTAATGCCATTAAATATGAGAAATTATAAAACATAGTTTCATTCCAAAAGTAAGCTAAGCAAAATTTGAAAATTTGAAACTTTAATTTTCACTTCCATCAACTTCATTATTGAATAATATATTTTTCATCTCTGGTCTATTAAAAGATTTGCAATTTCAAATAAATCCGAATTCTCTAATAAATTAAATGTATCTCCGCCATTGTCCCATAACTTGGTGTACCGTCAATGTATCCATCCCGTATCCATGAGGTACCCACGGAGTACCCAACTGTCAAAGAATATATAAAAAGTATTCGGTACGTATTTTGAGTATCTGATACTCACACAACTCTATCGGTACGAGTATCAATACCTGATAAATACCCCGTATGAGTACGACAATATTTTTGAATTATCCGTACCTCATAGCTTCTCACTCATCTCACCGCACCATGAACCTCTAGTTCTGCAAACCCATCCCACACACTCCATAGGCTATTTATATTTGCAATGAGAGGGCCAAATTTAGCACAACCATCAAATAGCCACCAACAGTATTTATAATAGCCATCCTACAACAGAGTAGCTCGATTGAATTTCCTGCGCCAGATCTATAGCTGCAATTCGCATCCATTCTTTTCTTCTTTAACAACCATGTTTGACTTTTATGCTTTTATGAATCAGAGCTAATAAACAACACTCACTACTGTCGGCTCTGCAACCATGGATATATAATTTTTTAACCATAATATTGTCCCATTCCCTGCTTCATTACCTAGATTAGCAAGAATATCATGCAACATTTGAGTAAGGAAATATTTTTTTTTTCTTTCCGCTTTGAAGTTTTCATTGAAATAATCAGAAAATTATAGTAACATTACAAGCTAACTGTTCCCTTCGCTTTTCTTCGCCATTTTTTGCGATTATTCAACACAATACAAATTAGACTTACAATTATTCGACACCACTGTCAATTAAGACAGTTTAGTTAGCACAGACATGGCATTGATGTTATTTGCATGCCTGAGCCCCTCTGCCTCATTTTCGTTACACCAATTGAACAGATATTGGGGTACGAACAAAGTGCTCGGTGTTAAAAGAAACCAAGGCCAGAAAACCTTCAACAAATGTGTTATTTGGGCTGGTGGGTAGGCGGCTAAATGTCACGTGATATGTCATTTGTTGGTTCACCTCGGTGAAGAAAAGGCTTTTAGGACTGACAGACACATCAACACCTTGTGGTAAACCAAAATAGAAGCCATAAGACGAATTAGCTTGCCCAACATTTGTCACTGTCCTTGTGTATGTCTGATTGATAGACCCCAGTGTGATAGAAAAGGATGGATAATTTAGTTGTGCTTCTGGTATGATCGATACATTCGAGCACTGCACCGGGCTGCTTGTGATGAGCGCAATCTCTTTGTCTGTGTAACCCAAGCCGCATAGGTAAGGTATGTAATCAACAGGTTTAAGATCAAAAACAAGCCCTGGATCAATTGCTTTTGATGGGTTGACATGTCCTGCACCAATGGCAAAGATGTCAGCCGGTAGTAACCTTTCATCAACAATCCGGCTGTTTCCCAAGTTTCGCTGATTAGCGGTAGTCATGATTGCAGACTTGATAGCCGCAGGGGACCAATCCGGATGTTCACTTTTGAGCAAAGCTGCAATGCCACTAAGGTGAGGGCAGGACATTGAGGTGCCGGAAATCATGTTGAATGTCGATATTGTGCCCGTCTTGTTTTCGACAGAGACGGGCCATGCGGCTATAATGCTTACACCAGGACCAATGATGTCGGGTTTCAAGATGCCAGGGCTTTCGAAGCTTGGGCCTCTTGATGAGAAGGAAGCAACTGCCGGAGCAGAGAGGTCTCCGATAATGGTGCCTTTAAACATGATTGTGGCCGTAGGTGTTGCTGTGGAATTTATGTAATCTAAGATCCATAATCCAGCGAAATAACTCACATGCGATGCAGGTAGGACATGAGCATCGGCTAGTGTACTAGACCCGTCTTGCTCTGCGTTCATGAGAATCATAGCGGCTCCACCTGCGTCCTTCACGGTCTGCCCTTTGTCAATTCTTGCTATGTTACCACCTCTTTGGCATAACACTACTTTTCCTTTGACATCTGTGTCGTCCAATGATCCGGGTGCGCAGAAGGCAGAGTCTGGACTGTTCATGCCAGCATAGACGAGAGGCAACTGGGTTGATGGGAAATCACTAGGCTGGAATAGGGACTCTCCGTTAAATTGATAATTGTTTCCGAGCACTACCTGGGCTTGTATTTGTCTGTCCAATGTGCTTGCGCCGACAGTTAGAATCCACGGAGCCTCATTTGATAGCGAAGTGTTGAAGGGGCCTGAGTTACCAGCAGAGCAACTCACAAATACACCGTTTTTTATTGCACCAAATGCGCCCAGTGCAATGCTGTCCTCATAAAAAGGCTGGGACGGTCCCCCGAGCGAGAGCGAGAGGATGTCAACACCTTCCTCCACGGCAGCGTCCATGGCAGCCAATATGTCAGTTTCGGCACAACCGAAGTCTCCACAAACTTTGTACATTGCTAAGTGGGCAAGGGGCGCCATCCCCGAGGCGGTCCCATTGGCTTGCCCGAACACATTAGCACCTTCCACAAAGTTCCCGGCGGCAGTACTTGCCGTGTGGGTCCCGTGTCCTTCCTCGTCAATTGCCGAGCCCGTTTGACCGCTGATGAAGTTCCTCGCGCCGATGAGCTTCTTGTTGCAAGCTGTCCCGTTTAATTCGCACTTGCCTTTCCATTTGGCGGGTGGAGGCGGCATTCCTTCATCGCTAAATGAAGGATGGTTTGGGGTAATTCCGGTGTCCAAAAGACCAACAATGACACCCTTGCCATAGTTTGAGCCCAACCAGACACCCAAATTCTTATGCAACCCCAAGAAGCTGGGGCTGTGAGTTGTGTGCAAAGGCAATATTCTTTGGGGCCGAGCGGACACAAACCCTTCAATCTTTTCCATGGCTTTAACTTCCTCAGCTGACAATCTGGCCGCAAACCCATCAACCACATTGTGATAAGAATACACCATGCGAGAAGATGATGGTTGGTTTGAGATTGCAGTGGCGGTGGGTAAAAATGAGTGGTACCATTCTTTAACTTCTTCAGGTCCAGAGAAAACTCTGTTTTCAGGCATGTTTACGAGAACAATGTATGTTTCCAACGTGTTTGGCTCATTGGTAAATCTTCGGAATAGAGTATTCACTTTGTGAGCTGTGGTGGGGTGGAAATTAAACAAGCAAATGAGGCTGAGAATCAACATCAAAGCCATGCTCGAGTTCTTCATGATTGCTGAAGAAACTCGAGAGAATGTTGATGGTTTGTGATAGTCCATCAACAACACTACTTATATAGATCACCACGCACGGAGAGAGAGAGAGAGAGAGAGAGAGAGAGATTGGAAAGTCCGATGGCCTGCATTGTGCAAAAAAATAAAAAAAATGTGACAATCTGTGATTAGTTTGATGACAAATTGATTCTGTTAAAGAACAAAGGGCGATTAATCTGATGTTTGATTGAAAAAACAGTACTTCTGGTGGGTTAAGTTTATACTTTTAGAGATTTTTGATCAAACAGTGGGTGTATCAACTGTTAATCTGATGCTTATGCAGACTGTGACTTTGGAATTATGCCTGACTTTTGAAAGCTGTTTTAATATACAAGGGTTTTCGATGGCATCATTGGCATGAATATTTTTATTATTAAGAATCCCATTATTGTTATAAGATAAAATTATTGTTTTTAATGTTTGGTTTAATTAAAAATTTTCTATGAAAAATTAATAAGAAGCTAAATACTATGGGTTTTGATTTTTTTTATTTATTATCATTATTATTTTAGAAATGAGAAATGTTAGATATTTACAATTTACCCACAATAATGTGGCAAGTGGAGTTAGGATTTATATGATGAAGTTTGTGACAAAATCAAAATGTTTCATAACCTATGGTGCCATTGTGGATAAATTAGAAAAAAAAAAATTTAAGCCTCAATATTTCATTAATTTCTTAAATCACTTTATCATTTCTATGGAAAAAAAAAAAAAAATCATCCAAGCTCAGCCAGTTTGAATAGTGTTGTAAAAAGGGAAAATTGCAATTCAGTGCAAGTTTTCAAAAAATAATAATAATAATAATAATAATAATAATAATAATAATAATAATACAAATTGGTGGAAAAATTGAACAATTTTAGTAATTAAAGTTATAATTTTTTTTTTCTTGAATTTATAAATATTTTGTAAAAGTACCACCTGTTAGCAATTTTCCCATATAAAAACAAACTTATTTTTTATAAATTGAGGCGACACCTGTAATATTATGTCAAGTTCTCTTTCCTAATAGTGTGGGTAGGATATGCACCCTGTTACATATTATTTTAGCATATGTTATGTAATTTTCTGGTATAGTTATAGTAATTTGGGATTAAAAAATGAAGCTACATATATTTTTTTTTTGGTAATATCATATATTTTTTCATAAAAATATTTGGGAAAATTAGGCAAATAGTCCCTGTACTTTACACGATGTGTCAATTTGGTCCCTGTAGTTTTAATTTGCTCGATTTTGCCCCTTAATTTAACGGATTGTGTCATTTTAATCCAATAAATAACGGTTGTTAAGTTAATTTAACGGAAAATCAAACAATATGTCAATTTGGTCCCTATATTTTTCACAATGTGTCAATTTAGTCTCTGTTAAAATTGAGAAAATTGAAACTACAAGAACCAAATTGACACATCGTGTAATGTACAGGGACCAGATTGACACATTATTTGACCTTCCATTAAATTAATTTAACAACCGTTATTTATTGGACTAAAATGACACAATCCGTTAAATTAAGGGGCAAAATCGAGCAAATTGAAACTACAGCGACCAAATTGATACATCGTGTAAAGTATAGGGACTATTTGCATAATTTATCCAAAATATTTCTACATCACAAATTGTTCTACATTTTTAAAGTCTAGGCCACAAATTGTTTTAATTTTATTACAAAATAAAAATATGATTGATCTATCGAATTTGGATTTGTCTGAATTGTTCGAATTGCGCAAGCTAAACGGCCAGCATCATCCTTGTCAATTGCGATTGTCATCCTTATCAACCGCAGTTGACACCCTTGTGAACCGGCATCTATTCGAATGATCGACTGGACAACCGATGTCATGACCCAAACCTGCTCTTATAGGTTTAACGTCGCAACCGGCCAGTAATCCTCGGATTAGCAAAGGCCTCTGACTTGAATATCATAAAATGTAAGGGGTTGTAGAAACAAATATAGAAAATATATAGTCCATTGAGCTGTGTTGACATATATGAGACAGTAGTTCCAAAAACTTTATAAACATAGGCGTGACGCCATACATACAGTAGTCCATGCCACATTCCTTGCAGATATACACATAAACATAAAACTTGTTTAACTTCCAAAAGAAAACAAAGTCTTAAATACATGTGAGCTACAAAAGGGAACCTCTTCGGGAGGCACAACAGCTGGCTGACACGACTAAGACTCCAGGTCCCCAACTTAGAGCATGGTCACGCGCCTGGTCACCTACATACATATATAATGCAGTGAACTGGAGCACAGTGAATAATAACAGAGTAAATGGGTTTAATAAATGATGTCCGTCACAGATATAACTTTTAAATCTCTTATTGAATAGAAGCATAAGGACATTCATATTAGAAACAGAGTCATAAGCATATTCATATCATGTGTGGTATATCCGTTAGCATTAAACATATCTTTTTGGTCAAGCACAGTAAGTTCCATATTGGAACTTCCAATACCGGGTAAAGTATAGGGACTATTTGCATAATTTATCCAAAATATTTCTAAATCAGAAATTGTTCTACAGTTTTAAATTCTAGGCCACAAATTGTTTTAATTTTATTACAAAATAAAAATATGATTGATCTATCGAATTTGGATTTGTCTGAATTGTTCGAATTGCACAAGCTAGACGGCCAGTGCCATCCTTGTCAATTGCGATTGTCATTCTTATCAACCGCAGTTGACACCCTTGTGAACCGGCATCTATTCGAATGATCGGCTAGACAACCGATGTCATGACCCAAACCTGTCCTTATAGGTTTAACGTCGCAACCGGCCAGTAATCCTCGGATTACCAAAGGGCTCTGACTTGAATATCATAAAATGTAAAGGGCTGCAGAAACAAATATAGAAAATATATAGTCCACTGAGCTATGTTGACATATATGAGACAGTAGTTCCAAAAACTTTATAAACATAGGCGTGATGCCATACATACAGTAGTCCATGCCACATTCCTTGCAGATATACACATAAACATAAAACTTGTTTAACTTCCAAAAGAAAACAAAGTCTTAAACACGTGTGAGCTACAAAAGGGAACCTCCTCGGGAGGCACAACAGCTGGCTGACACGACTGAGACTCCAGGTCCTCAACTTAGAGCATGGTCACGCGCTTGCTCACCTACATACATATATAATACAGTGAACTGGAGCACAGTGAATAATAACAGAGTAAAGGGGTTTAATAAATGATGTCCGTCACAGATATAACTTTTAAATCTCTTATTGAATAGAAGCATAAGCACATTTATATTAGAAACAGAGTCATAAGCATATTCATATCATGTGTGGTATATCCGTTAGCATTAAACATATCTTTTTGGTCAAGCACAGTAAGTTCCATATTGGAACTTCCAATACCGGGTAACATATCACATACGTAGGCTACGGTATTGTTTCCCCCGGGCAAGGACCTGTGCCTCGGTATTGTTTCCCTCGGGCAAGGGTCTCATGACCATAAGCCATAGTATTATTTCCCTAGGGAGAGGGCCTCTGCTATGGATACCACATAAACATTTCAAAGAAGTGGATCATCATTCATGTAATCACAACACAGTCTTTTCTATCATTCAAAAACAGTTCATATCCTATCATAATGTTCCGAAAGTATTTCATATCGAATATAGCTTTACTAAGTTATTACTCACAGATAGCTTCATAGATAGCTTGATAACAAACCAATGGATCAACAGCTCATGGCGCGTGACCTACACAAACATAATAGATACATACACTGAAACACATGATTGGATCGTACAACTCAATTGATTTCGTTGTTAGTGTGTTTCTAGTCTTTATACACATTATTATGTCTTAATCTTGGCCTAGGAATGCCTAGGATGCAATGAGGATGCCAAAACATGTTGTTCAACACTTAGTCAAATTGTTGAAAATAGGGACCTCGCGGTGAGCAGAGGCTAAAAAATGTGAGTGGTTGCTCGAGCGCAACTTCAGTCGCTCGAGTGGCCTACAAACTTTGCAAAAGTACTGGTTGCTTGATTTTTCCGCTCGACGGTCGCTCGATCGTGAGACTGTGGTCTTCGCTCGAGCACAACTCTTATCGCTTGAGCGGTTTGCAAAAATTATAAACTTTTGGGAGCATGCCATTTATGCTTGAGCCAACTTTTGGTCACTCGAGTGAGAGTGCAAAATACAAAATGGTCGCTCGAGCGCAGGTTCTGCCGCTTGAGCGGAGAGACAAAATCTGGAATTTTCAAATTGCTCTTCTAAACTCAAAACTCAAATTCAAAGTTGAAATTCATGATCCTTAGGGCCAAAATTAAAGGAAACTTGTTCAAACTTGATAAACTTTATGAATTCAAAATCATTTCGCAAAATCAAGCCCAAAAGTGTTGACAATTATGCAAAATTAAACTCAATCTTTGAAAGTATAACATATATGCAATGGATTGAATTTAAAGCTTCCAAACCATAATCAAATGAGGTTAATTGATGGAAAACATGGTAAACTCTCCAAACTAAGGTAGAATTAGGACATGCATGTAAGAATTCTTAACAATTAAGCTCAAAATGGAAGAAAATGTGCATGCATGCATGGTATGTTCTTTCTTCTTACCTCATTAACTTAATTCTCTTGAATTCATGAGCTAGACATCATAATTGTACCATCTAGGGTTGAACTCTTACCTAGGCTTCCCAAGGTGTGAGGTAGAGGCTTAATTCTTGAGGCTCTAAGTCCAATGCCTTCAATTCCTAGCAATTCCCTTAGCTTGAACTTAATTCCTCTCCAGAATGGCTCTAAGCTCACTCTTCTCACTTTTCCTCGCGTTTGGAGCTCAAGGAGGATGAAATGAAGATGCAAAAATGATCTCAAGGAGTTAAATTAGCCTTATATAGGCTTGATTAGGGAGTTTAATCAATTAAGCTTACCACTAATCAAATGGACACTATTTTATTCTAATTAATTCGTTCCGAATCGAACTTCAACTGAACTTACCATAAATTCCTAAAATCAAGTCAATTTCGTGATCGGATGCTGATAAACCCTTCAATTAACATAATAAGACGGAAACACAAGCAGATTTTCCTATGATAGACAGATAAAAACACAAATAATGCAACAGACATGCAATTAATTCAAAATTTCATCATAATTACTTATTAAGCATACTTAATCATGGTTTAACAATTAATCATAGGTCGGGGTTGTTACAGTCTTCTCCTTTAAAGAGTTTGGTCCTCTAAACTTGAATTACCTTCATTCTAGAAGAATATCAGGTCTAGAGGGAACAAATTTGGGTATCTCTTCATCATATCTTCCTCGATCTACCAAGTTGCATAAGTCCTTCCATGGTTTTGCCAATCAACCTTCACCAATGGAATTTCTTTGTTTCTTAGTCTTTTGATTCGGGGGTCAACAATCTGTATTGGTCTCTCTTCGTATATATAGTCATCTTTTAGAAGGACATGGGTCAGCTTAATCACATGGAATGGATCTCGTAAATATTTCGAAGCATCGAAACATGAAAAACATTATGTATATGTTCCATAACTGGAGGTAAAGCTACTCGATATGACACTGGATTGATTTTCTCAAGAATTTCGTATGGCTTAACATCTCGGTGCTAGTTTCCCTTTCACACCAAACCAAGTTTGCCCTTTCATTGGAGTCACTTTTATGAACACATGATCCCCGACTTCGTATTCTCTATCTTGCCTTCGAACATCTGCATACCCCTTTCGGCAGCTTTGTGCAGTTTTCAATCTCTGTTGAATCAATTTCATATTTTCAGTTATTTTTTGTACAAGTTCCGATCCTAACAATGGTCTGTCATCTACCTCGGCCCAATAAATTGGAGAATGACACTTTCTACCATACAAAGCTTCATAAGGAGCCATGTCGACACTCGAATGGTAGCTATTGTTATACACAAACTTGACCAATGGTAAGTAGTACTCCCAACTGCCTTGGAAATCTAGGGCACACATCTGCAACAAGTCTTCCAATGTTTGAATGGTCCGTTCAGATTGGCCATCTGTCTGTGGGTGATAAGCACTACTTAGTCTTATTTCAATTACTAAAGCTTGTTGTAAACTCTGCCAGAATCTTGAACTTAGGGTCTCTGTCAGATACAATAGACACTGGCACACCATGTAATCTCACAATCTTATTTATATATAGGTTAGCCAGCCATATTATAAAAGCTTTCATAGGTAAGAAATGAGCAGATTTAGTCAAACGATCAACGATGACCCAAATAGAATCCATATCTTGAGAAGAGCGAGGCAATCCCACAACGAAGTCCATAGTAATGTGCACCTATTTCCATTATGGTATTGGAAGTGGTTGTAGCAATCCAGCGGGTCGTTGATGTTTGGCTTTAACTTGTTAACAATGCAACCATCTAGCCACAAAATCAGCAATGCTCTTCTTCATTCCCGGCCACCAAAATTTTGTTTCAAGTCATGGTACATCTTTGTATTCCCCGAATGCATAGCAAATTTAGAATTGTGAGCTTCAGTCATAACACGTTTCCTCAAATCTGAACAATCCGATACATAAAGTTTATTTTGGAACTTCAACACATTGTTCTCAAATACAAACTTGGACCTCGGAATTTCATTGGAAATCTGACGCAAAAACATATATTCTAGCTGTTTCTTTTTCACCTCTTCAATTATTGCAGGCTGGGCAGAAATAGCGGTTAGAATCCCACATTGTTCACACAGAACTATCTCAATTTCATTCCTCTCTAGGTCACATAACAATTCTTTTTAGCCAGTGAGCAAACATGACAAATTTCCAATGGACTTTTGGCTCGAGGCATCTGCAAAAATATTGGCTTTCCCCAGATGGTACAAGATCTGCAAATCATAATCCTTGAACAATTCAAGCCATCTCCTTTGTCTCATGTTCAATTCTTTTTAGGTGAAGAAATACTTTAGGCTTTTATGATCCGTATACACCTCACAAGTCACACTGTACAGATAGTGTCACCAAATTTTCAGGGCAAACACCTGCTAATTCAAGGTCATCTGTTGAATAGTTCTTTTCATGCGGCCAGAGTTGCGGAGAAGCATACGCAATTACCTTCCCATTCTGCATTAACACACATCCCAAGCCTTTATAAGAAGCATCACCTTAAATCTGAAACCCATCAGTTCCATTAGGCAATGTCAGGATAGGTGCAGTTACCAATCTAGTCTTCAATTCTTGGAAGGCTGACTCTCGCTGATTAGTCCAATCAAATGACAGTTTTTTTATGTCAACTGTGTTAATGGTATGGCGAGTTTTGAAAAGTCTTTCACAAATCTGCGATAGTAACTGCAAGGCCTAGGAAGCTTCTAATTTCTAACACATTGGTTAGTCTTGGCCAATCTATAATGGCTTCAATTTTGTGTAAGTCCACTGATATACCATCTTTATTGATTATATGTCCCAGAAATGCCACATTGTTAAGCCAAAACTCACATTTGGAAAGTTTTGCATACAACTTCTTTTCTCTCAGAATCTGTAAGGCAGTTCTCAGATGACTTTCATGTTCTTCTCTGCTTTTGGAGTAAATCAGTATATCATCAATAAATACAACGATAAATTCATCAAGAAATTGTTTGAAAACCCAATTCATTATATCCATAAACGCTGCAGGTGCATTTGTTACCTCAAATGGCATTACTAAAAACTCGTAGTGCCCATATCTTGTTTTGAATGCGGTTTTCTCTATGTCTTTTGCCTTAACTTTTAACTGGTGATATTTGGATCTAAGGTCTATCTTTGAGAACATTTGTGCTCCCTGAAGTTGGTCGAAGAAATCATCTATTCGGGGTAGTGGGTATTTGTTCTTGATGGTCACCTTGTTCAATTCTCGATAGTCTATATGCAGCCTCAAAGATCCATCTTTCTTTTTGACAAACAAAACTGGAGCACCCCATGGTGACGTGCTCAGACAAATAAACTTCTTGTCTAACAGTTCCTGAAATTGAGTTTTTAACTCTTTCAATTCAGAAGTTGACATTCTATATGGAGTTTTGGAAATCAATTATGTTCCTGGTACAACATCAATAGTAAACTCAATTTGCCTATTAATTAAATCTCCGGGAAATTTATTTGGAAATACATTAGGAAATTTATTTACTACAGAGATGTTCTCTACAGTAGGACTATCAGAAGTCACAGTCAAAACACAACACATGTACCCGCTACATCCCTTCCTAAGTAGTTTAACAATTTTCATGGTAGAAATCAAGTATGGAGGAGGAACTACCCCAATCCCAATAAACACAAACTCAGGTAAACCAGGTGGACGAAATACAACAGATTTATTCACACAGTCAATAGTGACACAGCACTTCGTTAACCAGTCCATACCCAATATGCAGTCAAAATGATTAATTTCCAAAGACAATATGTCAACATACAACGTCACATCACCAATCAAAATATCACATGCTGGATACACATATGCACATACCATAGAACCCCCAGATGGCGTAGATACAGACAATAAATAATTCATGGATTCTAAGGGTCTAGTTAATTTCTAAGAAAAGGCATGCGACACAAATGAGTGTGCAGAACCAGAATCTATCAAGACATATGCATTTTGGGCACAAATGGAAATTATACTTGACACTACAAACGCGGTGTTCTGTACATCTCCAGGCACTAGTTCGAACACTTCCCTTGCCTTAACGTTTCATTCCCAGTGTTACCCCTGGCATTAGTTCTGGCATTTGACCTTGCCACTAAAGCAGACCCGGCTGAACTTGCTGCGGGGCGATTGGCATTCTCAGGCCCAAGTGAATAATCTTTCATCATATGGCCAACTTTGTCAGACCGATAATAGGCACCAGATGCACGGTAACACACTCCTCTATGCTTTCTTCCACAATCAGGACAGTTTGGAATAGATCCATTACTCTGACTATAGCTACTAGAGGGTCTCGTGTTTTGCTTCTTTGAAAATGACCAACCCTTCTTAAAATTAAACCAAGATATTTTACTTTTCTATTCAGTTGTTGGAGTTGTAGTTTGTTTCTTTGTCGCCAGAATGGCCTCTGTCATCAATACTCTATCAAGTACTTCCACATATGTAGGTAATTTCAATACACCTACTCGGTTAAACACATCCAGGTCTAATCCCCCTTCAAATTTTTGAGCCTTCTTGTAATCTGTGTCGACCATATGAGGAGCAAATCTAGCCAACTCCATGAACTTCGCCTCATACTCAACTACGAACATCTTCCCTTGCTTAAGTTCTTGGAATTCAGAAACCTTTCGGTCTTGAAAGCACTGAGGAAAGTATTAATTGTAGAAAATCTTATTGAATTATGCCCATGTCATGGTCCTATTGCTCTTTCGGATTAGTAACCGCCATCTTCGGGCTTCATCTTTCAAGGTGTAGGTGGCCAAGAGAACTCTTTGAGTCTCAAAGCAGAGAAATATTTCAAATAATTTTTCCATCTTGAGTAACCATGTCACTGCCTTCAATGGTTCAATACCACCTAAAAAAATTGGCAGCTTCATCTTCATGAACTTCTAAGTTAGGTTTATGATCTCATTGTTATCCAGTTCAGCTTAGACTGGAGGGGGCGGTAGAGGTGGATGTTGTTAGCTTTGTTGTTGTATCATTGTTTCAGTTAGGGCTGCGAGCATGTGTTCCATTCGGCTCATTCAAGCCTCTGAAGATTCAGCTGTTTCGTCACTTCTTGTATTTTCCATTGCTATAGGTAAACAAAGCACTGATAAATATAGGCAAATAGTTCTTTTCACAATGTTCGGAACATTCACTCCTAATTCATTTGTTTCAATTTTATGTAAGAAATAAGCAGATTTAGTCAAACGATCAACGGTGACCCAAATAGAATCCATATCTTGAGAATAGCGAGGCAATCCCATAATGAAGTCCATAGTAATGTGCTCTCATTTCCATTCTGGTATTGGAAGTGGCTGTAGCAATCCAGCGGGTCGTTGATGTTTGGCTTTAACTTGTTAACAATGCAACCATCTAGCCACAAAATCAATAATGCTCTTCTTCATTCCCGGCCACCAAAATTTTGTTTCAAGTCATGGTATATCTTTGTATTCCCCGGATGCATAGCAAATTTAGAATTGTGAGCTTCAGTCATAACACGTTTTCTCAAATCTAAACAATCCGGTACATAAAATTTATTCTGGAACTTCAACACGTTGTTCTCAAATACAAACCTGGGCCTCGGTCTTGAATCTATTTAATTGGAAATCTACCGCAAAAACATATCTTCTAGCTGTTTCTCTTTCACCTCTTCAATTATTGCAGGCTGGGCAGAAATAGCGGTTAGAATCCCACATTGTTCATGCAGAACTATCTCAATTTCATTCTTCTCCAGGTCACATAACAATTCTTTATGGCCAGTGAGTAAACATGACAAATTTCCAATAGACTTTCGGCTCGAGGCATCTGCAACAGTATTGGCTTTCCCGGGATGGTACAAGATCTGCAAATCATAATCCTTGATCAATTCAAGCCATCTTTTTTGTCTCATGTTCAATTCTTTTTGGGTGAAGAAATACTTTAGGCTTTTATGATCCGTATACACCTCACAAGTCACACCGTATAGATAGTGTCGCCAAATTTTCAGAGCAAACACCACAGCTGCTAATTCAAGGTCATGTGTTGGATAGTTCTTTTTATGCGGCCGGAGTTGCCGAGAAACATACGCAATTACCTTCCCATTCTACATTAACACACACCCCAAGCCTTTGTAAGAAGCATCACCTTAAATTTGAAGCCCATCATTTCCGTTAGGCAATGTCAGGATAGGTGTAGTTACCAATCTAGTCTTTAATTCCTGGAAGGCTGACTCTCGCTGATCAGTCCAATCAAATGACATGTTTTTTTATGTCAACTGTGTTAATGGTATGGCGAGTTTTGAATAGTCTTTCACAAATCTGCGCTAGTAACCTGCAAGCCCCAGGAAGCTTCTAATTTCTAACACATTGGTTGCTCTTGGCCAATCTACAACGGCCCCAATTTTCTGTAAGTCCACTGATATGCCGTCTTTGTTGATTATATGTCCCAGAAATGCCACATTGTTAAGCCAAAACTCACATTTGGAAAGTTTTGCATATAACTTCTTTTCTCTCAGAATCTGTAAGGCAATTCTTAGATGACTTTCATGTTCTTCCCTGCTTTTGGAGTCAATCAGTATATCATCAATAAATACAACGATAAATTCATCAATAAATTGTTTGAAAACCCGATTCATTATATCCATAAACGCTGCAGGTGCATTTGTTACCTCAAATGGCATAACCAAAAACTCGTAGTGCCCATATCTCATTTTGAATGCGGTTTTCTCTATGTCTTTTGCCTTAACTTTTAACCGGTGATATTTGGATCTAAGGTCTATCTTTGAGAACATTTGTGCTCCCTGAAGTTGGTCGAAGAAATCATCTATTCGGGGTAGTGGGTATTTGTTCTTGATGGTCACTTTGTTCAATTCTCGATAGTCTATATGCAGCCTCAAAGATCCATCTTTCTTTTTGACAAACAAAACTGGAGCACCCCATGGTGACGTGCTCAGACAAATAAACTTCTTGTCTAATAGTTCCTGAAATTGAGTTTTTAACTCTTTCAATTCAGAAGTTGACATTCTATATGGAGTTTTGGAAATCAATTATGTTCCGGGTACAACATCAATAGTAAACTCAATTTGCCTATTAATTAAATCTCCGGGAAATTTATTTGGAAATACATTAGGAAATTCATTTACTACAGAGATGTTCTCTACGGTAGGACTATCAGAAGTCACAGTCAAAACACAACACATGTACCCGCTACATCCCTTCCTAAGCAGTTTAACAGTTTTCATGGTAGAAATCAAGTATGAGGGAGGAACTACCCCATTCCCAGTAAACACAAACTCAGGTAAACCAGGTGGATGAAATAGAACAGATTTATTCACACAGTCAATAGTCACACATCACTTCGTTAACCAGTCCATACCCAATATGCAGTCAAAATGATTAATTCCCAAAGACAATAAGTCAACATACAACGTCACATCACCAATCATAATATCACATGCTGGATACACATATGCACATACCATAAAACCCCTAGATGGCGTAAATACAGACAATAAATAATTTATGGATTCTAAGGGTCTAGTTAATTTTTGAGAAAAGGCATGCGACACAAATAAGTGTGTAGAACCAGAATCTATCAAGATATATGCATTTTGGGCACAAATGGAAATTATACTTGACACCACAGACTCGGTGTTCTGTACATCTCCGGGCACTAGTGCGAACACTCTCCTTTGCCTTAACGTTTCATTCCCAGTGTTACCCCTAGCATTAGTTCTGGCATTTGACCTTGCCACCGAAGCAGACCCCACTGAACTTGCTGCGGGGCGATTGGCATTCTTAGGTCCAAGTGGACAATCTTTCATCATATGGCCAACTTTGTCACACCGATAACAGGCACTAGATGCACGGTAACACACTTCTCTATGCTTTCTTCCACAATCAAGACAGTTTGGAATAGATCCATTACTCTGACTAGAGCTACTAGAGGATCCCGTGTTTTGCTTCTTTGAAAATGACCAACCCTTCTTAAAATTGAACCCAAATATTTTACTTCTCTATTCAGTTGTTGGAGTTGGAGTTGTAGTTTGTTTCTTTGTTGCCAGAATGGCCTCTGTCATCAATACTCTATCAAGTACTTCCACATATGTAGGTAATTTCAGTAAACCTACTCGGTCAAACACATCTAGGTCTAATCCCCCTTCAAATTTCTGAGCCTTCTTGTAATTTGTGTCGACCATATGAGGAGCAAATCTAGCCAACTCCATGAACTTCGCCTCATACTCAGCTACTTACATCTTCCCTTGCTTAAGTTCTTGGAATTCAGAAACCTTTCGGTCTTGAAAGCACTGAGGAAAGTATTAATTGTAGAAAATCTTATTGAATTATGCCCATGTCATGGTCCTATTGCTCTTTCGGATTAGTAACCGCCATCTTCGGGCTTCATCTTTCAAGGTGTAGGTGGCCAAGAGAACTCTTTGAGTCTCAAAGCAGAGAAATATTTCAAATAATTTTTCCATCTTGAGTAACCATGTCACTGCCTTCAATGGTTCAATACCACCTAAAAAAATTGGCAGCTTCATCTTCATGAACTTCTAAGTTAGGTTTATGATCTCATTGTTATCCAGTTCAGCTTAGACTGGAGGGGGCGGTAGAGGTGGATGTTGTTAGCTTTGTTGTTGTATCATTGTTTCAGTTAGGGCTGCGAGCATGTGTTCCATTCGGCTCATTCAAGCCTCTGAAGATTCAGCTGTTTCGTCACTTCTTGTATTTTCCATTGCTATAGTTAAACAAAGCACTGATAAATATAGGCAAACAGTTCTTTTCACACTGTTCGGAACATTCACTCCCAGTTCATTTGTTTCAATTTTATGTGTGCATGATTAGATTTAGTTTTCACATTTACAGAAATTAACACACACACTCACACATGCAAATGAAATGTCCCTAATTCTTTTCTACGACATCTTATAGCTCAAATGGACTTGTGTGTGCAGTATGACACGTGCTCTGATACCACTCTGTCACGACCTAAACCTGCCTCTATAGATTTAGCGTCGTAACCGGCCAGTAATCCTCAGATTACCAAAGGCCTCTAACTTGAATATCATAAAATATAAGGGGTTGTGGAAGCAAATATAGAAAATATATAGTCCACTAAGTTGTGTTGACATACATGAGATAGTAGTTCCAAAAACTTTATAAACATAGGAGTGATGCCATACATACAGTAGTCCATGCCACATTTCTTGCAGATATACACATAAACATAAAACTTGTTTAACTTCCAAAAGAAAATAAAGTCTCAAACACGTGTGAGCTATAAAAGGGAACCTCCTCGAGAGGCACAATAGCTGGCTGACACGACTGAGACTCCAGGTCCTCAACTTAGAGCTTGGTCATGCGCCTAGTCATCTACATACATATATAATAGAGTGAACTGGAGCACAATGAATAATAACAGAGTAAATGGGTTTAATGAATGATGTTCGTCACAGATATAACTTTCAAATCTCTTATTGAATAGAAGCATAAGCATATTCATATCAGAAACAGAGTCATAAGCATATTCATATCATGCGTGGGGTTTCCGTTAGCATTAAACATATTATTAGACTTATTTATTTTGATGATTTATTTAATTATTTTTTTAATTTATTTGGAAGAGAAAAATAGAATCAAAATATTTTGATAATTTATTTGAAAGAGAAAAATAGAATCAACATTTATTTTGATGATTTTATGTTTTAATATATTTGATAGAGAAAAATAGAATCAAAATTTATTTTGCCCCATTATTTCTCACCTAAACCTTTATCCTAAATGTTGTTAGAATGTATTTAATATTTGATTAAATCAGGAGTTCAAATAGCCCAAAACAGAGGTTCAAACAGCCCAGCACAGCAGCAGTTCCAAAGGTTCAAGTGGAAGATATTCAAATTAGTAATGATGGAGTACAACGGGTATAAATTCAAATGAATACAACGGCTATAAATGGCTATAAGTTTCATTATTTGTACCAAAGCCTCTAATGTAAACAAGTTACAAAAAATTAGAAAATATTCATTGATTTATAATCACTCACATCTATTCTCTGAAAAATTCTCTGAGGAGTGTTCTTCAATTTTTGTTTACATCATCTTTCAGAAATTATACACTGAGACGTATAGCTTTAAGCCCATCTTTCCTATGTGAGGTTTAGAGAAAAACCAGAGCTTCATTTTTATATCTATCTTTGAGAGATAATTCTTGTAGCTTTCTGTGAAAGCAAAAACACATTCTTTTCAACCTTGTAAGAGTGTAGTACACTAAGTATTCTTGACTTAGAAAGTCTGTGTAAAATCCGTGGAGGATTGTTCCATTTGTAAAGAGGTTGCTAGCACCCCCATGAAGCTAGAGCATAGTGGAAAATCTCAAGTGAAGCTTGAGGAGTGGACGTAGGCCGAGTTGATGTCGAACCACTATAAATTTGTTTGCCTTTCTCTCATTTATCTCTTTATTTTATTTAAATTGCTGTAGCTATATTTCACATTTTCACTGTGCTAAAATCATTAGCTGACATAGTTGTTAGAACACTTGTTTTAATTATTTTTATTTCATTAACTATATTTATCTATTATGCTAGTCATAATTTTTATTAGGGTATTATTAATTTTTAATTGTAAAAACCTAATTCACCCCCCCTCTTAGGTTGTCTTTTGGGTAACAATTGGTATCAGAGCCTAGACTCTTGTTTTAGATTTAACCATCTAGGAGTTTCGATCCATGGCAACCTTAGCTGAAGGACAAGCCACAAATAGGCCACCATTGTTTGACGGAAACAACTATAGTCATTGGAAGGATAAGATGACCCTATACTTACAAGCCACTGATTATGCCATATGGATTATTGTCACCAAAGGTCCAAAATTTCTACCAAATTAGTAGACAATATTAGTGTACCTAAAACTAAAGATGAATGTGATAAGAGAGATCATAAATTATTGCAAGCCAATGCTAAAGACAAACTCACCCTTGTTTGTGGATTAGACTCTAAGGAGTATAATAGAATTTCAAGTTGTGATTCGGCAAAAGAAATTTGGGACAAACTTGAGGTAACGTATGAAGGTATAAACCAAGTGAAGGAATCTCGTATTGATATGCTTGTTCATAGTTATGAATTGTTTAAAATGAACTCTAATGAATCTATTTCAAGTATGTTTACTAGATTTACTGAAATTGTAAACTCTTTGAAATATCTTGGCAAAACTTATTCTAATAGTGAATTGGTAAGAAAAATTCTGAGGTGTTTACCAAAGAATTGGGAAGCAAAGGTCACGGCCATTGTAGAAGCCAAAAATCTCTCCACACTTGGATTGGATGAGCTTATGGGTTCCCTTATGACTCATGAGATCACCATGAAAGGACATGAGGATGTTGAAAACAAAAAGAAAAGTGGAATTACATTCAAAGTCTCATCAAATGAAGAAGAACATGAAAACTCCAGTGAAGATGAAAGCTATGCCATGTTTAGTAGAAATCTCAAAAAGCACTTCAAGAAAAACAATTATGGAGGAAGAAGACCTTTCAAGAAACAGTACAACAAAGATAATAAGAAAGAGCCTATAATTTGCTATAAGTGTAAAAATCCTGGACATATAAAGATGGATTGTCCAAAATTGAAGAATCATGGAAAAGACTACAAAAGAAACAAAAAGGCCATGGTAACAGCTTGGGGAGAAAGTGAAGATGAAAGTTTAAGTGATGAAATTGAAAATGAAGTAGCCAACTTATGTCTCATGGCTCTTGAAGATGAAGACTCTACTCAAGATGAGGTAACTACTCTTTATGAAGAATTTGAAAGTGTATTACATGAACTACAAGATGAATTTAGAAAAGTTTGTGCCAAAAACAATGTGTTGAAGAAATCTGTTGCATCTTTATCTATTAATGTAGAAGAATTAAAGAAAGAAAAAATTATTTTGAAAAATGATTTTGATACTATCTCTAATGAGAAAACTACTTTAAAAAACAATGTTGATGATTTAACAAAAACACTTGAAAATTTTGTAAAAGGTAGAGATAATCTCAACATGCTTCTTGGAAATCAAAGATGTGTTTTTGATAAAGCGGGCATTGGATATGACCCTATTAAGAAACAAAAGAATCTCAATACAATTTTTGAAAAGGCACCTCTCATGACACACCCTCATATTACTTGTCATTATTGTAGAAAGAAAGGCCATTATATATCTTATTGTCCATTCAAAATGTAATAACCCTCATTCTTGTCTTAGCCACGTTCATGTGCATTTGCATGATTTTGTCTTGTTAAGCTTGCATTTGTAGACTTTGACTTGTTTTGTCTAAGCGAAGGTCCCTGTCTTGTTTTGTGCTATGTGTTTTGCCTAAGTGTTATATGCATGCTTTGTTCCTTGCTTGCTATCTTAAGCCTAGGTCATGTTAAGCCTAGGTCATCTTAAGCCTAGGCCATCTATCCTTGCAGTCTCAAGCATAGGTCACACCTTTGAACCTCTCACACCTAGGACCATCCTGGAACCATTTTGGTTGACCTCCACCATCACCTAGGCATATTGGCCGAGATGTCATCATCTAGGCCAAGGTGTGCATCACCTAGGCCGAGATGTGTATCATCTAGGCCGAGATGTTATCATCTAGGCGTCCTAGATTTTTGATCCTAGCACCTAGTGATCGTGTTTCTAGACTGGTATGACCTAGACCGAGGTGTGGCACAGCTAGGCCAAGTGTTATCCTTCCTGGCCGAGATAAGTGAGACCTTACTTGCCGAAGCCTATGTCCTAATCCGAGATCATTGCCTTGTCAGAGTGCCCATTCCACCTTACTTGTTATACAGACTTTGTCATATTCTTGTCTTGTCATTCTGACACCTTTTTAAGGAGATCCAACCAGACGTTGCCACGTGTCCTAGCAAAGGGTTAAGTCAGCTAGCAGTAGAGAAAACATATCATTTGCTATATCTTTTCCCTAGAAGAGAGAGAAGCTCTAGGAAAGAGGAAGAAGTTCTTAGAGTGAGAGAGCTAGATTCCAAGCTTGATCTTCACACCTTGAACCGTTAGGTTCGTGTTTTGAGGTTAGATTTGTGATCTACTCTTGTTGTTGTTTATGTTAATCTAATCACATTACATGATCTAGCATGATTTATGAGCCATGCATCGATTTAAAGTTTGTTTTAGAAAGAGAAAGTGATGTTCATGTGTTCTTGAAGAAAAACCATGTTTTGATCTGAAAGTTTGTATCAAGATCCATGTTTTCGTGTTTGTTTTCATGAAATCTCCAAGTACGGGTACCCAAGTTTATGTTTTTGAACTCATCTCATGAAATCTCAGATTTTGGAATAAAAGTTATGATTTTAGCATTCATGTTCTTCATGTTCTTCATGTTTATGTTCTTCATGTTCTTCAAGAGGAAGCCCAGATTTCCAAACTTCATTTGCCTAAGTGTGGTCACTGAGACCCACTCTTGCCTAGATCTCACACCTAGGCCAAGCATTGTATCTCAGCTTGGCCTACCTTGCATGATCACTTGCACCTTAGCCTATCTTGCATGCACACCTAGGCCAACCACCACACACCTAGGCTAACCTTGGTATACCCTTGCCGGCACCTTATAACATCTCGGCAGGCAGCCGCACACCTAGGCCTAGGAGACCACACCTCGGCCAAGATCCCCTGAGTTCACTCGGCTAGGCCACTTTTGCCTAGATCATCTCTGTGCATCCATTCCAAGACCTGGTTGGTACCCAGCATGTTTTCCCTAGAAGAAAAATAGTGTTTTAACTCCCAGCACATGTTTTGCTTTGTCTTGACTTGGTTTTGGAAAGAAATGCCGGGATATTTACTCTCATGTAAGGCTTGTTTTGAAAGTGCATTTCATAACCATCTTTGAGCATTCCTTTTTGTCTTCTTGAAGTGCATTCAGTGGACTTTTATTATGTATTTTTAGGTCTTGGATCCTTGCCTTAATCCCTACATCCGAAGAGCTATGTGAGTGGTATTTTTAATAAAGATATGTTATAATGTTTTGATAAAGCTTTGTTTTACTTTGTTTTGGAAAAGTATTTGATCAAGCATAAATAATTATCCACTAGTTTTTGTATCAAGTATTATGTTTGTTTTGATGACATTCTTAGAAGGTCCTTTCGTGCTAGGGGACGTTAAGCCTATGTAGTACCTTTGTTTGAGATATCTCTGCCATCGACGGTCATGTACGGATGGTACCACCGACGGTTTTGTACGAGTGGGTTTGTCTAATCGATTCCGGGTCGGTTATTCCTTTGTTTTGTCAAGAATGTCATCCTTTGTATTATGTAGATGTTATTAAACATCCAAGAAGCTTTGAAAGACTTTGATTGATGAACTTGATTCATTCTATGTTTTGTTACAAGCTATGATATGTATTGTTTTGATAAAGATCTCGGATATCATTCATTCAAACCTTTATTACTAATATCATTCACTGAGTATCCAAGCTCACCCTCCCCTTTATATATATGTAGGTGACGAACAAGGAGGCAGTGACGCCTAAGATGTTATGTGCAAGATGTTTTGATTCATATTTTGCATCATCTTGGAAATTATGCTTCTTAGTTTGTAACTCATTTCTTTTTGTATATTTCGGCTTAAGAAGCCTTTTGATCAAGATGTAACATGTACTATATTTTATTTGTATTCAAGTTGTAAAACTATGTTAAGATGCATGTCATTTCATTTGATCTATGCACAGCTCTTATGGACTACTTAGATTTAAATTTGCTTCCGTACATGTAAGCCCCATATGTATACTCTGATTGTGTGTGAATTTTTGTAAGTTGGCCTTTGGTAATCTCGGATTACTGGCCATCACAGCACCATTTTACTAGGGGCGGAATGGGGTCGTGACACCAAAAGAATATGAACATGGGAATTAAAAAGATTTGGATTATTAAGGGATCTAACAAAACTAACCAAGAAGGACCCAAGAAACTATGGGTACCAAAAACCAACACTTGATTGTCATCTTGTAGGTTTGTTTCAAGTCCAAAGCTAAAGAAGAGAAGTGGTACCTTGATAGTGGATGTTCCGGACACATGACCGAAGATAAATCATTCCTTACTAAACTATCATCGAAAGATGGAGGATTTGTTACTTTTAGAGACAACAAGAAAGGAAAAATCATCGGCATTAGTAGCATCGGTATTTCTTCTAACCCTTCTATTGAAAATGTTTTACTTGTTGATGGACTTAAGCATGACTTACTTAGTATTAGTCAATTATGTGATAAAAGTAATCGAGTTATTTTTGATAAATCACATTGCACAATTGAAAGCACAAATGATCATAAAGCTTTATTCGTTGGTAATCGCCATCATAATGTTTATGTTTTTCATCTTAATGATCTCTATGCTAGTGATGTTAAATATTTATATGTTAATAATGAAAATAGTTGGTTATGGCATAGAAGACTTGGTCATACTCATATGGATTTAATTGCTAAACTTTTGAGAAAGGATTTGGTCATTAGACTTTCAAAAATTAAATTTGAAAAAGATCATCTTTGTAGTGTTTGTCAACAAGGAAAACAAACTAAAATATCATTTAAATCAAAATCTCATATTTCCACAACTAGACCTTTACAACTATTGCATATGGATTTATTTGGTCCCTCAAGGACATCTAGTCTAGGTGGTAAACGTTATTGTCTTGTTATTGTTGATGATTATTCAAGATTTACATAGGTTATGTTTTTAGCACACAAAGATGAAACCTTTTCTTCTTTCACAAAACTCTGTCGTAGAATTCAAAATGAAAAAGGCTTTCTTATTACTAATATTCGAACCGACCATGGTAGAGAACTTGAAAATGAGAAATTTGAATTGTTTTGAGATGAACATGATGGGGGAGCTAAATTATTTCCTTGGGCTTCAAATCAAACAATGTAAGGATGGAATTTTTATCAACCAAGCTAAGTACACAAAAGAACTACTCAAAAAGTTTGGTATGTATGACTCAAAAATAGTTTGAACACCTATGAGTACATCCATTAAGCTAGACAAGGATGAAAAATGTAAGTCCATTGATCAAACAAAATATCGAGGTATGATCGGCTCACTTCTTTATTTAACTGCAAGTAGACCCGATATTATGTTTAGTGTTTGTATGTGTGCTAGATATCAATCAAATCCTAAGGAATCACATCTCAGTGCTGTTAAAAGAATTTTTAGATATCTTGTTGACACTCAAAATTTGGGACTGTTTTATCCTAGAGGTGTTGCATTTGATTTAATTAGTTACTCGGATGCCGACTTTGCCGGTTGCAAACTTGATAGAAAAAGCACCAGTGACACTTGTCACTTTCTTGGTAACTCATTAGTATCTTGGTTTAGCAAAAAATAAAATTATGTTGCTTTATCAACGGCCGAAGCTGAATATATAGCTTTTGGAAGTTGTTGTGCTCAAATACTTTGGATGAAACAACAATTGGAGGACTTTGATTTGCATTATGATCATATCCCTATTAAATGTGATAATACTAGTGCCATCAATTTAAGCAAAAATCCAGTTCAACACTCGCGAACAAAACATATTGAAATTTGATATCATTTTTTAAGAGATCATGTTCAAAAAGGGGATATTGTACTTGAATTTGTAAACACTGACAAGCAATTAGCGGATATTTTCACAAAACTCCTAAGCAAGGATCGCTTTAATTTTATTCGTGGCGAGCTTGGAATGTCGATTTCTACTTAAAAAGTTTTGTTATGACTGTGAAACTTGAATTTTTGTTAAAATGATATATGTGTATTGCTATATTGATATGGAAACATTTATATTAGTTGAATGCTTTCAAGTCCTTCATACATTTATTCTCCTTAATAGTTTGCTATTCTCAACTGAGTAATTTTTTTTTTTTTGGTTCTGCATCTTAAGGTAAAATTAACTTTGCATACATTGATTTTTTTTTTTTAAACCCTCATGGTATTTTTTTTACATTACCATTCCAGCAACACCAACGTCCCATTAAGTTTAATTTCTGCTGATATTATTTTATTTTGATTTTTTTTTATTTTTTTATTTTGCTATTAGGCTTAATTTCTTTTATTTTTATTTTTTTCTCATTATTATTTTTTGTTTGGGCTTAATTTTCTTTTCTTTTTTTCTGCTTTTTAATTTCATTTTTCAGTACTTAAACATAACCACAACAACAAATCAAAATACAAATATTTACATTAAAAAAAAAAAAAAAACACCCTTTATTTTTTTTTTACGGCCACACGCCGATCAAAATAAACATAAAAAAAAAAAAAAACCCTTCATTTTTTTCGGGCCACACGCTGATCTTACTTACTCGCCTCTTCTATCATTTTCTTCTTCTTTTTATCACCTTGGAAGACCCTTGACGCCCCTACCCCCGTGCTTTCGTCGAGAGCGACGACTCCCTGCTGACTATCAAAGGCCAAGAACGACGTTGCTCCAAATCGAGCCATGGATGTGGTCTTCCATTTAAGCTCTTTATTTTTGGCCTTTAGTGCACCTATCTCTACTCGTGCATCCTTGTACATGCGTTGGAGCAGAGAGAGTTGGGCGTTGACCTGGTGGAGTTCACTCGTTTTGTTCTGCAGTCGATGAGTCAATTTTGTGACTGCAGTCCCCGTCTCCATACAGGACGTTAGTGTGAAATGATTGGCTTCAATGTCTAATTGAGCTGTCATTATTTGCTCAATCGACATCATAGGAAGGTTGGGAAGAGTAGGAGTCGGGGCACTCGACCCAGCAGCGCTTACGGGATCATTCAGGTCCGGAAAGAGAGTAAGGGGACGGGACGAGGCCATGTAGTAGAAGAGAGAGATGTAATTGAAAGGAGCGTCGTTTTTGGCAGCCTTTCTGCTTTGCTCCGTCTCTCTGTTCTGTCTCTCAAGGAAGAAGAAGATCGAAGAAAATGATGAAGAAGAGATAGAAGAGAGTGAGGTGAAGAAGAAGAAGCAGACGAGTGTGATTAAGAAGAAGGCTGAAGAGAAGAAGACAAGGAGGGAGAGCTAGCCGAGGCGAGCGGCAATTGAGGAGAGCTACTTTTGTTGGCCAATGAAGCAAAAGCCCAGACGCGTGGCAACCGCGTTTTGCGAAAAAAGAGAGAGATGCGGGAGAGTTGTATGTGTATATATATTGTATAGCTATGTAATATATATATATCTTTGTTGATTGACCGTTGATTGACCCGTCTCGCTTTTGTCGGTCAGCTGACGCAAAAGCAAGGACGCTTGTCCGACGCGATTTTCGACGAAAACAAGAAAGGCGCACGAATCGTATATATATGTTTTTGAATTGTATAGATGTCATTTATCACTTTCATTTTCCTCCTCCTCCTCCAGATTCTGACCCATGATTTCCTTTTGATAATGTCGCAGGGGGAGAAAACTTATGATATTATGTATTATGGTATTATTTTCAAATTATGGTATTATTTTCAAACTAATATGATGTTATATATTTATAGTTTGATATCTTAGTCTTATATCATGTCTCTAATTAAAGCTTATTTATTACACATGTGCTAACCTATGTATTTAGAAATGAATTCAGGGAGCATGACTTTTCTTACTCCCAAATCAAATCAAATCAAAACATCATTGTGTGCCATCATTGAAAAGGGGGAGATTGTTAGACTTATTTATTTTGATGATTTATTTAATTATGTTTTTAATTTATTTGGAAGAGAAAAATAGAATCAAAATTTATTTTGATGATTTATTTGAAAGAAAAAAATAGAATCAAAATATTTTGATGATTTACTTGAAAGAGAAAAATAGAATCAATATTTATTTTGATGAGTTTATGTTTTAATTTATTTGAAAGAGAAAAATAGAATCAAAATTTATTTTGCCCCATTATTTCTCACCTAAACCTTTATCCTAAATGTTATTAGAATGTATTTAATATTTGATTAAATCAAGAGTTCAAATAACCCAAAACAGAGGTTCAAAAGCCCAGCACAACAGTAGTTCAAAAGGTTCAAGTGGAAGATATTCAAATTAGTAATGATGGAGTGGAAGATATTCAAACGATCGCGATTGGTAGCTCAAGATTTTTGGCTCGAAATTGACTCGAAAAAATGAGAGAGAAGAAGGAGGAGGAGGGAGAGGCTGGAGGAGGGGCGGAGGAGAAGGAGGATGAGGGACTGGAGGGGGCCAACATATTGGGGTGGAGGCGGAGGCGGAGGCGGGGGGGGCGGAGGCGAAGGAGGGGCGGGGGGTGGGGGCTGCGAGGCAGTGGCTGCGACGACGATCGGCGGATGCGGGGCTGCGACGATCGGGCAGAGGCGACGGTGGGCGGAGGGCTGCGACGGACGACCTGCCTCCTCTCTCTCTCTCTCTCTCTCTCTCTCTCTCTTTCTCTCTCTCCCTCTCCCTCTCCCTCTCCTCTCCCTCTGTTTCAGACAGCATGACGAAGAAGAAGAAGAAGAAAAAAAAAAAAAAGACAGCCCAAAACGACGTCGTTTTGGGCTGTCGAGCCAAAATTGAGCCATGAATTCGAGCTACCAATCATTTTCGATATTCAAATTAGTAATGATGGAGTGGAAGATATTCAAATTAGTAATGATGAAGTACAACGGCTATAAATTCAAATGAATACGACGGTTATAAACGGCTATAAGTTTCATTATATATACCAAAGCCTCTAATGTAAACAAGTTACAAAAAATTAGAAAATATTCATTGATCTATAATCACTCACATCTATTCTCTGAAAAATTCTTTGAGGAGTGTTCTTCAATTTTTGTTTACATCCTCTTTCAGAAATTATATACTGAGACGTATAGCTTTAAGCCCATCTTTCCTGTGTGAGGTTTAGAGAAAAACGAGAGTTTCATTTTTATATCTATCTTTGAGAGATAATTCTTGTAGCTTTCTGTGAAAGCAAAAACACATTCTTTTCAACCTTGTAAGAGTGTAGTACACTCAGTATTCTTGACTTAGAAAGTCTGTGTAAAATCTGTGGAGGATTGTTCCATTTGTAAAGAGGTTGCTAGCACCCCCATGAAGCTAGAGCATAGTGGAAAATCTCAAGTGAAGCTTGAGGAGTGGACGTAGGCCGAGTTGAAGTCGAACCACTGTAAATTTGTATGCCTTTCTCTCATTTATCTCTTTATTTTATTTAAATTGCTGTAGCTATATTTCACATTTTCACTGTGCTAAAATCATTAACTGACATAGTTGTTAGAACACTTGTTTTAATTATTTTTATTTCATTAACTATATTTATCTATTATGCTAGTCATAATTTTTATTAGGGTATTATTAATTTTTAATTGTAAAAACCTAATTCACCCCCCCTCTTAGGTTGTCTTTTGGGTAACAATTGGTATCAGAGCCTAGACTCTTGTTTTAGATTTAACCATCTAGGAGTTTCGATCCATGGCAACCTTAGCTGAAGGACAAGCCACAAATAGGCCACCATTATTTGACGGAAACAACTATAGTCATTGGAAGGATAAGATGACCCTATACTTACAAGCCACTGATTATGCCATATGGATTATTGTCACCAAAGGTCCAAAAATTTCTACCAAATTAGTAGACAATATTAGTGTACCTAAAACTAAAGATGAATGTGATAAGAGAGATCATAAATTATTGCAAGCCAATGCTAAAGACAAACTCACCCTTGTTTGTGGATTAGACTCTAAGGAGTATAATAGAATTTCAAGTTGTGATTCGGCAAAAGAAATTTGGGACAAACTTGAGGTAACGTATGAAGGTATAAACCAAGTGAAGGAATCTCGTATTGATATGCTTGTTCATAGTTATGAATTGTTTAAAATGAACTCTAATGAATCTATTTCAAGTATGTTTACTAGATTTATTGAAATTGTAAACTTTTTGAAATCTCTTGGCAAAACTTATACTAACAGTGAGTTGGTAAGAAAAATTCTTAGGTGTCAATGGGTTAAATGCTACCTTCTCAAAGGAAAAGTTTTTGGAAGGTGAAGGCTTCCTCTGACCCCTCCTGGGTTTGGAGGAAGATTTTGGCACTTAGACCCATTATTCATCCCCTAATCAAGCATGCTATTGGGGATGGTCTGAACACTTTCATGTGGTATGATAATTGGCACCCCTTTGGCTCTTTGAGGGATAAGTTTGGGAAGAGAATAATGTATGACACTAATCTCAATAGTGAGTCCAAAGTTAAGGAGATTGTCTGTGACCAAGTTTGAAAGTGGCCCACTGCTAATACTTGGGAGGTTAGGGATCTTATTGATAATACCCCTGATACCTTACAGCCTGGCCATGAACCTGATAAGGTCATTTGGACCCCTGATAAGCATGGTTCTTTCTCTATCAATTCCACTTGAAATATTTGGAGGAAAGCTTTTACCACTGTTCCTTGGGCTTCTTTGATCTGTGGTCCTTGTAATATCCCTAAGACTAGCTTTGTGACTTGGATAGCTGTCCAAGGTAGACTCACAACTAGTGACAGGATTGTGTTGTTTGGCATTGATCAGCCTTCTGTCTGTGTTTTTTGTAATTGAGATTGTGAGGATCATTGTCACTTGTTTTTCCAATGCCCATTCTCTGAAAGAGTGTGGACTGACCTGTAGTCTAAGATTGTTGTTTCTTGGCCCAATCTGCCTTGGCCTGATCTAGTAACTTTCCTGTCTCAACAGATTAAGGGTAAGTCTTTGAAGGCCATTATCTCTAGACTTGGGTCTACTTGTACTGTCTATTACTTGTGGTTAGCTCGAAATAATAGAATTTTTAACCAAGCCTTAATAACAGAAGAGGTGGTTATTAAATTGATTGTGGACATGATTAGGTTCCGTATACTTTCTTTTACTAACTTGAAAAACTGCCTTAGTGATAGATGGTTGTTGAATACCTGGAGTCTCCCTCAGTCTATCTTAAATGACCATATAAGCGTGGAAGGAGGCACTAGAAGAATGAGGAATAATGGGAGTTCAGTAAATGTGGGTTGAGTGAAAGTGAGCAAGAGTGTGTGTTTTCTAATGTTTTGTTTCTTGTGTAGCTCAGTGTTTGCTGGAATGAAGATCAAGTATAACCAATGTAGGTTGAGGGATGTGATCACATCTATAATGCCAACCTATCGCTGCCCATACAGTTTATTTCTAACATACTACATATATAGCCATACTTTATCTATTTTGTAGGTACAAGAGGTTATGAAGGTTTATGTTGCAACCATGCTGTGTGGGTTGAGTGATGGGAACTTATATATTATGTGCTTGTCTTTTCTTGCCGAGTGTTGTGAGCTTCTAAATAGAGGGTTGAATGATGTGAGCATTTATGTTATCTATGTTGGTGATTGTGATTTGGAAAAACTGCATATGGTAATACAACCTTATTTAATTAAGGTGTTCTTGAGTAATATCTTATATCGGACAGGATTTATTAACATAAAGTAGAAGGAAGCTGCAAGTACAGATGGCTGCTGGGAACGCCTAAAGTGTGAAGAAAGTTTTACTTATATTTGTATATATTTGTCTAGTGCTAGTTTATGTCTAGATAGGACCTTTTTTGGCCTACCTTTGCGGGCTGTGCTAGGGATTGCTCCTGAAATGTGTTTTTCTTTGTTTTGGGTGGTTGAGAACGTCAAATATGTTCATGTTCAACATACAGTCTGTATGAGGTTCCTGAACATATTAAAATCTTTTAATCTGAACAGATGGTCAAATTTTTTTTTTTTTTTTGGTTGATTGCCATGGTGGCTATGAACAGGTGAATACATATTCTATTCTTTTTGTGGTGGCAGTTTTTTGCTGTGTTGGTAGTCCTGAACAGGTGGGCTGTTTTGCTTTGTTTTTTGCTATGTCTGGCAGTTTTGTATAAGATCTGTTAGGGCCCGGGGCATGTTCCTTGTATTTGTGTATCCTCTTGTCTTTTAATTTATGACTTATTCACGCAAAAAAAAAAAAAAAAATTTAAAAAATTAAAAAAAAAAAAAAAAAAAAGCTTCACAGATAGCTTGATAGCAAACCAATGGATCAACAGCTCACGGTGCGTGACTTACACAAACATAACAGATACATATACTGAAACACACGCTTGGATCATACAACTCAATTCATTTTGTTCTTAGTGTGTTTCTAGCTTTTATCCTCATTATTATGTCTTAATCTTGGCCTATGAATGCCTAGGATGCAATGAGAATGCCAAAATATGCTGTTCAACACTTAGTCAAATTAATGAAAACAGGGGCCTCGCTCGAGCGCAACTTCCTTTGCTCGAGCAGAGGCTCAAAAACCTGAGTGGTCGCTCAAGCATGACTTCAATCGCTCAAGCGGTTTGCAAACTTTGCAAAACTATTGGTTGCTTGATTTTTCCGCTCACCGCACGTTCAACGGTCGCTCGAGCGTGAGACTGAGGTCTTCGCTCGAGCACAATTCTTGTTGCTCGAGCAGGTTACAAAAATTGTAAACTTCTGGGAGCATGCAATTTATGCTTGAGCCAACTTTTGGTCGCTCGAGCGAGAGTGCAAAATAAAAAATGGTCGCTCGAGTGCAGGTTCTGTCGCTTGAGTGGAGAGACAGAATCTGGAATTTCTAAATTGCTCTTTCAAGCTCAAAACTCAAATTTAAAGCTGAAATTCATGATCCTTAGAGCCAAAATTGAAGGAAACTTGAACAAACTCGATAAACTTCTTGAATTCAAAATCATTTTGCAAAATCAAGCCCAAAAGTGTTGATAATTGTGCAAAATTAAACTCAATCTTTGAAAGCATAACATATATGCAATGGATTGAATTTAAACCTTCCAAACCATAATCAAATGAGGTCAATTGATGGAAATCGTGGTAAACTCTCCAAACTAAGGTAGAATTAGGACATGCATGTAAGAATTCTTAACAATTAAGCTCAAAATGGAAGAAAATGTGTATACATGCATGGTATGTTCTTTTTCCCTACCTCATTAACCTAATTCTCTTGAATTCATGAGCTAGACATCATAATTGTACCATCTAAGGGTTGAACTCTTACCTAGGCTTCCCAAGGTGTGAGCTAGAGGCTTAATTCTTGAGTCTCTAAGTCCAATGCCTTCAATTCTTAGCAATTCCCTTAGCTTGAACTTAATTCCTCTCCAGAATGGTTCTAAGCTCACTCTTCCTCACGTTTGGAGCTCAAGGAGGATGAAATGAAGGTGCAAAAATGATCTTAAGGAGTTAAATAAGCCTTATAGACTTGATTAGGGAATTTAATCAATTAAGCTTACCACTAATCAAATGGACACTATTTTATTCTAATTAATTCATTCTGAATCGAATTTCAATTGAACTTACCATAAATTCTTAAAAATTCTAAATAACTCATATATCAAGTCAATTTCATAATCGGATGCCGATAAAGTCTTCAATTTGCAGAATAAGACGGAAACACAAATAGATCTTCCTACAATAGACAGATAAAAACACAAATAATGCAACACACATGCAATTAATTTAGAATTTCATCTTAGTTACTTATTGAGCATACTTAATCATGGTTTAACAGTTAATCATAGATTGGGATTATTACAACTGAAATGCAAATATTCAAAAAATTCAGACAAGTCCAAATTCAAAGGATGTAACATTGCTAATTACAAAAATACATATAATTTTCCAAAAAAGTGAATACATACATAAAAGAAAAACCTAATAAAGTACATAAATACTAGACACTTTTTAAAGAGGTATGTATTGAAAGAATTTGTTTGATAATCCTTAATTGGTGAGGTTATTTGACCTTTTTAGTTTAATAAATCAAAAATTCATTTTTATCATTTATCACACATTAAGGTATTGTTGGGAATTGACTTTTTTTTTTAGTGATTTTTTGATTTTCTTTATTAAAAAAAAAAACTACAAAAAGGTAAGGAAATTGCTAGAAATTCCAAAAAATTGACCAAAAATTCTTCCAAATGCTTTACATAGGTGTAGGACACAAGAAATTGTTTGTTGCCCTAGGGAAAAATCTAGGTGGTGCTCCAACTTCACTATTATTGGTTGAAACAGTGAGTCCCACTATTTATTTTCCCCTTTGGGGAGACAATTGGACACTTGTCCAAATATGAATGAAGAGGAGCAATGAATAATTTCTCATAGGACACAGCCCCATATGAGACGTTTGATAAAATTGGTTAATCTTTTGGAGTTTTTAGCAAAAAGTAAAGAGAATTAGTTAATTTTTTATATTGATTTTTTGACTTATTGACTTAAATATACACTTGCCTAACAAGGTTTAAAATATTAATTATTGAATAATTCTACACATACTAACAATCTTACTAAAAATACAAGAGGCTAAATTTGATTGGTTGTCAAAACAATGTTGGGTAAATTATGCAAATGGTCCCTATAGTTTGCACGATGTGCCAATTTGGTCTATGTTATTTTAATCTGCTCAATTTTGCCCCTATATTAACGGATTGTGTCATATTAACCCAATAAATAACGGCTCTTAAGTTTGGTGGACGGAAAGTTGTCACTACTCAAACGATGTGTCAATTTGGTCTCTGTAGTTTACATGATGTGTCAATTTAGTTAATATTGTTTTAATTTGCTCGATTTTGACATTGACCAAATTGACACATCGTGTAAATTATAAGGACCAAATTGACAAATCGTTTAACTTTTTGTCCACTAAACCTAACAGCCATTATTTATTTAACTAATATGACACAATCTGTTAAATTAAGAGACAAAATCGAACAAATTAAAACAACCTGGATCAAATTGACACATCGTGTAAATTACAAAGACCGTTTACATAATTTACCCAAAAATGTTTGTACATGTATATTTTTAATAAAATTGTTAGTAAAATTTATGTAAATATAGTTTTACTCCTAATTTTTTCTCTAAAATAAACGTGAAAGTTGAAAATTTTGAGATAAATTATTTTGATCCCCATAGTCTAATTTAAATTTTATTTTAATTTAAATAATTTGATCTTTATCTTTACAGTTAAACTTTTTAAAAATTTGATAAATTTAAAAAATATTTTCGCATTTGTCAGGTGTTAAAGAATAATAAATAACTATCATTATTTATTCCCTTCTAAAATAAGCCAAAAATCAAACAATGGACTTATTTTGGCTCCACCCATTAATCTTATGCTCGTGAATTTTTTGGAGTTGTTCAAAAAGCTCTTTGCGTCATCTGTTAATCCTATGCTAAATCACAAATGCAAGTTTGTATTTAGGGATAGGACTGTCTCCGGTCCATAATCGAAGTGGACAATATAGTCCGGCTTAATGGGTTCATTTTTTTTTTTAATTTTCGTTTTTTTAATTTGAACCGTTCACATTTTAGGGTTCGTCGAGTACATTATCCTTACAAAAAATAAATTCAATCAGATAACGAAAACCAAGTGTTGGAATCAATTTTATATGAACTGTTTATTTTCTCACATTCCATTTTTTTTTATACAAAACTGATCTAAACACAAGGTTGCCGTTATCCGATAGACTTGATTTTTTACAAGAATGATATATTTGATGAACCCTAAAATGTGAACAGTTCATATTATCAAAATAGGACTCAAAAATGGACTTACAAGGTCTAACAACACCTCTCCAATCCGATTAGTCCTATAGAGGGCTGAAGAGAAGCCATGGTGTTGTATTTATCATAGATTTTTGGATCTTTAGGGACTAAAAAAATAAATCTAAATTTGTACTAAAAAATTGTATTATATAGTTGAGATTTATTTCAAGTTTGGTCTTCCTATCTAATAATTGAATTTGAAAGCCACATTACTTTTTTAAATAAATTTCTTAATAATTTTTATGAGTTCATATATTCCCTATGTGAAAATTACTCTTTTCAAATGTACAAAGTGTGTATCAACTGTTAAAATCTTGTCCTAATGCCAACTGTTAGTCTAGACTTATCAGTACTCTTTGTCATTTTTAAGTGAGAAAAATATATATATATATATTATATTGTGACATTTGTGTATACAATATGTATAAAGTGAATATAATCCAAATATCAATATTATT
Source organism: Camellia granthamiana (assembly GCA_036172215.1). NCBI lineage: Eukaryota > Viridiplantae > Streptophyta > Magnoliopsida > Ericales > Theaceae > Camellia > Camellia granthamiana. The sequence continues at coordinate 50,172,424 of CM069916.1, read as the reverse complement.
TAACATCAACGGCTAATAATTTAAGTAAATTTAATATTTTTTATATATTTATGTGTACAATTTGTCTCCGGGTTGCTTCAGTTATTCAATGTCTTTGTCCAAATTCAACTCAAATTTAATTTGGGTATCTTAATGTGTCCAAACCTGCACTCAATTCAAAAATATGTTGCATATATCCTAAAAAGTTTTAGAATGAGCTCATGTGCTAGAGTTGCTGGTGAGAAATTATTTGGTAGGTCTGGCCTACTAGGTGGTTGTGTACATCTTATAATAAAAAGAAATATAATCAATTTTGAAAAATCTAGAAATTCCCTAGATATTGATTTGTGATTATGTATCAATTTTAAGCATTAAATAACAATCCCAATCAAACAATTAAGACAAATTGATACAACGATTTTAACGTGAAAAAATCACAATTGGAGCACCTCCAATTGTGATAAAAAATCATGGGCCAAAGCCACAAAATAATCCACTAAGAAGACAAAAGGAATCACACAAGTGTACTCTCAATTACTTAGCGAATCCACCCCCGAATTGAACCTACTCCTATATGCCTCTTCCACCACGATCTTCACCTCAGAATTGTCTTTCCCAATGTTGAATCCACAACGTTGATGTCGAATCCACAACGATGAGCCACTCTAGAATCCACTAAAGCTTCTGACTTGAATTCCCTAGAATCCACCGAAGAAGAACACACTCCTTTGTATAGAAGAAACAAACAATCTTTTGATGTATACTTCTTAAACCATGAGTTGAATATTCAATCAAACATCAAAGAAAACTAACAAAATAACCCCAGAAGAAAACCCTAGAACCCTCAAAGAAGATCTGGAAGCCGTACCTTAAAATCTAACTAAAACACATATTTATAGAAAATTGAATCGCGATCTCTGCTCGAGCGTAGGAATGGCCGCTAGAAAGAACTTTGCTTGAGCGCAGAAAAGTTCGCTCGAGCGTAAAATCCCAACTCCTAGTACTTTTGCAGACATGTCAAATTTCTGTAACCAAACATTCTTCGCTTGAGCGGACAAGCAACCTTAACTGCATTTTTACTTTTTGCTTCGAGGGTGCTGCCCCTCGACCCTGCCAGGGCGCTGCCGCCAAGGGGTGCTGCCTCTTGTACCCCCGCGAGTTGACCGGGCAGCTTGATCCTCAACATAGTCAGCAAAGTGGCAATTATGAAAGAATTAACTTCTGAAACATCTCTGTAAAGCACAATTTGGGTTGGATTCGCATCTAAAACTCATAGCCTCACTGAAATAAAAGATCGAATACAATTACAACTGAGAGGAGTTTTGTAAAACGGGATTGCCAAGAATAAAAACCTAACAAATTTGTCTAAAAATGTAGGAAATAAAGTAGAAAAAATTAGTTACATAGCCCAATACACTTAGAAAGGCAGACCACAGAGGATAAGGTCTGATCTACTGGATAATTTATGCCTCCAAGGGTTCAGTAGGTTTGGTTTGGCTTGGTTTAGGGGATTTCATGATGTCTAGGAATCCATGGAATTTTTCTACTACCCTTTGATGTTACACTCTGATTTTAATGTAATTTTGAAGACTTATAGCTTGATGATTTACAAATGGGATTGTTTGTTGCAATATGTCTTGTGTTAAGAAATGGGACTGTCTGTAGAATTGCAAGTCTTCGACTCTACACATTTTTTGCGTTAGACCATGTTGGTTTGGGATAACACATATAGATTTGTTCATTTCTCGTTTTGGTTTTGCTTTGGTCTCTTTGGTACCAAAAAAACTACATTTTTTTTTTTTTGGGTAAAGGTTTTTTGAATTTTTGCTTTGATTAATTACATACAACAAAAGCCACAAGAAAAGAAAAGAAAAAAAAAAATCAGCCGCAATTCATAAATAAATTGAAGAAATATGAGAAATATTTTATTATTATTATTATAGAATTAAAGCCTATCCCTTTTTAATCTTTAACTCTTGCTTACAATGAACCATACCTACTGAGAGGGTAATTTTATACCTAAATTGGGCCGAGCTGGGTAAATGGGCCGAGCTGGGTAAATGGGCCGTTCTTTGGGCCGCAGTCAGAAGGGCTAGATGAAAAGGGCTTGTAGGTTAACCCAGTCCTAGTAAGCCCTATTGTTATCCCGGTCTAGAGAGGCTTGTTGTTATCCTGGTCTGGGAGAGATTTGTGGGTAGCTCGGTCACCGCACTTGGAGTTAGCCCGGTCATGGCGTATTGTGGTTAGCCCGGTCAAAGCCTGGCTATTTGTTAGCTCGATCAGGACCTTGATGTTTGTTATCTCGGTCTGAACATACCATGGTTATTACTGGAGAAAACGGGGTAAGAGCAGTAAATGGAAGAGCCGAGCTAAAGTTAGCTCGGTCTAGTCTGCGGCTTAGCATAGCCATGCTTACCTCGATCATATTAGAATCCGACCATGGTAAAACCATCTCACTTGGTTTAAGCAGTGAGGGGGGTGTTGAAGGATAAGCATTATCTTTCAGGAATGTGATTCTTAGGAGGACTCTACATGGAGGAGTAAGAGTCCTACTTGGATTGAGCCACACGGAACCTATAAAAGCTCATAACATCACCTTTGGAGAGGTAACGCAACTTTGATTCCCGAATACACAGAACTTTTGTCTATTTGTCTATTTTTGCTAACTTAGGCATCAGAGAGGTATCTGGCACACACCCGCTGGCTAGCTCACGTTTGTGTTTTCAGGGAGTAAAGCGACGTCGTACAGAGGAGCGCAATCTTGATCAACAGGATTATACGAGAAGGTTTATTTCTTTCCCGTACACCTACTAATATTTAATACTTAAACAAAACTACGTGTAACTAAACTAGCTTACTCTTAACCGCCATACGATGAAGTAAATTGTTGCTATCGAAAGGTTCAATACTGAAATTTGTAATTTTTTCAAGCATGAAAATTGTCGATTTCTACTGATTTATCTTATTTTTATAAAACCATTTAAAATTGGAGAATTTTGACTTTGTGGTTGCATCCGGAACAGTCTGTTTAGCTTAAGATAAGGCTTCATTGCTGTTCTTAGGCCTTATTGAAAATTCCCAAAACATAAGGGCCAAATTGCAATTTACCCAAAATCAGGGGCCAAACTAAAATTTCTCCAAAATCCATGGGCAAACTAAAATTTTGGAAACTTGTGTCGAAATATTTCTTGTCAGGGATGGAATAATCCATTACCGGTTGCTAAAATCAGCAAGTTTTGCCATCGTGACAAAATATTTAATTGTTAATTGCCAAAATTTACAAGTTTTGCAGGAGAAGATGCGTGTGACGCATGGAGTGTTGACCACTCTCATTAACTTTGATGGGAAGGCGTGATTCACCCTTGGTGTTTGTTTGAGAAGATTTTTTGCGCCATAGAACTCGTATTGATGAGATGTACCTCTTAGTAGGCTCAAAATTGATTTTGAGATGGTTGGGAAAAATCACATATAGTGGTGATTCTATAATATTTTATATGGAATCACATAAAAAAAAATTTAAGTTTTACAAATTTTTATGAAAAAAAATTAAGCTAATGTATTTGAACTTCTCCACCTTCAACTAAAATGAACTTTTGATAAAACACTATCGTCTTAAAACATAAAAAATAAAAATGCATCAACTTTTACAATCATGTTTGACAATGTGTCATTTTTTAGAATTATCACATGATAATCTCATTGTCAATAATATCGAACAGATCCTATTTTTATATACGTGATTAAGCAACCATTCAATTATTGATCTTTCATTTGGTTTGAGTGTTGAAACCAGAAATAATAGAGAATGATTAGGTTCCTAATGAGTTTTGATTTCTAATGTCCCTTCTTTTTTTTTTTCTTTTTTTTTTTGACGAGATCAATAAATTATCAAATAAAATTTTTATCATAAAAAGTAAATAAAAGAAATTAAGGGACTTTTGTTAGGGTGATGAGTAGATGGGATCCTATCACTGTTGGGATCCGGGATCCCCCAAGACCTTTGCGGAAATTATACCAAGCAGAAAAAACATACCCACACTCAAGGAGACACAATATTTAACGTGGTTCGGCCTCAATGCCTACGTCCACGCGAGAGTAGCCGGTTTTCACTATACCAATTTGGAGATTACAGAAAAGATTAAAATAGAGGAGGAGCTCACACTCTCCTCACTCACCCACTCTCCCGTCTCCCTCGCTCACACCGAGGGAGACGGTCTCTCCGCCTCACATCTCAACACCTCTTTGGCTTACACTTTGCTCTCACTCTCTCTCATTTCTCTCCACTCTACCTCACCATATATACACATACAATGGAGGAGAGGAGGGCTGGCCAACACATGGCCAGCTTGTGCCAACTCTCATTCACATGGCCAAAGAGACTTTGTTGTTGGCTTCCTAACATGTTTTGCAGCATGTTCCTCATGGCCAGCATGTTGGTGCTTTGCTCACATGGGTGATATCCCTTTGGTGAGTTGGCCATCACCCCTCACATGGGTGATGTCCCACAAATCACCCCCTCAACCCATGTGAGGTGATCCACGGCACATATGCTGTTAATCTTGTCACGCCCAAATTTCAGCATAGTTAGCTTCTCCTCACTGAGATGTTTGCACCCCCTGAAGCTAAAGATAACACAGCAGAGATACAAGAGAATGAGGGAATCCTACATCCTCAATTCAACTCATACCACTCTGATTTGGAGAGAGCCTCTGCTCCTATCTCCCCCAGATCTCTTCCACGCTTCCTGGCTTGGATGCCTTCACTTGCTATGCTTGAACTTGCGTAACCAAGATATCCGACACCCCCTGATTGGATGTCCTGCACCCCTTGCTGGGATGCCCTTGACTGTTATGCATTACCTTGCGGACTAGTCATTGGAGCAATAGAAAACTCGTCGTTTATCCCATCAACGTCCTCTGTCTTCTTTGCTCGGAGCTTTTCCTCTGAACTATCGGCCTTTGCCTTCTGCACTGCTGAACAACCTCCTAGCGTTTCCATGCGCTCGTTGTCTGTGCCTGTGCAATCCTTGATGTGCTGTCCAGTAGATTGATGGTTGACAGTAGCTCCATCTGTCAAAGCATCGTCAGCTATGCAATTCCCTGCATAGTGCCCGCACCCATGGCTTCTGGTCTCCCTGCGTCGAGCTCGCCTGAGAGATCCGCATCAACTCTATCCTCCGCTGCCATGGAAGAAACCACCATAGAAGAAAAAAGACTTGCCACTCGTTGGCGTGCACTCTTGCGTTTGTCTCAATTTCTCTGTCTGGAAGTTCCTGTGAACTTTCAACAACCCGCTGCTGCACACTCTTCTTGCGCCTCTGTACGACACTGTACCCTTGCACTACTGCACGTTTGCATTTGTGCTCCTGCGCTTAGTATGCTCCTCTGCAACTATTGTTCTACATGTCCACTTATCACCAGTACTTACTCGTATACAGTAGCTCCAACAGCCACAGCATTTCCCTGAGCCTGAACTGGTTGCCAAATCATCTATCCGTCGATGAATGGTCTTCTCTTCTGATTGAACCAAATCCTCCGATGACGTCAGCAACCAGGAAAGTTCCCAGGAAAGACTGGTGGGGTCACACCCGGTCCCACTTAAGAACCAGTCTCCTTAGACACTGTCTTTTTGACAGAACTTTCCTAGACATTGTTGATCTTGAGATAATCATACCTGCAATCCTCTGATCGCCCCTGACCAATCCTGATCTCCCTCGATCTGCCATTTAATCAAGCCTGATCTCCTCTGGTCTTCAATGATCTATCTCGAGTTGTACCTGGTTGTCCAATCTGGTTAGAATCTGCCCATTCTAACCCCTTCAGTGAATCCGTAGCGTTCCACAATATCCGGCAACCTTCCTTCGAGTATTGAAGATGACAAACTCCCATGTTTTGACAATCTTTCCAAACCGTTCAGAATTTCACCATTCTGACCTCGCGGTTGCGTCCGGAACGGTCCGATTAGCTAGGACCAACCTTCGCTGCATTTCCGGGGACCTCACTGAAAAATATCCCCGAAAGCTGGGCCACACCACAATTTTCTGAAAATTCTGGGCCAAATTGCAATTTTCAGAAGTTCAGGGAATATTCCGTGTACCAACAGAATATTCCGTCCACTGCACCCGATGCCGTCCGTCCCTTTTATCTGCCTTCTTTTTACAAAAACTCCGTCTCCAAAATCTGACCATACGGATGTGTCCGGAATACTCCAAATAGTCGGAAACCACTATTGGATTGCCAAAAACGGACTCCAAATGGCTTAGATCTAGCCAAAACATTCTGTACGCCTCAGATCTGCGGCTGCACCATAGCCGCGAAGCACTGGATCCCTCCCTGCTTCTGGTTGACTGGTCAACACCTCTGCTGACGTGGCAGCCACGTGGCTGCTGGCTTGGCAGACACGTGGCAGTTCCTGCTACCGTGGCGCTGACGTGGCCTACCACGTGGCGCTGAGCTGGCTTGCCACGTGGCGATGAGCTGGCAGATGACTGGCAGACACGTGGCACCATCCTGCTTGCGTGTCTGCTGACGCGGCTGCTCACGCGACCTGCGTGTGGGCCTGCGCGTTCCGTACACGCGCCTCACCTTCTTCCTCTGGCCGTGCGTGCAACGCGTGTCTGAGACTGGGCCAACGCGCCGGTTTCTTCACGGCGCGTGTGGGCGCGTGACGCGATTGGGACTCACGCGCCAATTTCCAGGGGCGCGTGAGGGCGCGTTCTAGCTCCTTTGGGTGTCTGCTTTATATTTCTGGACTCTTCTCGTCGAGCCCTTGCTCCTGGTATACTCAAAACCTGATTTCGAGCAATCCGATTTCTGGGCAGTTTCGGGGAACACACTGTTTTTGTTCCGAAACGCCACCGACGAGGCTCTGATACCAATTGTTGGGATCCGGGATCCCCCAAGACCTTTGCGGAAATTATACCAAGCAGAAAAACATACCCACACTCAAGGAGACACAATATTTAACGTGGTTCGGCCTCAATGCCTACGTCCACGGGAGAGTAGCCGGTTTTCACTATACCAATTTGGAGATTACAGAAAGATTAAAATAGAGGAGGAGCTCACACTCTCCTCACTCACCCACTCTCCCGTCTCCCTCGCTCACACCGAGGGAGACGGTCTCTCCGCCTCACATCTCAACACCTCTTTGGCTTACACTTTGCTCTCACTCTCTCTCATTTCTCTCCACTCTACCTCACCATATATACACATACAATGGAGGAGAGGAGGGCTGGCCAACACATGGCCAGCTTGTGCCAACTCCCATTCACATGGCCAAAGAGACTTTGTTGTTGGCTTCCTAACATGTTTTGCAGCATGTTCCTCATGGCCAGCATGTTGGTGCTTTGCTCACGTGGGTGATATCCCTTTGGTGAGTTGGCCATCACCCCTCACATGGGTGATGTCCCACAATCACCCCTATAAATGCGTCGACCCGATCACATAAAACCTTATGCTCTTACCAATTTGTTGTGTCTAGGTTCAAGAACCAAACACCAATACACACTCACACAATCATTTACCTAATTTCACAATACGCCTATGTCGACGTGCAGTGAATTGCACTATTTGGAGAGAGATTCAAAATTGTTTTCTCACACACCTCACCGCACTTTAAACTTCTCACTCATTTCACCTCATTCTAAACTTCTGCACTCGAAACTTTGAACCCATCCCATACAATCCCAAGGCTATTTATATTTGCAATTAGAGGGCCAAATTACCACAGCCATGGAATAGCCACCAACAAGATTTATAATAGCCACCCTACAACAGATTAGCTCGATTGAATCTCAAGCGCAAATCTATAGCTGCAATTCGCATCGATTCTTTTCTTCTTTTACAACGATGTTTGACTTCAATGCTTTTATGAATCAGAGCTAATAAACAACACTTGTCACTACCGTCGGCTTGGCAACCATGGATATATAATTTTTTAACCATAATGTTGTTCCATGCTCTGCTTCATTACTTAGATTAGCAAGAATATCATGCAACATTTGAGTAAGGAAATTTTTTTTTTTTTCTTTACGCTTTGATTTTTTCATTGAATAATCAGAAAATTATAGTAACATTACAATCTAATTGTTCCCTTCACTTTTCTTCGCAATTTTTTGCGATTATTCAACACAATACAAATTAGACTTACAATTATTGGGCACCACTGTCAATTAAGACAGTTCACTTATCACAGACACGGTATTGATGTTATTCGCATGCCTGAGCCCCTTTGCCTCATTTTCGTTACACCAACTGAACAGATATTGGGGTACGAACAAAGTGCACGGTGTTAAAAGAAGCCAAGGCCAGAAAACCTTCAACAAATGTGTTATTTGGGCTGGTGGGTAGGCGGCTAAATGTCACTTGATATGTCATTTGTTGGTTCACCTCGGTGAAGAAAAGGCTTTTAGGACTGACAGACACATCAACACCTTGAGGTAAACCAAAAAAGAAGCCATAAGACGAATTAGCTTGCCCAACATTTGTCACTGTCCTTGTGTATGTCTGATTGATAGAACCCAATGTGATAGAGAAGGATGGATAATTTAGTTGTGCTTCTGGTATGATTGATACATTCGAGCACTTGCACCGGGCTGCTTGTGATGAGCGTAATCTCTTTGTCCGTGTAACCCAAGCCGCATAGGTAAGGTATGTAATCGACAGGTTTAAGATCATAAACAAGCCCTGGATCAACTGCTTTTGATGGGTTGACATGTCCTGCACCAATGGCAAAGATGTCAGCCGGTAGTAACCTTTCATCAACAATCCGACTGTTTCCCAAGTTTCGCTGATTAGCAGTAGTCATGATTGCAGACTTGATAGCCGCAGGGGGACCAATCTGGATGTTCACTTTTGAGCAAAGCCGCAATGCCACTAAGGTGAGGGCAGGACATTGAGGTGCCGGAAATCATATTGAATGTCGATATTGTGTCTGTCTTGTTTTCGACAGAGACGGGCCATGCGGCTATAATGCTCACACCAGGACCAATGATGTCGGGTTTCAAGATGCCAGGGCTTTCGAAGTTTGGGCCCCTTGATGAGAAGGAAGCAACTGCCGGAGCAGAGAGGTCTCCGATAATGGTGCCTTTAAACATGATTGTGGCCGTAGGTGTTGCTGTGGAATTTATGTAATCTAAGATCCATACTCCAGCGAAATAACTCACATGCGATGCAGGTAGGACGTGAGCATCGGCTAGTGTACTATACCCGTCTTGCTCTGCGTTCATAAGAATCATGGCGGCTCCACCTGCGTCCTTCACCGTCTGCCCTTTGTCAATTCTTGCTATGTTACCACCTCTTTGGCATAACACTACTTTTCCTTTGACATCAGTGTGGTCCAATGATCCGGGTGCGCAGAAGGCAGAGTCTGCACTGTTCATGCCAGCATAGACAAGAGGCAACTGGGTTGATGGGAAATCACTAGGCTGGAATAGGGACTCTCCGTTAAATTGATAATGGTTTCCGAGCACTACCTGGGCTTGTATTTGTCTGTCCAATGTACTTGCACCGACAGTTAGAATCCATGGAGCCTCATTTGATAGCGAAGTGTTGAAGGGGCCTGAGTTTCCAGCAGAGCAACTCACAAATACACCATTTTTTATTGCACCAAATGCGCCCAATGCAATGCTGTCCTCATAAAAAGGCTGGGACGGTCCCCCGAGCGAGAGCGAGAGGATGTCAACACCTTCCTCCACGGCAGCGTCCATGGCAGCCAATATGTCAGTTTCGGCACAACCGAAGTCTCCACAAACTTTGTACATTGCTAAGTGGGCAAGAGGCGCCATCCCCGAGGCGGTCCCATTGGCTTGCCCGAACACATTAGCACCTTCCACAAAGTTCCCGGCAGCAGTACTTGCTGTGTGTGTCCCGTGTCCTTCCTCATCAATTGCCGTGCCCGTTTGACCGCTGATGAAGTTCCTCGCGCCGATGAGCTTGTTGTTGCAGGCTGTCCCGTTTAATTCGCACTTGCCTTTCCACTTGGCAGGTGGAGGAGGCATTCCTTCGTCACTAAAGGAAGGATGGTTTGGGGTAATTCCAGTGTCCAAAAGACCAACAATGACACCCTTGCCATAGTTTGAGCCCAACCAGACACCCAAATTCTTATGCAAGCCCAAGAAGCTGGGACTGTGAGTTGTGTGCAAAGGTAATATTCTTTGGGGCCGAGCGGACACAAACCCTTCAATCTTTTCCATGGCTTGAACTTCCCCAGCTGACAATCTGGCCGCAAACCCATCAACCACATTGTGATAAGAATACACCATGCGAGAAGATGATGGTTGGTTTGAGATTGCAGTGGTGGTGGGTAAAAATGAGTGGTACCATTCTTTAACTTCTTCAGGTCCAGAGAAAACTCTGTTTTCAGGCATGTTTACGAGAACAATGTATGTTTCCAACGTGTTTGGCTCATTGGTAAATCTTCGGAATAGAGTATTCACTTTGTGAGCTGTGGTGGGGTGGAAATTAAACAAGCAAATGAGGCTGAGAATCAACATCAAAGCCATGCTCGAGTTCTTCATGATTGCTGAAGAAACTCGAGAGAATGTTGATGGTTTGTGATAGTCCATCAACAACTCTACTTATATAGATTACCACGCACAGAGAGAGAGATTGGAAAGTCCGATGGCCTGCATTGTGCAAAAAAAATAAAAAAATAAATGTGACAATCTGTGATTAGTTTGATGACAAATTGATTCTGTTAAAGAACAAAGGGGGCGATTAATCTGACGTTTGATTGAAAAAAAAGTACTTCTTGTGGATTAAGTTTATACTTTTGGAGAATTTTGATCAAACAGTGGGTGTATCAACTGTTAATCTGATGCTTATGCAGACTGCAACTTTGGAATTATGCCCGACTTTTGAAAGCTGTTTTAATATACAAGGTTTTCGATGGCATCATTGGCATGAATATTATTATAATTAAGAACTCCATTATTATTATAAAATAAAATTATTTTTTTTAATGTTTGGTTTAATTAAAAATTTTCTATGAAAAATTAATAAGCTAAATACTATCGCTTTTGAAATTTTTTTTTATCATTATTATTTTAGAAATGAGAAATGTTAGATATTTGCAATTTACCCACAATTATGTGGCAAGTGGAGCTAGGGTTTCTATGATGAAGTTTGTGACAAAATCAAAATGTTTCATAACCTATTGTGCGATTGTGGATAAATTAGAAATAAAAAAAAAAATTGAAGTCTCAATATTTCATTAATTTCTTAAATCACTTTATCATTTCCGTTTTTGAAAAGAAAAAAAAAATTTCTTCCAAGCTGAGCCCAATTTGAATAGTGTTATAAAATGGGAAAATTGCAATTCAGCGCAAGTTTTCAAAAAAAAAAAAAAAAAAAAAATACAAATTGGTGGAAAAATTTAACAATTTTAGTAATTAAAGTTATAATTTTTTTTCATCAATTTATAAATATTTTGTAGAAATACCACTTGTTAGCCATTTTCCCATATAAAAACAAACTTATTTTGAATAAATTGAGGTGATACCTGTAATATTTTTTTAAGGTCTCTTTCATAATAGAGTGGGTAGGATATGCACCTCGTTACAATGATTGATCTATCGAATTTGGATACGTCTAAATTGTCCAAATTGCATAAGTTGGAAGACCAGCTTCACCCTTGTCAATTGCTATTGTCATCTTTATCAACCGCAGCTATCACCTTTGTCAACTGGCATCTGTCTGAATGATCGGCTGGACAACCATAATGCACAAATTTAGACAATTTGTGCAAGCTCAAATTCGATGGATGTAACAATGTTTATTACAAAAATACATATAATTTTCCGTAACAGTACATAACATACATAAAAGAAAAACTTAATAAAGTACATATAGTACACACTTTTTAAAGAGGTATGTATTGAAAGAATTTATTTGATAATCAATAATAGGTGAGGTTATTTGACCTTTTTAATTTAATAAATCAAAAAGTCATTTTTATCATTTATCACACATTAAGGTGTTGGTGGGAGTTGACTTTTTTTTTTTTTTTTAAGTGACTTTTTAATTTTCTACACAAATATATATATATAAGGAAATTGCTAAAAAACTCAAAAAAATTGACCAAAAGTGGGACACATGGCCTGTGAGACATTTGGTAGATTTGGTCAATCTTTTAAAGCTTTTAGCATTATTCAAAATGTAAAAGGGATGAGTTGATTTTTTGACTTATTGACTAAAATATTCACTTTCCCAACAAGGTTTAAAAAGTTGAAACACTGATTTTTTTAATAATTCTACACATATTAATAATCTTATTAAAAATCATACTAAAAATACAAGATGTTAAAAGTCATTGGTTGTCAAAAAAAAATGTTTAGACATGTATATTTTTCGTAAGATTGTTAGTAAAATTTTATGTGGATGTAGTATTTCTCCTAATTTTTTCTCTAAAATAAGGGTGGAAGTTGAAAATTTTGAGTTTGACTTAAATTTTATTTTAATTTTTATTATTTTAATTGAAATAACTTGATCTTTATCTTCAATGTTAAACTTTTTAAAAATTTAATAAATTTTAAAAATATTTCCACATTTGTCACGTGTTAAAGAATAATAAATAAATATCATTATTTATTCCCTTCAAAAATAAGCCAAAAATCAAACAATAATGGACTTATTTTGGCTCCACCCATTAATCTTATGTTCAAGAATTTTTTGCAGACAGTTGTTCAAAAAGCTCCGTCATCTGTCAATCCTATGCTAAATCACAAATGTGAGTTTGTATTTATCATAGATTTTTGGATCTTTAGGGACTAAAAAAATTAATCTAAAATTATAATAAGAAATTGTATTTGTGGGGATGTATTTTCTGAATACCAACACGTGGCCGAGATGACACCGAAGTGTCAGCCGAGGTGCCACGTGTCGAGGTAGTTACGCCGAGGTTATCTGCGAGAATGCAGGAGTTCGGGGTTACCGCCGAAGATATCGGAATCCGAGATGATCAGATAAGGGGTAAGAGTCCCAGAATGAAGGAAGACTTCAAGATGGATAAGAATAGTATTCTTAGGGAGTCTATCCTTATCTCTTGTAGAGTCCGGAGTAGGTACTGAATGAGAGTCCATAGAAGTGAGACTTCTAGTGGGACTAGGACAGAGAAAGACTATAAAAGAAGGGCACCCCCGGCGGGTCTAAGGTACGCAATTTGTAGTTTTGAGCAGTAAATTAAACACTTATATTATCTTTGAGATATATTGAGACTGACTTGATCGTCGGAGTTCCCCCGGGTGGAAGAACCACCGCCGGAGCCTTTTCTTTCTGTGCAGATTGCAGGGAGCCATCTATTCTGCCTGTGTTCTACAGCCGATTCACTAAGGAGGGCAGTGTGATCGGAAAATTACTCACACAATTTGGCGCCGTCTGTGGGAAAGAAAGAAGAATAGATGGCCAGTAACACGCAGAAGGAAAAGATTGGGGACGACGCTCCCGCCGGGAGTGGCAGGCCTATCGACCTTGATGTCGAAGGAGACAACCACAACGAAGAAACTCGTGATCAGAATCGCGCAGAGAAAAGCGTCGGCCGAGATGGCGACACAGCAAAGAAAACGGATCGGGGAAAATACTACAATGAGGACGACCTCCAGACCTGCAAAGACAGATGCCTGAGGAGGGACGAAAAAGTAAAGGAGATGGCAAATAAGTTGGCAGACCTTCAATCGGTCGTCAACTTCATGATGCAAAATAACGTGATGCAGCCGCCCTACCCGCTACAGGACACACCAATGCCAGCAGCAAACGCCCAGAAGAAGGGGCAGAAAGAAATCCCCGAAGCACCACAGCACACGAAGAGTGGAAGGCACTCTCACCAACCTTCCAGGGAAGTCGGCCGAGAAGAGAAGAGTCCCGAAGGACATATCGCGAGAGGGAAGCAGACCCCAAAGAACATCGGCATGTTCCGGGGCGGGTATTGTGTTTCGATGCATCCTGCGGGGAAGGGTCGAAAAGGGGCCACCATGAGGCCGAGAGTAGTGCGCCGAAAAGGCTGAAGTCTGGAGACAGCCGGGCTGCAGGGAGAAGTAAAGAAGACTTGAGAGATTACCTCAAGAGGAAGCAAGAGAATGCCGGAGTCGAAGTGACCTCCTTGGTTAAGCCGAGGACACCATTCTCGGTGGAATTGGACAGATTCGTCGCGCCGAAAAGATTCAGTATGCCGAGGTTCCAAATATATGATGGTAAGTCAGACCCTAACTTCCATGTTGGGTTATTTTTGAATTCAATGGCATTATATAGTGAGAACGAGCCGTTGCTCTGCAAAGTGTTCCCTTCATCCTTCGGGGAGATTGCATCGGATTGGTTCCACAAGTTACCGAAGGGGAGCGTGAAGAATTGGGAAGGCCTGGCCGAGATGTTTGTGGCCAGGTTCATAACAAATAAACTTCAGCCATTGAGGGTGGATGCATTGATGGCTCTGAAGATCAGCAAAGACGAAAGCCTTAGGGCTTATGCAAAGAGGTACTATGAGGTGTTCAACAGGATACCTGAATGCAACCAGGAGGTGGCCGTCGTGTCTTTCAAGAACGGCCTGAAGGATGACTGTCCGCTGCGGAAGTCTTTGGCGAAAACCCTGCCAAAAAGCATGGAGGAACTCATGGCGAGAATTGAGAAGTATGCACGAGCCGAGGAAGATACCTCGGGGAACAAGGAGACAAAGACAGAAAAAGTCAACGGCTCGCCGAAGCGAGGCCGAGGTAACAACGGACCCAACAAACAGGAGACGGAGTTGAGGGCCAAGCAAGCAGTGACAACGGTGTTCCGAATTCCGCTCCACAAAGTCCTTGATCAAATTCGGAATCAGCCCTACTTCAGGGCGCCGGCAAGAGCACCAGGAGAATTTATGGGAAGAAACCTTGGTAGGCGTTGTGCCTACCACAATGAGGAGGGGCACCCAACTCAGGGTTGCAGAGCCCTTAAGGCACACTTAGAAGATTTGGTGAGGCAAGGCCATCTGAGAGACCTTGTGGATGAGGCCAAAACGAGGGAGGAACAGGCACGATTGCCTCAAGCACCAGCAGCCCCGCCACCGCCAGCACAGCAACCACAGGCAGGCGGACCTCGGGTGGTTAATGTGATCCACTCAAAGGTGAATGAAAACGACATACGGGGGGAGACACAGAGGGTAAGACACCTGCAGCACGTCAACCAGGTCGGACTAAAAAGACCTCGGCCTGAAGAATGCCAAAGACAGATGATATCTTTCACAGAAGCCGACCTAGATATGGTTCAGCACCCGCACAATGATGCCTTGGTAGTATCCCTCCAGGTTGGGGAGTGCCAGGTGAAACGCATCTTGATTGATCAAGGCAGCTCCTGCGACATCATGTATGTCAGATGTTACAAGGAGCTAGGCCTTCATCCTGATGACATGGATCAGTCGAACGGCCCGATGGTCGGCTTCAATGGAACGCCGACATGGCCATTAGGAGCAACAACCTTGGAAGTACAAGCAGGCACGAAGAAGATCAAGACGGAATTCATTGTGATTGACACGCCCTCGCCTTACAACATCATTTTAGGGAGGCCGTGGTTGCATGCAATGGGGGCAGTTCCCTCAACATTGCATCAACTGCTACGGTTCCTAACAGAACATGGGATTGAGGAAGTTAGAGGAGATCAGTTGCAGGCGAAAAATTGCTCCATGGCAGCAATGAAGTTAACCTGCAGCATTCGGGAACCAGAGAAGGCAGAAGTTGAAGAAGAGGACATGAAGGTCCTAGATGATGTCGGCAAGGAGCCGACCGAGAAAAGTGAAGAAGCATTGAAGAAGATCTTTGTCCAGGAGGGCGATGAAGAGCGTTTCTTTCTTCTCGGCACAGGATTAGCCGAAGAAGAGGAAAGGGAGCTGGAAGCTTTTCTGAGGAAGAATATTGAGGTGTTCGCCTGGACACCTTATGAAATGCCTGTCATTAACCCCGAGGTCACATGTCACAGACTCAACGTTGACAGGTCGGCCAAACCTGTAATACAATGAGCCAGAAGACCGACGTTGATGCACGTCGAAGCAGTGGAGGAGGAGGTGGACAGACTTCTGGAGGCCAAGGCCATCAGAGAAGCCAATTATCCGACATGGTTGTCAAACACCGTGGTAGTAAGGAAGAAGAATGGCAAGTGGAGGGTCTGCGTAGATTTTACAAACTTGAACAAAGCTTGTCCCAAAGACAGCTTCCCTCTGCCAAAAATCGACCAGTTGGTGGACGCCACGTCGGGACATGGAAGAATGAGCTTCTTGGATGCATATAGGGGGTATCACCAGATAGCTATGTACCCCCTGGATGAAGAGAAGACAGTATTTATCACTCCCAAAGGTCTGTATTGTTACAGAGTCATGCCTTTCGGGTTAAAAATGCAGGAGCAACTTACCAAAGGCTGGTAACCAAGATGTTCAAACACTTGATTGGCCGAACAGTAGAAGTCTATATTGATGACATGGTCGTGAAGACCAAGGAACCAAAGGATCATCTTGCTGACCTAAAAGAGGTCTTTGACATACTCAAAACATATCGGCTCCGACTAAACGCATCGAAATGCGCGTTTGGAGTCGGATCCGGTAAGTTTTTGGGATACATAGTGACTAGAAGGGGCATTGAAGCCAGCCCAGACCAGATTAAGGCCATTCTGGAATTACAGAGTCCGACGTCGGCAAAACAGGTTCAAATGCTTACTGGAAGGGCCGCAGCCCTAAACAGGTTCATAAGCCGAAGCTCGGACAAGTGTAAGCCTTTTTTCAACCTGGTGAAAAAGGCCGCGGATTTTCTATGGACAGAGGAATGTGAAGCCGCTCTGGCCGACCTGAAGAAATATCTTACCACGGCTCCAGTCCTCTCAACACCCCAACCTGGGGAGGAGCTGTTTCTATACTTAGCAGTTTCTGAGCACGCAGTAAGTGCTGTGATAATCCGAGAAGAGAAGGGAGAGCTGTTTATTATGTGAGCAAAACCTTGGCCGATGCAGAAATAAGGTATTTACCATTGGAGAAATTGATGCTGGCCTTGGTAATGGCCTCAAAAAAGCTAAACCATTATTTTCAGGCTCACAAGATAGTGGTTCTGACAGAGCACCCACTGAAGTCCTTGTTGCAACAAGGAGACTTAACTGGAAGAATAGCAAGATGGGCCGTAGTTTTGGGCCAATATGACCTGGAGTTCAGGCCGAGAACAGCAATTAAGGGCCAAGTCTTGGCCGATTTCGTGGCCGAGTTCTCGCCAGAATACATCGAACATCGGGCTCCGTTGAGCCGAGATGAACGATGTCCAAACAGAGAAGGAGAAGCCCAGCCAAAGGCTAAAGAACCAAGGAAGGAAAAACTCAGACCCTGCAGCATTTACATCGGCGACTCCTTTCAACTTTTTGTTGATGGGAGCTCAAACCGGCAGGGGGCAGGGGCAGGAGTAGTGTTAATTTCCCCCGATGGGGAGATATTGGAGCAGTCTATTCGACTGGGGTTCAAAGCCTCGAACAATGAGGCGGAATATGAAGCATTGATTGCTGGACTGAAGCTGGCAGTAGCAGCAGAGGCAGATGAGGTAATAGTTTTTTGTGACTCACAACTTATAGTGAATCAAACTACAGGAGAGTTTGCTGCCCGAGATGAAAGGATGTCGGCATACGCAAAAGAAGTCATCAGGCTGGCAGACATGTTCCAAGACTGCCGACTTCTTCAGGTTAGCCGAGATGATAACAGCCACGCCGATGCGTTGGCCAATTTAGCAAGTTCAGTGCAAACCGGAAAGACAAGGACAATAATGATCGATTACCTAGAAGGCCCGAGCATAGAGCCACCGAACACGGTGCAAGAGGCATTATGTGTGGACATGGGACCAAGCTAGATGGATGCAATTATTGCATTCCTAAAAAAGGGAAAGCTGCCAGAAGATCGAAAGGAAGCACACAAAATCAGATTGAAGTCGGCAAGATTCAGTCTGACAGCAGAAGGACATCTCTACAGAAGATCCTTCACTGGACCTCTTTTAAGGTGTGTACACCCTCTTCAGGTCGAGGATTTTTTATACGAAATTCATGAAGGAGTTTGTGGAAGCCACGCAGGGGGCAGATCGTTAGCTCACAGGGCCATTACCCAGGGGTATTGGTGGCCCTACATGCAAAAAGATGCAGAGGCCTATATGAAGAAGTGCGAACAATGCCAGAGGTTTGCACCATTGATACATCAGCCAGCTGCCGACCTGAACCCGGTTTCCAGCCCTTGGCCATTTGCCCAATGGGGCATGGATCTCGTTGGGCAATTGCCCCAAGCAACTGGGCAGCAGAAGTACCTACTAGTGGCAACAGACTACTTCACAAAGTGGATAGAAGCAGAGCCTCTCGCCACAATCCGAGATGTGGATGTGAAGAACTTCATCTGGAAGAACATCATCACCAGATTTGGGATTCCAAGAGCAATTGTTGCCGACAATGGAACGCAGTTTGACAGCAAACTTATCACGAATTTTTGTGCAAAGTTCAAGATAAAGAATTACTTTTCAACACCAAGCTTTCCCCAAAGTAATGGGCAAGCCGAAGCATCCAACAAAGTAATTCTGGACGGAATAAAAAAGAGGCTGCAGGCAGCAAAAGGAAAGTGGGTAGAAGAATTGCCCAATGTGCTCTGGGCATATCGCACAACGCTGAGAAGATCAACAGGAGAGTCCCCCTTTGCCATGACTTATGGCACAGAAGCAGTCATTCCATTGGAGATCGGCATCCCAGGGATCAGAACCCAGGGAGTTGAGAACGGGACTAACGATGTGCTCTTAGCCCGAGATCTGGACCTACTAGAAGAAAGAAGAGAGAAAGCTGCAATCCAGCTTGCAGCATACCAGCAACAGCTTGCCAAAGCTTACAACAGGAAGGTCAATCCAAGGGATTTTCAGGTCAACGACCTAGTCTTGAGGAAAGTCGTCGGCAATAAGAAGGATCCCAGAGAGGGCAAGCTTGGCCCAAACTGGGAAGGACCCTACAGAATCACCTCGGTGTTAGGCAATGGGGCATATCGGCTCGAAGATAGTGAAGGCAAAGCATTGCCTAGACCTTGGAACACTTGTAATTTAAAGTTTTTTTATCATTAGATGTTGTTTGACTTTTTGACGATATGATCAATGAAATCTTTCCAGAATTTTCCAGAACTTATTAAATTATGCATAACGTTGTTTTTTGAATAATGAGAACCCAAGTGGAACTTAGGTTCACATTGGGGGCAGATAGAAGACAGTAATGCCTAACCGAAGTTAAGCCGAGATGTTTAACAGTAGTTAAATCTAAGATAAAGTTTAACCGAAGTTAAACGGAGATGATGCTTAACCGAAGTTAAGCCGAGATAATTCCTTATCTTTACTTGTTGAAATTTGTAGCAATTTACAAGTTAAAATTAAGCCGATAATTCCTTATCTTTACTTGTTGAAATTTGTAGCAATTTACAAGTTAAAGTTAAGCCGATAATTGTTTATCTTTACAAGTTAAAGTTAAGCCGATAAATTCCTTATCTTTACTTGTTGAAATTTGTAGCAATTTACAAGTTAAAGTTAAGCCGATAAATTCCTTATCTTTACTTGTTGAAATTTGTAGCAACTTACAAGTTAAAGTTAAGCTGAGATAAATTCCTTATCTTTACTTGTTGAAATTTGTAGCAATTTACAAGTTAAAGCTAAGCCGATATAATTGTTTACCTTCACTTGTTGAAATTTGTAGCAATTTACAAGATGAAGTTGAATTAAGTTTATACGCTTTATACTTGTTGAAATTTATGAGAAGTTCACAGGTGAAGTCTTAGCCGAGGTAAATCTTCAGGTAAACATGCCCGAGGTATGTAACCCCGAGGAGATTAGGCGAAGGAAGATTCATATAAATCATGCAAAATATTCTAAGTATAGAATCAAACAGAAGCAAAGAGTAGAAATTAAAGACTACAGCATTCAAAGAGAAACAGTTGTATATAAAGGAGGCACAATGGCCGAGCAGAAGTAAATTGTTCTAAAGCAACAAAAGGCACATCGGCCATAAAGAAGAAGCTTGCATTGTTCAGGGAACATTAACAAGAGCAAAGAAAAAACAACAAAGTACAAAAAGCATCAGGGCTGTCCTTCTTCAACTTGAACAGATGACTGGGATGGAACCTCGGAGGGTTCTGGAAGAACTACCTCGGTAGTCTCTGGGAGTACGACCTCGGCATCTTTTTGAACCGCAACCTCGCCCTCCTTGTTTGCCGCTATCTCGGCATCAATCTCGGCAAGAGTTGTTTCAACACTTCTCTCAGCCAAAAGAAGGTCAGATGATAAGTGAACTGAGTCCGCTTCCTTGGGCACCTTCTCAGCCTCCTCATCCTCCTCTAGGGTTAAGTCCAGGACTTGATCACCCTGAGGAGGTGACTTGGTCTTAGTGGCATCCTTGGATTTCCTCACCAAGGCTTCATCATCATTGTTGTCTTCATCCTCATCCTCAGCCTGGGATTCAGATTCAGCTTCCTCCTCAGTCTGACTTGGAGGAGGAGGAGGAGGAAACGGCAAAGGAATGGCTTCAGCCTTGCGCCAGGGTGAGTCAGCAGGAAGATCAAGCTTTTTGGCCAAGGAGTTCCAACCTAGGGAAAATCCCCTGTTGTATGCCTCCTTAACTTGTAACTTGTAATCTTCTGCAACATCGGCCATGCCTTGGGCATACGCCTTGTCGTCGGCCGCCTTGATTTCGGCGTCCTTGGTGGCCAGCGCCTCGTGCAGTTCTTTCTCGGCCTGGGCAGCCTTCGCCTGAGCCTCTTTCTTTTCTGCCTCGGCAACTGTTTTAATGGCTTCAGCGGCCTCGGCCTTCTCATCAGCCTCTTGCTGAGCCTGCATCGCAGCCTCGGCTTGATCTTCCAGAATCTTCATTTTATTTTTAAGATTCTTGTTCTGTTTCTGAAGGGCAGCACACTCCTTCTCCATCTCGGATAGTCTCTCCTTCGTTTCAAATGCTTGCAAGGAGAAGGAGTGGGCATGTTGCATGGCCTGAAAGAATACAAGGCAAAGGTTATCACAAAATATTACAAGACTTTATATAGTATGAAGAAAGTGGCAGTGAGAAAAATTATCAAATTCAAAGACTTACTAGGACAGAGTGTTGCAGCATAAAGGCGTAGTTCTCATATTCACTCATCTTGGCATTACGCTCAAGATCGCCTTCAAGGAGAACTGCAGTACTGAGCGCTACGCCGATAGTAACATCGGTGGTGCTTTCGTTGGCATAGACAGGCCTGTTTTCAAGTGTAATTTTGGGCTCCCAGGGAACTTTGGGAACCCTGGACCCCGAAGTCGTCGCAGACGACAACCTCGGCCTTTTTGGCTGAGTTGACCCCGACGGCTGGGCCTCAGCAGATCTCTTGGCAGGTGCAGAAGTGGCCTTCACAGTTGAGGTTAGTTGGGAGATGGGCAAAGCATCTTCAACTTCGGCCTCAGTAGCCTTGGATTTTGGTGGGGGCTTCTTGGTCTTTTTCGGCTTCGGTGGGGGCGTTGTTTGGGATGGTACAGCATCCACATCAGTTGGAAGGTCGGCGAGAAGGTCTAGCACTACTGGCTTCGGACGAACCATCTCGGCAGTTTTTACGAGACGTCGGCGACGCTTTCTTTCTGTTGGTGGGATCAGGTATTGGGCTGAAGTGGATGGAAGATCGGCTGGGTCAGAGGTAGAACCTTGATCTATCCGGGATGTGGATGCGGTTTGAGTTACTACAGTAAGAGAAGAGGAGCTCTTTTTCTTCTTTCTTGGAACGTCGGGAAGAGTTGATCTGTGTGTTGGAATGAAATTCAATAAGACTGGAGCTTTTCGCTTTTGGATAGGAAGATCCACAAGCTTCTTTAAGTCTTTGCCGAGGAAGTAAGACTGGCGAAAATTTTTGGGAGGCTTTCGAACGTCTGCAACAAGGAGCACAACATCAGAAACAAATAAAAACTCTTGTATACTTGGAGAAAAACAAACAACAGCTAAGTAATTGACGCTGGGCTCTTACCCTTGCCCTCTTTAACTGTTCGGAGAAGAGGGTAGAGATGGACTTCCTCATCTGGGCCGAACTCCCAGTTACCAGATGCAATAAGGTAGTCATCCCCAGCACCTTTGTTGGAGTCAGGAAGGTCGGCTACAATCTTAAATTCGGTAGACCTTGGCTTAAGGTAATATACAAAGCCCTTTTCTTTCAGATTGAGAGCGCACATAGTGTAACAGAATTGGATGTCGGCGAGAGTAATTCTAACATTCTCCTGTTGAGCTAAGGCTATTATACCGTTAAGTATCCTGTAGGAGTTGATGGTGAGTTGCATAGGGTTCAAAGTGTAGTAGTGGAGAACTTCACGGAAAAGGGGATTAAGTGGGAGCCGAAGTCCACACTCAATAAACGCTATAACGGGAAAGGGCATTGTATTGTCAGTAGGCATAATGGAATCGTCATCCCCAGCTAGCCTAAGGTGAACATCGGGAGGGATAGAGAACTCTTGCCTAAAGAATTCGAGTTTGGTTGGGGAATTCACTCTGTGCCTCCACATACCCATGGCTTTTGGAGCAAAGACACTTGGCTACAGAAACAGTGTGATCTTGAAGGGTTACTGGTACCTCGGCTTAAACCTAGGTGAATACTGGCAAAAGATTGTTGCAGTTTTCCCTAAGAATTAAAGGTTCTATAGACAAATCCCAAACCTAAATCTACGAAGAACGAGTATGAAGGACAGAAATCTGGAAAACAGAAAAGCAAAAACGAAGCCTCAGATTCAAGAACACAAAGGGTGGAAGACCAAGAACAAGAGGTGCAACAGTGCAAGTGTTCATAACATATGCAAGAACCAGGGAATAATACACACTCAGATGAACGATTCACAAATCAAATAGTGAGCAGAACAGTCAAGTAGCAAGAAGTTCCAGAAAAAATCAAGAACTGGAGGAGAAAAGCCAGTTGCTTACTAGAAAAGATGAAGGCCGGAGTGAGTTTCGCCGAGATCAGACGACAGAGGCAACAGTGGCCAAAGCTTCGCAAGAAAGGGGGAATTAAACCAGTTGCAGAGCTTAGAGCAAGAGCAATGGCGGATTTGGGAAGGTTCGGAGAGAGAGAAAGTAGGGAAAACTCGAATGCAAAAAGTAAAGAATGAAGAGAGAGAGGCAAATGTTTTTGTTCAAAAGGTGAAACGGCGGCAAAAATAGGGTAATTATTGTGCCTAGGGCAACGCACGCGTCAGACGGCGCAAGCAGAGAAAAGACGGCCTACAGGCGCGTCCCCAGCATGGACCAATAAGGGTAAAACGCGTTAGGAGAACGGTTGAGAAATGATGCATGACAGCTCATGCACTTGGGGGAGTTCGTGTGAATTCTTGTTCTTGAAAAGAAGACATTTCGGCCTGGAATAGATGAACTCGGCTATAAGTTCTTAAGCCGATGTACGAGAAAGAAGTTCAAATGTAGGTTCCATCATCTCAGAATACCGAGGTGATAGAACCTAGGGGGCAGTTGTGGGGATGTATTTTCTGAATACCAACACGTGGCCGAGATGACACCGAAGTGTCAGCCGAGGTGCCACGTGTCGAGGTAGTTACGCCGAGGTTATCTGCGAGAATGCAGGAGTCCGGGGTTACCGCCGAAGATATCGGAATCTGAGATGATCAGATAAGGGGCAAGAGTCCCAGAATGAAGGAAGACTTCAAGATGGATAAGAATAGTATTCTTAGGGAGTCTATCCTTATCTCTTGTAGAGTCCGGAGTAGGTACTGAATGAGAGTCCATAGAAGTGAGACTTCTAGTGGGACTAGGACAGAGAAAGACTATAAAAGAAGGGCACCCCCGGCGGGTATAAGGTACGCAATTTGTAGTTTTGAGCAGTAAATTAAGCACTTATATTATCTTTGAGAGATATTGAGACTGACTTGATCGTCGGAGTTCTCCCGAGTGAAAGAACCACCGCCGGAGCCTTTTCTTTCTGTGCAGATTGCAGGGAGCCATCTATTCTGCCTGTGTTCTACAGCTGATTCACTAAGGAGAGCAGTGTGATCGGAAAATTACTCACACAGTATTGTATAGTTAAGATTTATTTCAAGTCTGGTCTTATTATATAATAATTGAATTTAAAATCCACATTACTTTTTAAAATAAATTCCTTAATAATTTTTTATGAGTTCTTATATTTCCTTTGTGAAAACTACTCTTTTCAAATGTACAAAGTGTATATCAACTTATGCTAATGCCAACTATTAGTCTGGACAGTAGTCGTTGTCATTTTTTAGTGAGAAAAAAAATATTGTATTGTGATATTTGTGTATATATAAAGTGCATATGATCCAAAGATCCATATTACTGAACATCAATAGCTAATAATTTAAGTAAATTTAATATTTTTTATATATATATTTATGCATACAATTTGGCTTCGAATTGCTTCAGTCATCCAGGGTCCTCGCCCAAACTCGACTAAATTTAATTTGGGTATCTTAATGTGTCCAAACCCGCACTCAATTCAAAAATATGTTGCATATATCCTAAAAAGTTTCAAAATGAGCTCGTGTGCTACAGTTGGGCCCACCCGAATTGCACCCCTATTTATGGGGTTATCCTCCTGGCGATAAATTATTTGGTAGGTCTGACTTACTAGATGGCTGTGTGTCCATTTTATAATAAAAAGAAATATAATTAATTTGTCTAAAATGTAGGAAATAAAGTTGAAAAAATTAGTTACATAGCCCAATTACAATTAGAAAGGCAGACCACAGAGGATATAGGTCTGATCTACTGGATAATTTATGCCTCCAAGGGTTCGGTAGGTTTGGTTTGGTTTAGTTTAGGGGATTTCATAATGTCCAGGAATCGATGGAATTTTTCTACTACCCTTTGCTGTTACATTATGATGTTAATGTAATTTTGAAGACTTATAGCTTGATTTTTATTTATTTTTTTGGATCCGCACTTATAGCTTGATCATGCACAACTGGGACCATCTGTTGCATTATGTCTTGTGTTAAGAAATGGGACTGTCTGTAGAATTGCAAGTCTTGGACTCTCCACTTTTTTGGCGTTAGACCATGTTGGTTTGGGATAACTCATAGTGGGGTACTCTTAGATGTGTTCATTTCTGATAGTTTCTGCTTTGGCCTCTTCAGTACCAAACAAGTTAAATTTTTTTATTTTTTTATTTTTTTTGGGTAAAGGGTTTTTGAATTTTTGCTTTCATTAATTTCTGAGTATACGTATTTTTTTCCTCTTAATCATCTTTTCTAGAGATAAGAAAAAAGAAAGCGGGATAAATAGTCAAGATGGCGCTAGTGGACAAATTCTAAAAAAATAGAAATGATATTTATCACCCAATTTATATCTATTTTTTATTTCACTTTCTATATGTATTTTAATTCTAAAAAAATAGAAATGATATTTCTCACCCAATTTATATCAATTTTTTATTTCACTTTCTATATGTATTTGTGTGTGTCGATTTCCAACCATACTGCCAAACTAGTACTCAGCTGTAGAATACCAGCAGAATAGATTAAGCCCGAACAACCTGTCACAGAAAGATAAGAATCCCACAGTGGGTCGTCCACCCGGGGGCACTTCGACGATTAAGTCAGTAAAATATCTCTCAAAGATAATCAATAGTGCAAGACTCACTGTTCAGAATATAAATTGCGTACCTTAGACCCATGAGGGTGCCTCTCTTTTATAGCCAACACAATCCTAATCCCAATAGGAGCCTAGCTCTAATGGACTTAAGATTACTGCTAATCTTGGACTCCCAGTAGGATTAGGATAAACTCTCTAAGAGTTTCATCTTTACCCAAACTGAAGTCTTCTCCCATTCTAGGACTCTTGTTCCTTATCCGCATATCTCGGATTCCAATTTCTTCGCAGATAACCTCGGCCTAGTCGAGATGATCTCGGCGTCATGACCAGGACACGTGGCACCTCGGCTGGCACTTCGGTGACACCTCGGCCACGTGTTGTCATTCAAAAATTATGTCCCCACAACTGCCCCCTAGGTTCTATTACCTCGGCATCCTGAGGTGATGGAACCTATATCATTCATTCCTTTAATCATGACCCCGGTTTAACTTCAACTTGTAAACTTTTCTCAAGTTTCAACAAGTGTTAAACATGATCTCGGTTTAACTGCAACTTGTAAACTTTTATCAAGTTTCAACAAGTGTTAAACATGATCTCGGTTTAACTGCAACTTGTAAACTTTTATCAAGTTTCAACAAGTGTTAAACATCATCTCAGTTTAACTTCAACTTGTAAACTTTTCTCAAGTTTCAACAAGTGTTTAAACATCATCTCGGTTTAACTTCAACTTGTAAACTTTTCTCAAGTTTCAACAAGTGTTAAAACATGACATCGGCTTGTGAAATTCCAACTCCCAAGCATCATTCTTCAACCCTTTGTTCTATCGCACGTTGCAAGTGGATTTCAAAGCATTTTCATGTTTTTTTTTTTACATAGGCTTCAGCTTCCTTTTGCATGTAAGGCCAAAAGAATCCCTACGATATTGCTCTATGGGCAAGGGATCTGCCCCCTGCATGACTTCCACATACTCCTTTGTGGAAAAAATTCTTTAACTTAGGCCAAGCTCTTCTCTTCTCGGACTTAATCATCTAAGCCGAGATCTTGTCTTCTGGGATCTGGAATTCAAGATCTGGAATCTGGGATATGCTCACTTGGGCTAAGCTCTTGTCTTCTTGGGTCCAGTGTTATCTCGGCTTTGCTTCGGCGAACCATTTCTCTTATCTTGTTTGGACGCCTTTGTCCCCGGCGTGTCTTCCTCGGCTCTGGCATACTTTTCTATCCTGGCCATCAGCTCCTCCATGCTTTTCAGCAATGTCTTTGCCAGTGATTTTCGAAGCAGGCAGTCATCCTTCAAGCCATTTTTAAACGGCACGACCGCCACCTCTTGGTTGCATCCTGTATTCGGTTGAATACCTCATAATACCTTTTAGCATAGGCCCTAAGGCTTTCATCCTCACCGATCTTCAGGGCCATCAATGCGTCCACCCTCAATGGCTGTAGTTTGTTTGTCACGAACCTGGCCACAAACTTCTCAGCCAGGCCTTCCCAGGTTTTCACAGTTCCTTTCGGCAACTTGTGAAACCAGTCTGATGCAATTTCCCTGAATGATGAGGGGAACACTTTGCAGAGCAACGACCCGTTCCCAGAGTATAACGCCATCGCGTTCAGGTATAATCTGACGTGAAAGTTGGGGTCCGACTTCCCATCATATATCTGGAACCTCGGCATACTGAATCTCTTTGGGATCTCAACTTTGTCTAACTCTACCGAGAATGGTGTTCTTGGTTTAATAGTTGAGGTTACCTCGGCATGATCTTGCTTCCTCTTGAGGTAATCTCTTAAGTCCTTCTTTGTCCGCCCAGGAGCTCGGCTATCTCCTGCTTTCAATCTTTTTGGTGCACTACTTTCAGCTTCGTGGTGAGTCCTCTTTGATCTTTCTCCATTAATTGTGTCGAAGCACAGCGCCTGCCCCTGAACATGTTGATGTTCTTTGGGGTCTGCCTCCTTTGTGCGATGCGTCCTCCGTGATTCTTCCCTTCTTGACTCTCCTCGTCCGACTTCCCTGGAAGGTCGGTGAGAATGTCTTTCGCTCCTGGTGTGGCTATGGGGATTGTTTTTTGCCCTCCCTTCTGGGCATTAGCCGCTGGGATCGGCGTG
Organism: Camellia granthamiana; assembly: GCA_036172215.1. NCBI lineage: Eukaryota > Viridiplantae > Streptophyta > Magnoliopsida > Ericales > Theaceae > Camellia > Camellia granthamiana. The sequence goes on along the minus strand of CM069916.1, from coordinate 50,144,795 downwards.
TCTTGCAGCGGGAATGATGGCTGCATAACGTTGTTTTGCATCATGAAATTGACGACCGATTGCAGGTCTGCCAATTTGTTTGCCATCTCTTTTACCTCTTCGTCCCTTCGCAGGCATCTATCTTTCCATACCCGGAGGTCATCCTTTTTGTAGTACCCACTTCGATCTGGCTTCTTTGGTGCATCACCATCCTGGCCGACATCCTTGTTGCTGTGATTCTGGTCACGAGTTTCTGTGTTGCGGTTATCTCCTTCGACGTCAAGGTCAATATGTTTCCCACTCTCAGTAGGGATGTCGTCCCCAACCTTCTCTTTCTGTCCGTTATTGGGCATCTATTCTCCTTTCTTTCCTATAGACGGCGCCAAATTGTGTGTGTCAATTTCCGACCACACTGCCAAACTAGTACTCAGCTGTAGAACACCAGCAGTATAGATTAAGCCCGAACAACCTGTCACAGAAAGATAAGAATCCCGCGGTGGTTCGTCCACCCGGGGGCACTCCGACGATCAAGTCAGTAAAATATCTCTCAAAGATAATCAATAGTGCAAGACTCACTGTTTAGAATATAAATTGCGTACCTTAGACCCATGAGGATGTCTCTCTTTTATAGCCAACACAATCCTAGTCCTAATAGGAGCCTAGCTCTAATGGACTTAGGATTACTGCTAATCTTGGACTCCCAGTAGGATTAGGATAAACTCTCTAAGAGTCTCATCTTTACCCAAACTGAAGTCTTCTCCCATTCTAGGACTCTTGTCCCTTATCCGCGTATCTCGGATTCCGGTTTCTTCGCAGATAACCTCGGCCTAGCCGAGATGATCTCGGCATCATGACCAAGACACGTGGCACCTTGGCTGGCACTTCGGCGACACCTCGGCCACGTGTTGTCATTCAAAAATTATATCCCCATAGTATTCATGCCATAAAAGGCATGTAAATGTGTTAGTAAAAATTATTTTAGGTCTTGATTGACAATAACCAAGTAATAATTTAAACAAGACAATTTTACAAGAACAACCAAGTAATTATGGTTTAAATGCCTCAAAAGAATAAGAATTTCTTTGGAACAACTAATAATTATAAGATAAACAAAGAGTAATTTCAAAATGAAACTATTGAAGTTCACCAAATTACAAATTGTAAATTACAGAAGAAACTACTCCTAAGTTACAATAAACTACTCATAAGTCTAAAAGTTATGTGTTGTTGTGATGATAATGTCTCCCCTCTACTTGTTTTTACTTGGCCCATTTATAGGCTCACCATTGTAAACTCCACAACTGCTAGGCAGTTTCTTCTTTTGAATTGCTGACTATTAGACAGTTTCTTTCACAATCACACTTTTAACACATCATGAGAAGTTCACAAGTTGCCATCATTTTATGGCCACACTGTCACTTCTTTTCAGTTATACCATATGTTTTGGAATAATTGCAAATATAAATATCTATATAATAAAACAGAACTGTTTTTGAAAATGTATCAAAATGTATCAGATACATTTTGATTCAATGGCTGAGATGATTCTTATATACTATCTAACGGTTGAGATCATTTTTATTCCCACCTAAACACTCTTTGTTCTCTCTCTCTTCCACGTCTGCCCAAACACCTTCTCTTCAACTCCTTCTCTACACGTTATCTCTCACGTTCTCTCTTCAACTCCCTCTATGATCTCTCTCTCACGTTCGAAATTCTTTCTTTTCTGAAACTGGCCAACAGAGGTAGCAGATCAGAAAAACATTTTCTAACAATTTGATTCAAACAGAGACGGTGGTGTCAACAGGGCTCACCACCATCGCCGCTGCTCATTATCACTGTCGCCATTGATCGACACCCACTCTCTCTTGGCTCCCACCCTCCCAACATCAGAGGTATTTTACATTTCTTCAGTTCTTTGAGGCTTCTGTTTTAGGGCAAATTTTTGTATCAATCATCCTTCACAATTAACTGGTTTGTCTATATGGTTGTGAAGATCATTATTGAGTGTACAAACTAGTTTAATTTGATTTCTCTTTCTCTTCTTTTCTCCCTTTCTCCCTTTGAGTAATTTAGTTCGTTGATTTTCTTTGTTCAATTTCATGATTTTGATGTTTGATGTGTTGGTATAGGATTCGCTGACTTCTTTTTATTTTTTTTTCAAGTACATTAGTTAGATATGAGAAGCAGAGTGGCAATGGGGGTGAAGAAAAGTGCTGATATGTTGGCTTATACTACCATGGCCACAACATGTTTGATAGTTTGCCTATGAGAGACCTTCCATAATGATCGAACATTGTTCTGCTCTAAGTTGCTACTTCTCGGTTATCAAACTAGCACACACACTTGGTTGTTGATTTAGATTTTTTTCCCCCTTAATTCACAAAGGGATGCTAATTTGAGTTGATAAAAAACTGTAATTAACTTTGTAATCGTGAGCAAACTGTAATTAACTTTGTAATCTTAAACGCACCAGCAAAAAATAATGTTCAGAGTCATCACTTAAAAGCCCATCCAAAAAATTCAAAACAAACTAAATAAAAGGGAAAAAGAAACAAACAGAAACCGTTCACTTTTCGAGATTACCAGAAAAGGGTCCTGCAAGAAGTGCCAATATACATCCAATATTCTTTATAGTATCCAACAACCAAAAAAAAATAAAAAACAAATAAAGAGAAGTGGAAGAGATATTAGCAGGTCCATACACTTTTTGAGAACATATTCCCAGATTCCAACTTTGTTGTAGTCTTTGAGCTGACCAATTCTTCAGCATAAACAGTGAGTGCACCCAACAGATACTTAGTGTCATCTGATCCTCCAGTATTTCTTAATATTCAACAGGTTGGAAGCAAGGTAAAACAAAGTTTTACCTTTGCGCAAATAAATGTAAGTAATTTGGTTTTGGTTTGGTTTATGTATTCCATTTTGGTTTGATTGGCCATAAATGTTTATACATATTTGAAGTGTTGTTGGCACGGATAATAAATAGTTAATTATGATTTTAGATTTATTTTTTAATTTTTATATTTTTTTCCAGGTGTGATTTTGTAATTTTTGGTTTATATATTTTTTATTTTTGTAATTTTTTTTCAAGTGTGATTTTTTTCCAGGTGGTATGGGCATTTGAGTTTATTTTAATGAGCTAATTATTGACAGAGCTTTGTTAGGAAAAGAAATTATGTTTCTATGTTACATTTGTTAGATTGATTTTTTTTTTTTTTTTCCTGTCATTTTGTTTGCTCTTTCTCTCTCAATTTCACATAATGCAGCCATTTGTTTTGGATATTTAGTTTCATTTGCAGGTAGGATAGAGTCGTGGATGCTAATGTTAAAACCTGTTCTTGGTTCTCTTAGCATGCAATTGATCATTGAGAAGTAGCATATTATTGTCCCAACTTCAAAGTCAAGTTTTTCTTTTTGCATCATGCAACCAAAGTGTTTACTTTCTGTTGCAAATTACAGGTGAGTCGAAAAGGGAAAAGACTATAGTAGCAAATGTTTGGTGATATGGACTATGTGATATAGTCTTTTTTTGTCATTTATAAAAAAAATAAATAAAAAAGAGAAAAAGAAAAAGATAGTTTTTGTTTGTCGATTGTTAATTTTCAACTATTATTTTGTTTCTACTGAATTTTATTCTTCTTTACTTGCGCATTTATATGAGTAAAAAAAAAAAAGGAATTGTGTCATCACCATTTTCAGGTTTTCTTGATGAACTTGCAGCAACTTCATAGTGTCCATCACATCACCTCCACCACTACTAATCATGGACACCACCATTTTTGTCTAAGTAAGTTGCCTTTGTTTATGCACCTCTCTCTCTCTCTCTCTCTCTAAAAGGTGCTACATTTGCAGGGGGTGATGGAGATGTTGGGCTTGATTGCTGCAAGTTTCTTAATTCCACTAGTTATTTCAAATGATTAAAGCATGTAGAATTTACATAAAGCATTTGGATTTGTTTCTTGATACTTCGATGGTTTGTTTTTGGTAATTTTCCATTTTAATTATGTTCACACTATTTTGGAGCTTAATAAGTTTTCTTCAAATGCATTCTTGGATGTCTGCACATGTACGCATACACATGTTGTCAAAGTTTATGCAATATTTGTTGTCTAAATATCTCAAAATAGAATGACTATGGAGGATCAATAGATGCATTCCATTCCGCTACATGATTTTCTGTGAGCTGGAGAGGCATTTGAGTGTGGCAAGATGAAAAAAGAAGAAGAGAAAATGTGATAGTGCTATTCTTATATACAAGATATATTACCTTTCGTGGTAAAAAGTGTCATTGTCCACATGAAATCACTCTAATATTTTGGACACCAAAAATTGCCATCACACATGAGAAATGTGTTTGGGACTTCAAGAATATATTTTTTGCATTTGTGTGTAAAGTGGCTTCTTAGTTTGTCATGGTGGCCGACCACAATCACTCTTCAAAATAGGCAATGGCTTCTTTTTTTTTAAATTTTTTTTTAAACTAATTTGAAATTGGTTATTTTATTGTGTACAATTTTATTTATGCAATCGATCCTATTTGATGGGATTTAAGGCTTGGTTTGGTTTAGTTTGGTTTACTCATCTAAATTTGATTGTGTTATTTTTAGTTTAATAGTGATTACTAAAAATTTGTGTTTGTTTCATCAGAGATGATCCTACAACAATTTGTGATTAATGTAACTTTTGATTTGAATTCTTTGTTGTATTTTCACAGGTTATCTTAAACCAATCAAAAGTTTCATGTAGTGGTCTTTCTATAGTTTTTTTGATATACTATTTAGGGCTATATTTGTTTGGGTATGCTACATAATTTCTCTTATTAGTTTTATGAAAAATTATCTAGCCTTAGTTGGTCGATTGATTGATCCTAAACATTTTTGGTTGTTTGATCACAACTTTAAGACACTTTTCATAAAACATTTTTATGGTCATTAACATTTTTGCAACACATAGATAAGAATTTTATTAGATGGTGCCTTCAAGCACGGGCAATCTCTAGTAAATATATATGGCCATAATTTTATGTTAAAAATAATTTATGATCTAAATTGACTGGTCACAATTAATGAGATTAGATTTGGCCATGATCGACAAGCCACAATCAATAAAATTAGATTTGGCCACAATCGACAGAAAACAATTTATGGTGCAAACAACATGTGTGACTCATTATATTTTTAAGTTAGAGAAAATATCAAATCAATGTAGTTTTACAAAAATATTTACAAATCAGTTGAAAACTTTATGACTCATTATATTTTTAAGTTAGAGAAAATATCAAATCAATGTAGGTTTTCAAAAATATTTACAAATCAGTGAAAAACTTTATACATATTAATAAGGACAAACTTCACTTTACCCCCTTATGGTTTGAGCCGGGTGCGATTTACCCCCTGATATTTGGAAATCACCGCATAATCTCCATGTGGTTTGTGGACTAAAACGCACTGTTAGCTTTTCTGTCTAAGATAGCAGAATGTGAAAGTCACGTGCCTCTATAGAGAGTGAATCAATTTTTATGTCAAAAATACCTTTTCTACCTCTTCAAATTGATAAAAGATGCAATTCTTTTCCTATTTCTATTTTTCAACCATTAGCAACTCTACTCTTCCTTCCTTCTTTTTCTTCACCTCTTCTCTCTCTCTCTCTCTCTCTCTCTCTCTCTCTCCTCCCCTCAAACCACCACCCATATCCATCGCACCACCACCATAGCCCCTCCCCTCACATGCCATCCTTAAACCACTTCCCCCATCAAATTGATTCATTCCCAAAATTATATTTTACACACACACAGTGAAAGAAAGAACATAATTATACAAACATGTATAAATTCATTTACATATACATCATATATTTATCTTTCTGTGTACATCATCATATACATTCATATACATATACATCATTATATATATATATATATTTGGAATCAACATCATGTTTTTGGAATCATAAAATTATTTTGGATTCATCATCATCTGAAACACAGAGCAAAAACCATGGAGTTTATGAATTAGAGTACAATCAAAGTGCAAAAACCATGATTTTTGGGTTTTTCTTTTGGTTTTTGTGGGTTTTTATTTTTGATTTGGGGAAAAAAGAGACTTTTTATGGCTCTTGTTCCCAATCTCGCTTCAGAAGGCTCTATTAATTTGCAAACTCAATTCCATATATATATATGTTGAACTGATACTCAATTTCAGGGTTTTTCCTTTTCACAAACCCAATTCCAATTACTTTTTTGCTACTTGTTTCTTTCACTTTTATTGATTTTTTTTTTTGGAAGTATAATTATTTTGTGTTGGTCGTGTTCTTTGATTTCATAGTTGGTAGGTGATTGAGTTACTAGATTGAAAGGATAGTTGGATTAAATTATATATATATACATATTTATTTAATTCAGAAGAAGAATGTATATACATATATATCAACCTTCTAGCTTTTGGATTTGTGAAAGGAAAAAAAGAATGGAGAAGAGGAGAAGGAGAACTGAGAAGAAAATGAAGAAGATGAAGAAGAGGGTATAACTGTCAATTTACATCTTCAGTTAACAGAAGTTAGTGTGCACTTTAATCCAGTAATCACATGGGAATTATGTGGTGATTTCCAAATATCAGGGGATAAACCGCATCCGACCCAAGCCACAAAAGGGTAAAGTGAAATTTGTCCTATTAATAATTAAAATTGTAATCTTTTTTGTGATTGTGTCGTTTTTTTTTCCTCTGGCACCACTAGGGTGTGATTACCCCTTAACTTATCATGCTATATAAGAAATCACGTAAGTAAAAAGTTTAGTGAAATAAAGAAGTGATATATATCTGTTCCAAAAAATCAAAAGTAAAACAATGACACCAACAAATGATTTTTAGAAGTGTACATTGGTGATGGTTAGACAATGATCCAACGAAAGTGTAGAAATTGCAAGGAGGTGGGACAACAATTCAACCAAGAAGACTGTGATTTAATAATGGAGAAGGGACTAAAATCTTATTCTCTTTATATCAATTACTTAGATTTTTCACTTAAAAATAAATATAATATTTTTATCTAATGTAAATATTGTTGCTCGACGTTTGAGATTAAAATTCTCAATTCATTTTTTCCAAATTTACGAAGTTTTAAATTATTAAAAATTTCACATGTCAATACGTCTTGCAACACGAAAGCATGATGTGGTATGTGACCACTCTATGTCTTCCAATGTGAAAAATGATGCAGACCACTAATTAGTGGTTGCTCTAATTATGTGGCAGTGGGTGGACATGTATTTTGTGTCTTAGTTTTGGGTTTTTTTTTTTTTGCTTTCCACATCATTAGTGGTGGTGTTGTAGGAATTTAGTGATTTGTAGCATTGTTGCTTCCAATGTAGAGTGACTAAACATCTTATTCTCAGTCACCTCTAATTGTAGAATTATAAAAGGTGATAACTATAATGCATAAATTAATTGGGCTTTGTGAATCAGTTGTGGTAGTTAATTAGGACAATGATGGGAACTTAACTCTATAATTGCATAATGAATAAAACAGTGTCATGTCATTGAACTAAAGAAAAAGGAGAAATTGCAAATCAGTAGTTTTTTCATAAAGTTTATCACTGATTTATATATATTTTTAAAACATGCGCTAAAGTGTAATTTTTATTATTTTTTTTATAAAAAAGGTACATTTTTTTGGGGATATTTACCAATTAATCTCATCTCACAAACAAGTACTTCAATTAATCTTAAGTTTTTTCTATTGATCTGTTAAGTCTGATTAATGGAGAGTTTCTTTCCTTATGGTCCTATTTTTTATTTTGGTAGTGTTTTGGTGGACAACTATATCGCTTTATTAATGTGACAGGTATGATATAATACTCTAATATGGTAGGTATTAATGTGACACTACAACGATGCGATACTTCAAAAAAAATTAAAAATTATTTACTGTACTTTTCCTAAATGTGACAATGTAGTAGGTATGATAATTTACTCCAAAAATTTACTCCAAAAAAAAAAAAAAAAACTCTTTAGTATGTTTTTCTCTAATGTGAAAATGTGACGGATATGATGTGACACTTCAAAAAATAAAAATAAAAATAAAAACTCTTTTGTGTACTTTTTCCTAATGTGGCAATGTGGCGGGTATGATGTGATACTTCAAAAAAATTAAACTCTTTAGTGTACTTTTCTCTAATGTGACAACATAGCGAGTATGATGTAACATTTCAACAAAAATAAAAACTCGTTAGTGTACTTTTCTCAAACGTGACAACGTGGTGGGTATGATGTGACATTTCAAAAAAATAAAAGTAAAACTTTTTAGTGTATTTTTTTCTAATGTGACAACATGACGAGTATGATGTGACGTTTCAAAAAAAATAAAAACTCTTAGTGGACTTTTCTCAAACGTGACAACATGGCGGGTATGATATGACATTCTAAAAAAATTAAAAACTTTTTAATGTATTTTTCCAAACGTGACATATGATATTCCAACGTGGCGGATATGATATGACACTCTAAAAAAACTTAAAAGTTCTTTAGTGTACTTTTTTTTTTTTTCCAAATGTGACACTTTAATGTGATGAGTATGATGTGACACTAAAAAACTCTTTAATGTATTTTTTTCAAATATGACACTCCAATGTGGCGGACAAATGAGTTATTATACATCCAAAATGACTAAATGGATTACAAGAAAAAATAAGACTATATGGATTATAAGTCTAAAATATGGGACTTATTGGTCAATCTCCCAATTTTTTTATCCCATATAGGCCCCATACCTTGTGAGTGTTTAGTAAAAAATTTAATAGAAATTTTGGAATCTTTACATTTTCTACTTAATTAACTTCATTGAGTAAGAGGGAAAAAAAATTCAATATAGCGGTGACATGTCATTAGCATTGTTATCCAATTATTTATTTATCTTTTGCCTCCTATGTATATGTGACAAACAATAATGCATGAAATATAAGGTTAACCTTAAAATTTTATTATGTATTGGTGATATCACATCAGTAATATCACCATTACACTCAATTTTTACTCGTAAAATAGACTAACACCATAAGTTAGCTTACATTAGGAATTCAATTCCACCACACTAAGAAATTGGTTTTGAAAAGATACTTATAAAAGGAAGTTATAGCCTTTGGACTCGGCACTACTTGCATGCCTGAGCCCCCTTTGCCTCATTTTTCCTCACACCAACTTAAGAGATATTGGGATACGAACAGTGGTTGCTGTGAATAGATGCCCAGACTAAAGAACCTTGGACAAATGTTGCGTTCGGGCTGTCAGAAAGGCGGATAAATGTCGGTTAATATGTCATTTGCTGGTTCACCTCAATGAATTAGAGAATGCTAGGACTGACCAACACTTGAATACATTGTGAAATAGAAACGAAGGCAATATGAGATGAACTCGCCGGCCCAACATTTGTCACTGTCCTTGTGTATGCTTTATTGCTAGACCCCAATGTGATAGAATGTAAAGGATAATTTAGTTGAGCTTCTGGTATGATCGATACATTCAAGCAATTTATCGTGCTGTGTAACAACCCCGACCTATGACTAGCCGATAAATCATGATTAACCATATCTAATAAGTAATTAAGATGAAATTCTAAATAAATTGCATGCATGTTGCATTATTTTTGTTTTTATTTGTCTATCGTAGAAATATATGTTTGTGTTTCCGCTTTGTTTTGTGAATTGAGGGCTTTATCGGCATCCGTATATGAAATTGACTTGGTATGTGTGTTATTTGGAATTTTTAGAATTTTATAGTAGGTTTAATTAAAATTCGCTTCGGAACAAATTAAATTAGAATAATTATGTTCATTGATCAACTAAAGCCCAAAATTAATTAAGTCAACTTCATTAGGCCTATATAAGGCTCATGTATATTCTAGACTACATTTTACAGTCATATTCTTCCTTCTTGAAGTATCAAACGTGAGAGTGAGAGAGGGAGATTAAGTGTTGGGCTTGGAAACCTAAGGAGAGGAAGAAAAATTGTAGAGAATTCAAGGTGTTGACCTAAGTGACTCAACCATTTGAACATCTAGGACACAATTAAGCTTCTAAGGTAAGAATTTCCACCTCCTAGTTTGTAATTTAGTTGGTTCCTACAAGAAATCAAGTGTAATAGGTGAATTACCATGACAATTGAGCTTCAATAGATGAATTCCATGCATGCACGCATATATCATAGCAATTTGAGTTTGAATTTCACACAAGTCTCACATGCATGTGTCTATCTTGACCTTGTTTTGAGAATTCATCACATTTCTTACCATTTGACCCTAATTGATCATGTTTTGGAAAGTTTAAGCTCATGTCAATTCATGCATGTCATGTTCACATCATATTCTTAAGTTTCAAGTTGAATTTTCAGCAATTGGCAAGCTTTTGGGCCTTGATTTGGGTAAATGGTTTTGAATTCATGATATTTGACAAGTTTAGACATGTTTTCTCAAGCTTTTGGCCCAAAAAAACATGATTTGTGGCTTTGAAATTTAATTGTGAACTTGGAAGAGCAATTTGGGAATTCCAGATTCTGCTTCTTCGCTCGAACGACAGATTATGCACTCGAGCAACCCCCCTGTGTTTTGCACCTTCGCTCGAGCGACCTCAAGTTGGCTCAAGTGAAAAATGCATGCTCCTAGAAGTTTGCCATTTTTGCAAACTACTACAGCGACAATAGTTGCACTCGAGCGAAGACCTCAGTCTCACACTCAAATGACCGTTGAGCGTGTGTCGAGTGGAAAAATTAAGCAGCCAATATTTTTGCAAAGTTTGCAGACCGCTCGAGCAAAAGAAGTTGAGCTTGAGCGACCACTCACATGTTTGGACGTCCGCTCGAGCGAAGGAAGTTGCGCTCAAGCGAGACCCCTATTTTCAGCATATTTGCCTAAGTGTTGAATAGCATGTTTTGGCATCCTCATTGCATCCTAGGCATTTCTAAGCCCTAGTTAAGACATAATAATGAGGATAAGAAATAGAAACATACGAAAAGAAGAAAGAACTCAGTTAATAATTCTGGGTGTGTCATTTAGTACGTATTTGTTCTGTATCTGTGTAGGTCATGCGTCGCAAGTTACCTTATTTGTCTGCTCTGTTGTTCGCTTTGGAGCTATCTGTGAGTAATAACTGAGTAAAGCTATGTTTAACTTTATTTATTTTCTGTATGTGGAATAAGATCTGTTTTATGAAATGTTATGCTATGTACAATGAATGATTTTCCAGTTTCTGACAAGCACTCGTGGTAATAATTCCGTGGTTCAAGTATATGATCTGTTCCCGGTACTGGAGGTTCCTTTGTGGAACTGGCAAGTATGTTATCTGTTCCCAGTACTGGAGGTTCCTGTGTGGAACTAGCAAGTATGTTAATTGTTTCCAACACTGGAGGTTCCTTTGCGGAACTGGCAAGGTACCAGAGGTTCCTTTATGGAACTGACAAGTATGACCCTTAATGCTTTGAATTCAATTTGTTACCGCTAATGGATGTACCACATATGAACAAGCATGAATTCTAATTTCTGTATATGATTCAAATAAGAAGATGAATATGAATCTGTTTCTAATTTTTGAATCTGGTGGGACATCATTCATTTAACCCTTTACTCTGTTATTATTCACTGGGCTTCTACTCACTGTTTATATTATGTATGTAGGTAAGCAGGCACGTGACCAGGCCTAAGCTACTACCTGAAAAGTTTTAGGGTCAGCCAGCCACCGTGCCTCCCGGGGAGGTTCATGTTTATAGAAGTCAAGTTTTGTGGACCATGCTAAAGTTATTTTGTGTATCATGTTACGAACGTTTTTGTTTTGTTTTGTTTTGTTTATCCGTATCCGTACACTGGGTTAAGTCTCTTTTGATAATGCTTATACGGTGTTGCATGTCTTATGTAGACATGACGTTATATATGTATATATTTTATGCAAAGTTTTAAATTATTTGCCTCATGTATGTCAGCACAGCTCAATGGACTACGTATATTTATATGTTTGCTTCCGCAGCCCCTAATTCTATGTTATTCAGTTCAGAGGCATTTGGTAATCTGAGAATTACTGGCTGGTTACGACACTAAACCTATATGAGCAGGTTTGGGTTGTGACAGAGTGGTATCAGAGTACGAGTTATACCGCACAAAAAAGTCCATATGAGCTATAGGATGTCCTAGAAAATAATTAAGGACATTTCATCTGCATGTGTGAGTGTGTTAATCTCCGTGAATGTGAAAACTGAATCTAAATATGAACATATGAATTGAAAAGAATAAATTGAAACTGGATACTCCAATCATTGTGAAAAGAATTATTGGCCTATATTTATTATTGCTTTGTTTGCCTATAGCGACATAGACAATGCAAGGTGAAATGATACATGTGAATCTTCCGAAGCCCGAATGAGTCGGATGGAACAGATGCTTGCAGCTTTGACTGAAGCAATGACGCAACAACAGAGGCAACAGCCTTTACCTCCTCTGATCCAAGTTGAACCGGATAACAATGATATTAGAAATCTAACTCTGAAGTTCATGAAGATGAAACCGTCGACTTTCTTGGGTGGTATTGAACCCTTAAAGACAGAAATATGGTTGCATGAAATGGAGAAATTGTTTGAAGTGTTTCCTTGCTCCGAGACACAAAAAGTTCTTTTAGCCACCTATACCTTAAAGGATGAAGCTCGGAGATGGTAGTTACTAATCTGAACTAATAACAGGAACATGATATGGACTCAGTTTAATGAGATCTTCTACAACAAGTATTTTCCCCAATGCTTCAGAGATCGGAAAGTGTTAGAATTTCAGGAACTCACGCAAGGTAGGATGTCTGTGGCTGAATATGAGGCTAAATTCATTGAGTTGGCCAGGTTTGCTCCACACATGGTGGATACTGATTACAAAAAGGCACGAAAATTTGAAGACGGCTTGGATCTAGAAGTGATTGATCGAGTTGGCATCTTGAAGTTGCCAACCTATGTGGAAGTACTAGACAGAGCCTTGATGACAGAAGCTACCTTAGTAGCTATGAAACAAAGCAAGGCCCCAACAACAAATGAATGTAGAGGCAAAAGATTTGGGTCTAATTTTCGGAAAGGCTGCTCATCTTTTACCAACAAAAAACAAAATACTGGATCTTCTAGCAGTTCAAGCCAAAGCAGTGGATCTATGCCAGTTTGTTCGGAATGTGGAAAGAAGCATAAATGCACGTGTTACCGTGCATCTGGCACTTATTTTCGGTGTGGCAAGATCAGCCACGTGATGAGAGATTGTTCGCTGAGATTCGACAATGCTAACCGTCCTGCAACAAGTTTAGCCAGATCTACTCTTGTAACGAGGTCAAATGTCAGAACTAATGCCAGAGGCAATACTAGAAGTGAGACGTTAAAGCAAGGGAGAGTGTTTTCACTAGTACTTGGAGACGTACAAAACACTGAGTCTGTGGTGTCAGGTATAATCTCTATCTGTACTCAAAATGCCTCTGTGTTAGTAGATTCAGGTTCCACGCATTTATTTGTATCGCATACTTTTTCTCAGACTAGACCTTTAGCACCTATGAACTGTTTACTATTTGTGTCTACACCATCTGGAGGTTCTATGATATGTGCTTATGTTTATCCAGCATATGATATTATGATTGGTGATATGATATTGTACGTTGATTTGCTGCATTTAAGTATGGATAACTTTGATTGTATATTGGGCATAGATTGGTTGACAAAGTATTGTGCAACTATTGATTGTGTGAATAAAACTGTTGTGTTTAAACCACATGGTATACCTGAGTTTGTATTCGTTGGGAATGGGGTAATTCCTCTACCGTATTTGATTTCTTAGAAAGTTGTTAAGAAAAGGGTGTCGGGGTTACTTATGTTGCGTTTTGACTGTGACTTCTGATAGTTCTGCTGTTGAGAACATCCCTGTAGTAAATGAATTTCCTGATGTATTTCCAAATGATTTACCCGAAGACTTAATCGATGGGGAAATCGAGTTTACTATTGATGTTATACCCGGAACACAACCGATTTCTAAAACCCCATATAGCATTTCCACTTCTGAATTAAAAGAATTGAAAACTCAACTTTAGGAATTGTTAGACAAGAAGTTTATCCGCCCGAGCACTTCACCCTGGGGTGCTCTAATCCTATTTGTTAAGAAAAAAGATGGATCTTTAAGGCTGTGTATGGACTATCGGGAGTTGAACAAAGTAACTGTCAACAACAAGTACCTACTACCCCGAATAGATGACATATTTGACCAACTTCAAGGGGCACAAGTGTTCTCCAAGATAGACCTTAGATCCAGGTATCACCAGCTAAAATTTAAAGCAGAGGACATAGAGAAAACTGCATTCAGAATTAGATATGGGCACTACGAGTTTTTAGTAATGCCATTTGGAGTAACAAATGCATATACAGCGTTTATGGACCTAACGAATAGGGTTTTCAAACAATTTCTTGATGAATTTATCGTTGTATTTATTGATGATACACTGATTACTCCAAAAGCAGGGAAGAGCATGAGAATCATTTGAGAACTGTTTTACAGATTCTGAGAGAAAAGAAATTGTATGCAAAATTGTCTAAATGTGAATTCTAGCTTGACAGTGTAGCATTTCTGGGGCATGTAATCAACAAGGAGGGTATCTCTGTTGACCAGCAGAAAATCGAAGCTATTGTGGACTAGCCTAGACTAACCAATGTGTATGAAGTTCGAAGTTTTTTGGGGCTTGCTGGCTATTAAAGAAGGTTTGTGAAAGACTTCTCAAAACTTGCTATGCAATTGACACAGTTGACACAGAAAAATATACCATTCGATTGGAATAATCAACGGGAGTCAGCCTTTCAAGAACTGAAAACTAGATTGATAACTGCACTAATTCTGACCTTGCCTAACAGAATTGATGGGTTTCAAATTTATAGTGATGTTTCCCACAAAGGTTTGGGATGTGTGTTAATGCAGAATGGGAAGGTAATTGCTTATGTCTCTCGACAACTCTGTCCACATGAAAAGAACTATCCGACCCATGACTTGGAACTCGTAGCTATGGTTTTTACACTAAAGATTTGGTGCCACTATCTATATGGCGTGACTTGTGAAATGTATACTGACCATAAAAGCCTGAAATATTTCTTCACCCAAAAAGAACTGAACATGAGACAGAGAAGATGGTTAGAGTTGATTAAATACTATGATTTGCTGATTTTGTATTATCCAGGGAAAGCTAATACAGTGGCAGATGCTTTGAGCCGAAAGTTAATGGGAAATTTATCATGTTTGCTCACCGGTCAGAAAGAATTGCTATGCGACTTAGAAAAGAATGAGATTGAAGTTGTATTGCGTGAACAGGGTGGGATTTTGGCCGCCATTTCTGCCCAACCTGCTATCATTGAAGAGATTAGAGAGAAACAACTTGAAGATGAGTGTTTGAAGAAAATTGTTGACGAGATTGACTCAAAACCAAGGCTAGGATTTGCGTTGAGAACAATGTATTGACATTTCAAGGTAGACTTTGTGTACCAGACCATTCTGAATTAAGGAAACGTGTTATGACTGAAGCCCACAACTCCAAGTTTGCTATGCATCCAAGGAATACAAAGATGTATCATGACCTGAAACAGAATTTCTGGTGCCCTGGAATGAAGAAATGTATTGCAGATTTTGTGGCAAGATGTTTGCATTGCCAACAAGTTAAAGTCGAGCATCAACGACCCGCTGGTTTGCTACAGCTGTCATGCCCTAAAATTTGGATAATTAAATATTAAATTAGGACTAAACCCCAATCAATATTCCATCATCCAAATCCTACGGGTGAAACAAAATCTAAACATTCTCGTCTCCAAAAGGTTTAAGTAAATTCCCATGCTCAAAAGATTACAAGGGATTAAAAAAAAACTAACAAAACGCCAACCAAACCATCCACCATAATTTCATAACTAACCAATATTTCCAACATTCAAGTAACAATAAATAGTCAAAATAATTAAAATAATATAAAGTTACAAACCATGCCAAATTACCAAAATACTAAAGTCATAAAAAAATAATAAATACATAAACTAATATCAACCCTAAGCTCAAAAAAAAAAAAAAAAAAATCTAAATGACATGCCCCACAACCATAGTTATTTCTCTTCACCACCGTAGTCCTAACTAATCCGGCAAATGAAGCTCAGTTGCGCTCAAACAGAACGCACCCGAGTTGCCAAGAGACAAAACGAGTCAGTATACAGGTATACTGGTATGAGTACAAGATTTAACACCCACGTGTCCACCAGACACAAACAAAAATACATTTAATTCTTGTTACAGGACAAGACAAGTAGTTCCACCCGCACCGAGACGAATGGGTAATTTCTCGAGATACGGTGGCATTTAGTTTCTTGCCCGTACACAATGAAATATAAATCGAGTATAAAATAGACAAAATAGAAATAAAAATATGGTGAGTCAACCCTGCATAAAAAGTTTGTAAGACCCACCATCCTGCAAAAAATAAAATTAGTATAATTTAATCATAAGTAACTTGCTAAAGAAGTATCAAAATGCACCATTTCATACTTAAATAGTTCGAATTGACCAAAACTCAAAGAACAAAAGTTGTACAGAGTCAAATTTCCTAAGAGACCATGCAAACGAATTTAGTAGAAACTGAACAGGTTGAGTGAAAAATTAGATAGAAGAACCTAGACGGAATCCAACCGAAAAATCTAAAGCTGATAGAAACTGCCCTAATATGATTTTTTTGGGGAAAAGTTCAAAACATGAAAAGTGTACAGAATAAGTTTTTACTTCAGTTTACGCAAAACCAATAAAAATGAGCATGTTTCGTGGGTTAAAACAGCATCTAAAGTCTGTCCTGCTAAAATAAGTAAAAACTATTGTAACCAAGATCATCCGATTACAAGTTCTAATTGATCTTTTTAATAAAAAGTTAAAATACAAAAGTTGTCGAGAATCATGTATACATGGCTCTGCTCAAATTTCATAATTTATCAAGGTCATTTACTATTTTTCAAGATGTACAAAACAATACAATTCACACTATACCAATAAACTCATAATTAAATTCTTTGTACCTTAACTCCACTACTTCGGCCTTCACTTCCAGCCTACACATATAACCCATGTGCCTGCCGTATACCTAACACCGCTCCGAAGGCAAACCTGCACAGGGATATCGTACCAAGTTTGACCTAGACTCCCCGGATGGTTAGCATATACGTACGCGCGTAAATCAAAGCACTTGTCTACTCATGAGAATGAGGCAACAATATATATATATACACAATTTATCATCTACTCATGAGAATAAACATAATAATGCCAAGCTTAAGGCATTTAAATAAATCTCATAATCCTCACTTTTTTTTTATACACTCTTTCTCACCAACACTCAAATAAAACAACAATCTATGGAGTCATGGTAGAGTATAAGGAATTTATCTATGGGTTCCTAATTAATTTTAATTTCATATATTTATGAGTGTGATTACAACTATAAAATAAATCCCTATAAAACCTCTAAACATGACATACCCAACTAATCAAAATAATTAAAATCAATCAATCATCTAAAAACCCTAAACCTTACATACATAACTAATCAAAATAATTAAAATCAATCAATCATCTACATACAAATACGAAATCAATTCAACATCAAATAAATAAATAAAAACAACGAATTAAACATAAATCAAGGGAAGTGGATTTTGTACTCACAATTATTTTTTGAAGATCAAAGAAATATTTGAAGAACTAATAGAGCCACCAAAACAAAACCCTAACCTTTCTTTTTTTTTTTCTTCTCCACTCCTCTTTGCCGTCTCTCTCTCTCTCTCTCTCTCTCACACACACACACACACACACACACACACACATAGTTTGCACTTGGTTTTGATTAATCTCTCTCTCTCTCTCTCTCTCTCTCACGGCTTTCTTTTTCTTTTCCCTTTTTTTTTCTTCTTTTCTTTCAATCTCTCCGTGGCTGCTGCTAACTTGAAGATTCTTTCACCCACCTTTTTGTGATAAAACCTAAGTCTAAGTATATTATACCTAATGTACTATTATATTATATTTTACAATTATCACATAAATATAATATATATTTTATCAATATATAAAACACCTTATATATATATATATATAAATATTTAAATTAATTATATATAATTAAATATCACATTAAATTCTCATGCAACCACACAATTAATAAAGCCAAAAATAAAATAAAGTAATAATAATAAATAATGATTTACAAAAAATTAGGGTTGCTACAACAGCAACTTCCAATACTGGAATGGAAATTAGAGCATATTATCATGGACTTCATAATGGGATTGCCTTGCTCGTCCCGAGGTATGGATTCTATTTGGGGAATCGTTGATCGTTTGACTAAATTCGCACATTTCTTGCCAGTTGAAACTATTTATAATGCGAACAAGTTGGCTAACATTTATATGAATGAGATTGTGAGGTTGCATGGGGTGCCAATATCCATTGTATCTTACAGGGATTCGAAGTTCACATCAAGGTTTTGGCAAAGTTTGCAACAGGCTTTGGGGACTGAACTGAAGCTACGCAGTGCTTATCACCCACAGATAGATGACTAAACTGAATGAACAAATCAAATCTTGGAAGAAATGTTGCAGATGTGTGTATTGGACTTCCAAGGGAATTAGGAGACTTATCTTCCTTTGGCCAAATTTGTTTACAACAACAGTTATCACTCAAGTATTGGAATGGCTCCTTATGAAGCTTTGTACGACAGGAAATGTCGTTCTCTGATTTGTTGGGCTGAAGTAGGCAATAGACCGTTATTGGGTCCAGAACTTATGCAAGGAACGACAGAGAAAGTGAAACTGATTTAACAGAGACTAAAAACTGCACAAAGTCACCAAAAGAGTTATGCGAATGTCTGAAGAAGAGATAAGGAATATGAAGTTAGGGATCACGTGTTTATCAAAGTAACTCCGATGAAAGGCCAAACACGGTTTGGAGTGAAAGGCAAATTGGCACCAAGATATGTTGGGCCATATGAAATCCTCAAGAAAATCAACCCGATGACGTATCGGATAGCCTTACGCTAGTCATGGAACACATGCATGATGTTTTCCACATTTTAATGCTCCGAGATTAGTGAGGGACCCATTACATATAATTGAACCGACATATGTATTACTAAAGGATGACTACACGTACGAAGAACGGCCAATCCAAGTTGTGAATCAAAGAATCAAAAGATTGATAAACAAGGAAATCCCATTGGTGAAAGTCAATTGGCGGAATCATGGAAGAACCTATGCTACATGGGAGACGGAGGAAGATATGATGAAGAGATACCCAGATATATTCCCTCTGGATCCGATATTCTACCGAAATGAAGGTCATTCGAGTTTGGAGGACCAAGCTCTTTCAGGGGGGAAGACTGTAACAACCCCGACCTATGACTAGCCGATAAATCATGATTAACCATATCTAATAAGTAATTAAGACGAAATTCTAAATAAATTGCATGTGTGTTATATTATTTGTGTTTTTATCTGTCTATGGTAGAAATATCTGTTTGTATTCCCACTTTGTTCTGTGAATTGAGGGCTTTATCGGCATCTAAACATGAAATTGACTTGGTATGTGCGTTATTTGGAATTTTTATAATTTTATGGTAGGTTTAATTAAAATTCGTTTTGGAACGAATTAAATTAGAATAATTATGCTCATTGATCAGTTAAAGCCCAAAATTAATTAAGTCAACTTAATTAGGCTTATATAAGGCTCATGTATATTCTAGACTACATTTTACACTCTCATTCTTCCTTCTTGAAGTATCAAACGTGAGAGTGAGAGAGGGAGATTAAGTGTTAGGCTTGGAAACCTAAGGAGAGGAAGAAAAATTGTAGATAATTCAAGGTGTTGACCTAAGTGACTCAACCATTTGAATATCTATGACACAATTAAGTTTATAAGGTAAGAATTTCCACCTCCTAGTTTGTAATTTAGTTGGTTCCTACAAGAAATCAAGTGTAATAGGTGAATTACCATGAGAATTGAGCTTCAATAGATGAATTCCATGCATGCATGCATTTATCATAGCAATTTGAGTTTGAATTTCACACAAGTCTCACATGCATGTGTCTATCTTGACCTTGTTTTGAGAATTCATCACATTTCTTACCATTTGACCCTAATTGATCATGTTTTGGAAAGTTTAAGCTTATGTCAATTCATACATGTCATGTTCACATCATATTCTCAAGTTTCAAGTTGAATTTTCAGCAATTGGCAAGCTTTTGGGCCTTGATTTGGGTAAATGGTTTTGAATTCATGATATTTGACAAGTTTAGACATGTTTTCTCAAGCTTTTGGCCCAAAAAAACATGATTTGTGGCTTTGAAATTGAATTGTGAACTTGGAAGAGCAATTTAGGAATTCTAGATTCTGCGTCTCCGCTCGAGTGACAGATTATGCGCTCGAGCGACCCCCTTATGTTTTGCACCTCTGCTCGGGCAACCTCAAGTTGGCTCGAGCGTAAAATGCATGCTCCTAGAAGTTTACCATTTTTGTAGACCGCTCGCGCGACAATGGTTGCGCTCGAGCGAAGACCTCAGTCTCATGCTCGAACGACTGTCGAGCGTGTGTCGAGTGGAAAAATTAAGCAACCAGTACTTTTGCAAAGTTTACAGACTGCTCAAGCGAATGAAATTGTGCTCGAGCGACCACTCACATGTTTAGATGTCTGCTCGAGCAAGACCCTTATTTTCAACATATTTGCCTAAGTGTTGAATAGCATGTTTTGGCATCTTCATTGCATCCTAGGCATTCCTAAGTCTTAGTTAAGACATAATAATGAGGATAAAAGTAAAAACACACCAAAAGAAGAAAGAACTCAGTTAATAATTCCTAGTGTGTCATTCAGTACGTATTCGTTTTGTAGCTGTGTAGGTCACACGCTGCAAGGTACCTGATTTGTTTGCTCTATTGTTCGCTTTGGAGCCATCTGTGAGTAATAACTTAGTAAAGCTATGTTTAACTTTATTCATTTTCTGTATATGGAATAAGATCTGTTTTATGAAATGTTATGCTATGTACAATGAATGATTGTCTAGTTTTTGACAAGTACTCGTGGCAATAATTCCGTTGTTCAAGTATATGATATGATCCCAGTACTGGAGGTTCCTTCGTGGAACTGGCAAGTATGTGATCTGTTCCCAGTACTGGAGGTTCTTGTATGGAACTGGCAAGTATGTTAACTGTTCCCAATACTGGAGGATCCTTTGTGGAACTGGCAAGCATGTTGTCTGTTCCTGGTACCGGAGGTTCCTTTATGGAACTAACAAGTATGACCCTTAATGCTCTGAATTCGATTTGTTACTGCTAATGGATGTATCGCATATGAACAAGCATGAATTTTGATTTTTGTCTATGATTTAAATAAGAAGATGAATATGAATCTGTTTTTAATTTCTGAATCTGGTGGGACATCATTCATTTAACCTTTCACTTTGTTATTAGTCACTGGGCTTCCGCTCACTATTTATATTATGTATGTAGGTGAGCAGGCACGTGACCAGGCTTAAGCTGCTGCTTGAAAAGTTTTGGGGTCAACCAGCCACCATGCCTCCCAGGGAGGTTCCCCTTTGTAGAAGTCGAGTTTTGTGGACCATGCTAAAGTTATTTTGTGTATCATGTTACGAACGTTTATGTTTTGTTTTATTTTGTTTATCTGTATCCGTACACTGGGCTAAGTCCCTTTTGATAATGCTTGTACGGTGTTGCATGTCTTATGTAGACATGACGTCATATATGTATATATTTTATGCAAAGTTTTAAATTATCTGCCTCATGTATGTTAGCACAAGTCAATGGACTACGTATATTTTATATGTTTGCTTCCTCAGCTTGTAATTATATGTTATTCAGTTCAGAGGCTTTTGGTAATCCAAGGATTACTGGCCGGTTACGATGCTAAACCTATAGGGGTGGGTTTGGGTTGTGACATGCTGCACTCTTGATCAAAGCTATGATGCCACTGAGGTGAGGACATGACATTGAAGTCCCAGAAATGATATTGAATCTTAGTGGTGTATAGGTCTTGTTTTCAACCGAGACAGGTCACCCAGCAATAATGCTCACACTTGGACTAATGATGTTGGGTTTCAAGATCCCAGTGCTTTGTATGTTTGGGCCTCTTAAAGAGATGGAAGTAATCGCTGGAGCAAAGACGTCTCCAATGATGGTTCCTTTAAACATGATTGTGGCCATAGGTGTTGCTGTGGAATTTATATATGTACTCTTTGATCTTCATTCCTACAGTAAAACTCACATGTGAAATGGGTAGAACATGAGTATCGGCTACAGTACTATACCCATATTGCTGTGCGTTCATGAGAATCATAGCGGCAGAACCAGCATCCTTCACAGTCTGCCCTTTTATAATTCTTCCTCCATTACCTTTCTGGCATAACACTACCTTCCCTTTGACATCAATCGTGTCCAGCTATCCGGGGCTGCACAATGCAGAGTTTGGGTTGTCTTTGCTCGAGTCTACAAGAGTCATCAAGTTTGAAGGGAAATCACTAGGCTGGAATACAGACTGTCCATCATAGGACTCATTGTTTCTGAGCACTACTGTGGTTCTTATGCTTCTGTCTATGGTACTTGCACCAACAGTTAGAATCCATGGAGCCTCATTTGCTAGCGAAGCATTAAAGGGTCCTGAGTTACCAGCAGAGCAGCTCACGAATATGCCATTTTTTATTGCACCAAATGCTCCTACCGCAATGCCATCGTTATAGAAAGGAATTGAGGGTCCACCGATGGAGAGCGAGAGGATATCAACACCTTCCTCCATGGCTGCATCCATTGCAGCCAACATGTCAACTTTAGAACAACCAAATTCTGTACAAACTTTGTAAATTGCCAAGTGGGCCAGAGGTGCCATCCCTACCGCCGTCCCATTTGCCTGACCAAACACATTGGCACCTTTCACTAAGTTCCCTGTAGCAGTACTTGTCATGTGGGTCTCGTGTCCTAGCATGTCAAACAGAGGGGTGGTTTGGCCACTGAGGAAATTTCTTGCGCTAATGAGCTTGTTGTTACAGGCTATCCCGAAAAATTCACACTTGCCTTTCCATTTATCCGGTAGAGGAGGCATTCCTTCGTCGTTAAACGAAGGGTGGTAGGGAGTAATTCCGATGTCCAAAAGACCAACAATAACACCCTTGACATCGTTTGAACCCTTCCACGCCCCAAAATTTAGATTCAACCCAAAGAAGCTGGGGCTATGAGTAGTATGCAAAGAATATACTATTTGGGGCCGAGCTGACACAAACCCCTCAATCTTTTCCATGCTTTTAACTTCCTCGGCTAACAATCTTGCTGCAAACCCATTAACCACATTGTGATAAGAATACACCATGCAAGATGATGATGGTTTGTTTGAGGTTGCAGTGGTGGTGGGTAAAAAATGAGTGGTACCAATTTCTTGTTGTGCCTAGGAAGCAGAAAACAAGCACACAAGCAAGAACAGACAAAGAATTACGTGGTTCAACAAATCGCCTACGTCCACGGGCAGCGGATTTCACTATATTTGGAACAAAAAATTACACACTCTATAATTCTCTCTCTGCTCTGTATTCTCTCTTCAACTCACCACACAGAACCCTTCCCATTCACTAACCATTTATAGATGAAATGGAGGGCCAAAGTTTTCAATAAACCACTGACTACATTCATGGCAACCATCAACAATCAACTACCAAAAAGATTAGCCACCCTACCATATCTAGCTTCTTCATTTTTTTTCTTCAATCAGCAGCCATCGTTGACAAAGCAAACAAAGCAAATCTAAGCCAATTTTCAACAAATCTCCACCTTGGCGAGGATTCTCTATCCAACATAGTGATCGATCAACACTGCTATGCACCCAAAGGTGCTCAGTTCTGAGAGATGTTGACCAAGTCCAAACAGTGTTGGAACTTGATCCCAGAAACCACTTTTGTGAGCATATCGCCCGGATTATCTGCATTGCTAATCTTTTGAAGCAAAATATCCCCTTTATTCACAATTTCTCGGACGAAATGGAAACGAACATCAATGTGCTTGGTGCGGGAATGATGAACTTGGTTCTTTGCCAAACAAATGGCACTCTGACTATCGCAGTACACCTCAATGTGCTTCTGAACAATACCCAAGTCCTCAATCAACCCATGTAGCCAAATAGCTTCCTTAAAGGCTTCCGTCACTGCCATGTACTCTGCTTCTATAGTAGACAAAGCCATCGTTAACTGAAGCGTTGACCTCCAACTCACCGGCCCTTTAGCAAGCGTAAATAAATACCCTGTTGTTGATCGGCGTTTGTCCAAGTCACCAGCATAATCTGAGTCTACATATCCAACCAAATTATGTCTGAGTCTATGATCTCTCTCAAACTTCAAACCCATATTAATTGTGCCATGTAAGTACCTTAAGATCCATTTCAATGCCTGCTAATGACCTTTCCTCGGATCATGCATATACCTGCTTACCATACTCACAGCATGTGACATGTCAGGCCTTGTACAAACCATAGCATACATTAATGCACCAACTGCATTTGCATATGGAACCTATGTCATATGCTTCCGTTCTTCTTCTGTGTGTGGAGACATCGAAGCACTAAGCCTGAAATGAGGGGCCAATAGTGTACTCACAGCTTTTGTTTTTTCATTAATGGCAAATCTGTCTAATACATTTTTCAGATACTAGGCTTGTGTCAGACAAACCGTACCCTTCTTCCTGTCTCTTTTGATCTCCATGCCAAGAATTTTCTTTGCTTCGCCAAGATCCTTCATTTCGAACTCTCCTGCCAACTGTGCCTTGCATTTGTCAATCTCTAACTTGCTCTTAGATGCAATTAGCATACCATCTACATATAAGAGCAAATAGATGAAGGAACCATCGAAAAGCTTACGGAAATATACACAATGATCATACTGGCTTCTTGTGTATTTCTTTTCCGTCATGAACCGATCAAATCGCTTGTACCACTGTCCCGGAGATTGCTTCAACCCGTACAACGATTTTTTTAATTTGCAAGCCCAATCCTCTTTTCCAGCAACTTTGAAACCATTTGGCCGGGACATGTATATCTCTTCTTCAAGATCTCCATGTAAGAAGGCAGTTTTGACATCGAGTTGGGCGAGCTCGAAATCAAACTGTGCAACCAAAGCTAGCAAGGTACGAATAGACGTGTGCTTCATAATAGGTGAGAATACCTTATTGTAGTCTATTCATTTCTTCTGGGCATAGCCTTTAGCTATCAATCTAGCTTTGAATCTGATGTTGTTTTTACCTGGGATGCCTTCCTTCTTGGTGTAAACCCACTTACAGCTAATTGCTTTCTTGCCTTTTAGAAGTTGCGCCAACTCCCAAGTCTGGTTTTTGTGAAGTGACCCGATCTCTTCATCCATAGCCTCCTTCCATTTGACACTTTTTGCATTCTGCACAGCTTCTTTGAAAGTGCAAAGAATATTGTCTTTAATGATTGGAAGTGCATAGGCCACCATATCGGTCATCCAACCAGGTTGCTTAGTAACACTTTTTCCTTTTCTGATTGCAATGGTTTCTGACTATTGTGGGGCCTCTGGATCTTCATTCTCACCTGAACTCTCTTCAGGATCTTCTTCAGAGCTATCAACTGAAACTTCTTCAAGATTGTTGCCTGTCTGAACAGCCTTCACTGGAGTCTCAAACTCCACCTGCACTGACTTCTTCAATGCTTCATAATTTTCTTGAGGATTTGGTTGCTTCAGCATTGTATACTCATCAAAGGTAACGTCTCTTTTAGTGACAACTTTCTTTGATTCAGGGCACTAGAGTCTATATCCCTTGACACCGTCACTGAAGCCCAAGAAGATAGCCTTCTTGGCTCTAGTATCCAACTTAGATTCTGTAACATGAAAATAAGCTGGACATCCAAAGATATGTAGCTGATCATAATCAGTAGCTGGAGCTCCTGACCATACCTCCATGGGAGTCTTGCCATCTAGTGCTGCAACAGGTAGTCTGTTGACAAGATGACGAGCATAGTTCAATGCCTCACCCCAAAATGCCTTGCTCAATCCTGAATGTGACAACATACATCGAACTTTCTCTACCAAAGTGCAATTCATGCGTTCTGCAACTCCATTTTGCTATGGCGTTCCACTAACTGTGAAATGTCTCACTATCCCTTTATTCTGGCAAACCTCAAAGAAGGGATCTGATGTGTATTCGCCGCCATTGTCAGATCTGAGCTCCTTGATCTTCCTGCCTGTCTAGGTCTCAATCATGTTCTTCCATGTAAGAAAGATGTCTAATACTTCATCTTTATGCTTCATTGTGTAAACCCATACTCTTCTTGAGAAATCATCAATGAACGACACAAAGTAGTGTTTACCTCCCAAAGAAGCATTCTTAGAAGGACCCCATACATCGGTGTGAACGTAGTCTAGAATCCCTTTGGTACGATGAATAGCAGTACCAAAACTTGATTCTTGTTTGCTTGCCCAGTACACAATCGTCGCAGAACTCAAGCTTCACTGTTTTGGTGCCTTTCAACAGGCCTTGCTTTACCAACCCTTGTAAAGCTTTCTCACCGACATGCCCTAGGCGCATGTGCCAAAGTCTGGAAGTATCTGATGCAGCATCTTCTGAGTTGGTAGAGACAACCACTCTCCCTATGACTATAGAGCCGTCTAGGAAATATAAATTTCCCTTTCGAATACCCTTCATTGCTACAAATGCTCCTTTAACAACTTTGAGGACTCCACCTTCCACAGTTACTCTGTAACCTTTGGAGTCTAAAACTCCCACTGAGATGAGATTCTTCGTCAAATCTGGCACATATTGAACATCTTCAGTCGAATTGTTCCAATCTTCTTTGTTCTGCAAGCTTGGTCGTTGCCATCAATACTACTCCTCCATTGGACTCTCGTAAGCTCGATAACCACTGCTTGTTAGGACACATGTGATAGGAACATCCGGAATCTAGAATCCATTCATCAGACTGGCCAAGTGATGAAACTGTGAAGGCTGATCCTTCACCATTATCTCTATCTCGTGCAACGTTCACCGTTTCATCTTTCTTGTCTTTATTGGAACAATCTTTTGCCCAATGCCCCTTCTGGCGACATGCAGCACACTCATCGTTTGCAAGACGTTTTCTATCTGATGATCTCCGTTTGGATTTTGAGCGAGACTTTCCCTGCCCTACATATCTTTTGTTATTCGTCCTGCCTCTGACTGTCAATGCCTCTGATGCAAAGTCCCTGTTTGCAGACTTATCTTTCATTCTGAACTCATTATTTACCAAGGCGTTTGAAACATCAACATACTTGATCTTTTTTTTACCATACAGTAAAGTGGTGATGAGATGATCATATGTGTCAGGCAAGGAATTCAACAATAATAGTGCTTTATCTTCATCATCAATTTGAACATCCAAGTTTTTCAAATCAGCAATAATTTTGTTGAAATTGTTCAGGTGTTCGTTCATCGAAATACCTTTCTTGTAGTCAAAACGCAACAACCTCTTCTTCAAGTAGAGCCGATTCTCAATGCTCTTTGTCATGAACTTGTTTTCCAGCGCCTTCCAAAGCTCCTTTACAATATCATATTCTGTGCAGGCCAAGAGATTCACTTTCTCCCATTCTATCTTGTCCAAGTCATTTGGTTTGTCTCCCAAAGCGAAGTGCAGGTTCATCTGGACTAGCATATCTTTAACTTCGCATCTTCACATGCCGAAGTTGCTGCTACCATCAAACTTCTCTACCTCGAACTTAGCGTGGAACACGGGGGTCCAACGCCCAAAGCTGCTTGTAGTCGCGGGGCTGCTTGTAGACTCGGCTGACCTCCTCTCTCTAGATTCTGCCATTGAGACTTTTAAAAAAAATCTCCACAACAACAATAGCGGATGCTTAAAATACCCGGAACACGGCAAATTCTAAGCTCCCGAAAACTTCACTGAAAATTCAGGTTCGAATCTCAAAAAACGAAATCCACGGCTGTGTCCGGAATGGTTGATTTAGCTAAGAAAGCACTTTTTCCACCTCTTCAAGGACCTCAATGAAATTTCTTCAAATCCAGGGTCCAAATTACAATTTTCCAAAAAATCTAGGGACCTTATTACAATTTACAGAAGTTTCAGAGGTAAAATTATAATTTCAGCAAGATCAGAGACTGAAATGTAATTTACCAAACTTTCAGGGGCCTCCCTACAATTTTAGAAATTTCGGCTGACTGGGACACTGACGTGGCAGATGTGCTGATGTGGGGATGACGTGGTAGTTGAGCTGGCAGTGACGTGTCTCGACACATGGCAGTGACTTGGCAGCTGAGTGGGACGATGACGCAGCAGGTGTACCGATGTGGCAATGACGTGGCAGTTGAGCTGGCGGTGACGTATCTCGATACGTGGTTCATACGTGACAGTAACTAGGCTGACACTTGGTGCTGATGTGGAGTGACGTGGTGCACGACGTGGCAGCTTCCAAAAATAATTTGGAAATTTGTTTGTGATGAGGCTTGAACCCTTGACCTGAAGGTGTTGAACCAAGGCTCTAATTACTCTGCCAAGTGTTAACTTGTACTATATTGATGCACAAGTGAATACTTAAAGCCTTTAGGACAGGTTGACTTCTTCAACCTTTGCTTCTTCGCCAGGCTGAACTTTCCTAAAGGCTATTCGGTAAGCGCGTGAAGCGTCCTCGTGGGTTGTTCTTTCTGGGTCTGAACTCCTCTCGTCGAGGCGGTCGTCGTGGTATGTTGAAAACTCAATTTCAACAACTTTGAAATTTTCAATTTACAGAAAAACACTCTGTTTTTCGCACAACAATGCTCTGATACCAATTTGTTGTGCCTAGGAAGTAGAAAAACAAGCACACATGCAAGAACACACAAAGAATTACGTGGTTCGACAAATCGCCTACGTCCACGAGCAGCGAATTTCACTATATTTGGAACAAAGAATTACATACTTTATAATTCTCTCTCTTTGCTCTGTATTCTCTCTTCAACTCGCCACATAGAACCCTTCCCATTCACTAACCATTTATAGATGAAATGGAGGGCCAAAGTTTTCAACAAACCACAAACTACATTCATGGCTACCATCAACAATCAACTACCAACAACAGTAGCCACCCTACCATGTCTAGCTTCTTCATTTTTTTTTCTTCGATCAGCAGCCATCGTTGACAAAGCAAACAAAGCAAATCTGAGCCAATTTTCAACATTTCTAACATCTTCATGCCCAGAGAAAACTTTGTTTTATGGAAAGTTTAAATGTACAATGTAGGTTTTCAATGTGTTTGGCTCATTTCCCAATGGGATTTTCTCTGTCTGGGCATGTTGGGTTAGAAATTAAACAAGCAAATGAGACCGAGAATCAACATCGAAGCCATGCTCAAGTTGTTCATGAGTGTTGAAGAAACTAGAAAGAATGTTGATGTTTTGTGCTACTACATCAGCAACTATATATATACATACATTGAGAGTGAGAGTAAGAGAGAGTGAGGAGTATACGGTGGCCGGCATCGAGAAAAAAATTGTAGTGATTGTAAGTATAGAGAATGACAAATAGAAAGTTGAAAAAAGTTAAAACAAATTGGTGCATGATGAGTTTGTACTTTGTAATGGTAGCAAATCCATTTTGTAAGAACAAATAAAGCCACTATTAATCTTATGTTGATTGAAAATTCTTTGTTGTGAACAACTGAGTATGGACTTTTGAAGAGTGTTGATTCAAAAAGCATGTGTCAAATGTTAAATCTTATGCTTATGCCAACTCTGAGTTTGGATTTAATAATTTGACTTTGGGGGAGTGTTAAATCTTAGCTGGGATTTCTAAATGAGAGTAATTAAGAGAAAATGTAAGTGAGTCTTGTTGGTGGGAGGGGGAAGACTCTTAAAATTACATTTGGTAATTCAAACAACACCGAGAGAAGTTTTGGGTTTGTGAAATCAGACACTAGTTTATTTTACTCATTATAATTTCTTAGTGTGGGAGTTGAGAAAAAATAAGAGAAAATAAGAGAGAGTGAGAGTCAGAGAGAAAGAAAAGCTTTTTGTGTGTTTGTTTTTTGTATTTTTGAAAAAATTACAATAAAATAAACTTGGGTTTGAGTTTGGCAAAGTCAAAATTCCTCTATCTGTGTTGTTTGAATTACCAAAATGGTTCCATGTGTCTCCCACCAATCAGTTTGTGAGATGGTACAATTAGACTAACTTATTACAAACTCTTGCGATTTTATATTTTTATAATTTTTTCTTCCAATCATTTGCAATTCCCTTCTAAGAAAATATTGTGTTTAGAAATGAGAAAAAGAGGAAGGCTTCCCTTCAATCTAACTGGAGGGTCCAATTTGGTGCTTTGCATGCAATTTTGAGTCCGCCTTGATGATTTCAATAGATCAAAATTTAATATTTTCTATGTAGATTATTCATATAAAAAATTAAACTCATCAAATATCGATAATTATATGTTTAAATTATATTTATTTATTTAAAAAAATAGACATGTAATAACTTGCAAACCCAAAACAACCTTGTAATATTCCTTCCATCGTTTGCAACACTATAAGAGCATTCACAATGGAGTGACTAAAATATACATTAAAATGTGTTATATGACAAAAAATAATAAAATTGAGTTATATTTTTGTTTGTTAAAGTTTGTTAGTTTGGAGAGTGGGCGATTGTTGCAATGAAAATTCTACGGGGAGCAAATATTCAGGCAAGCCCGTACTCCTTTCTTCCAAGCCCCTGCCTGTCCGATCGACCTGCGTACACAACGGCGGTGAGCTACCCGGTGGTGTGCTGCCGGAAAACCCCTCCGACGATCAAGTTAGCACACACCTTGGGAGAGAGAGAGAGAGGAGAGAGTTAAGTGTAAGTATTTCTCTTACCAAAATGTTCCTCGTCCGTATGGGGGGCGCAGACATGCTTATATACCATCTACGCCCCAAATCTACTCCCAGTGATCTCTCAACACTTGGCACTGCTATCCCATCTGTCAGCACAAATCTCGCTGAACATCACCTAACCCAACTGCCTGCCCACTCTTATGGGAGCTCGGCAGCCGGGTCGCACTATCTCGGCTGTCAACGGCCATATTGCGCTTCAAGCCTAAGTATTCCCATAGCCAAGACCAGTGAGGACCGGGCTCGGCTACATCCCAGCATAGCCAAGCTCGGTCAAGCTCATGCTTGTCCGCCGTCGACCTTCCTGCCAAGCAAACACAAGTAGCCCGGCCTAACCTTGGCCGCCGCCAGACACCTCACTTGATCGGCTTTGATACCACGGTGCCGCGCAGCTCGGTCAGACCTCGGCCTGCCTTAACTGAGCAGATTCCTGCAAAGACAGGGCCGAACTACCTGTCCGGCCCAATTCCAGATCACAAATCTCCCTCTCAATTGCCCCTTAATTCCGTCCGCGCAAGGGTGACTGGGATTACCCGTTCTGACCGGGATAATTTCTTCCTCGGTTCATAATTTGCAAGAAACCAACCGAGCTAACTTCCGCGCTCGGTTCCTAGTCTTGCTCGGTCGACGTCTCGTCTGACCTTAACGTCTCTCGTCTTGCCCGGTCAACGCCTCATCTGATCTCCCTATCTCTTCAACTCTGACGCTGCCATTAATGGGGACACGTGTCAATCCCCCATTGGTCCTCGAGCAGCCAACCCAGCCGTCCCCTAGAATTCAAATTTGGGCGGTCTTTCTTCCTCCATATACATGCCTTCCTCCTCCTCATTTCGCCCTTACTGATTCTCACTCCTCCTTGCCAATCTAGAGCCTTTGCCATTTCTCACCTGCCATTCCTGAGCTCAAGTTCAAGGAAGTAGCTATTGCCCTTCACAGGTATGCCCTCCAACTCCCCTTTTGTCGTTATTTTCTTCGATATTTCACACATTAGGGCACTAAAACGTAGCTTTTAGGACATAAGCACTAAAAACCATCCCAAACCTCCAACTGTGAATAGTGTTTTTCATTTTTCCTGAAGAACACTGAAGATCTGGGGCGGACCGGGCTCCAGGTCTTCATTTGATCCAAAAAGCCAATCTGACCGAGCAAATAACCTGTTTGTCCCAACCTTAGTACCTGGCCTGGGATAACAAAAGGACCTGGCCGCTCGACCGAGCTAACATCTGGTCCGCTTGGGCGACCGAGCTCCTTGGTTAGCCTTTACAACCGAGGTGGTTTGGCACTCCTCAAGACCGAGCTAAATTCAAGCTCGCTTCGCGCAACCGCGCTCACACTTACAATTCATTGCCATCCTTTTTCCAGCAGAGTCCAAGGGGACCACTGCATAAACACTGAGGCTCCCAAAGACCGAGCAGCCTTCAATCATCAGCAAGTGCCAAACCACCTCAGCCGAGCTAACCCAGCCGGTTATACATGGGGAAATTCCGGTTCCTTGTCGATACCCCGGCTGCTCTGGCCGCATTCCGGGAGGAGTACGGCATCCCGGCCGACGTCCACCTTGAGCTTGCAAAAATTGAAACAACCCCTTGGGGCAGAATAGACCAGTGCCCCTTTACCGTGCTGTCCATCGTCGAAGGAGGCCTCCGCTTTCCGGTCAACCCCTTGATGACCGAATTTCTGCGACAAACCGGGCTAGCACTCACCCAAGTCTCAACCAACACCTACCGAATAATCAATGGCGCGCACGAGCTTAACAACTGGCTAGGCACCAACTTAGGTTTAGCCGAGATATTGAGGCAATACAGACTTGGGCACACCGGGGATGGCCTCGCATATTACTTAAAAATCCGACCGGGCAAAGAGAAAATAGTGACCGGCACCCCAGATAAAGACCTTCATGACGATGACTTTTTCTGGGTGTCTGGCAACTATGAACTAGCTGATGTACCAGCCTGGGCGATTAGCAAAAACTTCGGTTCCACATGTATGCCGCCCTAATTTGCTCGGTCACTTGAATCTCTTCAATATTCTGTACTTAACAATTTTTCCTGTTTCCTCTACAGCAATTCAAGCCTTGCAAGCCAACTACCAATATCCCAACGTAGAAGCCATCTGGACCGTGCTCCGCTACCGCAACCGCGATTGCAACGAATTGCTTGGCTACACTCCGACATACCGGTACTCAGCCCCACGCCGGAGTAGGGTCACAGACTTTCTCCGTGCTCCTTTACCTCCTCCAGATCCAACTCTACCGGACGTGCCGCTAATCCGGTTGACCGAGGAACAAGAGATGGCCAAACGAAGCTGAATCAAGAACCTCCTAACCGCCATTTCAACAGAAATACCGAGCATCACCCCGCCGCCAGCTGCCGGTCAAACCAGCGGCGCCGTGGTTGCCTTGGCATCTCCAGCAGCCGGGCACGCCAGACAAGAAACTCGCCGTGCTGGTAAAAGACCTCGCGCAGACCCATTTGCCGAGCTGGCTGCCGAGCTAACCACTGAGCAAACCACCGTCACCGCCGACCCCACACCACCATGGCGACCGCAGCTAAAGCACCGGGGTAAAGATATCCCAGCTAACGCTTCCGTCAAGGGCGACAAGGAGCACTTGCTCGCCTTCGATCTTTCAAAAGCTCTGCTGCTGCCAAGCGACGTGGTTGGCAGCGACCACGTTCTTGACACCCGGCTGGTGAAATCAGCCGTGAAATCCATGACCAGGGTAAGAATCTCAATCTTCTACTTAAATTTTCCCAAGTGTTTGCACGGTTTCTTCTCTGATCAAATTCACTTTTTGCAGGCCATCCAAAAGCAACACTTGGTCATGGAGCGCATCCACAGACTTCGGCAAAAGGCAAATGACACCGCCAGCCAAGTCCAAAGCCTTCAGACCGAGCTTGGCCGAGCAAAGTCCTCACTTGAAATCGCCGACGCCGACAACAACAGGTTGCTCGGTCAGCTTGGCGAGGCCAAGAAGAAGCGAGATGAACTCCAGGCCGAGCTTAACGCGCTCAAGAAGTCAAGGAAGAAAGACTGTCAAGCTGCCAACAACGCCGGCTTCAATAAAGCCGAGGACAGCTACAAGAAGCAAGTCTTCGCCACTCAAGACATTTACTTCAAAGCCGGCTGGAAGTCTGCCTACGAACATCTCGGTCAAGGTCCAGACACCGACGTGTTTGCCACTCCGCCGCCTGCCTTCCTGCCGACCCATCTCGTGCCATATGCCAACGACGTCTTCAGCGCGTTGTAGGCTGAGGCCGAGGAAGGTCTGGAAGAAGGGGCCAAGACAGATACCGAGGGAGAGGACCAACAAGAGCAGGAGCATCCCGGCCAAACTGAGCCCGGTGCCCAAGACCGATCTCCTACGGTCAACCTGGAGGCAACCGAAGATGAATTCACCAACCTTTCCCCCTTAGCTTAGTTTTCTTTTCTTTTTTTTTGTTTTTGTGCTTGCTTTACAATGGAACCGGGCTACCCGCCCCACCTTTTGTAATTATTTGCTATCAATGAAAATTTCAAATTTCATCAAGTGTTTGAGCGGTATGCATGTCTCATAACTTCAACCGAACAAAACACCTCGGCAAGACAAACCACTTTAAGTAATTCATGCAACCGGAAAAGACATCTCGGCTTAAATTTCATAAGTGAACAAAACATCAACTCATTTTCAACCGGAATAAACATCTCGGTTGAGAGTAACTAAGTTGAACAAAACATCAACGCCATCAACCGGAGTAAATCATCTCGGTTGTAAATATCCAAGTTGAACAAAACATCAACACCTTCAACCGGAATAAATCATCTCGGTTTAAACAGCAAAGTTGAACAAATCACTAGCTTTTTTAACTGGAATAACCATCTCGGTTGGAACAGCAAAGTTGAACAAATCACCAACTTCTTCAACCGGAATAAGCATCTCGGTTAAAACAACAAAGTTGAACAAATCACCAACTTCTTCAACCGGAATAACCATCTCGGTTGGAACAGCAAAGTTGAACAAATCACCAACTTCTTCAACCGGAATAAGCATCTCGGTTAAAATAGCAAAGTTGAACAAATCACCAACTTCTTCAACCGGAATAAATCATCTCGGTTTAATTCTGAGAGTTGAACAAAACATCAACTCCGCAACCGGAATAAACATCTCGGTTGAGAGTTACTAAGTTGAACAAAACATCAACGCCATCAACCGGAATAAGCATCTCGGTTTTTTCATAACAATCTGAATGCTAAAGCAAAGAAGAAGCACTTCTATACATTGAGAAAAAGAATTACATTCTGAAGTGTAAGCCAAAAAATTCCATTGCACAAAAAGAAGGCTAAAGCTAGAAATAATACAGTTTGAGGTTGGCCGCATTCCATGGCCGGGGTATTGTTTTATCATCTAGATCCTCCAAGTGGTATGCCCCCTTGCCCGCCAGGCCGGTTATCTTGTAGAGTCCTTTCCAATTTGCCCCTAGCTTGCCTTCACCTGGCACCAGGGTGTTACCCATAACTTTCCTCAACACCCAATCGCCTACTTTGAACAGCCTGGGGTGCACCATTTTATTGTATTTCCTTGAAAGCTCCTGTTGATAGGCGGCCACATGGATGAGGGCCTTTTCCCGACGCTCTTCCACTAGATCAAGTTCCAGGGCGATAGCCTCGGCGTTCAGCTTGGGCTCAAAACTTTCACTCCTTAGGATGGGCATGCCAACTTCCAAAGGTATGACTGCCTCCATGCCATAAGCCAAAGCAAATGGAGTTTCCCCGGTAGACCGTCGCGGGGTTGTGCGGTATGCCCAAAGGACGCTGGGGAGTTCCTCGGCCCACTTTCCCTTAGCTTTCTCAAGCCTTTTCTTCAACCCATCCAGGATGGTCTTGTTGGATGCCTCGGCTTGACCGTTGGACTGCGGGTAAGCCAGAGTAGAGTTGTAGAATTCAATCTTTAGATCTTCACAAAATTCTCTGAATAGGTGACCGTCAAACTGGGTGCCGTTATCAGAGATCAAAATCTTGGGGATGCCAAACCGTATGACCACATTCTGCCAGACAAACCGCTTCACGTCTTTCTCCTTGATCGTTGCCAAGGGCTCAGCTTCAACCCATTTGGTGAAGTAATCGGTGGCCGCGATGAAAAATTTCTGGTTGCCTGGTGCTGTTGGGAGTAGCCCCACTATATCCAGCCCCCACATTGCAAAGGGCCAAGGACTGGTGAGGGGAAGAAGTTCCCTGGCCGACTGATGGATCTGATGGGCGAATTTCTGGCACTTTTCACACTTGAGAACGTACTTTTGTGCGTCGGCCTGCATGCACGGCCACCAGTAGCCCTGCGAAATAGCTCAATAGGCCAGGGACCTGCCCCCGATATGACTGCCACAGATGCCTTCATGAATTTCGTACAAGAAGGCCTCCACGCTACTCGGGTGCACGCATTTCAGGTAAGGACCGGCGAAAGATTTCTTGTATAAAGCGCCAGATGGAGAGAGCCAAAACCGCTCTGACTTCACCCGCACTTTATGTGCTTCCTTCTTGTCGGCTGGTAGAGTCTGGTCTCTGAGGAACAAAATTATAGGGTCCATCCATGAAAGACCCAGAGCGGCGCAGAGTACATCCGTCTGCCCGGCTTCCTCAATGCTGGGTCGCGGAAGGAATTCAATCAAAAGGGGGTTAGGAGATATACTATCAACCATGGAAGCAAGGCCGGCCAACTCATCTGCTCGGCTGTTTTCTTCACGGCCAATCTGCTGAACTCTAATCGCCTGAAATTGCTTGATGTGTTCCCTGACCAGAGCTTGGTACTTTGCCATTCTGTCATCCTTTGCTTCATAAATCCCAACGACTTGGTTAACTACAAGCTGGGAATCACTGTACACCATTAGCTCGGAAGCCTGCATCTGAAGAGCGCTCTTGAGTCCGGCCAAAAGCGCCTCGTACTCGGCCTCATTGTTGGATGCTGGGAAGCCAAGGGTGATAGAAAGTTCAATAGTCAGGCCATCCGGCGAGATAAGAACGATACCTAGCCCGGCACCGTGGCGGTTCGACGCTCCATCAACGAAAAGTTTCCACATCTCCCCCACAAAGAGCTTCCAACATTCTGAAGGGTCCTGCGAGCCTCGAAGGGTGATGGGATCACGGTTGTTCGGCTGTCCGGTTTCACGATCTGTGCTGATTGGTTCCACTTCTGCCCTCCTTGGTGATTCGGCACCGGACTCGGCAAGTTGATCTACAATGCCCAAGTCCGTAGGCGAATCACCAGGTTGTGGTATTATGCCGGCCGCATGCTCTGTGCTGAGTGGTTCCATTTCTTCCCCTCGTGGTGATGCGGCGCCGGACAGAAAAGGTTGGTCGGTGAGACCCGACTCCGTCATCGCATCACCGGTCGGTGGAGTTGTACAAACTGAGGGTGCGTTGGTGGGGCGCGCAAATTCCGCATCGCAAACTCCACCGGGTTGTTGTATCTCGGCCAGGCTTGCATTTACCTCCTCATCTGCCGCGGCAATATCAACCGGGCACACCGGATGAGTTCCAGATGAGAATTCGGCAACGAAATCGGCCAAGGTCTGGGCTTTTATAGCTGTGCGCGGCTGGAACTTCACATCAAATTGTCCCAACTCGACCGCCCACTTGAGAATCCGATCGGAAAAGTCCGCCCGTTCAAACAAAGCCTTAAGGGGGAATTCGGTCAGAACGACGATGGTATGGGCGTGGAAATAGTGCGCCAACTTCTTAGAAGCCATCATCAATGCCAACGCAAGCTTTTCTAACGGCAAGTATCTCGACTCGGCCGGTAGTAAGGTTTTACTGACGTAGAAGATTGGGAGGTGCTTAATTCCTTCAGCTCGGACAAGCACCGCACTGACTGCATGCTGTGAAACAGCAAGGTAAAGATAGAGTTCTTCGTCGGGCTTCGGTGTAACCAATAGTGGCACCGAAGACACTCCTTGAGCTCGGCCAAAGCCCGGTCACACTCTTCATCCCACGAGAACTTTGATTTCAATGCCTGAAAGAAAGGGCGGCAGCGATCTGATGACCGGCTTATAAATCGATTAAGCGCGGCGGCCATTCCGGCCAGATGCTGCACGTCTTTAGCCGAGATGGGCTGCTTCAACTCTTGCACGGCTCTAATCTGTGTGGGGTCTGCTTCGATGCCTCGGTTCGTGACTAGGAATCCCAAAAATTTCCCGGATCCCACGCCAAAGGCACACTTAGACGCATTCAAGCGCAGCTTGTGTTTTTTGAGAATGGCGAACATCTCGGCTAGGTCGGACAAGTGGTCCGCTGCATGCCGGCTTTTAACCACCATATCATCGATGTAAGCCTCCATTGCCTGGCCAAGCAAAGGAGCAAACATCCTGGTCACCATCCTCTAAAAAGTTGCCCCGGTGTTCTTCAAACCAAAAGGCATGACGCGGTAACAGAAGAGTCCCCTTGGAGTCGTGAATGAGGTAATCTCTCGGTCGGGCCCATGCATGGCAATCTGATGGTAGCCGCGATAGGCATCCAAGAAACTGAGCCTGTTATGTCCAGCCGTCAAGTCCACTAGCTGGTCAATACGGGGCAAAGGGAAGCTATCTTTCGGACAAGCTCGGTTGACTGTCTTGTAATCGACACAAACTCGCCACTTCCCATTCTTCTTGGGCACCACTACTGTGTTGGAAATCCACCGAGGGTAGTGCACTTCCTGAATTGCTCGCGCCTCAAGCAAATTTTTCACTTCCTTCGCAACTACTTTTGCGTGATGCAGCGCCGATCTCCTTGTTTGCTAAATGACTGGCTTTGCTCCGGGGAAGACATTGAGGTAATGGCAGATAAAACTTGGATCGAGGCCGGGCATATCGTAAGGCGACCACGCGAAGACTTCGATGTTGGCCGTTAAAAACTCAACCATTTCGATCCTTTCTTGGGCAGTGAGGCTGGAGCCGAGCAAGAAGAATTTATCCAGCTGCTCCATATCAATTCGCACCTCCACCAATCCCTCAACGGCCTTGTCCTCTGCCTTTGTGCCCACGTCGTCAAGAACTCCCCGGTCTTCTGGTCCTTCGATCATTTGAACGAAGCCTTTGGCAGCTCGGCTCCCATTCACCGCCACGAAGCACTGCTTGGACATGACTTGATCTCCCCAAATCTCCTCGATTGCCCCCATAGCCGAGGGGAATCTCATCACCTGATGGTAGGTCGACGCTACGGCTTGCATAGCGTGAAGCCATCCCCTTCCAAGGATCAGGTTGTAAGTAGAAGGCACTTGTAAAACCCAGAACTCCACTTGCTTGACCACGGATCCCGCTTTGACCGGCAGGATGATCTTTCCCAAAGGCCACTCCGGTTGTGAGTTGAATCCAACTAGTGGCGAAGTCGCCGGGGCCAAGTCTGCATCTCGGAGGTTGAGATGTTTGAACGCGTCGTAATACATGATCTCGACCGAGCTTCTCTGATCGATCAAGATCCGTTTGACATCAAACTCCTGGACGCGGAGTGTCACTACTAAGGCATCGTTGTGCAGCATCTGAATGCGCTCTAGGTCCCTTGAAGAGAAACTGATCACTTCTTTCTCTTCGGTCTTCCCCTTTTTGATTGCAGGCTGAACCGACAAAACTTCCCGCATGTGTTCTGCCTTCTTTATCATACCTCGGAGCTCGCACACCTGCGTCGGTTCCACTATGCCATGGATGACATTAACAACTCCTTGTGGGGGCGCATCATGGTCATCCGGTCCGCGCGGATCAACCGGAGCTTGATTCGCCTTAACACCTCCATCGATGTAAAGGTCTAGGTGTCCAGCTGCGACTAACTCTTCCAAGTGTTGCCTCAAAGGCAAACAATCCTCTGTCCGGTGGTCGCGCTCCCGGTGAAACGTGCTGTGGTACCGCGGATTGAAGCCTTTCTGACCGTCGCCCAACTTAGCTGGAAACCGGACATACTCCTCGTCTCGAATTTCACTAAGTATGCGATAGATTGGGATCGTGAAGACCGTGGTGATGCCTGTCCTGGCCTTCAACCTTCTGTTTGCATCAGCCACGTCATCTCGGGGGTAATCATCCCTGTCATTCCGACGTCCCCTTCCCCGGTTCTTACGATTCGAGCCACGGTCCGATTCCTCAGCTCGGTCGCTTGATCGGCTGGACTCCTGTCCAACTGCGTGCACTTTGCCAGCTGTCCTTTTGTCCATTGCTATTGGAATTACCTTCACGGTTGATGCCGACGCATCATTCTCTACTCGGATGTGCTCATTAATGCGCTGCATGAGTTGGCCCATGGATGTCGGCTGGTGCATGGTAAGCGAATCCCGCAGTCTATGTCCGACCGGAAGACCACGCTTGTACTGAGTAATTGCGAGGTTGACCGGGCAATCCAAGATCTCGTTGAAGGTCTCCCAATATCTGGAGTTGTATGCCTTCAATGTGTCGCTCGGTTCCATCTTGACATTAAGTAGGTGATCGACTTCCTTTGGTGTTTTGGTGTTGGTTTTGAAGCGCGTCACAAAGGCCTCAGCCAACTGATGCCACCTCTCAATACTCCCCTTCGGCAGCCGTTCGAACCATTTCAAGCCCAGTTCTCCAAACTTGACGGAAATATGAGGCACATAAGAGCATCATTCCGCCTAT
Organism: Camellia granthamiana; assembly: GCA_036172215.1. Lineage (NCBI taxonomy): Eukaryota > Viridiplantae > Streptophyta > Magnoliopsida > Ericales > Theaceae > Camellia > Camellia granthamiana. The sequence continues at coordinate 50,104,300 of CM069916.1, read as the reverse complement.
GTCCAGCCATAACCTGTCGGAAGTGGCTTACATGCATGTAGGGATCGGTCTTTCCGTCATAAAGTGTGAATTTAGGCTGGTGGAAGCCTACTGGAAGCGGTGTTGTTTCTATCTCTAGGGCGAAAGGGGTGGCGCTCAGCCTCGCGAAGTCTGAGTCTACAAGGAGCGGCGCTACCTGGCGGGGTGGAGGCATTCCGACCTCCTCGCTGGCGTGAACTCCGTAGGATAGCCTTTGGAACGCCGGCACCCTCTGAGCCTCCCGCCGGCGAGCCCGTTCCTTCAAGACTACCCGCAAATCCTCTGATCGGGCGGAATAAGAGTACCTCGACATCGTCTCCGGACGTGAGGGCTGGTAAGTGCTATCATGCGCGCTGGACTTTTCTGCGCGCACATCGGAATCACCAACTTTGTAACTCCTGGTAATAGAGATGGACGGAGTGTGCCGCTGACTTTGACTTCCTGAGCGGCGGGGTTGGGTGCGCTCATTGTGGTCTCCCACGCCAGCTACACCCTTCCCTTTGACATGCCGCTTCAGCTCCTCCATCTCCACCGCCATTCGCCGGATGACGGCGTCCTGGTCTCTGAGCTTGTGTTCCAGGCGTCTCGCGTGCGATTCTCTCCGTCGCCGATGACCGTCTGGACTCCGCGAGTGGCCATAGCTCCTCCCACGCTTATCCCGCGCGTCCCTCAACTGCCCTCCTGGGAATGTCTCCAAGTCCGCCATTGGAGGGATGGTGGGATGTCCTTCTCTCTGTCTGCCTGACTCCGGGGTAACTCCGTCGATGGCGGACAACGGAAACTCATCGTTGTTCGCCATGAACGGCGATCAGATGAGCCTGGAAGACAAGGTTTTGCCTGTAAAAGTTCCCACAGACGGCGCCAATTGTACGGGGAGCAAATATTCAGGCAAGCCCGTACTCCTTTCTTCCAAGCCCCTGCCTGTCCGATCGACCTGCATACACAACGGCGGTGAGCTACCCGGCGGTGTGTGGCCGGAAAACCCCTCTGACGATCAAGTTAGCACACACCTTGGGATAGAGAGAGAGAGGAGAGAGTTAAGTGCAAGTATTTCTCTTACCAAAATGTTCCTTGTCCGTATGGGGGGCGCAAACATGCTTATATACCATCTGCGCCCCAAATCTACTCCCAGTGATCTCTCAACACTTGGCACTGCTATTCCATCTGTCAGCACAAATCTCGCTGAACATCACCTAACCCAACTGCCTGCCCACTCTTATGGGAGCTCGGCAGCCGGGTCGCACCATCTCGGCTGTCAACGGCCATATTGCGCTTCAAGCCTAAGTATTCCCATAGCCAAGACCAGTGAGGATCGGGCTCGGCTGCATCCCGGCATAGCCAAGCTCGGTCAAGCTCATGCTTGTCCGCCGTTGACCTTCCTGCCGAGCAAACACAAGTAGCCCGACCTAACCTTGGCCGCCGCCAGACACCTCACTTGATCGACTTTGATACCACGGTGCCGCGCAGCTCGGTCAGACCTCGGCCTGCCTTAACCGAGCAGATTCTTGCAAGAACAGGGCCGAACTACCTCGGCCCAACCTCGTTGGGCCTAAATTTGTCCGACCCAATTCCAGATCACAAATCTCCCTCTCAAAAATGTTAAAATGTTTATTAAGCAAATAATATTAATATATTTGTGTTAAGCAAATAATATTAATATATTTGTTTATATATCTATATAACAATGGAATGGTTAATTTGAAAATGTCTTTCAAATTAATGGTTCAAATTTGCCTAAATTTAAAAACAATGGCTTAGATTTACTTTCACAAATATCTCTTTCACAAGCTATCTTCAATGGGAAATTCTATTTCCACCACCCTAATAAACTCAGGGCAAATCTTTTCTCAATACACATCTCTACTAATTTAATTATTAAGTAATTATCTCAACCCACATCCCTAAAATTACAAATAAATCCTTCACTCATATGTACATACACTTTACCCTCAAAATACACACACTTTAATTTACCCCAATTTACAATTCTACTTCAACCCACTTTCGTGAAGATCAAAGTGACCCCAATTTACATTTCTACTTCAAACAGGAAGGAAGAAGAAGTTTAAACAGGAAATCAAAAAAAAAAAAAAATTTGGATAATGATTATTAGTTCAACGATTTAGCCTTGATGGATTTCTCTGTTCAGAAAAAGTCAGAATGGTTTGGACATCCTGGCACGACTTCAACACAAACTTCAGAGTTGGAAATGTCAATTTTTAAATTTTGCTGGGAGGGGTATGTTCTTGTCAAGCATGTTCTTGAAGCTATTCCCATCTACATTTTTTCAGTTTTTAAAATCCCTGGCAACGTCATCAAGAAAGTGCAATAAGATCACGCCTAACTTGATAATCAATAAGATCATAGGTCTAAAATGTGATTGAAATAAGGAAAAAAAAAATAATAAAATAAATCCCAAAGAGAGACAGACAGAGGATAGATCTATGTAAGAGCAGAAGGTGAGAAGAGAGATGAAAAGCTGGTGTTGGTGGTTTTAATCTTCATCTTCATCTTCATCAGCGTCAGCGTCAAAAAATCAACAAAGATTCGTGAAAGATGATGTCAAGCAATTACACTACGATTGATAATCAGAAAGTCTTCGGATCTGTACTTGTAATTTCTCATCAAATTCAATTCAATTAGCCTCCTCAATCCTCTAGATCTCTGTTTTTTCCTCTCTAACTCTCTCTCTCTCTCTCTCTCTCTCTCTCTATCTTTCAATTTCTCAGGCTGTTTCCGATTCACCAGGTCACGTAGCAGTCAAATTCGCAGGTAAAATCCGCGGATTCTGACTCTCGAAGCTCTCTCTGATTATTCAATTCTCAGGCCTAAATTGATGATGCGATTGTTGAACTATTTAATTATCAAATAAAAATTGTTGAACTAATTAAACGAGGTTAATAATTGAGTATAAAGTTAAAGATTAAAGTAATAGAGGAGATGTTTTGTTTGCAAATAACAGAGAGGAGTACAGAGTGTGTAAGAAGCAAATTGACTACAAAAAAAAAATTAGGATTTAATTTTTTTGTTTCAAAAAGTGTATATTGAGATATTTTTATTTCTAAAAGATGTGTATAGAGAATTTGTATATATAATATTAGGAGTGTTGATCAATGGCTATTATAGTAATTTTTAATTAGGATATAATTGTCATTAATTTAATTTTTCATTAAGTGTGTTCACTGAGTTTATCAGGGTGGTGGAAATAGAATTTCCCATCTTCAATGGTCTAGATTTGTTTAAAAATAAAATTCAATGGTCCAGATATCTTTACCTATCAACTCTTACCAACCCACCCACTGCACTTTACCTATCACTGTGAAAGAAGCTTACAATTGAAGGAGAGGAAGTGAATCACCATCGAAGGAAGAACAAAGCTCCAAAAAGCTCTTTGCATTCCTGAAGGAAGAACAAAGCTCCACAAAACTCTTCGCATTGCTTTTCATTTTTTCTCCACCATCACCAGGTAAGGCACTCTTATCTCCTCACTTTCTTTTTGTTGTTCCATTCATTTATTTTAACCCTGTTTTTTTTTTTTCCCAATTCATAGCCCTATTTTTTTACCTCTGTTTCTAGACATGGGTTCATAGCTTTGTTTTTTTTTTTTAATAGCTCTGTTTTTTTTTTCCCCTCTTTTTTCAGTTCATAGCTCTGGGTTTCATATCCCAGACATGCATCATGTTAAAGAAGTGATAAATATAAAAAATGAAAGAATGAATGAATTTCCCATGTAGGATTTTCCTCAAAAACATCAGTTAACAAATCCATACAGAGCTAATGTTAACATTAAGAATCTGAAGCAAAAAATAAAAAAATTATGTGCTGTGTTTTGTTCCTTGTTCTTAGTTCTTTTTTTGGTTTTATTTTTTTAATTAAATGAGTGCATCATATAATATGCTAAACAATAAAGAAGTGGACTATTGAGAGCTAATGTTAAAGAAGTGATATTGGGACGAAGTGGACTATAAAGAAGTGAAGTAATGAATATCAAAAATGAAAGAATGAATGAATTTTCCATGTAGAATTTTCCTCAAAAACACCAGTTAATGTTAACATTAAGGATCTAAAGCAAAAAATAAAAATAAATAAATTATATGTTGTGTTTTGTTCTTTGTTCTTCTTTTGGTTTTATTTCTTCAATTAAACAAGTTAATGTTAACATTAATTGGGTTGAGATTTTCTTTATGAATTGGGATGAGACATGTGTCCAAGCTGGCATACTTAGATAAAGGGCTGATAAATATTGTACTAGAAATCAACGGTTGAGATCACACCTACCTTTTCTTTGGTTTCTTCTTTTATTTTTATTTTTTAATTTTATATTTTGTATCATTCTCTATTCTGTCACACCCACCTCTTCTCAGATTTCAAATTTCAAACACCCCAGCCCCCCATCCACATCTCTCTCTTGACATCTTCTTCACAAACCATCGCTCTCTCCGTGTCTCCACCATGGGTTTGTGAGCAAAGAGCCCCTCCAGTCGAATTCGTCCAAGAATATCCTACCAAAGCTCAAGTTTGTTTCTATTCTATCTAAATCTCTCTTTGATTTGAAAACCCTAAATCTAAACTTCATTTATAGTTGGGTTTCGATTGTGTCTCTATTATATATTCCTATTATGTCTAAATCTCATTTATAGACATTGTCTGTAAACTTCATTTACAGATATTATTCCTATTATGTCTAAATCTGTCTTTGATTTGAAGGCCTTTGATTCTGTGAACAGGTGTAAGGTTTTGATGGTGATTTCTCTCTCAATTTGTCTAAGTTATATTCTGTCTAAGTTTTATTAGTGGTTAGAGCACAATGTCTTCTTTCTCAATCTCCCTTTCTCTCTATTACATATGGAGCACATTATTTTTTTTCTTCTTCTTATTGTTGAGATTCATTCTTAGCTTTCAGTCGGTAAAACTCCCTAATTGTTTTTTCAATATTTGATTACTTTGATCATGTCATTCAAATTGATTGTAGATTCTTTGGTTGAGTTTAATTTGAATTATTGTAGGAATTTATATTGTGAAGATGTTAATCTGTTGCATTTTCTACAATTGTCCATTTTTGGTCCTCTCTCTCTTTTGAACATGTATGTGTGTTTTACATAATTTATTTATTCATTTTATTTACTAAAAGAAATTAGGTTTTAATGTTTAGCTAATATTTGTTCGAGTCAAGAAATTTTCTTTGGTTTGTGATATGGTGACTAGCCCATGTATGATGAAATGCCTCCCCTAAAATGGTGATTTTTTGAGAAAATTTTGTGATTTTTTTTTTAATTTTTTATTTCTATATTCTATTGTTGGTTAGAAGGATGGGAGGGTCCTTCAATTATAACATTTTTTTTCCATATATAGCATGCCATTTCATGGTGCACAGTCTTTTACTCTATTTTTATTTTTTTGTGTAGTTTTAGAGGATTTGAGGAGTGAAGGAATTGAATTTGCTTGGAATCATTCCAGCAAAGACCTGACAATCTAGAGGTTGTGTTGTGAAATTCATGTATTCAAGACCATAGAACACAATAAGATATGGTTGGCTTTGGCTTTCCTCTGTTCATTAAAATATGAATTTGCTCTTAATCCATTCACCATTTAAAAAATCATCTTCCTTTTTTATTTTTTGATGCAAAATTAGCTTTTATTTTTCTGTTAAATTTTAGTACTTTGATTATTACTTTAATTATTCTAGCTTTGCTCTTTAGTACTTTGATTATTCTGTTGATTAAAATATGAAATATGCTTTGTCACACAATAATCTAGAATTAAAATATGAAATATGCTTTATCATTTTCCCTACCCTTTTTTCTTGCTGCTGTTGGTAGTTTAAACCACTGTTTGTAGTTAATGTTTGGAGTCAAATTCTTTGAAGCAAAGTACTAACTGATTGATGTGTCTTATTGATAGTTTCAGTTGGAAACACAACTCATTTTGATAAATTGTTTAATTTTAGTAAAATTTGGTGCAGAAAATAATTGGTGGGTTATTAGTTTGGCATCTGCATATCTGTGTGATTTTTTATTAAATCCTTGAATGTGATATTTTATTCATGGTATATGAATTAGTTTTATAACTTTTGAAATTCCATTTAATCCTCTTTTAGGTCAATTAAATTCAAGAAAGCTTAAGCCTTCGATATGTTTGATTCCATTTAAGTATCTGTTGATTGCTTCGTTTGGTTTCAGTTGGTGAATTAAAATAAGCTATGTATTGCTACCTTTCTATGAACAAAAATAACTTTTGTATTGCTTGGATTAATATGTATTTAGTGAAGTTAACTTTCATAAAAATTACAGGTTTTAGCAATACTAAGCTGCAACAACCTCTAAAATTATGCATGATGTAAGTTGTCTTTTAAAAAAAAAAAAAAAAAAAAAAAACTGTTTCATAATAAGTATTACACCCTTATTATTATTTTAATTTTACATCTCATATATAATTTAAAACTATTTCATAATAAGTATTACACCCTTATTATTATTTTAATTTTACATCTCATACATAATTTTCTTATTATAAATTTTTTTTCTCATTTTTTACAACTAGATGGAGACTTACAATGAACTGTACTATTGGTTCCCTTTACTCATCTTCTTATAAAATTTTTGAATATATAAATTGCATTTTTGTACATATTAGCTACTCATTTACTTTTGTATGTATAGGTTCAGTTTCTTTCAAAAGAAATGTCAGTGTCGTGATGAGCATGATGAGCGGGATCTTAAAATCTCTGGAGCTGAAAAGGATTAGTATAGCTAGATTTCTTTGATGACAATGTGTTGAGGTAATTTATGTCTCAAAGTATTCTGATATGTATATTTCATACTATTATACTACTTTTATCATTTTCATAAATTAGAAGTTGATGTGAAGACTTTTTGGAAATTGATTAGGTGTTTGTAAGAATTGTGGGAAAGAACAAATTTGAAGACATTGTCAAACACATATTTTTATAAAGTATACACATTTTGTAAAGCAAACGATAGCTATGACCCACTTTTTGTAAAGCTTTCCACCAATGTCGATTTTGTTGCATTTCCAATATTTTTGTAGAGCCTTTTATTCTTGAGAACTATATATCTAAGTTTGGCTTAAGAGTATTTAATATGATGTTTGTTTGGATTGTGTAATGGCAAATCTTATTTTATTTTTTTACCTGCAGTTAATTTAATGACTTTATTTTTGTCTAAAGATGCACACGTTAATTTGGGACATCTCTGTGTTTTTAGGTGTGTTTGTATTTTGTTTGGTTAAGGTCTCCTTTGTTTTCATGCATAATTGTAAATTTCTCATCTACAACATGTTTCTTTGCTAGAACAGGTTTCATGCTCCTTTGTACCAATGAAATATATCTAAGGTCAGTTGCTTCTCATGCTCCTTTTGCAAATTTAGTATTGTTTGATATTATTCTGCTTCTGAAACTCCATACCTTTTGTTTTCCTTTTGTACTTATAAATGCACAATCTGCAGATTTGAGCAATATATTTTTGGTACCAATTAATAGTTGGAGCTATTTGATGTTTCTTTAAACTGGTTTTTGTTTTTGTTGCAATATCTATTTGTAGCATTTCATTACACCATGTTAACCCATTAAAGGTATCCTAATTCTTTAATAGGGTAATCGGTTTCCATTGGGAATAAAATAGTTCAATAGGGAAATAAATTCTTTAATAGCATTTCTTTATTGGGAAATAAATTTTTTAAGATTTAATATTGTCATTTCTAAGTTACTGAAAATGATATAATGAAAACAAATCCATTTATTTCCTATTGTACAACATTTGTTTGGGGTACACTACAATATGTCATATCGTTGCTTGGTCTAATTATTACTTCCATTTTTTATTTATTTATATTTTTTTTAGTTTAATAAGGGAGCTTTGTTTTTGGTTAGTTTACTTTTTTGTTTTTGTTTTTTTTTTTTTTTGGAGGAAAATTTTCTTGGGTTTACTCGTAGTGTTTATAAAATAGATCATGCTTTAATTACACCTGAAAGTCATGTGTTCAACCCTTTACTTGATTGGTATATTCAATTACAACTCTATGTTTGGACATGTGTCTTGGATATTGTTGACTTGGTTAAATGGATTAATGTAAATGGATTATATAGAATGATTATTTTATTAGGATGTCTTTCTTTTATTTTATCAAGCAAAAGAAACACAACATAACATAGTATATTGCCTTTGTTGTCCTATTGTTCTTTCTACTTGGGAGTATATTATTTTAAAAATATGGTTCAGTTGACTAGGAAAAACATGTGTGCTCATTTTTTGTCAACCGCTTCGAAGAAGGTAGTAAAACTAGAGGAGGAAAACATGTTCAGATCATTTTTCTTTCTTTTTTTTTAGGTACAACAGAAAAAATAAAACGCTAAGCCCTCTCCCTAGAGAGGCCTATCAAGTCCGCAACAAGATAGCTCCTAATTTCCACTGGTGGTTCATTGACCACCAAGATGTTTCAGGTTGCTTCGCTCCAAATTTGGCCAAAGCATCAGTGCATAAGTTCCCTTCTTTGTAGATGTGGTATATGGTGCATTCACACCCTTTGAAAGAATTTTCTTTCATATATTGATACTAGCAACAGTTGATGGCAAAAAGATGACTTTAAAATCTTTTTAATTTGGCTATTTTTTAAAGTTGTCTATAGTTGATGTAATTGATGATTTTCACATTAATTTGACAAATTTGATGAGTTGTAGGAATTATGTTTTTTACAAAATTAAATTTCACCGTTTAAGCAGTTTTTCATAAGCGGTTTTATGAAAAATGTATTGCTACACTGTTGGGATGCTATGGCATAGAGTTGATTTTTTCTTGATGATATGATGAATTTAGTTTTTCAATTTATAATTGACTGCAAAATTCACTATTTTAGGATAATGATTCGTATGTTTTGTTATATAGATTGTCTATTTTTTGTTGTAGAAACGTCAATATTGGGGCTCCCTCCGCGATGTAGAGAGGTGTTAAAGCTTTCTTCAGATTGATTGGAAAATTAGTCTTCAAGATTTGATTTTCGTATCTATGTAAACAATTTCTAAAGATTACTATTTATTAGGTTATACTTTGCATTTGGCCTAATCCATGTTGTCTGTTTTATGTTATTTCAATAAGATATTTGTGACATGTAAATTGTCACTACTTTAGACATGTAAGTTGTCTGTTTTTTTTTTTTTTTTTTCTTTCCTTTTTTTTAATACACTTTTCCCCTCTAATTGTCTTCTAATAAAATTCTCTTTTCTTTTATTTTCATAGGACGATGGAGATTTGTACTAAATTGTAATATAGGCTCTCTTTACTCATCTTACTACATTGGGAAAATTACAAATCAGTGTGAGTTTTTAAATATTTTGTGAAATTACCACCTATTTACAATTTTTCTTATTTAAGTGTTAAGATTACAAATCAGTTTGGGTCTACAATTACAAATCAGTCTATGATTACTACTCAATTTGGGTCTACAATTAAAGTGTTACGGTCTCACTTTGGTGGGGAATATTTTAAAAATAAGTTCTGTGAGTATTTGGCCAATTTGGGTACTATTCACCAAACTTCTTGTGCAGATACACCTGCCTAAAATGATCAAGCCAAGCGTAAACACTGCCATCTCCTTGAGACAGTTAGGTCTCTTATTCTCTCTACGTCAGTTTTGGCTCCATTATTTTGGAGGGGGGGGGGGAGGCAGTTCTTACTTCTGCTTTTCTTCTCAACCGTATGCCTACTCCCATTCTTTCTAGTCGGTCTCCTTATAAGACTTTGTTCTCCAAATTCCTAACTACTCCCTCAAAGATAGGACCAAACTTAGTGCCCGGTCTGTCCTCTGTGTCTTTTTAGGTTATAGTCCTACTTAGAAAGGCTATCGGTGTTACGACTCTGTTTCTCGTCATTTTTATGTCTCCTGTCATGTTTCCTTTCACGAATGTCTATCTTACTTTCAGCTCTTCCTCTTACCGCCCCAGTTTCCAAAGAGGATTTGATTCATATTGATCCGTTTCTTTCTGAGGTCCCGTCTGATAAGTACATCTCCACAGTTCTTCTTGAGCTTGTTCTATTTTCTCCTCTTGCTTCACCTCCAGCTGCTTCTTCTTCTTCGGTTTCTTCTTCTCCTTCGTTGTTAGTTTATTCTCATCGTAAGGCTCCTTCTCTACCGGTTGTTTATGCCCCTACTGTTGATCTTTCTGCTTCTAACGACTCTGATCCTGTTGCACACCGATATCCTACTCGAGCGCGTCATCCTCCAAACAGGTTGGGTTGGTCTAATACATGTTTTTTTTATTTCCTATCGTACTTTTTTGTCTACTATTCACTCTTTTTCAGAACCTCAGTCTTACAAGGAGGCCTGTTAGGATTCTCATTGGGTTCAAGCTATGGAGGATGAGTTGTATGCTTTATAGAAAACTAGTACTTGAGAGTTGGTTCCTTTACCTGCTGATAAGAATCTGGTTGGTTGCAAATGGGTCTACAAAGTCAAGACTCATTCTAATAGTTCTTTTGTGCGCTACAAAGCTAGTCTGGTTGCCAAAGGTTTCTCACAGAAGTATAGTATTGATTATCAGGAGACTTTTGCTCCTTTTGCCAAGATAACTAATATATGTACTTTGATCTATGTCGTTGCTGTTCGTTCTTGGCCTCTTTATCAGATGGATGTTAAGAATGCTTTTCTTAATGGCCATCTCACTGAGGAGGTTTACATGCGTCCTCTCCCTGGCCTCCAACATTCCTTTGGACAGGTTTGTCACCTTCGGTGTGCTCTATATGGTCTGAAGCAGTCTCCTCGTGCTTGGTATGATCGCTTTCAGACTGCTGTTACTGAGCTTGGGTTTCGTCCTTGTGCCCAGGACTCTACTTATTTCTTCTCCACACCTCTGCTGGATTTGTTGCGTTATTACTGTATGTGGATGATATGATCATCACTGACTCTTTTGCTATATTTGAGGTTAAGCAGCATCTTTTTCGCACCTTTGAAATGAAGGATCTGGGCCCATTGCGGTATTTTCTTGGTATTGAGGTAGCTTCTTCTCCCAAGGGCTACTTTCTCTCTCAGGACAAGTATGCCAATGAGGTTATTCATCGTGCCAGTGTTACTACCACTAAGATTTCTGATACCCCCATTGAGCTTAATGTAAATCTCAACACTACTGATGGTGTTCTTCTGGATGATCCTACTCTATATCGAGAGCTCGTGGGTTACTTAGTCTATCTGACTGTTACTCATCCTGATCTTGCTTATGATGTTCATGTGGTTAGTTAGTTTGTCTCTACTCCTCGCTCCACATATTGGGCTGCCTTGGTTCGAATTCTTCGCTATCTCCGAGGTGCTATCTTTCAGGGTTTACTATTATCCTCTACTTCCTCTCTGGATTTAGTGGCCTATTTTGATTCTGATTGGGCTAGTGATGTTACTGATCACAAGTCCACGTCTAGTTTCTGTATGTTTTTTTGGTGATTCCTTGATCTCTTGGAAAAGCAAGAAACAAACTGTTGTTGCTCGTTCTATTGCTGAAGCTAAGTATCGTGCTATGGCTCATGCTACTACTGAAGTTGTCTGGATTCGTTGTCTTCTCTCTGACTTGGGCGTTCCTTAGTCTTCTCCGACCTCCCTCTATTGTGACAACCGCAGTGCTATTCAAATTGCACATAACACTGTCTTCCATGAGTGGGCCAAGCACATTGGGATTGATTGTCACTTTGTTCGTCAGCATCTGCAGTTTGGCTCTATCTCGCTTCCTTTTGTCTCTTCGGCTCTGCAGTTTGCTGGCTTCTTTACCAAGACTCACACCACTACTCGATTTCAGTTTCTTCTTGGCAAACTCTCAATGTTTTCTGCCCAAACACCTTAAGTTTGAGTGAGGGTGTGAGAATAATATTAGTTTAGATTTATTCTGTGAATATTGTTTCCTTTTTAGGATTAGATCTATTGTTTCCCATTTAGGATTAGGTTTAGAATTGCTATTGTTTCCTATGTAGGATTAGGTCTAGAATTGCTATATATATCAGATGTACACATTGTATTGATAGACAATTGAATATACAAAAAAGCTTTCAATGCTCCTCCACATAATAGAAACAAAGAACTAAAAGTGAATTTTCTACTATCAATATATCATCTAAAGTCTGAATCTAAGTAGCCAATCAATTCAAGATTATTAGACTTCATAAATATGAGCAAGTAATCTTTTATTTCTTATGATTACCTTATTACTTTCTTATTTGAGCATTAAGCTTCTTACAATAAATGTATAAAGAATCGTTTCCATTCCAATTGATTTTATAAATTTTTGCATAAGACTAGACTTATTTTCTTTCGGAACATGGATAACTTTATGTGAATATTCTCTCATTTTGAATCTCTATAGAACTTTTAATATATATCTTCTGAGACAATCTCAACAATTCATGTGATTCATTTAGAAATATTTCAATTTCTATCACATAGGTTGTCTTACTAATATATTTCATTTCAAAGTTCTTAAAGAGGAATTTCTTAACTCGTGCAATAAATCACGAACATTATTGACAAGCAAAATATCATCAATATACAAAATCATAAATATAAACATACTCCCATTGATCTTTGGATATGTACACTAATAATAAATAAATAAATAAAGTTTTCTTTAAATCCAAATGAAAAATAGTATCATAAAATTTAAGATACAATTTTTAGAAAGCTTGTTTAAGTCCATAAATTCATTTCTTAAGTTTGCAAGTCACATTTTCATTTTCCTTAATAGAAAAACCTTTGAGTTGATCTACACAAAATTCTTCATCTAAACTCTCTTTCAGAAAATTAATTTTAACATACATTTAATGCCACTCAATATCATAATGAGTTACTAATGCTATAATGATTCTAAATCAACCCTTTAAGATACAAGTGAAAAAAGAATATCTCATTTGTAATCAATGTCTACTTTCTGAGTAAAATCTTTGGCTACATATCTAGCATTATATCATTTTATATTTCCCTTAGAACAATAAATATTTTTGTATCCTTAGACAATTCAATGAAATCCCAATTTTCATTCTGGTCCATTGATGTCAACTCATCATTCATGACACCAATTCATGTAGTAGAATCAATACTTTCTATGGCTTAAAACCGAGTCTTTACTTATCCCAATATTATAATATGATTCTTACAGATATACCACATAATCATTCGAAATGACAAATCTCTTTACCTTATGAGATCTTCTTAATATTATTTCTTGTGGTTCTTCTTCAACTTTTCATTGGTGATAATTACATTATGGAGTAATTGATTATTCATTAACTTTGGATAATTAAAGGAGATAATTACAAATCTCCATCATTCGAAATGACAAATCTCTATCATTCAAAATGACAAATCTCCAATGGCTCCATTGCAAAATATAAAAGCAAGATATGCACACTAACTGATAATATCGAGTACTAGCTTGGTGCTAACTTGTCCATTGTGGTTGTTCTAAGAGTATCTCTAATAATATAAGTCTAAAATAATTTTGTTAAGTCATTTATTTTGTAGTTATACCATCTATCATTTTGATACAATCGAATGTTAAATCCAACTATTATGCCTTATTTTTTGACTTACTAAGGTATAATATTATGATTGTTTATTGTTTGATCCTTTAATTGATTTTCAACAATGGTTTATTGTTTATCTAATTCTTGTTTATTAATTTCCACTCAACATGTTTTGATTCTTTAATTTTCATTTGACGAAATTGTTTATTGTTCATTGCTAATATTGAGGTATTTTTATAATTTTTATTATTGTTAAGGTTTTGTGATTTTTGATTTTTTTTTTTTTTGTAAAAAATTTAGAAAATTAGTAAAAAAAAAGTAGTTGATTTTTTATAAGAAATTTGATAGGGCAACAGATAACTTTGTCAAACTTTGAGTAAAATTTGACTCAAGATTTGAATTTGTCATTGGCATTGTCGGTTAGGTCATATTTCTATTAGTTGGTTAAAATCTTTAATTTCTAGTGGTCAGTTAGGATCTTTCTCTTCAGATACTTTATATTGTTTAACTTGTCAACTTGCCAAATAGCCGGCTTTATCTTTTAATAAAAGTAATTATGTTTCTAGTGCTCCTTTTGATCTTGCTCTTTTTGTTATTTTTATTGATGATTTTTCACGTTATACTTGGATATTTCTCATGAAAAATCATTTTGAACTTAAAACAACTTTATTACAATTTTTTTCAAAATGGTTCAAACCCGGTTTTTCAAAACTATAAAAAAAATAATAATAATAAAAAATTGTTCTGATAATGTTATGGAATACAAGGATTCTGATTTTTTTTGGCTTTTCTTCAGAGTCATGGAACTCAGCCTCATCGTTCTTGTGTCGGCACGTCCCAACAAAATGGATGTACTGAATGAAAACATAGCCATATTCTTGATACTACTCGAGCTCTTCTCATTTCTTCCTCTTGTCTTGAAAATTTCTGGGGGGAAGCTACACTTACTGTTGTTTACACTATCAATTATGTCTCTACTCAAATCCTTCATAATCAAACGCCCTATAAGCGTTTGTATGACACTTCTCCTTCTTACACTGCACTTAGAGTTTTTAGGTCTACATGTTTTGTTCTTCTTCAGCCTCATGAAAACACCAAGCTAAAACCCCGTTCTTGTCTTTGTTGGTTTCTTAGATATGGTATTGAACATAAAGGTTATCGGTGTTGGGATCCTATTTCTATGCGTCTTCCTATATCTCATCACATTGTTTTTTGGGAACATAAAATGTTTGCCTCTTTATCCTCCTTTTACTTGTCTTCTCCAGCTTCCACTCTCTACTTTACTGATCCCTCCATAGATCTCTTTCCTAATGATTTACCCCCAGAGACACCATTGCCTATGCTTGATCTTGTCGAGACTGCTCTCTCTGATGGTCGTACTGGTGTCTTCTTGGCTCCTTTATCTCTTGATGAGTCTTTATCATCCACCCCATCTCTTATTGAGCCTGTTCCTTCCGGTCGTCCACAATGGGTCACACAACCTAATGTTTATCTTTGTGATTATATTGTTGGTTCGACTGCTTTTTCTACTAATGAGCCTACCTTCTATCGTGAGGCTTGTTCTAATCCTCTTTAGCAGCAAGCTATGATTGATGAACTACAGGCATTAAAAAAAAACTTATACTTGGACTGTTATTGATCTTTCCCCTGGTGAGACTGTGATTGGTTATAAATGGGTTTATAAAATCAAGACTCATTCTAATAGATCTATTGAGCGATATAAAGCTTGTTTGGTTGCCCAGGGCTTCACTCTGGAATATGGTACTGATTATAAGGAGACTTTTGCTCCTGTTGCTCGCCTCATTTATGTCCGTAGTTTGATTACTATTGTTGTTGCTCGTCATTGGGGATTTTTTCATATGGATGTCAAAAATGCTTTCCTCGATGGTGATTTTCTTGAGGAGGTCTACATGCAACCCCCTCCTGGGTCTATTGTTTCGGCACATAAAGTCTGCAAACTGCAGCATGCCTTATATGGACTTTAGTAGGCTCCCTGTGCTTGGTTTGCCAAGTTTAGTGCTATTATTCATGACTTTGGCTTCACCTCCAGCTCCTATGACTCTACCTTATTTATTCAGACCATTGCTCAGGGTACCACTATTCTTCTTCTTTATGTGGATGATATGATTATCAGAGGTGATGATGAGGCTGGTATTCTTAGCCTCAAACAATTTCTTAGCCGTTATTTTGAGATGAAGGATCTTGATTCTCTCAATTATTTCTTAGGCCTTGAAATCACTCATGACTCGGCTGGTTATTATCTTTCTCAGGCCAAATATGCATCTAATCTTCTTGCTCGTGTTGCACTTACAGATTGCAAGACTGCTTCTACTCCAACTGATCCTTAAGCTCGCCTTACTCCACTAGATAACACTCTTCTCTCTGATGCTA
Source organism: Camellia granthamiana (assembly GCA_036172215.1). Classification (NCBI taxonomy): domain Eukaryota; kingdom Viridiplantae; phylum Streptophyta; class Magnoliopsida; order Ericales; family Theaceae; genus Camellia; species Camellia granthamiana. The sequence continues at coordinate 50,088,383 of CM069916.1, read as the reverse complement.
CACTCTACCGGCAGTTGGTTGGTAGTCTTATTTATCTTATAGTTACTCGTTCTGATATTGCATATGTTGTCCACATTGTCAGTCGGTATATGTTTTCCCTTCGCACGCCTCATTATGATGCCCTACTTTACATTCTTCGTTATCTCAAGGGCACTTTGTTTCATGGTCTTCACTATTTTGGTCTCTCATCTCTTAAGCTTCATGTCTATTCTAATGCTGATTGGGTTGGAGATCCCACTGATTATTGTTCCACTACTAGGCTTTGCTTCAACCTAGGGGATTCTTTTATTTCTTTGCGCAACAAAAAATAGACTCTCACTGCTCGTTCTAGTACTAAGACTGAATATCGAGCTCTAGCAGATACTACCTAGGAACTTTTATGGCTCCGCTAGCTTCTTGCTGACATGGGTGTATCTTCTACTGAAGCTACTTCTCTCTATCGTGATAATCAAAGTGCCATTCAAATTGCTCATGATGACGTCTTCCATGATCGTACTAAACATATTGAGATCGACTGTCATTTTATTCGTTAGCATGTTACTCGTGGCACAGTTCATCTCTATTCCATTGTTTCCACTGATCAACCTGCTGATATCTTCGCCAAGGTTCATCCTCTCGGTCGTTTCAGTGATTTAGTTTCCAAACTCATGTTGGTTAACGTCTTTCCACCTTGAGTTTGCAGTGGACTGTTAGTATGTATATATTGTAATATATTGGTTGATTGGTTGTATATTGGTTGATTGATTCACCTTCCATAGGTGATTGACAGTGATTGATTCCTTTTGTATTTAGCATGTGCATTCTCTCCTCTATAAAAGAGCTCATTGTATCTTGTTTAACAAGATACAAAGTTTATATTTTCTTTCTCTCTCTCTCTCTCTCTCTCTCTCTCTATATCTTTCTCTATAATCTCATCAGAAAGATAGATTTTGTAAGCTCAACCTATTTTTTTGACTTTGACAAAAGCATTTGGTAGAAACATTATAAGACTTCACCCTTGGTTTGACAATTTTTTCAGGCAAATATCACCGTTAGCTTTTCTTTATGGGTATGAAACAACCAACTTGTAACCTAATCGATTCAGAACTTGTTTAAGAAGTGATTTTTTAACTAAAATATACAAAAGTCAACATATTTGAAAATATTTTTTGACTTTTTATTTAAAAAAATGTGCAAAAAAGTAGTGTGAAAGATTTTTTTTTTTTTTTTTTTCTAAAGTGAATAGATAAATTTTAACTTTTTTTTATATGAGTTAAAAGTGTTTTGATTTTTTTAAAGTAATTTTTTATTTTTTTAACTAAAATCTTTACTTGGAAACGACCTGACAGTTTTTCTTAATATGTCCAATTATGGATTGTGAATTTGTCTCCATAGGAGATCAGCAAAACGACGCGTCTTATTTTGCACCTACAAAAGAAACCCAAGGTTAGAGATCACCCAAACCTAGGTAGGTCAAGAGGACCCTCTGAAGATCAACTCAATATGTAGATTAGCCAATGAAGCGCGCACACACACACACACACACACACACACAAAGAGAAAAGTAAAGAAAAAAAAAAAAAAAAGGAAGAAGAAGAAGAAGAAAAAAGAAGTGGTATTATGTAAAAGGGATATTACCCTACAGTGGTTAGTGGCAAAAACTTATTACAATAACATGAAAAATTTAAAATTTTAATTTTTAATATTTATAAAGTTTTTTTTACTGATTTGTAATAATGTTTTCTAAAACCCACTGGTTTGATAATTTCCCCTTATGTAAATGTGTATGTGTGATAGTCTTTTTGTGTCTCTTAACATGTTGGTTGTTGGATCTTTCTTCATCGGACAATCAACCTTTTATCAGAAGTCATTTTAGTAGTGGCCAATTTACAATCGTGGTTGCCCATCAGATCTCTTTTGATAGAATGATCAACTTTTGGACAAGGATCACTTTGGTAGTGACCAACTTGCAATCGTGGGTTAGTTATCTGATTTCTTTTGATTGATGATCAACCTTTTGTTAGAAGTCAGTTTGTGATTTGCGTTTGATTATATTTTATATGCCGATCAAGTTGGTCATCCTCTTAATTTCGGACTTGGTTCATTTGAGTTGGTCGGACTTATTTATGCTTATACTTTTTCTTGGGCGATTTTCACCCTCCAGAAAATATTTGTACTCTTTCGATTTTAAATTTTTTTTTTCAAAAAAAATAAAGAAAAAAAATGCATGAGGCTTGTAATGGGAGTTCGGATCATTTGTCACCCTTCCTTGCGGCCCTTCTTGCAATGCCCCAAAACGACGTCATTTTGGGACAAATTTCAAAAAATAAAAATAAAATAAAAAAAATAAAAAATAGAATAGTAGAGCAAAACCTTCATTCCCTTCATCTGCTTCTTTTTCTGGCTCTTCTTTTCTCTCTCTAAAACTACCAACCCACCCATAGCCGAGTCTCCTTCTCTCTCTCTCTCTCTCGATCTCGATCTCACCACCAATGACGAGCCACCATCTTGATCTAGAAATCATGAAAATATTGATAAAGAAATTATAGGGATGCAACGGAAATCATAAAGAAATTGATAAAGAAATTCCTATTCATTGACTCTTTCCCATTTTTTCATATTTTTATATCCTCTGCTTAGAGTACTGGAGGTTTCCAACAATATAGTAAATGGACATGAAAACCCAGAATTAAGAGTCTTTAACTATTCCATTTTTCCATCATTTTATATCCTCTGCCTAGGCTACCAAAGGTTTCAAATTACCAACTACATATTTGATTAAAATAGTAAATGGAGTCATCAAAATAGACATATAATCTTGCTGGCTGAGTAACTAATAGCAAAGTTCTTTTATAAGAACTCATCAAATCTAGACACATAATCAACTTCAAAGTTTCAAACACATACAAACACACTCTTGAGAGTAAGAGCTCTAAATAACAAGTGTTGAAATGGCAGAACAAGTGAAGGTGTTTGGTGTTTGGTGTTTGGGGAAGCCCTTTTGTTCGTAGAGTTGAGATTGCTCTGAAAATGAAAGGCGTTGAATATGAATTCATCGAAGAAGTCATGCTCTGAAAATGAAAGGCGTTGAATATGAATTCATTGAAGAAGTCATGTTGGCCGGCCGCCTTGCCCTCTCTGTTCGTCTCGCGCCACCTCCCCTCTCCTCACTGCCACCTCTCCTCGCCTCGCCTCGCCTCGCCTTACCTCCGTCACCTCGATGGGAAACCACACCACCCGCGCATCCCTCTCCATTCGTCACCTCTCTTTCCACTCGTCGCCTCTCTGTTCATCTCTCTTAGAGGGGTTAGGGTTCAAAAACAAAAAGGGGTTGAAAAGCAAAATAAGAAGGGGGAAAAAAAAAAAAAAACCAAAATAATGTCGTTTTGGAGCTCTGCAAGAAGGGCCGCAGGGAAGTGCGGCAGATGATCCAGACTCTTATAGTGGGCTAGATATGGACTTTATTGATTCCACTCTTACAGCCCAATAAACATTAGTGATGCAACAATTTATCAAGCCACCCAGCTAAACAAACAAAAAACAAAAAAACAAAAAAAAAAGCAAAATTATAAACAAAACCTAAGGTTTAACCCTATAATAAAATAAATTCTCAATTTATAATCTATCAATTTAAATTTTAAAATTTTAATTTCTTTTCTATCTATGACTTCGTTTGATTTAAAAGAAATAAATGATGAAAAATAAAAACAGTAAAAAGTGAAGTGAAAGAAAAGAATATATATTTTCCTATATGTAATTGATTATGATAATTTTGTAAGAAAATAAGAATTCTAATTATAAGTAATTATTTTATAACAAATTTAAATTTTTATTTATTTTTGTGTATTTTTTTTTTTCAAGAAACTAAAAGTTTAGTTACATGCTATCATTAGTTATACAAAGAAATTAACTTTCTTATAAATTCTACCACTTTCATACTAAACAAATTCAGAAAAAATAAAAAAATAAAAAAGATACATTTCTCTCACTTTACACCATAATCAACTTAGTAAAATTGACAACAACAACCGAAAAAAAAAAAGGACATTTTGTATACATTTAAATTGAGTTTAATAATTAAAATAATATTTTTTGTCAATTTTACTTAACAAAAATAAATTAATTATTTAAATTAAAATTAAATTTAAATTATTAAATTTAAAAATAAAAAATTTATTTGGTTACAAAGTTAAATTTTACTGTAAGGTTTTTTTTATTATATAATCAAGACCTCAAAAAAAATAAAAATAAAATGTCTGGTATCTCGAAAAGAAAAGAGCTCGAAAGGTCGGAATGAGTGTTTATTAGACGACCGGTCGGATGATCCCTGAGATGATCGAGAAAAATACTTGTCTATAATAATTGTTATTTTATCGACCATAACTGTTAATATTCTCACCGAACAACTGCTGACCCACAAAATAAATTTTGAGCCGGTCAACATTAATTGAACTACACAGCAGTGTGGAAAAAAGAAAAAAAAAAAAGAAAAAAAAAAAAGATTTATCTTGAAGAAGGGAGAGAAGTCGGGAGTTAAAATGGCATTTCTCAGGTCACTTGCAGCTGCGACCACAACTGCCGTTGCGGCGACCGCTCTTCCAGCTTCCTTCTCTCTATCTTCTCTCTCTCCATCTTCCTCTTCTTCTTCTTCTTCTTCTTCTTCACCTTTGTCTCACATCTCCAAATCCCTAACTTTCTCATCTCTGTACTGTAATTCAATCCTCAGACCAGATCGCTTGGGCCTTGTCAAGACCTTCGCTTCTCCTCCCTCCGCTCTACACATGGACGCTCCCACCTCAGATCACCAGCTCTCCTCACATGTTCGTATCATCACTTCTCTCTCTCTCTCTCTCTCTATGAATTTTTCCTATGTCACTCCGGACTAATAAAGTTCCTTGCTTTGTTTTGCAGAACGGTTCAGCGTTGCCGGAATTGCTGGTGAGTTCAAATATTCTCTTATGATTTGCAAGTTAGATTGATTGAGGTTTTGTTTGTTTGAGCTGATTTTGGGAAGAATACTATAGCTAGGTCAATCAGGTGAATTATGGTGGTGTTTTGAGATTTTGGTTTTGATTTGATGCAGACAGAGTATATGGTGGATATGAAGTGCGATGGTTGTGTTAATGCTGTCAAGAATAAGTTACAGACTGTTGATGGTGAGTAATTTGAAGAGGGATTTTGATTCTGCTGTTTCTGATGCCTAGTTTATTTATTTATTTATTCGTTTAGTGTGTGCTAATCTTTTGTTTTCTTGGGAATTACTTTAGGAGTTAAGAATGTTGAAGTTGATTTGAGCAATCAAGTAGTTAGAATTCTTGGGTCTTCACCTGTGAAGGTCATGACTGAAGCTTTGGAGCAGACGGGTCGAAAAGCACGATTAATTGGCCAAGGGGTTCCTGAAGGTTGGTTCCTTTTTTCACTTTTTTCTGGTTAGGACTAATATTTTTGTGCAGCAGTCAGTCTTTCTTGAGTTGAATGATTTATTGCTTCTGATGTTGTTAGTTTTTCATTACTTATTTAATTGGACATGTAGGTGTTAGGTTCATTTATGATATAGATTATCCATTCACTTACCAAGGAAAAACAAAAAACATAGGTTCTAATGATTCATTCTTACTAAAAAAGATGGTGAGAACCCTGTTTCAAATCCTTGTGAACATTGTCGTAGGGTAATCTTGGAAAGAGTCTCTCTCTTATGGGATGTTAAAGATTGGATTTCATGGCCACGATAAATTTCTGACCCTTTTGGTATACAGTTTCTCTTTGTGACAATACAGTTACATAAAACATGAAGCAGATTTATACTTTAAGGAACCAGGGGGTAAAAGGAAAGAAAGGATGGATGATCACACACACACACACATATAAGATGTATGAGTCAAATGCATGCTATTTTCATACAAGACATGGTTGTTATATTGTGCACACATGTCTAACATATGAACCCCCCTCTCCCCTCCCCTTGTGTTAACAGGAGGAAACAAATCCATTGTTATGGTAAATTATGTGACCAATGCGTCTGATATACAATTAAACAGGGAAAATAAATGAAGTTCTGAAGACTTGTGATATATAAGTTAAAATTCTATGCATTGGCTCTTAGAGCCTTCATAGTCATAAGAAACAAATGTAAAGGTTGAAAATTTGTCTAGCTTATTTTTCTTGAAGACTGTTTTCACCTTTCAAGAAATGGTATTAAAAAAAGTTTAGCATGCAAACTTCCATTAGAGCAATTTATCCAATTCTTTTTCCAGTAGAAGTACTAAAATGAAAATAGACCATGTACTCTTATTTTTTCATTGTAGTGCTTTCCTTTGGTCAACAAGAAAGTCAACTACTCATCCGGAATAATATTGTAGGGCAGATGGCTCCACATGACATCTTAAATGAACAGGATACATGAAAACAATGAAGGTATTTTCTTCTGATTGACAAATGGCCTGCATATTTAGATATATGACTGTGTGACTGAACATAGTTACGAAGTACTGTGGTTTATATTTATGATGTTATTATGCTACAGTAATGTAGTACTTCATATTGAATTTGTGCCATGATTATTTCATTCGTTTGTATCTTTACATATCAAGAGGACAGTTATGTGTGTGTGTGTGTGTGCGCGCGCGTGCAAGCAAGCATATTTGTGTGTATCTAATTTTAAGTCTCATTTTTAGAATTCTAGGTTTTACTTGCAGGAAATAGCTGATTAACTTTTGGCTTTCAGAACATTTAGTTTTAGATGCATCAATAACTACAAATATGGTAATGATTACCTTTGCTCTCTCTCTCTCTCTCTCTCTCTCTCTCTCTCTCTGTGCAGATTTCTTAGTCTCTGCTGCTGTGGCCGAGTTCAAAGGTCCAAATATTTTTGGTGTGGTTCGTTTGGCTCAAGTGAATATGGAATTGGCTAGGATTGAGGCTAGCTTTAGTGGTTTGTCTCCTGAAAAACATGGTTGGTCGATAAATGAATTCGGTGATCTGACCAAAGGGCCGTCAAGCACTGGGAAAGTGTTCAATCCAACAAACCATGTAACTGAGAAAGAGGTTTGCTTAATCATACACCTTTTCTTCGCATCATTGTATTTTCATATTTCTGCTATTCATTATCTATTGATTTACCATTAGCTTGCAATTCCACTTCCCCAATTACAGATTAGCAGAGATAGTTATACATTCTTGTATGTTCATAGGCAAGGAATTTCACAAAATGATATCCTTGATTAGTATTTGTAGTCCTTGATGGCTTCCAAGTGTACTGTTTGAGATTATATAACAAAAGGTATAATGTAGAAATATCAACTGTCTCAATGCTAACATATCAATTTAGTTGATAATGTTCCAAATGGTTTTAAAAAGCGGTTGCAACCATTATGTGAAGCCGTTACGTAAGGGTTTCAATGGTTATAGCTACCTATTACGGCTGCTATAGCGGTGCAACAAAAATTCATAGCAGTGATGGCCGCCACCATTACGTAAAGGCTGTAACGGCCGTTACAACACCGTTAAACTTCTATTTTTTTTATTAAATTTGTTATACAAGGCCATTTTTCTCATTGTTAAAATCTCTCCCTCCCACACACAACATACACACACAAATAGGACTTAGGCGAAAATCTTAGATCTACATGTTTCAAATGTCCAATCTTCAAGTTCTACAAGACTTGAGTTATCAAGAGTAAATGAGCTTAGTTCTCTCTCTCTCTCTCTCTCTCTCTCTCTCTCTCAAACTTTCATTATTATTTTTTCATTGACAAGCTGTCATTACTCTCACTTAATTTGGTTATCATGCTACGTACCTTTACATTAGTATGTTGATATTTTGTATTATAAACTTATGTTTATGAGATTATCATTTTTAATATTAAGCATACTTCATATTTTTTCCCTTAACAAGTTGGAAGCTATCCATAAATATAATTAGTAAAGTAAAGAAAACTAAATACATTCAACAATAGGAAAAATCTTAATAACGACTTAAAACTGGTATAAAAATTAGTACTTATATTGGATCATGAAAGTAAACAAAACACACCAAAAATTAATTTGAACCTTACTAAATATGATTATGAAATAAAAGCATGCGTATCGGTATGTTTTCCTAAAGTCGTGCAAAAAATTAAAAAATTTACGGCTCCAGCACCGTTACACTACGGCTATGACTCTTCGCAACTGCGTCAATGCTACTATTACCATTATGGTAGCCGCCACCGTCTTTTAAAACCTTCCTTCATTAATTAATGGATTCTATTTTGAACAGTTAGTAAAGATTGTGAGCAATATTGTCATGACCCAAACCTGGCCCCTATAGATTTGGCGTTGTAACCGGCCAGTGATCCTTGGATTACCAAAGACCTCTTAACATAATAATGTATAATTAGGGGCTGCGGAAGTAAATACATAAAATGTATATAGTGCATCGAACTGTGAAGACATACATGGGATAGATAATCTTAAACTTTTATAAATATACGAGTGACGTCAAAAGATACAGTATTTACACGTCACTTCAAGTACTAAAAAACAGAAAAACCTATTCATGGAGCAAAAGGAACCAAGTCTTGTACATTCATAATAACACAGCCACTAGACTTAGTCCGGAACCTCCTCGGAAGGCACAAAGGTTGGCTGACAAAAACTGAGACGCCAGGTCCTTAACTCTGAGCCTGGTCACGTGCCTGATCACCTACATATATAATATAAATAGTGAGCGGGAACCCAGTGAATAATAACAGAGTAAAGGGGTTAAATGAATAATGTCCCATGACTAAGCTTGTACATAGAATAAATTCATATTCGTATTCTTATTTAATTCATATACAGAATTCAGAATTCATGCTTGATCATACATAGTTCATCCATTAGCGCTACAAATCAAATACAAGTATCAAAGGTCATACTTGTCAGTTCCATGAAGGAACCTCCGACCGGGTATGGATAACTTGTCAGTTCCATAAAAGAATCTCCGGATTGGGAATGCATAACTTGCCAGTTCCATAAAGGAACCTCCAGCCGGGTACAGATAACTTGTCAGTTCCATAAGGAACTTCCAATCCGGGTACAGATAGCATACTTGAATTATAACATAAATACCACAAACATTTGTCAGAGTTGGACAATCATTCATAGTATAAGTGTGACATTTCATAGAACAAATCTTATTTCATATACAGAAAATAATTTAACTTGAACATAACTTTACTAAGTTATTACTCACAGATAATAGAGAGCTCCAAGTAAACGGACAGAGTAGACAATTTAGATATTTCGTGGCGCGTGACTTACACAGATATAGAACGAATACATATTGAATTACACACCTGTAATCATTAACTTAGTTCTTTCTTGTCTTGGTGTGTTTCTACTTCTTTATTCTCATTATAGTGTCTTAAACTTGGCCTAAAAATGCCTAGGATGGAAAGAGGATGCAAAAAAATGTACTTGAAAACACTTAACAAAAATTGCTGAAAACTGGGTTCTCTCTCTTGAGCGTAACTTCCTATGCTCGAGTGGACATGCAAAATGTGAGTGGTCGCTCGAGCGCAAGATCTGTTGCTCGAGCGGTCTGTAAACTTTTGCACACGTGTTGGTTGTTTGATTTTTTCGCTTGACGCTCGCTCGAGCGTGAGAGACATGCCCTCGCTCGAGTGCAACTTTTGTCGCTCGAGCGTTCTGCAAAACATAAGAACTTCTGGGAGCATGCATTTCACGCTCGAGCGGATTTCTGGTCGCTCAAGTGGAATTGCTCGCACTCAGAGTGGTCATTCGAGCGTAGATTTCTTCGCTTGAGCGGAAGTGCAAAATCTGGAATATCCAGATTGCACTCCCAAGCTCAAAACTCAAATCTAACTCATCAAAACACAACTCTTGGCCCCAAAACTTGAGAAAACAAGTTTAAACTTTGAAAACATTAAGAATTAAAGATCATTTCACAAAATCAAGGCTCAAGAGTAAGTCAATTGGGTAAAATCAAACTTAAAACTTATAAAACAATACATGGACTTACATGCAAGCACTTTCTTGACTTCAAAGGTTCCAAAACACGATCAATTGAGGCAAATTGATGGAAAACATGATGAAGTTTCATAATTAAGTTTAGAACATGACATGCATGGAGAATTTACTTTAAAAATTACCATAAAATGCACATGCAAGCTCTACTCTTCTTCTTTCTCACTTCCTTAGTTCATTTCATGCACTAATCTTTCATTTTCCTCTGAATTCACAACTTAAATGAGTTAATTACATAATTCAAGGGTTGAATTCCTTTCCTATAAGTCTCAATTCTTTGAGTTCTTGAGTGATTCTTCCCAATGACTCAAATTCTAGCTAAGTTCAAGTCAATTCCTCCCAATTCTCTAGCAATCACCCTAGTTGAGCTCAAGTCTTCTCTTTTCTCTTCCTCTCACGTTTTGAGCTATGAGGAGTATAGAATGAGAGTGCAAAATGTATTAAGGAAGTTAAAGTGGCCTTATATAGGCTCCACTAGGAAGACTTCATTAATAGCTAATTAATTGACATTATTTATCTAATTTAATCGTTCCGAATCGAATTTCAATTGAACCTACCATAATGTTCTAAAAATTCCATATAACACATATACCAAGCCAATTTCGTGATCGGATGCCGATAAGGCCTTCAATTTACAAACCGAAACGGAAACGGAAACAGATATTTCTACGAGAGACAGATAAAAGTACAATTAATGCAACACTCATGCAATTAATTTAGAATTTGATCTCAATAACTTATTAGGCATATTAAATCATGGATCAACGTTAATCATGGGTCGGGGTTGTTACAAATATGGTAGGAGAGTTACCTTTAATTCATTTAATACCTTTGGACATACTTGAAATGAAAAGAAGCTTTAGTGAACTATGTATGATTCCCTGTTTTCATTTTTCCTCCCCCCACCACCCTCCCTTCCAGAAAATATCATGGTAATTTTCTTTTCCCATCACCACATCATTACCAAATGAAACAGAAGGGAAAAGAAAAAAAGAAAAAAAAGAGAAAAGAATTTGGCACTGGCAGTATTAATCTAGGTGAGTAGAACCATTTAGTCGCTATTTGATCTGCAGAATAAGGCCCACAAGCTGTGTGTTTTATGGGAGAGATCTCTCCAGACAAAGGAACCAAATCACAATGGATCAAGTCCTCCCTTTCCTTCCAATTAATGAGACTCTCTCTTACTTGGAACATTTGTTTCATATAATGTGTGATGTTTTACAGTCTGTTGTCATTTTCATTGTAATTTTGACTAGCAGTAATTTGTGCCATCGCAATTATGTTATGAATGCATCTCCTGAAATGTGTCATATGATTGTCCAGCCACTTGGCGACCTGGGAACATTAGATGTGGATGAGAAAGGAGAAGCCTTCTATTCTGGCATTAAAGAAAAGCTTAGAGTTGCTGATCTCATTGGGCGATCCATTGTGGTGTATGGAACTGAAGATAAATCAGATCCAGGTCTCTCAGCTGCAGTGATAGCTAGAAGTGCAGGAGTTGGTGAGAACTACAAAAAGCTCTGCACATGTGATGGCACTACTATTTGGGAAGCGACTGACAAAGATTTTGTCACCAGCAAGGTTTGATGATTATATAACCACTGTATGCATCCTTCTAACTAGAGTGCGTTGCTACTTGTATACCCATTGTAATAAAGTTTGTAGTTCTATACAATCTTGTACCTGAAAAACTACTAGTTTAATGTAAAAAAAACTCAGACAGAGCTCTACTTAATAACACAAGTTCACCTCTGAGTTTTGCTTTCACTTGGAAGTTGGAAATCTGATCTGTTTGGATGATCCAATGGTTATGAGAAACTATGTGACATCAAATTTCTAGATGAAAGATCGAATTGGGTTCACCCTAGATGGTTATATTTGATCCAATAGACAATATACACCAAATTGCAATTCTCTATCCCCTGAATGTTTTGTGCAAGGACGTTATTCTAATTTAAAAGATAGATTTAGTTTTCAAATTTAATAAAGTGACAATCAATTAGAATATCGAAGGTGTTGGGAGTTGACTCTTTGAAATAACAAACAAGAAATATAAAATGAATCAAAGAAATCTCACACAAAAGAACACAAAGATTTATGTTATGTGGTTCATTCTAGAATAGAGTTACATTCATGGTTGTTGTAGTTTTCATTATGATCAAAAAACAATACAATACTCTTACAGAAAAGAGATGTTCCCTTCATCTTTCATCTATTTATAAGTATAGAATTATGACAACACGAAAGTAATAGGGGAGGCCCCTCAAACCTCCTATTGGACTTACTTAGGGTTCAGTGAGCTATACTTATTACGGTTTGTAAACTCAATATAAGGTAATTTTTTCTCTCATATCTTTTCTAATCATTAATTAAGAAATACATAAAAACTAAGGAATTAGTATACTTTTGTATTGGTACTTTTCTCTAATTGAGAAATACATAAAAACTAAGGAATTAGTATACTTTTGTATTGGTACTTTTCTCTAATATATCTGTGTTAATTTGTTTTTTTGGCTGAATATGAATTGATGGAGCTCGGCAACAATCAAGCTTGAGAGGAGCTTAATTTGCAATGGAAAAGAAAATGAGAGAAGAAAAAAAAAAAAAAAAAAAGAAACAATTTATGTGTAGATTCTAATAGATACACTTATTATTTAATAGGTCCAGTGAGAATTAATGACATTTTTCGTCAAAATTATTAAAAAAATCATTAATTGTTAATTTTCAATAACAGTTTAAAATTTTTATCACAAGAAGTCACTAATTATAAATTTTAACGACAATTTTTAAAAAATTGTTCCAAAAAAAATTTTAATTTTAAATTTTTAGCGACACTTTAAAAACTTCGTCATATAAAAATGTCACTAATTGTAAGTTTTAGCGACAACTTATAAAAACTGTGATTAAAAAAAATTATTAATTGTCAATTTTTAGCGACATGTAAAAAATCATCACTAAAAAATATTTTTAACAACGAATTTATTAAGACTTATTTTTAATAGAACTTGATGAGCATTAAGTTTAACTATTATGACCTATTAGTAGTTTATTGAAAAAACATGGGGCAAAATGATCTCTCCAAAGTTGATTTTTTTTTGTTTTTTTTTAATGTCAAATTTCTCACCATTTATTTGAGATCTAAAATAGATTTTTTTCTTTTTGTTTTTGGTTATTATTATTTTTTTTTCTTTCTTTTCATTCCATTCCATGTATGTTGAAATTTCTCAACATTTATTTGAGATTATCTCTTTCTCAAAGGGAGCAACTCCAGTTAAGACTCTATCTTCTCCATACTTCTCAAGATTTTATTTTGTAAGCCTCACAAGACCTTTGACAATGATCTAAACCCTTCATCTCATAAGCTTTAAATAGAAGAATGTCTAAACAAAATATTAATTTGATTGGATATCGATAGACATATTAACTAATCGTATTTTGCTTTATGATATAATTTTAAACTAGTGTTCATTTTATTAAATAAAATACGATAAATTAATATGTCTATTGATATTCAATAATTTCTTACATAAATATTTTTTTCTTTCGATGCCTACAAGATTTGCAGTTTGGATCAATATCTTGGATTCCGTGAGACCCATGAAATAGAGTCTTGATAGGCATGGAGAGTATAGAGTCCTGAGAAGAGTTGCTCACTTTCCAAATTGTCTTCTTTTTACCTTTCCTCCATTAATGTCTATTTGGTGGTTACTTATTAGGAATTTTCATCTTTAAAAAAAATAAAGAAAAATGAATGCATAATAATTTTGCATTTGAAAACAAGTATTTCAAGTATTCTTCTTTTCAAAAATGAAAATATAAAAATTAAAAAAAAAACTTTTGATTGCACATTTACTTGATTTTTTCAAGCCAAGGTATTCTAAGTTTTTGAATTTTGTTTGTTTCAACCTTTTTAGATCACATCATAATGACTTGTCAACTGCAGTGTAGAAATATTAGGGGAATTATTTTTTGAGCTGTGCTACGTAGCTCGAAGGAGCGTCCCCCCTAATCCCCCGAAACGAGAAACGACGTCGTTTCGACGTTTTTGATTTTTTTTTTTTTTTTTTTTTTCCGGTTCAATCAGAGAAGAAGAAGCAGACGAAGGGAAGAAGGGAAGAAGAGAAGAAGAAGAAGGGAAGAAGGCAGAGGCGAAGGAAGAAGGCAGAGGCGGAGGCGACGTCGGCCGGGCGGAGCTGCGACGATCGGACGATCGGCCGGAATGCAGGGGCCTCTGTGTGTGTGTCTCCATTCCCTCTTCTCTCTTCTCTCCCTCGCTCTCCCTCTCTCTCTCTCCCTCTCCCTCTTCCTCTTCCCCCTGCGTTTGAGCTCGAAAATGGTCAAAAATGGCAGAAAAAAAAAAGAAAAAAAAAGAAAAAAAAGGCCTAATACCCAAAACGACGTCGTTTTGGGCATTAAGGGGATTAGGGGGGGGCAAGTTTCGAGCTCTCAAACATTTTCCTTATTTTTTGCTACTTCAATTTAGCTCTAAAATTACGTCGTTAATACAACTATCAACAAACAAGAATAACAAAAATGGCTAATAATGAACACAGCTCATTGGATTGTTCATAGTTGGAAGGAAAAATTACACTTGCAAGTTTGATGGATATCCATAAGTTATTTTCACCCAACAATTCATACAAGTGTCCCAAAAAAAAAAAAATCATACAAATTTTTACTTTAAATTTTTTTTTTTTTTTTGTACTTTCAATTTTTCAATCTGTACAGCCTATTGTGCAGGTCCCCTGCTAGTTTTCTCATCCGACAAAGAGTGATAAAAGAAGAAACTTTTTAATAAAAGAAAATCAACAAAAGGTTATTGGGCAATAGATCATTCCCCGATTCCAAGCCCTAGTTCATTTTACAAGTAACAGATACCCAGTAAAAATGGCGGTCATAACAAGTAGGGCTTGCAGCAAGAAGAAAATCTCTACATCAAGCTTCATAACAAGCATTGAAGTGCTCATTGCATCCACACTAAATATTAAAAGAAGGTCAATGGTGAAAAAGTTTAAACCACAAACTTTTATTTACATATCCATTATAAATTTTAGTGGAAACTAAATACATACTCTCTATTTGGACATAAAAGTGATGTTTTGAGTGTCAAAATCTCCAAACACCAGAGCAATGTCACTGGCAATCTAGGATGCACAAGGCCAATTAGTTGACGACACAAATTAGAACCTCATTTAAACATACAATGTAAAATGTCAAGAGTTGGTGGGTGAGCTTCTCAGAGGAGGTAGCAGCCCTTCTCTCTTGGCCATTTCATACAGGGCAATGGCCATCAGAGCTTTTGCATCGGCTGTTGCACGCCAGAGTTTCTCATAAGCAACTACATGCACCTTGATCAACTCACCTTCTTCACGAAGACCCATTTCTTTTCCTTGCAGCTGAGCGATAATTTCTTTACCCACATGTCCCCTGTATAGAAACAGGCTAAGTTCTTCATCACAGCCTCCCTAACAAGGGAAAAAACCAACAATTACTTTTACTGAACTAATAATAATGAGAAAATATGATTCTGGCAAGAAAATGTGGCAGAGTTGAATGGTTTTGTCATATTTTGTATTCTTACATAGAATTCTACAAAGAGAGGAACAAAGTAGAACACCAGATTCTGAAGTGCACTATATAATGAGACACAAATTGTTCAGAAATATATACCATGCTCAACTGGGTTAAATGGTCATATCATATGTAGCTAATAAAAAAACACCAGAATTAAAGTGAGGAAAGAAAAAAAAAAAGTCTGAATTTCATATTTATAATTATCATCCTTGACCTTTGGTACTCCCTATTGTTCACCACACCAATTGCCACCTTTTAACACCCACCACTACCAGGGGCAATGTTATTAGAAAATACTAATACCTTAGCAATTTACATTTTAGAATGCATGCTTCAAAATATGACACTTTTGTTCCAAAATAATAAATTTTTAGCACAGGGAAAAGTGACAAAATTTTAGCTTCTAATTTTGCCATCTCTCCTTTCACTTGTTCTGTCCTTCTATGAATCACTACTCAAATCCATAATCCAAACACATCCTATAAGTTTCTTTATGAGAAAAATTGAGCAGTGGCAAATTGGGGACTATTCCCAGTATTATACATAGTGCACGTTGATGTTGAGAAAACAAAAGTATTTACTAACCATGGATGGGTTATACTGAATTGTACATAATTCAGAAAGTTTGGGGTTTTAATTTACAATCCCACGGGCCCATGTGATGCATACAACAGGTGTTTAATGATGATGATGATTCTTTGTATATGCTTTTTGGAATAGATGGAGGTAATGAGATGATCACCCAGATTTACGGAATAAAATGGCTCTAGATAGAGCTAAACTGTCCTTAGTCATGATGGTTTTCTGGACTCTCTGCATGACAAATGTATCTCTATGAATATAATAATGTTTAATAATATATATTTTTTAAATTATGGTTTTTACTGTAACAATTATAAAACTGTAATGGCAATTAAGAGTTTAAAATTAAAGTTACTAAAACACTAATTGCTCCTGGCACCAAACAATTCTCAAATCTTAAAAACATCAGCTGAAAAGAAAAACAAGAATGTGAAACTTCATACTGGAGAAGGAAAAACTTTGCAGCCAGTTGACGCATCTAGAAAGGCTGTGAGGTCAACCATGTCTTCTAGATTCAAGTGAATACCAGTCTCCTCCTCAACCTGTCACATTCATCTGATTCAAATCATAATTTTAAAACTTCACTGACTCTGGTTCTTCCATATAACCTTAAAAGACTGCAAGTCTATGCTGTTAGGAATGTAAAATGAATAAGTTTTTGAAAATGCAACAAGTGAACACAATCTCTAGAATATAAACATTCAGGAAAACTGCATATAACATACGTTTCACATGGAATAGTTTAAGCTAGAGTTTCAATCGAATGTACATACTGCAGCTAATCTTGAGTGGTTTCAACTTTCAAGTACGACACAAGATTAGCATAAATAGCTGACTACATATAAAATAGTACACCATTGGATGATCATGCATAAATAGCTGACTACATAAAAGATAGTAACCATTGGATGATCATGCATGTAGCAAAAAGTAGCCTCGACAATAACACAAGGACGTTACCTACTTACTAACACATAATACATATGACGTGTAATGTCTATGAAAATCATACATGTTCATTTCAAACCCATCAATTGTAATATCTATCTATTTAAATCACCATTTAACTCAAGATCTGCCCTCCTTAAGATGTTCTGAGAACTCATCCTTTGTAATAATCATCCCTTTTTATTTGGAGAGAGAGAGAGAGTCCTATCTCTTTAAAGTCAAGATTATCAGTTTCATTTAAGACGTTTGAGAGATAAAATTCTATATATATAAATAACTAAGGATGCATTAATATGCTGAAACAGAATGAATGCGTCAGGTAGGAGATCTCAGATCCTATAAGCAAACAAGTGGTTCAATGTGTATTTGGACATATTATTGACACAAAATTATCTGTGCATTTTAACTGCATTTTTATGCCAAAGAATGACAGTTATTCTTGACGATAAAATTAAAAAGTATCAACCACTTCCAATCAATCAAACTGGTATCTAAAGAAAAAGTGCATAAAAAATAATCAAACAATGAAAAAAATTATGGCCATACAACAATTCTTTTGCACAAACTTTCAAGTAAATGAAGTCAGAATTGTTGTTAAATGTCTTGCATTCCTAACTTGTATGGACCACCCAATTCCTCTTGATATGATCCTTGAATCATAGACTCGAACACTACTAATCAATATATGAACTAGTAAATAATGATTAAAACAAAAACACAAAAGGATAAAGCCATAAAAAAAGAACTCGAGGAAAATACTAGATAGCACCCAAATAAAACAAAGGTAGGAAGAAATTTCAAGATTGTAATTATGTTACTAAACCAAAACTACAAATGACAAGCTATGGCTTCCTGCCACATAAAAGTAACACAAGAATCATGACGCAAGGTAAAAAATAAAAGAACAAAAAAACAACACAAGAATGGGATGAAAAGTATATTCTGCAAGCTATTAGGCAATGACCAACTAATAAAAAGGTTAAAGTGAAGAAACACCATGTAACCAATAATGACATGGAACTGGGCTAAAATTGTTGCCAGAGCATAACCCTATGCTAAACTCATCATTGCTATGTGCAGCCAATAAGATGCTCACATTCATGCACTAGCTATTTATATATGATTGAAGGAGAGAGAGAGAGAGAGAGAGAGAGAGAGAGAGAGACCTCCCGAATTGCTGTACCCACAAAATCACCGTTGTCACCATTCAACATTCCAGCTGGTAATTCCAAAATAAGCCTTCCAACAGGTACCCTAGCCTTAAACACACATATTCTTATAAAGATCTCCATGAAATAAAAGTACAGAACACAATAAATCTCAGAATTGCTGTCTAACTCATTAGCTAACAGTTATACTTATTTTAAGAATTCTAACACTTCATTAAGAATATAAAATAAAATAAATGTATGGACAAAAACACAGTACTTGCTCAGTAAGCACAGCATAAGTCTTGCCATCCGACTCCAAAAGGATCAGCACAGCTACTGCTGGCCCACGTGCAAACACAATACCTGGAACCTAAGCATGTTTAAATTCAGTTGAAGAAAGAAAGAATGTAAAAATTAAAATTTCAAAAAAAAGACTAGGGCATGATCTAAATTCAGATGCAAAACACTGAGATGCTAAATCAAATGAATCCAAAGAAAGAAACCATCTGGCTGATGAAATACCTTCTTTCCTGTTGCCTTATCAACCACATCTGCATTGAACTTAACAAAACCAACACGCTTGCCAAACATATCGACCCCCTGTAACCAATAAGAGGAGAAGAGAAGTAGTACAAGAACAAGAATGAGAGGATGTTATCAGTAAGCACTCTTGCCTTAATATGTAAGCCAATTAGTTTTTGAATAAACCCAACAAAAAACAAAATCTTCTATTTTTGATGTTACATTATATATACACATAATACAAAGCTCTCCCGGAGGCGCTCCCAACCTAGCAGTGCACCATGACAGTGCGGTTCCATCCCAGCCACTGGCCCCACTTCGTGCAACTAAGAGCCACACCCTTTATAAACCCCATCTTTCACTGTGCATTCATCAAGTATAGAAAAATAGTTGGATTGTGAAGTCAAAGTACTTGGTTCATGCACTGCAGTATTATGCTTAGTTCCCTTACCCTTCTTTGTGTATAGATCTCTTCACTCATTTGATGGTCCATCATTTTCCCACCTGAAACCTCTTCTTTCTTTTTTTTTCCATTTTTGCAATTTTCCAACAATCTCACAGATGGATTAACATTCCTTGGAAAAGATGGGCTGTTACAATCACATACATAATTTAAAATTAAGAAAGGTAATTATTTCTAAGGCTATAGTCGTCAATGGATTCGTGTGAAATATTGTTCTTGTTCCTAGCCCAAAGAATTATGAAAACACAAGAGCAAAAAACAAAAACACAACTACTAAAAAAACAACCATAGAATGGAGGATGAGAGCACAAATCAACCATAAAAAATAATTCATTGGATAACTAGAAAAAATTACGGCACAATTTAGTGGTTGTGGGCTTCCGACGACACTTGCAAATAAATAATACCTGGATAAGCACTTGTTTCAAGAACATAGCCCCATTAGACAGTATCCCATTTTCAGTTTGTAAGTTTTTCAGCCACTGCTTGAAACAAAGAGGATTCAATGGCGTTCCTACAATACCATGTACAGTTCACATAACCCAAATGCATAGAAAAAAAATTCTAATTATCTCATAAAGATGGGCAGTTGTGATCAATAGAAGTCCATCCTTCAACAAAAGTTCTTCTATAACTAATACTTACAAAAGAAACAAGAAAAACAATTAGTGTAGGCCTAGAGAAGACTTGGTTAAGACTTGGCCTAATAATCTTGAGGTTATGGGTTCAAGTTTTGGCACCACCACTTTGTGCATTATGACAAAGATTAGATGTGTACTTAATCTTTCTCCTTTCAAACACACATTAATGTGTACTAATTGGGCGTTGTTTTTCAGTAAAGAAGACAAAGAGGCAACTAGGGTTTCAAAAATTCTCTGAATCAATATTGAATCATCAAAACTTGAGTATCTTCCTTACACAATCCAATATGCATGTTCCATAACCAAATAAAAAAATTGAGAAAAAAACTAGAAATAAGTAAAATTAGAAACAATCCTAAACTAAATTTCCTAAAATTATTGGGCTTTATGTTCACAGCTTTTGCACCCAAAATAGGTCTTCATGCCTCCACTTTCTTGATCCCCATCAACAAGACTAGCCTAGATCATTTTATTAGGGCATCTTCACCAGGGTAGCCGAATGCACACCTTTAGATTTTTTAGCTAGCCTTCCCTCCATTTTGCCTCTCCAACATGCTTAGCCATTGGGCTAACCATTTTGACTCTCCCCTCTTGGCTAGCCACATTAAGAGAGTAAAACTACAATAGCTAAACATGAAAAAAATAATTTGTTCTCCATCTCCCTTTTCTTTTTCCTCTTCTCTTGAAGAGTGTAAATTTAAATAAATAAAGAAAAGAAAAAAAAGTAAAAAGAATGTTGTTGAGAATGGGTAGATAGTGTAAACACAAAATAGTAATTTGTTCTCAGCCCCCTCTTCCTCCTTCCTCATTTTTTTCTCTCTTCTTTGAGAGTGTAAATTAAAACAAAAAGAAAGCACTAGTGGTTAAAAGTAGCAAGTTAAAATAGATAGCTTTATTGGAAAAATGCATTGCCAGAAGTGGCAAGCTCAAATATATTTGCCATAAGGTTTGACATTATAATATGATAGCTCCAATGGCAGACCACGGGAGAGCTCTCAACTTCAACCCTTGCCAAATTTTACCTATAGCAACTCAAATGGAAGACTAGTAGAGTGGCTCTAAAATGGCTAGTACTATTGGAAATGCTTTAGGCCACAATTAAGAGTTCATTACATACATAGATACATGTGTGTAACAAACAGAGGACACCAACACACATATTCGTATATTTGTAAAATGAGTCTAAAAAATCATGGTGTTTGGCCATCACCTTGATTGTGTTGTTGGAATGTTTGATTGCCGATTTGGAGGATGGGGATTGGATTAGTAATTCGTGGGCTCCACATAGATCACGTTTGGTTGTGAAAAAATGGCACGGACTCTCAAGTCCCATGGGACTATGAATCCTTCTAAAAGGGTGGGATTAGCATTCCATTGGGGGTGGGATTGCTAATTCTATCCCATGAGATTGGAGGTCGAAAAAAAAAAAAACTATTTTTGCCTCATTTTACAAAAACAAAAAAATCAACTTTTATGTAATGAGAGTTTTTATGTAATTTTACATATTTTCGACTATAGTTGAGAGACTACCCAAGAAATGGGTAAATGCGACCCATTAGAGGCCTTCTAGCCTAAGGAAAAGGCCTTCTCTAGGTTTCTCTAGTTCTACCAATCACCAAGAAAAGGGAAGACCATCGAAAATGGAAACAAAGGCAAAGAGAACCTCGTTAACCTACCGGTCTGGTCTGGTGCCACATTAGGTTGGGGGGCTGGGCAACTCCGCATCCTTTTATTCCCAACATACTAATATTGTGCCGAAACAAAAGCAACTACTTTCAATCTAACAACCATCACACTGCTAATCGCATCACTCAATCTCATAGTACTCGTAAGGCCCATCAACCTAATCCGGATATCAAACATCACCTCCACCATGAAAATATTTCTAAATTTCTACATTTATATATGCGGGCACACAATCATTTTTTTTTTTTTTTTCATCAAATTTAAATGGGTAAATTACACCAATAGTCTTGTAGTTTAAGCCAAGTATATTTGAACAATTTGCAACCTATATTTTTAGTTTTGTTACAATGGTATCCCTCTATCATGTGTCCTTAATATTTTGAACTTAAAAAAAATACTTATGAAAATTTTAAAAATACTTATGAAACTAGATAACAAAAGTAGAATTAAAAAAAAAAATTATAATACCATTAGTGTAATTTATTCATTATATATACTTTAATTCCACTTTGGTCATGTGGTTTTTTCTGTTGAAAATTTTAACACAAATTACAGAGGATCACTTTGTAACGAAATTTAAAAAATGTAAAATTTAACTAGTGAAAATTACAGCTACGAGAACTAAAGTAGAACTTAAATTATAAGAAATGAGATGAATCGGAATTGCCTGAAGTCGGAACTGGAGACACCAGGGGCAGCGACGATCTGGACGGGCTGAGAGAGTTGAATCGGCAAGTGGATGGTGTGAGTGAGTTGGGATGAAGATGACTCGGCCGACATTTTCGTACTGATGGTTCTTCTTAGTGTTGGTCTGTGAATATCATAAAGACGAATCGGAGCATACGAGACGGCGAATTTCTTGACCTTCAACACAGACATGGAAAATTTCAGAAGACTCATCGTTTTTACTCCTTTTACGATACACAAATTTCGAGCAGTGTGTCAAGTGTTCTGTCTGTAATTTTATTCAACGAAAAATGTTTGGGCCCTTTTTTTTTAGGAATCAGGATCCGTTACTTGACTTCCTACTTGTTAAGTTATTAGGCCTATTTTTAGGTTTAATTTTGATAATTTAAATAGTTTTTATTTTAAAATTTGTTGAATATATTATACCTGTAAAAAATCAAGTTTATCGGATATCAAAAAGTTTGTGTTCAGACCATCAAACTAAAAATCATTTTTTAAAAAAATTTAATAAACAATTTTCCGAACACATACTTTCTGATATCTGATTAATTTGATTTTTTACCGGTATGATATATTTAATAAATCTTAAAATGTGAACAGTTCGAATCATCGAAATTGGGCCTAAAAGTAAGTCCAATAATTTAGCAAGTAAGAAGTCAAGGAAAAATTTTAAAGAGAGGATCTTGATGACGTCACTGTACAAACATTGTTTTGATGGAAGGAAGTAATCTATTTTGGGTTGGTTTGGGAAGCGGGTTGGTTTTTTGACTTTTTGACTTTTTTAGTTATTTTAGCTTGAGCTAAAAAGCTTGGTTTGGGAAGGGTTTTTTGATTTTTTGGCTTTCTTGACTTTTTTTGTGAGAGAAGAGTGTAATGATTATGGGTTGGATGTGATGTTTTGTTTGTTGCGGCTAAAATAACTTATTTTGTCTTTTGTGGCTAAAATAGATAAAAAAATCCTACAAAACCACTTCTCAAACGGTTGAATCACATTGGGTTCGTTTGACAAGTTGGGTCCGGATGGCTTAGGTCTATTTTAGTTATAAAAAGATAAAATAAATTTTTTAATTTAATGGGATAAAATTTTATATTCAACTCATAATTATTATATTTTTTCTTTTATAAAAAAGTTTAAAAAATTCTTTCTAAACGAGACTTTTTAGCCTCAGATTAAAATAGTCAAAAAACTAATCCACTTCCCAAACAAACCCATTATTTCTTACATAAAATAGTAAAAAAAGTTAAAAAAATAAAAAATTATGTCAATCAATTATTTGGGATAAATCCCTTGGGAAGGTTGAGATAATTTTTATAAATTATTTTTATTTAAAAATAAATAAAATTTTGAAATAACTGAAACAGTGTAAATTTTTCTTCTTCATTCTTAGAGAGTACAAGCCTCTCATGTGTTTATTCTTTTCTTTTTAATCGTAAGAGAGTTGAATGAGTTAGCAAGGTAACAATTTTCTTGACCATAGATTTTGAATTCGATATCTCTGTCACTCTCTTTATAGCCCTTGATTGAAATTGGGGAGTGAGAGGTGGGTTTCTTGATATCCTTTTCCAAGTTGGCTTGTAGGGTCGAGTTATAAGAATCCGACCTTGGGGTTCCTAGGTCATCAAAAAAAAAAAAAAAAAAAACTACTCGTGTATAGTGAAAGTTCTTTTGTGTGTATGATGAAATCTTTCATTGTTTAATTGAAATGCAATTGACCTAAGGTAAAAAAGAAAAATTGAAAATATTCTTCATTTCTATATATATATTTCTTTTTGGAAAAAATAAAAACTTTAAATTTTAAAATATTTAGTTTCATCAAATTAATTTTTATTTTTTTAAAATAAAAGAAAAAATTAATTTTAAAAACTCAACATAAGGTTAATATCATCTTATTTTTAGAGTTTTAAAGTGAGTAATTTCATTCAATGGAAATTGTAGTTATGGAATGGATACCATTAGCTTGACTCATTTTAATTTATTTTATTTTATTTTATTTTATACAAATTGTAAGAGAGAAATGAAATTGTGAAATTGCATCACATAACATGTAAGGATCAAACTCAAGCATTAGTAAAAATAATTATTTATAAAGCCAATAGTCTTACCTTAATCGATTAAGTAAAAGAGAGGATCGTGCTCATCAATTCCTTTCATGCAATTTTATTTGTGAGGCATATCATATGTACATGTCATTCTGATAAATATTTTTTTTCCCAACTATAACACTTAAAAGACAAAAATTAACTTTACTAATGGTACTTCCAATATTTTAAAAATAGTCAATTACCCTCAAATAATTTTATAGTAAGGGGTTGTTTGGGGTGTCCTAAATAAGTGTACTTTTTATCTTTTTGGCCTAAAAAGTTGAGGGAAAAAATATAGATGTTTGTGTTAACTTTTTGACTTTTTATGGAAAAATGTGTATTAAAAAATTGTATAAATTAGTGTGCATAGAAAAATTAAAATTGGGAGTTGTGCAACCGTACTTTTTGACTTTTAGTAAATAGTGATAACTTTTTAACTTTTTAAATAACTTTCTGACTTTTTAACTTTTTTTTCAACTTGTCAAACTTGACCTAAAATGTTATTTTTACATTTGTCCCAAACTAACAGAAAAGGTATTTCGCAAGTCTTGAGGAGTCTAATTTTGTTACCCACTTAAAAGTGGGTAAACAATACATTTATTTTGATTGGTTGAGAAGAGTTGGACTTACCATTTTGAATAGGGTCGTTAAACTTTTGGAGTACGAGGTCCACATATTTAGATCAATTATATTTTATGTATTGTACACATATTAAAAAAGTGTGTTAACAAAGTCATTTTTTTTCTTGAGAATTGAAAAAAAGAAAAAGAAAAAAAGTCATCTACCATTATTAAAAGACCAAATTAACCTCGCCTCACTCTATTTGAAAATTTAGTGGTGTTTCAAAAACGCCACCCTATGTTCATAAAACGTAACAAAAACCTTTTGATGACAAGTTCGTCAAGCAATTTGCCCACCAAGTCTCAAGCAAATGGCCTCTTTTAGAAAGTGAGTTAAAAGTTACTTTTCAATTTTTAGTTAATTTTGAGTCACATCATCTTTCACTTTTTTTACACGTTTTTTAAAAAAATGTCAAAAAAAAAAATCAAAAAGTCAATTTTTAACCATTTTTCCATGATGCTGAGTTATAGGATGACATTATCTTTCGATATGCAGCCTTTTTCATTAAATGCCACTAAAACTCTAAACAACATTTTTACACCAAATTGTTTGGTTTGATTTTTCAAAAACTATTTGATTTGATTTTTCAAAAATTATTTTTAGAAAAAATTTCATTTCTCTTTACTGTCTTTTTTAAAATATATTTT
This sequence comes from Camellia granthamiana, assembly GCA_036172215.1. Classification (NCBI taxonomy): domain Eukaryota; kingdom Viridiplantae; phylum Streptophyta; class Magnoliopsida; order Ericales; family Theaceae; genus Camellia; species Camellia granthamiana. Next base: position 50,062,792 of record CM069916.1, on the reverse strand, counting down.
AATATTTTTTTAAAACTTTTAAATACATCAAGATTACATTTTTTTTAAGAATTAAAAAAATAATAATAACTATAATATTTTCTAACAATGCCAACCCTCCCCTAACCCCAATTGAATGTTCAATAAATAAGTCATTTGGTGCATAAGTCATATATTAAATCCTAAACAAGTTAGTTTAGTGGTCAAGGTTTGGAGTTTAAGTGCATCTCTAACTTTTACTCCTTTTTTTTTTTTTTTTGTCTTTTTTTCCATTAAATTTGAGTAAAAGTTTCATTTAATATTAAGTGTTCTAACAGTCAATTTGTATTTTTCATCAAAGCATCGGTCGATTGGGAGGACGACCGGGCAGCTGTCCAGTTGGTCGACCGGTTTGTGTAAATTGACCAACACTTTATGGGCAATTTTGCAAGGAAGAGGTTATTCGGGAGGATATCTAGGACGACGTTTGGTTCAACGGTCACCTATAAATTTGATGAAATGATAAAGCTCCCTTGATTTGATTAAAAAAGTAGCTTTCCCTCTATTTTATTTCAGTTTGATGAAATGTTGGAGCTCACATGTTAGGCATTTTTCATCAAATTTGAATTTGATGACAGATTTGATGAAGCGTTGAGATGCTCTAAGGATGCAATTTTGAGTGGATACAACATTTTTTATGGGTCATTTGGGTGAACATTCTTGATAGTTCTTCTATTTATATAATATTATTTTATTAGTCTGTTATCTAACTTAAGGATTATATTGTAAGACCTATTTGTTGCAGGGGCAAAGATAACTTCAAACACAATGAAATGGGTAATGACAGAGATACTACAGAATCCAAAGACATTAGCCAAAGCACGAGCAAAGCTTGAGGAAACATCAACAAAGGAAAACAAATTGAAGAATGAGACATCCCTTGACTACCATATTTACAAGCCATTGTCAAAGAAACCTCTAGGTTACATCCTCTCAAAGTTGATGTAGATGTTGAAGTTTGTTGATTCACAGTTCCAAAGGGTGCACAATTGCTTGTAATGCGTGGGCTACCGGTCATGATCCAAGTATATGGGAAAATCCCAAATTATTTATGCCTAAGGGTGCACAAGTGCTTGTGAATGCATGGGCTACATGGTTTATCTACCATTCCAAAACCTCTTATTGAGTGGACCTTATACATTATTTATCTACATGGTTTATCTACCATACAAAAACCTACGACTCAAAAATATGTCACTCTCTAGTATTTGTCAAGATGTCACTCTCTTCAATTATTTTTCCAAGTATGTGGCTCAAATTGCAAGAACCTCACCCATGCACTTTAAGACTTGCTCCAAGGCTAAGGTAATTAAGCAGAGGTGTCCACTAAAATAAAAAATTTTAAAAAAAATTCTATGTAAATCATTAAATAAATAACTTATAAATTATATTAATTTATATAGCATTTTTTATATTGCTTGGATGAAAATCCCCCCGCCATGCCTAATTTTAGTTTTTTTTTTTTTTTTGCTTTTCTGTTATGCATGACATTGTAAGTTTAATGCAGTAAGATGAATATGCTATGTCTTTTTAAGAGTGTGAAAATTTTGAGAAAAGATAAATACAATTATATTTTCAAATACAAAAGCTCATTGAAAAGTGTAGTTTTTTTTTTTTTTTTTTTTTAAAAAAAAAAAACTAAAAAAATTAAGCAGTATTAATTTCATCCATAATCTAATCTGATGTTATTATCAATCTCCATATCTCATGTTATTGATATAATAGTCAAGTGTTGATCTACTAGTATCACCTATATTAATAATATTTCGATTTTGCAAATAAAAGGAAAATCAATCTCCATTCCACAAAAAATTATTTCGTGATCCACATATGTTTGATCAATTACAAATTATCATATTCTCCAATCATCTAACATAAAATTATAAATCATATTCTCTCCACCAATTACAATATACTTGAGACACAACATGATTGTGGACCACCAAATAACTCCTTCCGTCCCACAGGAATAATTGACTTGTTCTTTATTGGACGGGTGGTGCTACATCTCTCTAATTTTATTTCCCCAATTGTACTTCTAATGACGTGGCTCAACCCTATGTGAAGCGATCTCATACTCTTTTTATTTTCATCTTTAGCTTTCCTAATTTCATATTGTTAAGAGTAGAATCGGGAGAGCAAAATTAGTAGGATGAATTATTATTGTTATTGGACTAACCAATTGACTTTCAATTTTAAAAAGTATTAATAATTCTAGAGTTCCTATCTACTAATAATAATAATAATTCAAGAGTTTTTTTATTTTATTTTATGGAAATAATAATTTTGGTGGCCGTTAATCATGTAACGTTCTTTATATTCACAAAAATTATTAAGTAAAATCTCAAAAAAACTACATTTATAAATTAGTTGGTTGTCTACGGTCCACATTAAATTGAGCAGTCTAATGGGCCCGATATAGATTTTATTTTATTTTTATTTATTTATTTATTTTATATATTTTGCATTTTTGTGTGTAGATTATTCCTAAATAAACAAATAAAAATTATATTTATCCAATAAATGTATTCGCATTATTTTATTATTTTTATTTTTAAAAAAATAGATGAGAGATATAAATATAAAACTAGACCATTCATGTTTTTGAACATTAAAAAACTAAAGTCATGTGATTACAGTTATCAGATTAATATGATTTTTTTTCATGGGCAAAATTTATTTTACCCTTTTGTAATTTGAGCACAAAGCACTTTGCTCCTCTATTGTTCAAATATAATTAGAAAGTTTCAGTTTTAAACCAAAATGCAACTGCTAATACCATTAAGTATAGATATGAAATGACATTTTTTTTCTTTTCTTTCTCTCCTCTTCATACGCATAGTTTATATTGTTTAACATCAATTCAATTAAATTACAATTAATTATAAATTCTTAATTATTTATTGTAATTCTTTATCTTTTTATTCTAATTTTAATTTAATTATATTTTAGATCACAATTAATTCTAAATATTTAATTATTTATTGTAATTCTTAATGTTTTAATCTAATTTTAATTTTATTTTATTTTAGTTCACACTTATTTTTAAATTCTTAATTATTTACTGTAATTTATAACATGTTAATCTAATTTAATTTAATTATATTTTAGATCAATTCTTAATTACTATTTATTTTATATTTTTATTTAATTATATTTTAAAGGGAGATTGATCAATAAGTCCCATATTTTGAATTTGTAATCCATACAGTCCAATATTTTTTCTTGTAATCCATTTAGTCCTTTTAGATGTGTAATGACTCATTTGCCCGTCACATTAAACTGTCAAATTTGGAAAAAATACATTAAAGAGTTTTTTTGTGTTACATCATACCCGCCACGTTAGGGTGTCACATTTGAGAAAAGTACACAAAGAGTTTTTAATTTTTTTAGAGTGTCACATCGTAGCCGCTAAGTTGGAGTGTTACATGTCACGTTTAGAAAAAGTACACTAATGAGTTTTTAATTTTCTTTAGAGTGTCACATCATATCCGTCATGTTGCCACGTTTGATAAAAGTACAATAAGGAGTTTTTACTTTTTTGAAGTATCACATCATATTTGCCACTTTGTTAAGAAGTTTTTAATTTTCTTTAGAGTGTCACATCATGTCCTTCAATTGTCACATTTGAGAAAAGTACACTAAGGAGTTTTTTTTTTTTTTTTTGGAGTGTCACATCATACCCGTCACGTTGTCACATTTTAAAAAAGGACACTACAGAATTTTTATTTTTTTTGGAGTAAAAGTTTTGAAGTGTCACATCATACCCGTCACATTGTCATATTTAGGAAAAATACAATAAGGAATTTTTAATTTTTTTGAAGTTTCACATTAATACCTGCTACATTGGAGTATCACATCATACTTGTTACATTAATAAATGAGTATAATTGTCCACCACAACATTACCAAAATAAAAAATAGGACCACACTAAAAGAAACTCTCCAATAATAGAATTTAACATATCACTAGAAAAATTTGGGACTAATTGAAGTACTTATTTGTGAGATGAGATTTATTGATAAATATCCCTATTTTAAATCCATATTTAATTATATTTATGTTTTAAATCCTTGATTGTATTTTAATTTAATTTCAGTTTTAGAGAAAATGACAGTAATATTATTTTTTTGTTGTATTAATTTCAAATTTTTTTTTTTTTTTTTTTTTTCAAAAAACCAAACTCATCCTAAAAAGTGGTGTGTGATACACCTTCCGTTAGTTTGAATAAAAAAACTAATAGTGGCATTTTAGTACAAAATCATATAAGGACTTTCTGGTTATATTTGAATCTAGGAGGTAAAATGCTCTTGGCTCAAACTACAAGAGAGTAAAATGAATTTAATCCATTTTCATTGATGATATATATATATATTAAACAAATTTTTCATTGATGATATACACACTGAAATCTAAAACATGAACCAAAATCTGTGTCGATCCCATTGTGCAAAACTGGAATGTTGAGACAGCCCAATCCCATTTATAAACACACATCTCACAAATTTTAAATCTATCTATAGTATTAGGGGTAAGTATGGTTTGGTTCGGCTTTGAAGTAAACAAAGGCCAACCACTACCTACGGTTCCATAAAATTTAGAATCCAATCATATCACAAAAATCTGAAAGTTAAACCAAACCCAATCATAAAAACGTGATTCAATTCAATTTAGAATCACAGTTTTCATGATTTTGTAATAATTTACAATGTAATCACTACTTGCTCAAAATTCAAGTAAATTTACAAACAAGATGGTTTAAATGAATATTTAGAACTAATTCTACTATTATTCAAGAGCACACTTGTAAACAACACGGTTAACAACTTATAAATTAATTTGACAAAAATAAATGTCAAATACATCAGTGCTTAATTTCAAGGATAAAATCATTAATTTAATAAAATATAAACTAATTTGACAAAAATAAATGTCAAAAAAATATTTTTAAATTTTTAAAAATATTTCTACCCACCAAAGATAAAATTATGTAAAATTAATAAATCTTTTAGACATTTATTTATTTATTTATTTCACCAAATTAATTTTTATTATGTCTTTAGAAAAAATGTATTTCAGTGGAGTAGTGACAAAAAAAATTAACATTTTTAATGATGGTGCAACCCTCATGTGTAGATGGGCACAAATTTATTATTCTTGTGCTTAGTGCAACTCTTCATGTGTTAGAATTGCACAAACAAATATTTTTGTGAAATTATTTTATTGTTGTCCCATTTATTTGCAATATCCTATTTTCTTTCTACAAAATTTCTTAAGACTATATTTTATTCACGAATTTGAAAAGGGAATATTTACTAATAAATCCTATCCCACAAACAGTTTTACCTATTGGTCCTAAGGTTATTTCTATTGTTCTGATTAGTCTTATTAGTGAGGAAATATCTTACCAGTTGATCCTATTTCATTGAGTGGTCAATTATACCCTTCCGTGTGTGTGTCACGTGACATACATCATTCCAAGGCAAAAAGCATAAAGAGCCTTAGGGTGTGTTTGATTGGACGAACTGGATAAGGGGGGATTAGAATCCATCGGACTTGAGTCATGGGATTGTGAATCCTCCGGATTATTTGGTTGGATTGGATACGTATCCTGTGTTTGTTTTTTCATGGGATTAGATGTCTGGAAATGATTATTTTTAGTGAATCCAACGTTTGGTTGGATGGACTGGATAGGATAAATGAACAAAAGACTATTTTACCCTTTTTCAATTGTTTACTAAGTAATAACAATATTAAACATATCTTTAATATTTTAATTATTTTTAGCTAGATTAAATAAAAATTTATTTTATTTTATTTTTTACACAATTAAATAAATTTATTTTTTTTAAATTAAATAAATAAATAAATAAAAAGGGTAAAATTTGATTACTGTGTAACCATTACTTTTATTAAAATTTGATTCGTGGGTAAGCATTATTGTGTTAAAAATTTTTACACCATTACTGTTTTAAAATTTTACACAATGATTTATTAAATAAATTTGTTTTAATAAAATACAGAGGACATTATTTTTTTTATATTATTTAATAAATCATTAAAATTTCATTTAATACTCTATAACCTGTATAAAAAATTTATATTATTTTTTTTAATTAAAATTTTAAATAAATTTTAAATAAAACACCTATTAAAATTTAAATAATGAAATTAAATAAATTATAAACAAAATTTTAAAATAAAACATCAATAAAATATCTATAAAAAATTATTTTAAAAAATTAAATAAATAAAACAGCAATAAAAAGTTAAATAAAATTATTTTATTTTTAAATTGAGACATTTAAATTTTATTGAATTTTAGTAAATATAATACATAATTAAATAGTAGAGGGTCAAAATGGTCATTTTAGCATCTAATCCCAACAGTGAATAATCCCCCACATTCTGTCCCACCCCCTTCCCCCCAGGACACAATAATCCCCCATATGGGGGATAAGGAGTCCGGCCGGACTCCATGTCCGGCGGACTAAAAAAAAATCAAACGGCGAACAAGGAGTACTATTTGGATTGTAATCCAAATAGTGGATAGTCCCCCCTCCAATCCCACGAATCAAACACGCCCATAGTGTACTTTGTTGATGTGTGGCACCCATTGTGTGTGTCACGTGACATATTGTGTGTGTCACGTGACACTCCAAGGCAAAAAGCATAAATTAGTGTACTTTGTTGATGTGTGACACCCACTGTGTGTGTCACGTGACATACAAAATTCTAAGGCAAAAAGCATAAAGAGCCTTAGTGTACTTTGTTGATGTGTGACACCCATTGTGTGTGTCACGTGACACTCCAAGGCAAAAAGCATAAAGAGTCTTAGTGTACTTTGTTGATGTGTGACACCTATTGTGTGTGTCACGTGACATATTGTGTGTCACGTGACACCCTCACAAAGAGCCTTGGTGTACTTTGTTGATGTGTGGCACCCATTGTGTGTGTCACGTGACATATTGTGTGTGTCACGTGACACACCATCATAAAGAGCATGCATCTAATAACATCTAAATGAGGGTATTAAGGTCCCTCAAAATATCCAATGACTAAACGGTTTATTAGAAAAAAAAATATGACCAATTGGTTCATAAGTTTAACATTTGAGATTTATTGGTAACTCTCCCTTTGAAAAGTGATATGAAAATGAAAAGAAAAAAATGTAAATAAAATATGAATGAAATATAACTATATTTTACACATCTTTTGCATCTTTTTTTCCTTCTTCATTTTAAATCTCTCTCCAAATCGGTGAATCACACTGTACAAGCTTTCTATAAAAGCAAGCAAATCTGATTGCTTCTTTTACGCATGTATTGTAACACAATTGAGAGAGACATAAATGGACTTGTTGAGTCTTCTACTTTGTGTTCTGATCACCTGCACTTTGGTTCAAGCCCTATTATCACTTGCAAAACCAAGCAAAAACAGTCCCGGCAAGCTTCCGCCAGGACCGACACCTCTGCCACTCATCGGAAACTTTCTCAAACTAGGTGACAAGCCTCACAAGTCCTTAGCCGAGCTTGCCAAAATCTATGGTCCTATCATGACCATAAAACTAGGCCAAGTAAACACAGTTGTCATTTCTTCACCAACCATGGCTAAACAAATCCTCCAAAAGCAAGACCTCTCTTTCTCCAACCGATCCATCCCGGACAACCTCCGAGCCCAAAACCACGACCAGTTCTCCGTCGGTTTGATGCCTATTTCAACTCAATGGCGAAAACTCCGCAAAATCTGCAAATCCCACGTTTTCGCCGCTCAAATACTCGACGCAAACCAACACCTACGGCATCAAGTGGTGCAAGGACTGATCGCCGAGGTTCACGAAAGCTGCAAGCCAGGTGTGGCAGTGGATATTTGCAAAGCAGCATTTAGAACAACGTTTAATTTGCTGTCGAATACAATTTTTTCCATGGAATTGTTGGATGATCGGAACAAGGACATTGTACGGGAGCTGAAGGAGGCAGTGTGGAGTTCCATGGAGCACTTTGGCACGCCCAACTTGTCAGATTACTTCCCTGTGTTGAAGAAGATTGATCCACAAGGTATTAGGCGCCAAACCACTTCTGACTTTGGAAGGCTTATTGTAGTCTTTGATCGTTTGATTGATCAGCGATTGGAGTTGAAAAAAACACAGGGTTGTCTCTCAAGCAATGATGTGTTGGATGCTCTTCTCAATATCAGTGGAGATGATCAGAGTGACTCTATCGATCGAACTCATATCCAGCATTTGTTGCTGGTTAGTACTCTTTCCAATTGTTGTCCCTTTGGCCAGGATTTATTGGGTGAATTATAGGATTAAGGGACCCATATAATTTTAGTGTTTGGTTATAATTTTTGTTATCTCGGTTAGATTTTAATGGATATTTAATTTAACAAAATTAGCAGATTTTTTAATGATACAACTAATAATACAAAATAAACATATAATTGAAATTATATATTTTTATATTTATTACAAAATAAATGTTAAAAATAGGAAATTATTTATTCCACTAATCAAGTTGGATAATCAAGGGAATTTTTTTTTAAGGTATCTGATATTAAGATTTTATAAGATAAATGACATACAATATTTTCATATTAGTTAAGGTCTCTCAACATTTCTACAGACAAAATTCGATTCAGAGAAATTTTTCTCCGGCTCAGAGAAATTTTAAAATTTCTCTAAGTCGGTGCCGAAATTTCTCTGAGTTAGGTAAAATTTATCTAAATTAAATTTTCTTTGTAAAAATATTGAGAGACCTTAGCTAATAAAAAAAATATCTTGAACCACTCCTACTACACAAAATTAGAGAGAGATATTTCACTAATTTTCCCAATAATCAATTATACACTAATTACATGAATTATTAATCTCCTCACTATTAATTTTGTTAATTAAACAAGTCATTTAAGTACTGTGCTTCCCGTTTGATTTTATGTTTGTTAGGTTTGGTTTTGTAATTGTCACGACCCAAACCCGGCCCTATGGGTTTAGCACCGTAACTGGCCAGTAATCCGAGATTACCGAAGGCCTGCTGAACAGTAATACAGTAAAACAGAGTACAGGGCCTGGCGGAAGCCAATACAGTAAATAACTAGTGTCCATTTTTCATGCATTCATACAGTTCAAACAGTACAGTCTATACAATCATTTACAAACATTCAGTACAGGGATTTAATCCCTATTAAACAGTGCAGTGCAGTGCTAACAGTCTAAACAGTAACGCAAAGCAGTATAGAGACAGACAGGGAGATTTAACATCCCAAGCCAAAGCTTGACGGGTTCGGAACCTCGCAGTGAGGCACAGTGGTTGGCTGACAAAGCAAAAGCTTGCCTGACGCTCCTAGCGGCGGTCCGGTGTCTGAACACCTACATATATATATGAGCAGTGAGCTAAAGCCCAGTGAATAACATAAAGCGTAAAGAGGTTATGAATGAATGTCCTTACAGTAATGAAAACAGTTCATTAAACAGTTCATTAAACAGTATTTCAGTCTTTCAGTCATTTCAGTCAATCAGTCATTTCAGTCAATCAGTCACTCAGTTTGTGGCTCATATTTCAGGCCATAACAGTTATTCAGTCAAAACGGTGATATGTGGTACATCCATTAGCCTATAAACAGTAGGTCCAAAAGGACCGGGTCTTAACAGACCCAACAGTAATGATGGCCAGTCATTCAGTAAACAGTATGGTTCCACAAGGGAACCGACAGAGCTCTGTAACAGTAACAGTAAACAGTAGGTGCTAAGGATGCCACAGTACAGTTCGGAAATAAAGGACATACATTCATTCAGTAAACAATTCCAGTTCAGTAAACAGTTCAGTAAACAGTTCGGTTCCGTATTCGAAAGATAACCATTTTGAACATATCTTTACACAATTGTTACTCACAGAGTTCTGGGCTACAGTAAGCTAGAGCGTCTCCTCGGTAAGCCAACCCTACACAGTATACAGGATGAACACACACTAAGCTATACAGTTGGGAGATATCATAGTTTAATCCCTAATTTGCCTCGGTGTGTTCTACATCCATATCCTCATTAAGATGTCTTAAACTAGGCCTAAGAATGCCTAGAATGGGATGAGGATGCAAAGATGCATTCAGAAAGCAGTTTCAGAATTTTCAGAAAAACAGTTCCCCGCTCGAGCGCAGGTTTCCCCGCTCGAGCGGACATGCAACAAAGGTCCCCGCTCGAGCGTGTGACACAAGCCTCCGCTCGAGCGTACAATACCCCGCTCGAGCGGACTGTAAAGCAGTGAGAGATGCTGGGAGCTCGATTTCCCCGCTCGAGCGACACTTCCTCCGCTCGAGCGGACGACCAAAATCTGGAAATTCCAGATTTGAACTCCAAGATCAAAATCAACTTTCAATGTATCAAATTCGATCCTTTTGGGCTAATTTTCTGGAAAACACTTTAAAACTCAATGTATAACATGTTTCAAAGATCAATTTGAGAATTCAAAGCCCAAAGGTAGTTCCATTAAACTCATTTTCAAAACAATTTTCATAAACATGAAGAACATGCAATATTCATGAATTCAATCAATTCAAAACCTCAAATGTTAGCTCAACTGAGCTCTTTTCTTCAAGAACAAAATGAAATCATGGTTTTTATCATGAATATGAACATGCATGCAAGATTTCCATGAAATCCAACCTCACAATGCAAGGATAAACACATGCATGCATGAATTCCAACTCAACTCAACATATGAAGCCATTACATGTCTTTGATGAGTCAATTCTTCTTAAAACATGGTGAAATCATGGGCTTAAACATAAATATGAGCATGCATGTAACATTTGCCATGAAAACAACTTTAAATTCCTCAATACAAGCATGCATGCAAGAGATGAGCCTCAATTCAACATTATAAGCCATATCTTGGCTCTAATCTTTAATAATCCTCTAAACCATGCAAGGAGTGATTCAATTCATAAACAAGAAGGCAATTACTCTACCTTAGATCCTCAATCACAAGACTAGAGGCTCAATTCAGCAATCTACACTTCAATTCTTCAAAGATTCAAGCCAACTCTTATGTGAAATCAATCTTCTTGTTTTCTCTCTCTCTAAGTCGGTTTTGAGCTCAAAATGGGCTGAGGAAATGTTTTGTTTGAAGTGTATAAGGCTCAATATATGTTTTATATGAAAAGGGCCACTAGGTGGCAAAACGGTAAATAAGGCCAACTCTTTGATTTAGCTTATTTTATCTAATTTAATCGTACCAAATCGATTTTCAATTAAATATACCATTAATTCACATAAATTCTACTGATCATAAAACATCTATCAATTTCAGGTTTGGCCGCCGATAAAGCCTTCGATTAACAGTTTTAAACATATACACCTGAACAGATAGTTAAACAGTTAAACAGATAGGCAATGCAAGTCAAACAAACACAGTCAATTAATCAGTTCCAGTTTTTCAGTCAGTCAGTTCAGTAATTCAGTCGGTTCAATTACCAATCATATTCAGTCTCCGTTTAACAGTAATCGGTAATTAATCGGTAATCAGTATGAGGGTTGTTACAGTCTCCCCTCCTTAAAAAGAGTTTAGTCCTCTAAACTCGAATCAACATATGACAACAGAGATGATGCCTAACATAACGGTAGCTTTCATTCTTAACAGGAGCACAATCATATACAAAAACGGATTCATGACCCATTCCCAATCTTAACAATGCATAGTAACAGAATCAGGAATCACATATAGGGATTGGGGTTCATATTAAAACAAAATCTTATGCACTTTCAGTTTTCAGTCAATGGCAGATTCGGATACATGTTCATTTTCATATTCTTGTCCAAAGTACACATAGATGCCACAATTCTTGCATTAAGCATATGCGGGGCATTCATTAGTACTACTAGAGCAGATACAGTGCAGAACAGATACAGTGCAGAACAGATACAGTTACGTGATGGTTGTGAATAACCAGTCCTATAAAGGAATCCCAAATCCGGGTAACAGAACAGAACAGTACAGAAGCTGAGCCCCTCATGACGAGGCCTCCGGTACGGGTAACGGAGTACAGACAGATATAAGTTCCATAAAGGAACCTCCGACACCGGGCAGCTAATATATATATATACATAATACCAGGAGTCACGATTTACTTATCAGAGATTGAACAGTCATTCAATATACAACACATAGTATTTCAGAATCAAAACTTATTTCGTGACACGGAACATGAATATAGTTGCACAGTAGTACACAACAGGTACAATAGCAGTAGCAGTGTCAGTACAGTGACAGTACAGTAACAGTAATGGTAACAATACAGTAACAGTACAGTAGCAATATAGTAGTATTCACACTACTTCTATCAAGTACTTATCGGGGTTAGAGATTTGCATTGGTCTCAGTTTCATAAATAATTTCCCCCGTTAAGTTACAGAGATTCGATCCATTCAATTTCAAGCCTTTCATTCAGTCTTTGTTCAATCCAGTTCTCAGTTCAGTAATCCATCACAGTCAGTCCAGTTCATTCGGGAGTTATTGGGGACATAAGGCGATTTTGTACATTACTCCTATAGCAGTAGGCAGAATTCTGGAGTAAGTATTCATTCACTATTCATCAGTTCCAGTCTTCACAGATTCAGTCATAACACATGTCAGTATGAAAACAGTCTTACAGATTACATATACTTCCAGACAGTCAGAGTTTATGATTAAAACCAGTCTGTGGTCAACAGATCCCACCAGTTCTGAAGTACAGTAATCACCAAAACAATCATTCCCTAGTCAAACAAGTTCACAGTTATAACGGTGATACCGGGTAATAAATCACATGCCACTTACCCAGTTTTTCCTACATTGTAACAAATCCGGTAATAGCTCTTAATCAGAGTTTTCTCAGATCAAATCGATGAGAGTTCGACTAGGTCATTTCAGATGCAAGTTCTGTCCAAACATATCAAATAAAAGTTCGAAGCGCAAGCATCAAACAAAAGTTCCATCAGTTACACAAAAGGGTTTCATTAACCCACGGTTCCATTAGATTAGTTCAGATCAAAGTTCCATTCTTATCGTTTCCAGATCAGTCAACATTAGTTCATACTCCGGTCATTTCGGTACATAGTAGTTTCACAATCAGTCTGAGTTCATCAATTATCAAACTTACATCAGAGTCCGGTACCATTACAATTCATATCAGAGCAGTACAGGTTACATACAGTGTGTTCCTCCCAATAAGTTTACAGACAATGCACAGACACGCAGTTAGTCATATCGAGAGGTAAGGATCACAGTCGATATAGCAATTTCCAAATAAATCCTTCATATAAGCATATGGCATACAGTAATACATCACACAAAGTTCTTGGTGGCACATAATGGTGAGTTGTCATACAAGGGTTCCAAATCAGTCATATAGTCACTAAAGCATAGGCTCGCAGATCAACTCCAACAGTCATGTCAATTTTCCACAATCACGATTCCCAGTCAAGAGTTTATCGGTTAGGGTCTTTGTTCAGTCATGCAGTTACAGAGTCATAGCCCTAACGGTTAACTTATCAAACAAATTAATCAGTCATTCCGAGCAAAGGTACAGTCATATATGTGCATGTTCAGAATCTACTAATAGTCCCATTACAGGTTCACGGGTTCAATGTACAATGTAAAATAGTCCCTCCAGATACGATAGTTAAGGTAACCAGTCATATATCTATTCAGTCTAGTAATATCCTTAAGCAAGGGTAAGCAGATATGTATACAAGTCTAAGCGGTTTCCCTAGCATAGGTAAATGTTAACATGAGGTTTTACAGTGTCGCACATAGTCCGCATCAACGGTAGATTTCAAAGATCCATTATTCACGGTCCATTCCTCTCAATCTTAACAGTGTTACAAGCATGGGAACATACATATAGGTGTGAGTTCAAAATCGGTTTCCACGTAGGCACTCGTTCACAAATTCATAAGCAGAAGTTCATCTTTACAAGCAATATGGGTTCTCAATTTCAGTAGTCCCACACACAAATAGTTCACGTGTATAATTCGAGTTCAAGGGTCCGTTCATTCAATAATGTCCGTCAATATGTAACAGTTCAGTACAAATCATAGTCGTACAAATTTCTCGAATTACAGCCAATCATAAGGTATACCCATGTTCAACAGTTCTAGTACAGTTCAAAAGGTCACATCTAATAGTTCACATTCAGTCATTGCATTACAATACAAGGACCTAACTCAGCAAGTTCTCGCTGTTCACAAGTTCTAACAGTTCTCAGTGTATGGTTCATAATTCCAGTAGTTCAATTAGCGCAGTCAATATGTTCGCAGTCTACACCAAATTACGGAACATACGATTCCCCACACAAACGTTCGTATAAGCAATTTCATTTGTGTCAGGTAATACCTACGTCAGTCTTTTCAGTGTTCCGAGCATTTGTGGGCAAGACTTAGGCAAATATCCCTCCTGTCCATGCCCAGAATAAATTTCAGATAGGCGGTGGCCACGCCCCATTGGTATTTCCCACATACGGTACAGGTAGGTATATCGTTGTTCACATTACTTCCTTGACCTTCATTGGTCAAAGCTATTGCCGAGATTTTCCATTCACGGAGGTCATTGATTTACCGGTCGTTTCCACTTTCTGTTACTACTGTTTCATTCTTTCTAATTTCAGTTGACGATGTCAAACACATCTAGGTCACTCCCACCTCCAGTTCTTTTCCAGTCAGTGTCTATCATGTGGGTTGCCTATCAGATTAGCTGGTAAGTTTTACCTCATATTCGACCACAGTCCTATCACTTTACTCCAGTGTTCAAACTCGGATACTTTCCTATTTCAGATGTATTGGGGAAAGCATTTTTTTTTTTTTTTTGAAGAGAACTTCACATATTTTCTCAGTTTCTAAACCCAAGTCTCAGTTTTCAGTGGTTCAGTACCCCCAGAAATTCCGGTGGTTTCAGTTTATTTGGGTTTTCAGTATTAGTATCATCAGTTCATATTCAGTTGGTTCAGGCACGTATGTCTGCCTTTATTCTCTCAGATTTTCGATTAAGGCCTCAATCATTCATTCTAGCCTATTAATCCTCAGATTAGAAGTTTCAGTTCGTTCACAATCCTCGCCCGTGTTGTTGTTATTTCAGATTCTCAGTTAACCTATTCATTCTCCAGGAATTTACCAAGAATTTCCGACTCGAAGCAACGCTGGCCAACGTGATTCCAATCGGACTTTCAAGGTCATTCAACAAAGGCATGAGACTCTACGGTTTAACATTCCACAAATTAGGTTCCCACATGTTTCTTTGATCAACACAAGGAAGTTCTCACTGATTTCACATTTTATTCCATATCAGACGTGTGTATACTTTCATTTCAGTTCAGGTATGGTCACATGACCCTTTACTTTCACACGTTCACTTCCTTATAGGTTTCCACAGTCGGTAGCAACATTAACATTACATGTTATTCCATTTAACTTCTTTAAGTATGCATATAGGTTTCGTTTCAGTTCACTATAAGCAGTGGCAACAATTATAAATATAAACAGTTACATATTTAAACAGTTTAACACATTAGCATATAATCAGTCATGTCATAAGCACACACTTTTCAAGTTCATGAAATGCCCTAATCACTTTTCTAGGACACCCTATAGCTCATTTGGACACGTGTGTGCGGTATAACTCATGGTTAAGTATCGCTCTGATACCACTCTGTCACGACCCAAACCCGGCCCTATGGGTTTAGCACTGTAACTGGCCAGTAATCCGAGATTACCGAAGGCCTGCTGAACAGTAATACAGTAAAACAGAGTACAGGGCCTGGCGGAAGCCAATACAGTAAATAACTAGTGTCCATTGAGCAATGACGATCTGTATGCCAAAAACATTTTTCATGCATTCATACAGTTCAAACAGTACAGTCTATACAATCATTTACAAACATTCAGTACAGGGATTTAATCCCTATTAAACAGTGCAGTGCAGTGCTAACAGTCTAAACAGTAACGCAAAGCAGTATAGAGACAGACGGGGAGATTTAACATCCCAAGCCAAAGCTTGACGGGTTCGGAACCTCGCAGTGAGGCACAGTGGTTGGCTGACAAAGCAAAAGCTTGCCTGACGCTCCTAGCGGCGGTCCGGTGTCTGAACACCTACATATATATATGAGCAGTGAGCTAAAGCCCAGTGAATAACATAAAGCGTAAAGAGGTTATGAATGAATGTCCTTACAGTAATGAAAACAGTTCATTAAACAGTTCATTAAACAGTATTTCAGTCTTTCAGTCATTTCAGTCAATCAGTCATTTCAGTCAATCAGTCACTCAGTTTGTGGCTCATATTTCAGGCCATAACAGTTATTCAGTCAAAACGGTGATATGTGGTACATCCATTAGCCTATAAACAGTAGGTCCAAAAGGACCGGGTCTTAACAGACCCAACAGTAATGATGGCCAGTCATTCAGTAAACAGTATGGTTCCACAAGGGAACCGACAGAGCTCTGTAACAGTAACAGTAAACAGTAGGTGCTAAGGATGCCACAGTACAGTTCGGAAATAAAGGACATACATTCATTCAGTAAACAATTCCAGTTCAGTAAACAGTTCAGTAAACAGTTCAGTAAACAGTTCGGTTCCGTATTCGAAAGATAACCATTTTGAACATATCTTTACACAATTGTTACTCACAGAGTTCTGGGCTACAGTAAGCTAGAGCGTCTCCTCGGTAAGCCAACCCTACACAGTATACAGGATGAACACACACTAAGCTATACAGTTGGGAGATATCATAGTTTAATCCCTAATTTGCCTCGGTGTGTTCTACATCCATATCCTCATTAAGATGTCTTAAACTAGGCCTAAGAATGCCTAGAATGGGATGAGGATGCAAAGATGCATTCAGAAAGCAGTTTCAGAATTTTCAGAAAAACAGTTCCCCGCTCGAGCGCAGGTTTCCCCGCTCGAGCGGACATGCAACAAAGGTCCCCGCTCGAGCGTGTGACACAAGCCTCCGCTCGAGCGTACAATACCCCGCTCGAGCGGACTGTAAAGCAGTGAGAGATGCTGGGAGCTCGATTTCCCCGCTCGAGCGACACTTCCTCCGCTCGAGCGGACGACCAAAATCTGGAAATTCCAGATTTGAACTCCAAGATCAAAATCAACTTTCAATGTATCAAATTCGATCCTTTTGGGCTAATTTTCTGGAAAACACTTTAAAACTCAATGTATAACATGTTTCAAAGATCAATTTGAGAATTCAAAGCCCAAAGGTAGTTCCATTAAACTCATTTTCAAAACAATTTTCATAAACATGAAGAACATGCAATATTCATGAATTCAATCAATTCAAAACCTCAAATGTTAGCTCAACTGAGCTCTTTTCTTCAAGAACAAAATGAAATCATGGTTTTTATCATGAATATGAACATGCATGCAAGATTTCCATGAAATCCAACCTCACAATGCAAGGATAAACACATGCATGCATGAATTCCAACTCAACTCAACATATGAAGCCATTACATGTCTTTGATGAGTCAATTCTTCTTAAAACATGGTGAAATCATGGGCTTAAACATAAATATGAGCATGCATGTAACATTTGCCATGAAAACAACTTTAAATTCCTCAATACAAGCATGCATGCAAGAGATGAGCCTCAATTCAACATTATAAGCCATATCTTGGCTCTAATCTTTAATAATCCTCTAAACCATGCAAGGAGTGATTCAATTCATAAACAAGAAGGCAATTACTCTACCTTAGATCCTCAATCACAAGACTAGAGACTCAATTCAGCAATCTACACTTCAATTCTTCAAAGATTCAAGCCAACTCTTATGTGAAATCAATCTTCTTGTTTTCTCTCTCTCTAAGTCGGTTTTGAGCTCAAAATGGGCTGAGGAAATGTTTTGTTTGAAGTGTATAAGGCTCAATATATGTTTTATATGAAAAGGGCCACTAGGTGGCAAAACGGTAAATAAGGCCAACTCTTTGATTTAGCTTATTTTATCTAATTTAATCGTACCAAATCGATTTTCAATTAAATATACCATTAATTCACATAAATTCTACTGATCATAAAACATCTATCAATTTCAGGTTTGGCCGCCGATAAGGCCTTCGATTAACAGTTTTAAACATATACACCTGAACAGATAGTTAAACAGTTAAACAAATAGGCAATGCAAGTCAAACAAACACAGTCAATTAATCAGTTCCAGTTTTTCAGTCAGTCAGTTCAGTAATTCAGTCGGTTCAATTACCAATCATATTCAGTCTCCGTTTAACAGTAATCGGTAATTAATCGGTAATCAGTATGAGGGTTGTTACAGTAATTTGTTTATATAAAATATTATGTATTTATATTTATTTTTGGTAAAAATAAAAATAAAAACATGTTTAATAGACATGTTTTTAAATTTTGTTTTGAAAACGAATAAAAAACATTGGCTAGTGAAAAGAGATTGTCAACGATTGGAGATGATGACTAGAGGTGCTAATTACTACATAGTGGAAGGTAGCTGGTGTGGTGGTTTTTTTTTTTTATCGGCAAAATAAATCTTTATTGATGAAGATATACAAAGTATGATAAATTATATCAATAACGAGGAGCTCGGAGCTACCACAAGCTCGAAACTCCTGTTTGTGAGAAACCAACAACTAGAGAAAAAACAACTAAACCAATCGCATAAACAACCAAATTACAACCAGAACTGAGCAAACCATTAGCAAACCAACCATTAGTTGGTGGTAGCTGAAGTTGATTGTTGGTCGTGGGAGGTGGTGACTTATGGTTGGAGAGGATGATCGAAGGTGGTTGCGAGCACCAAAGGTGGTGATCGAAGTTGGTGGTCAAAGGTTATTTCCGGCAAAAAAATGGTGGTCAGAGGTGGGTTATTGCACGTGAGAGTAGGTTGTTGGCAACCAAAGGTGGTTGTTATTCTTTAAAGATGGTGGTCGGTAGCCATAAGTGATTGTTAATCGTGAGCGATGGTGGCCGGAAGAGGTCATCGGCAATATTGGCTAAAAACGGTTGTCAATAGTGTTGAAGATTGGTGGGTAGTGGCAGTGGCGGAGCCAGAAAATTGAGTTAGAGGGAGCACTATTAATTATAATTTTTTATTTAAAAAAAAAATCATGATGAACATTAAAATAATAATAATTTTATGAGCTAAATTTAAGCATAAAAAATTACATATTTATTATTAATAGGAACAAATTAAAATTTTATAATAGTGTAGAATAGCTCGGTGCGGGGATGGTGATGTAAGTTTGTAATTTTAGTACAAAAAATTATGAATCAAAATTCTTAATTTTAGAAAATAAAAACATATCGTTTATAGCATAAATTATTATAAAATCTATTTAATTTTTATTTGATAGAAAAATATTAAAGAGATGACATTATTTATAAATGATGTGTTTTGAATGAAAATTATTAAACAGTTTTAGAATACCATATAACATTGCCTACGTGATGCTCAAAACATGAGAAATCACAAATCACACTAAGGAGTCTGTCAACTGCTTGAAAATAATGAGTTCAATTATATTCAATTTATAAGATATTTCGCTATAATATTGCTTTAAACTATTACATAAATAATACTATATAATACTCTTAAAGTGTCAAATAACTACTCGGTGTGAACAGTACAATAAATTCTTAATCAAAAAAAATGTTAAGAAAAAAAAATACATTTTATATATAACAAGACACACACACACACACACACACACACACAAAATCTCAAAACTGAGGGGGGCACATGACCCCCCTCGTCCCTCTTTCCCTCCGCCCCTGGGTGGTGGGTAAAAGAGGAAACAATGAAAACTTTGTCTTTAAACAAATGAAACTAACTTTTTCATAGTTATAAGAATTTATTAAATTTTGTAAATTATTTACAAGTTTTTTAAATAAAAATAGACACCAAACGAGTTTTTATTTATAGATTCTTAATATTTTATAAATATAAATGGAAAAATTATAAAATTGAAATTTCAAAATTTCTCTAAGTTAGTGCCGAAATTTCTCTGAGTCGCGAGAAATTTTTCTAAGTTGAATTTTGCCTGTAAAAATGTTGAGAGGCCTTAATTAATAAAAAATATATCTTGGATCTCTCCTATTACACAAAATTAGAGAGGAATATTTCACTAATTTTTCCGATAATCAATTATACACTAATTACATGAATTATTAATCTCTTCACTATTAATTTTGTTAATTAAACAAGTCATTTAAGTACTATACTTCCCATCTGATTTTATATTTGTTAGATTTGGTTTTGTAATTTGTTTATATAAAATATTATGCATTTATATTTATTTTTGGTAAAAATAAAAATAAAAACATGTTTAATAGACAAATGTTTTTAAATTTTGTATTGAAAATGAATAAAAGACATTGGCTAGTCAAAAGAGATTGTCAAAGATTGAAGATGATGACTAGAGGTGCTAATTACCACGTGGTGGAAGGTAGTTGGTGGTAGCCGAAGCTGATTGTTGGTCGTGGGAGGTGGTGACTTGTGGTTGGAGAGGATGATCGAAAGTGGTTGCGGGCACCAGAGGTGGTGATCAAAGTTGGTGGTCAAAAGTTATTTCTAACAAAAGGATGGTGGTCAGAGGTGGGTTATCGCACATGAGAGTAGATTGTTGGCAACCAAAGATGGTTGTTAATCTTTAGAGATGGTGGTCGGCATACTAAAGTGATAATCGTGAGTGATACTGGCCAGAAAAGGTCATCGGCAATATTGGCTAGAAACGGTAGTCAATAGTGTTGAAGATTGGTGGGTGGTAGGTGAAGGAGGAAACAATGAAAACTTTGTTTTTAAACCAATGAAACTAACTTTTTCATAGTTATAAGAATTTATTAAATTTTGTAAATTATTTACAAGTTTTAAAAATAAAAATAGACACCAAACGAGTTTTTATTTATAGATTTTAAATATTTTATAGATATAAATAGAAAAATTATATACAAAATGTTTCCAAACATGCCTATTTTTTATTTTCATTTTTAAAAAAAAACTAGAAATGAAAATTTGTCAAGTATACTATTTTTGTTTTAAAAAAAGTGAAATTAATTTAAATTTTTTGAAAAAATAAGTGCTTTTACTCATTTTCAAAATAATTTTTCACTCTCTCCTCCCCATCCACCACCACCGAATGCCAATCGTCGGCCAATCAGCCAACCAACCAACTGTCAGTGAATTATGACCAGTCACAGGCAACCATCGATGAGCTTTAGTAACCAGCTTAGTCACCACCCAAGCAATATGAGATTGGATTCGTTTCATTTTATTAGAGGATTGGTTCGGTCCCATATCAAAATTTTGGAATTGATTATGATTGGTTAATTTCTAAATTAGTGTTAATTGAAACAAAACCAATTCATGCAAACCCTAGCTTACACTAAACCAAATATATATATATATATATATTGAAATTATGGACATTTTTTTTTTAACTTTTTTTAGTACATAGTATTTTTTACTTTTTATTTCCATATATGGACATGTTAGTACATAAAAAAAATTGTTTCAAAAAAACATGACACCTCTGCACTACAAAAAAAAAATATATATATCCTTACATTTTTGGCAACTAGACTATTTCATCGCTAAATGTAATAATGTTGCGACAAAAACTTATCAGTGATCAAATGTTTTATTTAAAAACTTTTGGCGACTAAAATTTTAGTTACCAATTGTTGTGTATTGGTGACAAATAGAACCTTAGTCACTATATATTTTTCCCAACAATTGATCACTGACTAATCTGCCAACTAAATTATTTAGTTTGCCATAAACCTTTGGTGGCCAAATTTTCACTTTTTAGCAATAAAAAATTTAGTCACCAAAAGTGTCGTTTGTTGTAGTGATGTTTTAGTTTGAATTTTTTTTACTCATACAGAATTATTCATCAAAAAGGGAAGAAAAAAAAAAAGGGTCTACCATGATACAACTCATAATTGTTGTGTTATTTTGAATTTTGGATAAAATTTTTAGTTAGTTTATTATTTTATTTTTAGGCTCAATAAAATTTTAGGTAGTCGTATTTGTATAACATTACTCTATTAGTTTGTTTAGGACATATTTATTGCGGGGGCGGAGACAACTTCAAGCACGATAGAATGGGCAATGGCCGAGATACTACACAATCCAAAGACATTATTCGAAGCACGGGTGGAGCTTGAGAAAACAATTGGCAAAGGCAAACAAGTCAAAGAATCAGACATCCCTCAGCTACCATATTTGCAAGCGATTGTCAAAGAAACCTTTAGGAGACACCCAACAGTTCCATTGTTACTTCCTCGCAAAGTTGAAGTAGATGTTGAAGTTTGTGGATTCACTGTTCCAAAGGGTACACAAGTGCTTGTGAATGCATGGGGTATTGGCCGCGATCCAAGTACATGGGAAAGTCCAAACTTGTTTTTGCCTGAGAGGTTTTTGGGTTCACAAGTTGATGTTCAGGGACAAGATTTTGAACTCATTCCATTTGGTGCAGGAAGAAGAATATGTCCTGGATTGCCATTAGCGATGAGGATGCTTCACTTGATGTTGGGTTCTCTCATAAACTCATTTGATTGGAAGCTCATAGATGGGATTTCTCCGGAGGACATGAACATGGAGGAGAAGTTTGGCCTTACTTTGAAAAAGGCTCAGCCTCTTCGTGTTGCCCCCGTTTACTTGTAGGCTTTTAGTGAGCCTAGTTCAGGGGTAGCTCAACAATAATGCCAAGCGTCATGAAAGAAATATCATGAAAAGCCTTCATGAAGATTCTTCACCCTTGAATTAGTTTGTAGTGTTTTATTGTATGTTATGCAATCACCTTTAGATTAATTTTATAAAACTTTTCATGATATTTATTTCATGATGCGTAACGTTACTCGTAACTCAAACTGTCAATTCAATAATTCCAATTGTCAATCTTTATAATCCTTGTAGGGGTGCTAGTGCTTTAAATTTTGTGTATATTTCTTTGCTTTCATGCTTCTTCTGCTTTGTTGATATGTGCATTCTAAAGGGATGCATTTTGGGATTTGGGTGATAAAGTTTTGTGGCAGATTGGTACTGAGGTGCTAATATTGTAGTTGTCACTCTTGTTTTTGCGATTGAAATTGTAATTGAATATTTGAACTATAAAGTCATAAAGTGTTTTGATGCAAAAGTACTGGAGAGTAAAGTAAATTTCTCTTATTATTTTTTCATACTTTTGGAAACAAAATGAAAATTTCAAAGCCACTCATCTACTGTAACCATATTCATGCGTAGCAACTTTATATAAGTGAACAATTATGAACAAATAATACATAAACAATAAAATATCCTCAATTATATAAGAATACATAAATGAATGAATGTATGTATGTATGTATATTAAAGATGACAAGGAGCTAGGAAGTCTCCGGACTAGGGTTTGTTCACAAAAGAAGATATTCTTTCAAGCATTTCTTGAGCATATTTTGAATCTGGAAAGTTCAATTGAAAGACATGAGTCCCTAGAGTTTCCATAATTTCCACATTTCCTTTCCAACTTTTTGTACGCAATGCCTCATAGTAATAAAAACCCTATCTCTGTATATATCTTTCTCAGCAATTAAAACTAGAACCTTGCTACATCCAAGGGTGGACAACTTTGGATCCACAAGTGGGTTAAGTCTTGGATCATCCAATCCAAACGCATTTCGGGAATTAATCAACCAAATATTGTCTCTTTCTAATCTCGAAGTAGCATCCCTGGACTCATGAATTCCAATTGGTTTGCTTCCCCAAAAATATGGGTGGATTAGAGCAATTCCATTAACATTGAGACCATCTAATTTCTCTAAACCTGCTCTAATGACCATGTTGTATGCAATGTTAGCACCTGCACTATCTTTAGAGTAGAAAACTCGTTTAAAATCAACATAGTTATTTAGCCATTCCTCATGACCATGTCTGGTAGAGTGAGAAGCAACCCACTTGATGGCTTCCCATGAATCATCATAAGGAATGGAGAGAGGATTCTTGGGGCTTGTCTATAGTCAACAGACAATGCAACAACATTAGCTTTCTTAACAAGAGAATAAACGTAAGTGTCGTAGGGAGGAAAGAAGGCGTTATACAAGCCAAAGCCTCCGCCATGGAAGTAAACTACGAGAGGAAGTTTTTTGTTAGGGTTGGCAGACTTGGGGATGTAAAGCCTAGCATATACGCCATTCACAATTTCTACATCTTTGTAATTGGCCTCAGGCTTGGAAAACGGCGACGCGATTTTTAAAGTTTCACATTTGCTTGAAACTACTGCAAAGAAAGGGTAAAAAAAAAAAGACATGCCAGGATTTTGTAAGTCATTTTTGTTTGGTAGTTGATATGAGAGAAAAAGTAAGAGAGAAAGATGGACATCTAGAGAGAATGAAAATTATTCAATAATCCCGGAACACCATGTGGTCATATTCCAAACCAATCACCAATTACTTAGCCTCATGTTGTTCTCCCATCCCCAACATAAATCGTGGACCCCTACACCTCTCTATCAATCAAAACCTTATGGAGTACCACATGTCCATACTCTAACAATACTGAATAATTACCCTACAGAGAGATAGTGGGTGAAGTTGGATATGTTTGGTGGTGGCATTTAGGTTATTTCTATATGGTGGGACTGGTATTTTGTTTCCCATTGTTAATGTATATATGGTATATATTCCTACATCTATTAGATATTGATTTTCTAAATATATTAGGTATTGCCATAGTTAAGTCTCTTATAGGATACTCTTTCTCATAGTTAGACTTCTAATAGGATACTCTTTCTCAGCCTATATATATAGGTCTTCTATTGTATAATACAATTCATTCAATACAATACATATTATTTCCTCTCTCTCTACTATTCTAACATGGTATCAGAGCTATGGGTTAAGCTCTTGGTATTCTTCGCCTTACCAACGGACGGCAGCCTTGCCTTGGCCGCCCGCCGGATTTCAACATATTCTGCTGTCATGTTTTCCTTTCAATATCGCTTCGTGGTGATCTTTTCCTCTATTCGCTGGTTTATTCCTACCCCAAATATCTCTATCACATTTTTTTTTGTTTTTTATTTTTTAATCGCAATACATTTTTTTTTCTCCACTCTATATTTCCCTCTGCTTCAACCTCAAACCAGTTTCTATCTTCAAACCTATTTGAGTTCACGGGGGTATTATACATATATCATGGTGAACATGGTTATACACCATGCAAGCCACCTAAGCCGTCTCCTTTGGTGCACAACCCAAGCCGCCCTTTTCTGGCGGACAATCCAAGCTGCTTCCTCTGGCGCACCACCAAACTCGCCCCTTGGCACACCATCCAAGCCGCCTTCTGGAGCACTTAGTCATCTGTTACCATCATCGTTCAGCACCACGTCATAAGTTATGTGTGTGTCACGCTTGCTGGTTCAACATCCAGTCTCTGTAACGGTCCGGCATGACCCCGTAAACTGTCCCGTTCAGATTTTGCAATCTATTTGTCTTTTATTTTATTTAGTTTTATTTCATGTTTTAGTTTCTCTCTCCAAACTCAAGATGTTTATCCTTCTTGAGTTTGAGGGGGATGTTAATGTATATATGGTATGTATTCCTACATATATTAGGTATTGATTTCCTATATATATTAGGTATTGCCATAATTAAGTCTCTTATTGGATACTCTTTCTCATCGCTAGATTTCGAATAGGATACTCTTTCTCATCGCTAGATTTCTAATATGATACTCTTTCTCATCGCTAGATTTCTAATATGATACTCTTTTTTAACCTACATATATAGGTCTTATATTGTACAGGACAATTCATTCAATACAATACCTTCAATACAATACATATTATTTCATCTCTCTATACTAGTCTAACACCCATTATTGATTGACTTCTTTGCAATATCCAACTTGTAGTTACTAAGGGGGAAAAAAAATGCCATCGTTTTCTTTGGTCAGGAATGAGACTTTTTCAAATATCCAACCTGACATTAATAATTTTTGAGTAAATTATACATATATTTTCTTAAATTTGCTTAAAGTACAAATTGTCAGTTGTGATTTAGAAAATTATAAATACTCTTTATTAGAATTTTTTATTTAACAAAATTAATTAAAAAAATAAAATTCATAATTGCTCTCTTATACAATAATAAAATTACATAAATTATTAATTAAAATATATTTCTAACATCATTAAAAACTGTTAATTAACTTAATGATTCATTAATAAAATGACCGATTTGTATGAAATTAGAAACTTCAGGGAGTAAAATATAATTTTCAAAATCATAAGAGATTATTCGTATTTTATTCAAATATCAAGATGTATTTGTAATTTACTCTTAATTTTTTTACTCAATAAAAAAAAAAAATTAATTTTATAATAACTTCTTAAAGGTATCAAGTCAAAAAGCTACTTAAAAAAAAAAAAAAAAAAAATGAAAGTCACAAAAAAGCAAACTGCAAATGCCTGCTCACTTTTCAAATCAAAATGAATTGCGACCTTGACTTTTTTACTAGCTCGGATTTTGGGACTACCAAGATGGTATGCTTTGTTCAATTGGTTCTTTTGCATATACAAAGTAATGGACTCGAGCGAAAAAAAAAAAAAAAAAGTGGTTCGCCAAATATAAAATGAATAAAAATAAGATAAATTAACAGCAGGTCTTAATAATTAGATTTAAGTTTCGTTAAATCTTATTAATTCATCACTGAAGTTGGTCATATTATAATCGTTGCTAAAAAAAATACTTTTGTAATGATTTTTTGAATCTATTGTTAAAAATTGACAATGAATAATTTTTTTGGTGACAAAATTTTTAAATTGTCACTAAAAATTAAGTGCATCTATTAAATAATAAGTATATCTATTGAAATTTGCACATAAGTTCCCATAAAAATAGGTATAATATTCACTCAATATAAAGTGAATGAACAAAATAATTTTCCTGAGAGACCTAGCAAGTTAATGTAAAACTACCTTGCATTTTGTCTAGTTAACTCTTTTATCGCCCTCTCTAACTGTTTAAGTCTAATTAAATGAATTAATGGTCAATAGTGTATTATACCTAACTTTGGACAAATCAAAATTTTGACCCTTTGAAATATTCTTTCCAAAGCTAAATACATGAGTGATGCCTTTTGAGGTTTGGTGATTAAAATGCCCACAAAAATTGCCTACTATATACTTTTATGGTCGTTTAGGAAGAATTTTTTTAGTTTAATTTTTTGATTTTTTTGACTAATTTAGTCTAACTAAATTAGTTCTGTTTGGGACAAATTTTTTGACTTTTCAAATTTTTTTTACTTTTTGTGAGAGAAAAAATAAAATGATTATGATTTGAATGTAACATTTTGTTCTATTGACTTATTTAGTCTATTTTATCTTTTTGTATTCTTTAGTCCTAACCAACTTCCAACTAGGGGTGGGCACGGGTTGGTTGCGGATACGAAACCTCCAATCTGCTATCCGTTCGCCAGATTGGCAGATTGGAGAAAATCAATATGTATTCATCCGCCAATCCGACGGATGTGGATTGAGCAGATTGGCGGATAGATGCGAATCGGTTTGGCGGTTTAAAATTTTATAAATTTTCAACATAATTCAACTTGTGCACTTCCTTAAAAAAAAAGAGTATTGCAATCAATGACTTAAAAAAGTATTACAATCACTGCATGCCTCATCCAAAGAAAGAAAGTTTGAAATTTGAAAATATTACAATCATTGCATAGCTCATCCACATATTACAATCACAGCATGTCTCATCCACATAAAGTATTACAATATGTGGTTCTTAAAATATAAAAATAATTCAAACCACCAAAACCATGAACAGAGCAGTAGTAGAGATTGTATACCTCTGTACTTATATCTGTTTTTGAAAACAAAAACCAACCAGCATATATCATCTTTTTTACTTATTATTTTTAGAGTTAGATTTAAAAATCAAAAAATATAGATAAATAATACATTTACTTTTTTCAATTCAAAAAATATATTCAATAGAATATTTAAACTCTTTTTTAATTGAAAACATAAACAAAATATCTAAACAAATTGAAAATACAAAGTCTTACAAATTATTAGGAGTGCTCGCAGTTTGGTGGTTCAGTTTAGCGGTTTGGTGCTCTCGGATTGGAAAAAATCAATCTGCAACTGTCCGCTCATCACCACACATCCGTCCAAAATGCGACGAATCGGTTCGGTCTGATTGGTTTGGGTGGATCGGTATATCCGTTGTTCACCCATACTTCCAAAAAGGGGACTAAATATGTCAAATGGTTATACTGTTGTTTATCACATTGATTAAAAAGAGTTTGGCTTCTCTACAATTTACACATGTTTCATTACAATTATCTAAATTATTCATTTTATTCTATTATGTGTGTAAATCATGTATGAAAAAATTAAATTGATCCGATAAACATATCCACATGTTTTGATGATTTTTGTCTACAAAAAATAGATAACAAAAATAATTTTAAAAATAAATCATTCACTTTTTTACAGACAAATTTGAGAAAATCATTATCTATTTTTTTTTTCATAAATTTTCTACCCTCACAGTTGAACAAAATAAATCATTAAAATTGTCAAAATGGGCCTCATAAGATCCAACATAGAAGCTCTTTCCATTTATAAACTTATTGGGAGAATTACAATTTAGCCCAAATGACTAAAAATACACTAAAGTTAGAGACCCACAATTTGGATTTCTAAGTTTATGTATAATAATGTGGCAAGAGGTAGGCCCTACACAATTGAGTATATGATGTTGGAGATTTCCTAACAGCTTCAAAACTTTAATTATTTTTTATTTAGTATTATATTTTATTATTTATTTATTTCTTGTTATAGTCTTATTTATTTAAATTTTAAATATGTGTTTGGTTTCAAAAGCAATAGGTGTATCTGTTCCTAACAGACACCATAGAGCCTTTTTATACAGGACTCTAACATTAGAAAAATTGTATACAACGTTCTCTGTTTTCTTTCTCCCTCCCTCTCTCTCCTCTCTACTGTATTTTTATATTCTATATTTCTGGGCAATTGATACATTCTTGGCAAATTCTTCTGGTGCAACTGTGCATTGTGTCAGATCCTGTAAAGTTTTGGATTGTATCTTGGAGTCGTTTGTGATTGTTAAAACCTGTACGGAGGGAGTGCATAACAACTTTAGCATAAAAATAAATTAGTTAAGTTACAAGAGAGTAAACGATTATAAAATCTGTAAGAGACAACAATCACAAATGTTATTAAATTGTAAATGACAATTAATTGCCAACAATTTAAGGATAGATATAAAATGTGGCAATTTGATACAAATCAAATCTAAACACAATAATTTATAACATGAACAATGCTAATTATCATGAATTTGAACAAAATAATTTATCATATGAAAATTTTGATTTTACTCTACAACTTTCCTAAGAATAATTAATAATAAAAAATAAAAATAAAAAAACTACACAGAATCAAACGCAGTTTACACTACTTCCGAAATTAATTGAATAGAATTAATACTTCATGCAAATCAATGGAGTCAAACAAGGTCACATGTACAATACAAAACAGTTTTTATATTGTATTGTAATCAAACAAAGGACGTTTGCCGAATTGACTGTGTGAAAAGAAAAAAAAAAAAAAAAGATTTTTATATGTTACGATGCAACGCAACAGATTTAACCGGGAAAAAAAAATTTAATTTCAGAAAAAATTTAACAGTGTCTGTGCACAACAAATCAAATTATAGAATACATATAAAGAAAAGATTGAATAAGTTACAAGATTTGGTTTTAAGATCAATGAACATGATAGATGTGTATACTATAAAGAAGATAATGGAGAATGTATTATTTTGTGTTTATATGTTGATGATATTGTGTTATTTGGAACAAATTTAGAGATAATTAAAAATGTGAAATCTTATTTATCTTCAAAATTTGATATGAAAGATTTATGAGAAGCTTATATAATTTTGGGTATGAAATTAGAGAAAACAACCAAAGGTATTACATTGAATCAATCTAGAATCCTAAAGAAAATGTTAAAAAAGTTTGATTATTATAATCTCAAACCTATTTCAGCTCCTTTTGATCCTAGCATGAATTTGACGAAAAATAATGGTGTACCTGTATCTCAACTTAGATATTCTCAAATTATTGGATCACTTCTTTATATTTCTAATAAGACTAGACCTGATATTGCCTATGCTATTGGGAGATTAAGTAGACATACTCATAATCCTAGTAAAGATTATTGGATTGTTGTGGAAAGAGTATTTAAATATCTAAGAGGAACTCTAGATTATTCACTTTGCTTTAATGGTTTTCCTAATGTCGTAGAAGGTTATAGCGGCGTTAATTGGATAACAGATAACTTAGATGTTAAGTCCACTACTGGGTATATATTTATGTTAGGTGGAGCAGCAATATCTTGGGGTTCTAAAAAACAAACCGTTATCTCTAGAAGTACAACAGAATCAGAACTTATAGCCTTAAATACTATGTGTACTGAAACTAAGTGGATTAAAAATTTACTCCTTGATATTTCACTTGTGAAAAATCCTATACCTGCTATTTCCATACATTGTGACAATAGGGCTGTAATAGAACTTGTGAGACAAGCACATACTAATAAAAAGATGAATAGGCATATGCAAGCAATGTATAAATCTATAAAAAGTTTGGTGAATAAAAATGTTGTATCTTTGAATTTTGTGAAATCTGAAAAGACTATTGTTGATCAGTTAACAAAAAGTTTATCTAAGAGTGTAGTCTTAGATTTATCGAGGGGGATGGGTCTAAGCCCATAAGGAGTCAACTAAGGAAGTAACCCGACTTCTGTGATTGGAGATCCCATGAAGGAAGTTGAATGGATAGGAACAATCCTTATAATGTGACTCGTATTCTAACACTTTAAAGAAAACTTATACTCTACTGCTTATCCCCAAGATATCAGTGCTGATGTAAATGTGAAGGTTAAGGAAGAGTACTTACTATAAATGAATCTGAGGTGAGCAAACTCTAACAAGATAAACATTCGTCACTTCTATCTTTGGAGGATTCACCTACGTGAGAACGTCGTGAAGCCGCGGCCGTGGGAATAGGGCAATTTCCTAAAACTCTCATGAGAATCAAGATTGAGCATATGGCTGCTAATAGTGCTAACCCGCGCCGCAGTTATGTATCATACTATATGTGTGTGTTAGCAAAAAATCTGGTCTGGGCTAAATCGACAGTGGTGATTTGACAGAGAAGCCAAACTTTTACAAACAACAACAAATCAAACAATTGTGGTCTGAATGTCCTACACCTTGACAGATTCAAGGACTTCTTTGGAGGCTGTAATGCGAAGAAACAAGAAAGAACAAATTGAAAATCAATTGTTGAACAAACAAACTTGGAATTTAATCAGTAAAATTAAACTTCCAGTTCAATGTACATGACAATCGACAGAGAATTCTTAGTTACAGAAACTAAACTATAGATAGAATACTCCTAAGTAAGAACTAACTAAGTTAAGTCACTCCTAATGCTATAAGGGTTGTTTATTTGTTTGAAGATGCCTTCTAATTTCGAATTCCCAGCTTTTATATTGCTGGTCTTCAAACTCCACCGCTGCTCTGCTGCCACGTGTCTCATCACATAGCCAACTACTTCCACTTTAATGCCCATGATCTTTGCAACTGCCAGTAACTGCTTCTTTGTTGCAGCTTTTCTCCTTCTAGGAAACATGACACGAATCCTGTATGCCTTGCATGCTAACTTTATGGCTTGACGCCTAGGCCATGTTTGGCCACATTCCACTTCATCACTAGACGAATCGACAGGAAAACTTCAACTACCACGTCTGTCTCTTTGACTGTTTCCTTTCTGTCATTTGCTCTGTATTCTAGGCTTCATCTTCACTCACTTTTCACTTGTAAACTTGTGGAAACTCGTAGTCTTTAAACCTAGCATCCGCTGGACCAATTCTCTGCATTTCTTACATACAATCGACAGAGAATATATAATTTTAAGTGTCAACAATGCCCCCCTCGTTCAAGACAAAAAGGAGTTTTTGCCTTGAATGATTATTTAAAAGAAATAAAGTTGGACATTTAAATATTTGGGCTGTTTATCTATAATTTGTGATAAGGCCCAAATGTTAAAAATTAATCCAGCATAATTTCCAAGAACTTCGAGTAAGCCCAATTGATCAAACTATCAAATAAAGCCCAAACTTTAAAACTGTTTCAAAAAAAGGGCCCACTACAAGCTATTTGAATGCCAGAATTCAAATCATCATTCCACTATTCTCTATCTTTCTCTGCTATTTGCTTCTTCAAACCTCTGACTTCGAAAAACCCTTCTGCCCACACTCTCTAATGGCGCCCAAATGAGATCAGGTCCAAGGAAAGAAACAAACTAAGTCATCACCTGTCCAACGCTTTCCAATCGATTTTCAGCAGCTACTGCGTCCAAACATCTTTAACAGCTGTATTATCCCATGCCACGGCAACTCTGCAAATGGAGAACTGGGCCCTACTTTCAATGTAATCATTCCTGATGAGCTTACCCCGTACTATCCTATCGCAGACACTGAAACATTACTCTTCAACAAAGCAGAGCAGCTATGGAATCACTGGGATTCCAGCCCTAATCCTCTACGCACATGGCAAAAACCTAATCCAGACTGGAAACGATGGGTCCAACGAATGATGATATACGACATTGATCTCTGGAGAGCTTTGGGTATTTACAATGTCATCAGGTTATCAACTTTCTCTCTATATATGGACAAATGGGCCATTGGTGCTGCTACATGTTTTTGATCTTCATCATGTAATTCATTCATTCTAAAATGTGGTATGATGTCATCTACTATTCTTGATGTTGTCCATTTGACTGGCCTTCCTTTTTTTGGTCAACATATCAGTGCCCTTTTAACTCCAAAAACACCTATCAAGTTGGACACTAACCTCTGTTATGGGAAATTTCAAAACAAGTACCAAAAATTTGGCCTTGAACGCACAGATGAAGAAAGAACAACTTTTTATTTACTATGGCTTTCCCCACATTTTCTTTGTGTTCCTGGTTTGAAAATCACTAAAGAATACCTAGTATTAGCCACTTGCATTCAGGAGGGTATAAAATTGGCTGTTGCCCCCTTTTTACTAGGCACCTTATACAGAGGTCTCTTTTCTTTAGTGGATAAAGAAATTGATCATAATGGTGGTGGTCCTTTTTGGCTTCTCCAAGCCTGGTTTTATGCTTATTTTCCTAAAGTCAGACCTACCACTCAGACTCCATTTCTCCCCACATGCCAAAGTTATGCTGAATTTTTTCTTTCCTTTAGACCAACCACCTCTAATTCTTTCACTAAGGTGTTCACTTTTCTTTATGAACTACCTACCTATCAACAGAGATCCTCAGCTTTTCATCATTTTTCACCAATTCCACTATACCTCATCCAGACTCACCTATGTCCATGATGATCCTTCTGTATTGGATGATGAGTTGAGACAACAACAAAATCATTTTTGGGCTCAGATCCTTACTCCAAGATACATTTTAGTGGGAGGGTCCCTTTCAACTAACAGAATTTCTAACTGCAGTTTCAAAAGCTATAACCCCTGTCAATGGGCTAGGCAAATGGGCTTCTATCAAACTGTTCCTTGTCCATATTTTCATCCCACTATTCATGAGCAAGTTGGAGCTAAAATTCAATTCAAAAATCAAACAGATGTGGAGGCCCTTCTAGCCCACAATCAAGAACTACTTGATCAATTCAACTTCTACTACTGCAAGTCACACCCTTTCTCTCTACAAGATTTAGAGACTGGTGGCTTCTTATGAGTGCAGTAATCTTTAATAAAGAAACTCAAATATGCCTCTGGCATGTGCATCTTGACAACAAAAAAGGAGTGACCATGAACATTGGTAAACAGCTATCTTCTTCTTACTTTTTATTTCTTGTTAAAATTTCTTTTTTGGGTATATAGCAGGATATATCTTTTATGTATATATGCAGCTGAGTCCCAGTCAAAGCCATTCCTTTGGCTATAGAAATGCCTACTCCCACTATCCAGAAAAGAAAGCATAAGGGTAATCCTTTAAACACCACCAACGCTGAAGGTTTCACACCTTACAACCTAGGTGTGGAGATTGAACAAAGGGCTCAGATCAGAGAAGAGGAACTTCAAAAATTCTTTGCATCTCAATCACAACCAGAAGGTGGTATTTCTCAACCAACATTGGAAGATGGTGCAACACGTGAGAGGAGATCTAAAAGAAAGTAAGAGGAACCAGTTCCCCCATCATCTCCGGCTGCACCAGCTTTTTCATTTTCTGGTGGTGCAGCACTTGTAAGGAGACCTAAAAAAAGGCAAGAACAACCAGCTCCTTCACAAGCTCCTGCTGCACCAGCTTCTTCTTTTTCTAATAGTTCACTTTCTCGTCCCATAATGGTATAGACCTTACTCAATCTGTCAATTTTATTATCATTTTAAACATAATGACATTCTATTTTGCTTGTTTAACATTTTCCTCTTTCTCTTTCAGACATACCTTAAGTCATACAAAAAGAGAAGACTTGTTTCTTTGGCCACATCTTCTGCTTCTCATGAAGATATACCTGAAACTCATACCAACCTATCTCCTCCTCTTCCTAAGAATGAAGAACTGGCTGAGGCACAAGTTAATCCTCCTGAAAACCAAACTGAATTGCCACAGTCTCAACCAAACCCCCTTGAGAGAGAACAAATTAATCAAAGGAGAACCATTTTAAGAAACTTGGCACTTGAACTAGCTCAAATTTTGTCTGAAATTCCCCAAGAAGTGGCTTTAGGAGACCTAATGGCCTTCCCTCTTCGAGGGGTGCCACATAGAACTGATGAAGTCATCACTTTTCCTGGTGTGGCTTCTTCTCTAGAAGAATCAGCAATTCCTGAACATACTCAAGAAGATCCAGTTAATTCAGACCATGTCAGAGAAGCTCCAATTGACTAATCCACTAACTCTGACAACCACACATCTTCTATCGACAGAGATTCTCCTATCCATGAGCATGTTTTTGAGCCAGATGACAACCTTCTAAATGAAGTTGACAGAGCTGACACTGAGGTTTTAGATGATGAATCAACCTCAAGTGATATAAGAGTTCCTCAACCAACTATCATCACTTCCATTACTCAGTCATTTCCAACACAGGTAACATTTTCTCACCCATATACCTTATTCTTATTTTTATATATTTAGATGTATACGGTTTAAAAACAATCCCCTTTCATTCTCTTATGCAAGACTGAGATGCCTTTTCAAACATCATTGACTGCTGACATAGGGGTGCAGACTACACCAGCTCAAAGTCCTTCAAGAGAGATCTTGGGTACTTCTACCTCACCTCATATTGTCACAGAGGTAATAATCTCTCATATCATTTTCTATATTCATTGTTCTTCATTTGTTAACTTTACTCTTTTTTTTTTCTTTTTTCTTTTTATTTTTATTTTTATAACTACAGCCTGCAGTTATCTCATCTTCTTCCATTCAAGACTTACTCTTGGGAATTTCTGTTGTTCAAGAAACTGTTGCTAATTTGACTGTTGAAGAAAAATTGAAACAACTATCCCATGAAGAGCAAGAACTTATTGAACAATTTTTTAATTTACTTGGTCAACCACTAGATGCCTTGGCTTTCTCTCAAACGTCAATTTTGACTGACTGTTTGGGAGCCATTGTACCACTGATGCCTCAACTTTTTGATCCAGACCAAGTGCAAATCTTTCAAACTTTCATTTCAGAGCTTCCTCAGCATTTAATGGCTATCAATCAATTTTAGATTGAGCCAAAAACTGTTGAGAATCAAGCTGAGCAAGTGAGGAAAGCAGTGCATGCTCTAACTGAAGCATCTGATAGATCACAATCCCTCATTGCTCAATTTAACACTCTTACATCATAAAAAGCTCAGCTAGAAGCTCAACTGGCCCACGTGAGAGCCCAGAAAGTTGCCATTGAACAAGAGCAAGCCACCCTTTCTCAGCAAATTCCAAATCTTCTTGCTCAAGCAAATAGTGGTCCACTAGCTTTCAAGCAAGCCCAAACCAAACTTAGGCAAAATAAGCTAAAGTATCAGACTGCTCTTCAAGCTTGGAGCAGATTCTCAATGTATTTCCAAAGGGACTAGGCCAAATGTAAATTTTTTTTATTATTTGTCCTTCTGTACTTTTGATACGAGTTTAATGAAAATACTTATTACATTTGTTTTGACTTTACTCTTTCTGTCACATATCTTTGTTTTCATGTGTATGAACTCATGCATTCCCACATGGTTGGATAATATTTCTTTAAATACTTGCCATTAATTATCCTTCTGTGTGGCTCACCTTGTAAAGAAGCAAGATAATAAGCTCCTCATCTAAGAACCTTATGTATTTTAAATGGTCCTTCCCAATTTGGAAACCATTTACCATATTCTGGGCTTTTAAATCCAACTGGTAAAATGGTTTTCCACACTAATTCTCCTTCAGAAAATAATTTACTCTTAACTTTCTTGTCATAACTTCTCTCAACTTTCTTTTTTTGAGCCACCAAATGATTAAAAGCCACAATTCTTTTTCCTTCTAAATCTTGCAACTCAATCGATAGTGCCTCTGAATATTCATCCATAGGAATATCCAAATGTTTGGCCAG
This sequence comes from Camellia granthamiana, assembly GCA_036172215.1. Classification (NCBI taxonomy): domain Eukaryota; kingdom Viridiplantae; phylum Streptophyta; class Magnoliopsida; order Ericales; family Theaceae; genus Camellia; species Camellia granthamiana. Next base: position 50,026,130 of record CM069916.1, on the reverse strand, counting down.
TCGATTGGATCTCACTGTTACTTCCAAAGGTAATACAGCATCATGCCCATAAACCAACTCATATGGAGTTGTACCTGTACTATTCCTTTTGGAATTTTTATAAGCCTAAAGCACTTCTGACAAGAGATTATGCCAATCTCTAGGATTGCCTTCAATCATTTTCTCTAAAGTATTTTTGACAATCTTGTTTGTTGCCTCAGCTTGTCCATTTGCCTGGGCATAATATGGTGAAGAGTTTAATGTCTGAATGCCGTACTCTTTGGCAAACTCTTTAATCTCATCCCCATTGAACACTGTACCTTGATCGACAGTGATAGATTGAGGTAAACCAAACCTATGTATCAAATTCTTTTTCAAGAATTCAATAACTTGGACCTGTGTCACCACTTTTAAAGGTATTGCCTCTACCCATTTAGTAAAATAGTCAGTGGCTACCAATAAGTAAGAATGTGCTTTAGAAGATGATGGGAAAATTTGCCCAATTAAATCCATTGCCCATCCTCTAAAAGGCCAAGGTTTAACCACTGAATGCAGGCTGGTAGCTAGTTCCCTTTGAATATTGCCATGTTTCTGGCAACTCTGACATCCTTTTGCATACATTATGCAATCTTTTCTAATGGATGGCCAAAAATATCCATACCTATTAATCTGCCATCTCATTTTATTACCAGCTTGATGGGCCCCACAAATTCCTTCATGTGCCTCAGCCATAGCTTTCATTTGGTCTAATTTACCAATACAAAGCAGAGTCAAACCATCATGAGCCTTCCTAAACAAATCATCTCCCATGACAACGTAGTTTAAGGCTTGAAACCTCACCTGCCTACTGCTTTTTTCATTGGGATTCGATAGATACTTTATTAAAGGGAATCTCCAATCTTCTTCTGTCACATCCAAAATGAGAATAGGTAGGAAATTCCTACACCTATTTTTAAGTGCAGAAAAGTTTCTTTTTTGAATTCGAATCACCCTTTCCTGAGCTCCTTTAGGTATTTTTAGTCCAAAAGCTGCTTGAGCCATCTTATTAGCCTCTTTATTCTCCAGTCTAAACCTGTGTGTGAATGTGATATGGTCAAAGAAACTAGTTAACCATTTGACCTCAATTAAATACTCTTCTAGAGCACCACTGACATATTTGAACTCTCCCAAAACTTGTTTAATGACTAACTGGGAATCTCTAAAAACATGGAGGCTTCTAATCCTAAATTCTATGGCCAATTCTAAGCCAATTATCAAGGCTTCATATTCAGCTTGATTACAAGACTGTACATGTTGTGCTTCCAACTGATATGCAAACTGATACATTTGCTTATTTGGTGCAATCAACACAATACCTGCTCCAACTCCTTCATCTGTTTTTGAACCATCAAACATCAATTTCCATGGTTCACTTTCCACCAAATTGACCTTATATAGGTCTAAATTGATAGAAGTGCCAGGGTGTTCCATCAAGAAGTCAGCCAAAGCTTGCCCCTTGACTACTTTTTGAGACAATACTCAATTAATGCTAATATCCATTTACCCTGTCTCCCCCTTAAAATTGGTTTAGACAACATATATTTAATAACATCTGTTTGTGCTATCACAAACACTTCTGTTGGCAGCAAATAATGCCTCAATTTAATGGCTGCAAAATAAAGTGCCAAACACAATTTCTCGACAGAATTATATCTAGTTTCAGCATCATTTAACCTTCTACTTAGGTAGTAAATGGCTTGTTCATGACCCATATCATTTTCTTGAGCCAATAAACAGCTAATCGACAGGTCAAAAGCTGATATATACAATTTCAAAGGCTTTCCTGCCACTGGTGGCATAAGCACTGGAAGGTTTGTCAAGTATTTTTTGAGCAAGTCAAAATCTTCTTGATGGCACACTTCCCATTTAAACTCATGGTCTGACTTAATTTTCACTAAAGGAAAGAATGCTAAAGTTTTCTTGGCCAAATTAGCTATGAATCTCCTCAAAAAATTTACTTTTCCAAGAAAACTTTATAACTCTTTCTTGTTGGCTGGAGGTTTTGCCCCCAAAATAGCTTTGGCTTTATTAGCATCTACTTCTATTCCTTTGTGATGTACTAAAAAGCCTAAGAAATTTCAAGCAGATACCCCAAATGCACACTTTAAAGGGTTCATTTTGAGTTTGTATGTCCTCATTCTTTGAAATGTTTACATTCTTTGAAATGTCTACTGCAAATGTTCTAGATGCTCATCAAAATTGTCAGATTTGATGGCTACATCATCTATATAAACTTCTAAATATTTTCCAATCAAATCATGGAAAATGAAGTTCATTGCCCTTTGATAAGTTGCTCCTGCATTCTTTAATCCAAAAGGCATGACTACCCATTCAAATATCCCTAAGGCACCGGGACATCTAAATGCTATCTTATGTGTATCCTCTAGGTTAATAAAGATCTGATTATACCCAGCATGTCCATCCATAAAGGACAAAACCTTACTCTTGGCTGCTGAATCAACTAGCAGATCAGCCATTGGCATATGATATTCATCCTTAGGAGTTGCTAGATTCAAATTTCTAAAATCTATACACACTCTTAACTTACCATTTTTCTTCATTACAGGGATAATATTAGACAGCCATTCAACATACATGGCTGTTCTGATAAAACCTGCATTGAGCAACCTTTCGATCTCTTCCTTGACCAATAAGGTGACTTCATTAGTCATCCTTCTTGGGGGTTGTTTATGAGGAATAAAATTTCCTTTAATTAGGAGTCTATGCTCCACCAATGTTCTATCTAATCTAGGCATTTCTTCATAAGTCCATGCAAAACAATCCACATACTCAGAAAGCAAACTCACTAGTTTGCTCTTACATTCATTAGATAGATTAGTATTTACATAGATGGGCCTCTTACAGGCCTTAAATCCTAAGTTACATTCCTCTAAAGGGACCTGCACATCTGCCTTGAGATCATCAAGTTTGGCAGCAGCTGCCTTCAGATGTTCCAGTTGCACCTCTTTATAACTCAGAGGGCTACTGTCGATTACACATTCTGCCCAAGAACAATTAGGCAAACACTTAGGGCTGAACTTACTTTCTAAAAAGAAATAAAAAAAGCCTAGAAAAAGTAGATCTAATTACATCAGATGTCTCATCCAGCTTGTCTTCTTCTGTTACTTGCACTTGCATCACCTCTCATCTTCAGCAATTTCCTCTATCACAAGCCTCTTCTGCTTCTGCATCAGGCTTGGTTTGGCCAATTCTTGGCCTATCTGCTTCAAACCTTCCTTAATGAAGGCCTTGAACCCTTCAGTTGTTAAGCCTTTCCCTTGCGATTGGATTTCTTCTTTATCAATCACAACTGGGCCCAAATCCTCATCATACAGCACAACCTCTATATTGTTGACATCAGCAACAAAAGGATTTGCCTCAGCCCAGAAGATTTCCATTTCTTTTTTATTCTGACCACCACCAGTTAGAAAAATTAATGCTTGGTGTAGAGACGAAGGTACACACCCATTAAGGTGAATCCAATCCCTACCTAGGAGCACATTGTAATTAGAAGTGGAGTCTATTATAAAGAAAGTTGTTCCCATTAACCTGGAACCGACTTGAAGCTGTAAAGCTACTACTCCTCTAGCCTCAGATGATCCACCAGAAAAATTGCTTATATTTACCTCAGTAGGAAGTAAGTCATCGACAGACTTACCAATAGCCTTTAGTGTCCTAGATGGAGAATGTTGACAATGGCTCCATTGTCTACCAACACCTTTTCCACTGGTACCCTATCCAGAAAAGCTTTAACATACAAAGGCCTAGATGCTTAATAAGCTTATCTTCTGGTTTTTAAAGTACAACTTTCTTACATCGACAGACTTAATGACCTCGATTGATCTCAATGGCTTGGCCTGCGTCTCAACTATTGTTATTTGAACAGCTGGTTCTGTCAAATCTTCAACATCACCTACCAAGTTATCTGGCTGGTTTGGTTTGGCCTGAAACCTCTGTGGGATGGCCATAATCATGTTGCACTTTTTAGAAGGGGGCAAAGAACCAAAATGAATGGCAGCCAAGTTTTCTCCAAAGTCACCACCAGAACTGTCTGATTTCACTTCATCTTCTTGAACCCCTTCATTGACATTCTTGTTATCAATGACCATCTCCTGGTCTTGATCATCTTTCATTACCACATCTTGTTTTGTTATTATTATCTTCTTCATCAGACATCAGATCTTTATCTAACTGTTTCAACTTTTGCCTTAACAAAGCCTTCTCTGAAAGCTTACCCACAGGTCTATCTTCAGTTTCTTCTAGTCCCATTTTCCTTTTCAAAATCTGAACTGGTTGCACTGGATGGGTCTTAGAAGTTGAACCTTTCACTTCTTTTCCTTCAGTAGCAGGAACCAATCCTTTCCTAGTCCACACTAAGTCTTGTCTTCCAGATGGTTTATCCCCTGCAGCAGTGGACATCATAGCATGAAACCTTCTTTGTTCTCTCTTTTTCTGAGTTCTTGTTTCTCTCATTGGTCTCTAACCACTCATGGGAAACTTTGGATGTAACACTCCTTGCCATCCCAAATGGGACGGTATTGGAGGTTTCAGCATTCTTGGCTGAACTAGTTGCATTTCTGGCCTCACTCTTGAGCCATGATGCTGCTGCTGATATCCTCCAAATGGTCTTACGAATTGTTGATACCCTCCATATGGCCTTCCAAATTGTTGATGGCCACTATGTGATGCACCAAATTGCTGCTGCTGGCCATTATATGGCCTAGTCAGAACCTTCGGGCTTCTATAAGGCTTAGAACCCTTATGTTGATTGAGCATAGCCCTCACATTACTAGCTCCAACCAAGCATGGATGAACAGGTGCTCCCTGGAATAAGAATGGAGCATCATCCTTACCATAGTTCTTTGCAGGCCCAAAAATTCCAGGATCTGTTCCATCATAGAACAAACAATCGTTATCAAAAATTTGTAAATCTCCACGTCCCATAGTATTAAACCTCAGGCCAACATCTTTTCCAATTTGTTAAATCCCATTAATCACAATGGCCCTAGTTTTTTCTTTCTCAGAACCACATTTGAAATAAATGGAACTCTCACTTGGTTCCTTTTGAACTCTTTTTCCTTTTGTTTTTTTTGTCATTTTCTCCAGCCTTTCCTTATGAAGCTTTTCTACCTCCACCAACAGAACTCTAGGATTTTTCCCTTTTTTCTTCTGATTAGTGGCCACCATATTGATTTCCACCACACTAGGAAATGGATCACTGTCAACTGCCATTACCCCTTTATCTTTTTCGACATATTTCAACATTCCTTTCTGAATTAAATCCTGCACACAATTGCGAAATGTAATACAATTATTAGTAGAATGTTTGAAAGAATTATGCCATTTGCAATATTCCTTGCCAACTTTGTTCTTTTCTTTAGGAATGTTGTGGCCTGGAGTTAAAGTTAAAAACTTGTTTGTTAATAATTCATCAAATAATGCATCTGCTTTAGACAAATCAAAAGAATATTGTCTATGTGATATAGCCACATTCTTTTTTGGCTAGTTGTGTTGCTGGCATGCTTATAGGTTGGTCTGTCTTTCTTAATGTCTCACAAACCACAGGTTTGTTACCTATTACTTCGGCAACATCTATGTCAACTTCCATGTCAAATTCGACTTCTTGATAATAAGTGCCTAATGAGGCTGCATTTCTATGTTGTTCTTCTCTGAGAATGGCCTCATAAGTAGTTGCCCTTGAAGACAACTTAAATAAATCCCTAAACATCATGCCTTCAAATTTTTTCCTAAGCTCAAAATCTAAACCATTTTAAGCTAATCTTATTATTTCTATTTCAGGCATGTATACATGACAACGGTTTTTTGCTTTTTTAAACCTGTCGATGTAATGTTCTTCACTTTCTCCTTGTCTTTGTTTAAATTTTGACAAATCCACCATTGTCACTTCAGGTTCAGTTCTAAAGAACTGAGCATGAAACTGATTTTCCATGTCTTGCCAAGTGTGAACAGAGTTCTCTAGCAAGTTAATAAACCAAGTAAATGCCACTTTCGACAAAGAATGAGGAAAGAGCTTTAACTTTAAATTATCATCATAACTAGGTTCTCCACACTGGAGTATGAATCTGCCCACATGTTCTATGGTTGATTGTCTTTTCTCCCCTGTGAATAAAGTAAACTCAAGAATTCTGTAATTCCTTGGAATATGAATTGTTTCCACCCATGGAGGGTAAGGACTCCTAAACATTGGTCTATCTGGCCTTCTCAAGCCTAGACCATACATTTCCTGTATGATGTTCATTATTTGTTGTCTGTTGACTTGAGGTTCTAAGTATTGTTGTTGTTGCCTTCCTCCTTTAACCTCCGGTTGGAAGTAAGGATTAGAAGGACCAGGCCCTTTGGGCCTTGGATGCATCATGTAGGGTTCAAAATATGGTTGAGGCATGATAAAATCTCTCGCATCTTGAGGCCTTACTTGATTAAATGGCCTATTTCTCTATTCTGCCATAGCCTGATAACCAGGCCCTTCAAATGCAAGATTATCATACATTTGTGCCTTAGTTGCCCCCAGGTCTCATTCCCATATTATTTACATTGTAATTAAACACTGGGTTTGTATGATATGTGGGTTGTTCTCTTTCAAACATTTGATTTACGTTCATTCCCTCATCATATCTCTCTTGGAGTGTGGGAGGTCTATAAAATGATACGGGTCCACTTACTTTTTCACGCTGTTGAGGGGTCATTTGTGGCTTAGATTGCGCTCTTTTCCCTTGTGCTTCATCCCCAATCTTTCTTGATTGACTAGGCTTGATGTTGGCTTTCTCAAACAAAGCCATTAAGTCATCAATCATCACTTGGTTCTCATATGCTGACATGGAACCAATTGCTTGTTGGGTATGTAGCAAAATAGCCCTTCTTGGATCAACTGGTGGACAACTGGATTGGCCAGTTTTGGCCATTTCCTTAACCTATTTCTTGCCTAGCCACTGAATGGCCATCAGTTAAGTTATCTTGTACTCCTTCAATTCCATCACCTAACTCTTCTTCATCTTCAATCCTTTTCTCAGGATCTTCAAAGACTTCATGTTGTTTCTTCCTAGCCATCACTCCAAATTAGAAAGGTCCCACTGGGCGTGCCAAAATATGTTAGCAAAAAATCTGGTCGGGGCCAAATCGACAGTGGTGATTTGACAGAGAAGCCAAACTTTTACAAACAACAACAAATCAAATAATTGTGGTCTGAATGTCCTATGCCTTGACAGATTCAAGGACTTCTTTGGAGGCTGTAATGCGAAGAAACAAGAAGGAACAAATTGAAAATCAATTGTTGAACAAACAAACTTGGAATTTAATCAGTAAAATTAAACTTCCAGTTCAATGTACATGACAATCGACAGAGAATTCTTAGTTACAGAAACTGAACTATAGATAGACTACTCCTAAGTAAGAACTAACTAAGTTAAGTTACTCCTAATGCTATAAGGGTTGTTTATTTGTTTGAAGATGCCTTCTAACTTCGAATTCCCAGCTTTTATATTGCTGGTCTTCAAACTCCACCGCTGCTCTGCTGCCACGTGTCCCATCACATAGCCAACTACTTCCACTTTAATGCCTACGATCTCTGTAATTGCTAGTAAATGCTTCTCTGTTGTAGCTTTTCTCCTTCTAGGAAACATGACACGAATCCTGTATGCCTTGCATGCTAACTTTATGGCTTGACGCCTGGGCCATGTTTGGCCACGTTCCACTTCATTACTAGACAAATCGACAGGAAAATTGCAACTGCCACGTCTGTCTCTTTGACTGTTTTCTTTCTGTCATTTGCTCTGTATTCTAGGCTTCATCTTCACTCGCTTTTCACTTGTAAACTTGTGGAAACTCGTAGTCTTTAAACCTAGCATCCGTTGGACCAATTCTCTAAATTTGTTACATACAATCGACAGAGAATATACAATTTTTAGTGTCAACAGTGTGACATGTTGAATTCTGGTAAAAGGCATTTAGTTCAAGACCTGGTTCACTAAGATTCTTTCAGAATGAAACTGTTAACACTAAGTGAGGTTCAAGTTTGAAAAACACCTGCACCCATTGTATGGTTTTAAAGTTGCCTATATTATTTTTATTTATTTATTTATTTTTATTTTTTTGTATTTATTTGACGGTTTTACAAAGTTTTGAATCTTATGGGGGATTGTTGGAGATTTCCTAACAGCTTAAAAACTTTAATTATTTTTTATTTATTATTATAGTTTATTATTTATTTATTTCTTTTTATAGTCTTATTTATTTGAATTTTAAATATATGTTTGGTTTCAAAAGCAATAGGTGTGTATATTCCTAACAGACACCATAGAGCCTTTTTATATAGGACTCTAACATTGGGAAAATTATATACAACGTTCTCTGTTTTCTCTCTCTCTCTCTCTCTCCTCTTTACTGTATTTTTATATTCTATATTTCTGGGCAATCGATACATTTTTGACAAATTCTTGTGGTGCAACTGTGCATTGTGTCAGATCCTGTAAAGTTTTTGGGTTGTATCTTGGAGTCGTTTATGATTATTAAAACATGTACGGAGGGAGCGCATAACGACTTTAGGACAGCGTCTTTGACGTGCCTCTCACAACCACACAAGCTATTTTCTGAACCCTTTTCTTCATCTTCTTCTTATTTTGTATATATATATAGTTTTATTGAATTGTAAAAACCTATTTTTCAGAATCTGTTTTGCTTTCAATTTTATTCTATAAAATTGATTTAAAATAATTATTATTCAATTCCCAGAACATATGACAAATAAAAAATTGACACGTATCATGCCACATCATTGTGAATTAAATTGTGAAATATTTTTTGTAAGTCTAATACATTTTTTTAAAAAATAATTACACAAACATAAAAGGTGCAACTCTCTACTTGTGCAAAAAATTCACAAAAAGATTTGGACCCCATCTCCCAGTAATTAATTTTAATCTTCTAAATTGATTTATAATTCCCCAAACTTATTTCACCGCAACCCTATCTAATTGGTACATGGTGCAGAGATAACTAAGTCCAGTTTTAGCACCAATATATAGCGTGAACAAAAGTCACACAAAGGTACATAGCCGGATTTGGCAACTGGTGGGGGTGGGAATGCCTTTCAATAAGTGTGGGACCATTATATGTTGTTCATTGAGGTGTTGGGGTCAAAAAGACAAGTAGGTACAAAATTTTCATTATGATTTATGATTATAGCCTTCTCTCTTTCTACACTCTCTTGTCACATACAATAACTGATCTGGTATTTTTCAATTTCACTTTTTGAGTGTGTTTTAAATGTTTGAGAGCAAATCTTATCTATGTCCATGCTTTTCACTAATTCACCAACAAAAATTGAGAGAGGGCATGCATTACCTAGTGTTGTTAATCAAGGTGTTTGCTGAAGGTAAGACCAAAGACGATCTAAACATTTTTGGCATTATTTGCATAATCTAACTGTGGTATGTTGTTAGAGACATGTCTCATATTATTTCTCTAAGACAACTAAATTTGATTAATATAATATAAGAGTCTCTCTATTTATAGTTAGATTTTGGGTTGATATCTCTAAAATTCTAACATAATATTAGAGTTGGTATTTGTTGTACAAGGCTAGGGGTGTAATTTTGGCACGTGACCCGATGGCGGCCCGGCCTGTTAAGGCCGGTTTAGGCCCGGGCCCAAGCCCAGCCCGAGGCTTTGGGTCAGGGCCTGGGCTATCGTTTTGAAGCTCGACCCGTGGCTCGGCCCATCGGCCCGCTTAAGGCCCGCCTGACCCACCCAAGGCCCAGTGTTATTTTTAATGGAAAATAATAAAATTTTGATGAAAAAAATAAAAAAATTTTTTTTTAATTGTTTAGGCTCACCCAAGCCCGCCCAAAGCCTGAGCCGAGGCCCAAGCCTGAGGCCTGGCCACTGGCCCGCTCAAAGCCCAAATACCCCTAGGCCTGGGCCTAGTTTACTGGCCCGTGGGCCGGCCCGGCCCAATTTTTAGCGAGAACCCGCAAGGCCCGACATGGACCGGACTGGGCCAAAATTACACCCCTATATAAGGTCAAATCTCCATCCTTAATTTATTTCATTTATCTCTCTATCACCTCCACATTTGACCAACTTGCATGTGTGAAGAAGTGTGAAAGACTTGTCATATGTGATCTCGCTAAATTACACAAGGTTCGGGCCTTATGTGATCTCGCTAAATTACACAAGGTTCGGGCCTTTTTCTCATCTCTCCTTGTTATCAATAAATTAGTAAAATTATTTTTAAAAACCAAATAGTCACTGACGCAACTTTTTTCCACAAATTTTTATATGATTTGGTGATTAATTATATAGTCAATATTCATCTTTAATGTGGCTCACAGTGTCAGACCACATCCGAGTTAAATCAATGTTGTACAGAAGGGGATGGATGTAAGTTCTTTGCTGATGAAACATTCACCAAAAACATAGTCCTACGGAGATAGGCTCAATTTTAAATGACGGACCAACCGGGCTTTAGAAATAAGTCCAAGCACAACTATTGAGCTCTTAGTTACTTTTCATAGTTTAGAAACCATTTTTCCTATTTTGGTAAAAGGAAACAAAGTTAGATTCCAATAATCATGTATTTGTTAGATTCAAACATGTGGGTTACTTTTTTGAGTCCTAGTTTTTTGTATTTTTTTTGACAAATTAAAAAAAAATTCCTGAAATTTCGGCCCCTTCGTCTGCTTAGTCAACCTCTGCCCAAAAAAAATCTAAAATTGCCGCTTTGGAAATTTGAATTTTTGACCAAGTACTTAACAAGTACCTTAAACACTCTACCATAGCAATTCCTACGGTAAATAATTCTCAAACAATATATTTAGAATAATGCTTGGGACCCCCTTTTGGGGGTCACCCCCTCACCCCTTTGCCACGTGGCGGGGGGTGATTGGAGGAGCAGGAAAAAAAAGAAAAAGAAAAAGAAAAAGTAACCAATGAGAAAGAGAGAGGGTCAAAGGGGGTGGGGGGAAAATGGGGGATGAATCATTGTTGATATATTTAAAGCATTTTTATTTGGCCTTCTTCAACCTTTCCCGTTTGCCGGAGTGAACTTTCCGACAACTTTCCTGCGAATAAATTAAAAATTAATTTTCTATTTGGTGGGCAAAATTAGCTAAATTTAAATTCGATAGACCAATGTGAAATTTTATGCTATTTTAAGTATTGGCCAAACAATTTGTTATGTTTTAAATATTTATGAGCGATCCAAAAAAATATATGTAAACAGTAAACAAAATGTGAAGAAATAAAAAAACTCAATTAGTTAAATATAAAACGTTTTAAATGTATATAGATTGAACCGATATAAATTGAAAAAGCAGTTTTAAAATTTTAAAAATGTTTTTACAAACTAATATATACATATGAAACTCTGCCATAGATTATATTAGATTTATTTAGACATTATATTCACATTACGTATGTAAAAAGTAAACAAAATAAAAATAAATATATATGATGATAAAAAATAAAAATAAAAATAAAATTGACTATAATATTATAAAAAGTTATGAACATACCAGGAGGTGCATCTTGACGAGAGAAGCCTAGACCAAGAAAAATCAATCTAAAAAGAGAAGGTCCCGCACGCCTCAAGTGCGACTCAAAATTTTGCTTGAAAGTCGCGGAAAGTTCAACCCGGCAAACGGAGAAAATGTTAGGCTATGTTTGGCATGTTGGTTTTGGGCTAAAATAGCAAAAACAAACAAAATAGGCTAAAAAGTCAGCAAAACAAAATGTCACTTCCAAACCATAATTGTTTCATTTTTTCTCTCACAAAAGTCAAAAAAGTCAAAAGCCTATTCCAAACGAGGCTTTTTAACCCTAGATTAAAATAGCCAAAAAGTCAATTCATATCCCAAACGAAGGCTAAGTTAAAATGGTTTAAATAATATGTGTGAGAACCATTTATCACAAGAATTGATATGGCAAAGTGGTTGAGATGGTTGCTAAATAATGGGTCCACAGTTCAACTATTCAAATGACAATTTGAGATTAGAATTTTTTGGGCAAAGGCTTATGCATGGATGACATCAGTGTGACACAAGGTTGATGTTAGCAGACGGAGATCACAAGGAGATGGATAAGGGTAGGAGTGTAAAAATGATTTGCAGCTTGAAGTACCACCTGCGGCTCGAGGTGGGCCAGGGCCTGAGATCCTGGGCCAAGGCCTGAGCCATCATTTTGAAGCCCGATCAGACCCATGGGCTCGGCCCATCGGTCCGCTTAAGGCCCACTTAAGGCTTGAACCGCCTAAGGCCCAATGTTTTTTTTAGTGAAAAATAATAAAATTTGGGTAAAAAAAAATTTGTTCAGGCCCGCCTAAACCTGTCCCAAGCCTGAGCCCAGGTCCAGCCCACCGACCCGCCCAAGGCTCAAATATTCCCTGGACCTGGGCCTGAGCCTAATTTTTTGACTCGTGAATTGGTCCGGTCCGAATTTTAGTGGGAGCTCGCGAGGCCCGTCATAGGCCAAGCCAAATTTACACCCCTAGATAGGGAGTGTTAATTGTGACACATAAATAACATCAAAATTTTAATTGTTAAAATAGAAATTTTGAAATTTAAATTGAAAAACACGCTAAACTCAAGGGATTTGAACAATTAGTCTTGTAGTTTAAGCCAAGTATATTTGAAAAATTTGCAACCTATATTTTTAGTTTTGTTACAATGGTATCCCTCTATCATGTGTCCTTAATATTTTGAACTAACAAAAAAAAAGACTACTTATGAAACTAGATAACCAAAGTAGAATTTAAAAAAAAAATATATAATACCATTAGTGTAATTTATTCATCATATATACTTTAATTCCACTTTGATCACGTGGTTTTGTCTGTTCAAAATTTTAACACAAATTACAGAGGATCACCTTGCAACAAAATTTAAAAAATGTAAAATTTAACATGTGAAAATTAAAGCTACGAGAACTAAAGTAGAACTTAAATTATAAGAAATAAGATTGATCAGAATTGCCTGAAGTCGGAGCTGGAGACACCAGGGGCAACGACGATCTGGACGGGCTGAGAGAGTCGACTCGGCAAGTGGATGGTGTGAGTGAGTTGGGATGAAAATGACTCGGCCAAAATTTTCGTACTGATGGTTCTTCTTAGTGTTGGTTTGTGAATATCATAAAGATGAATCGGAGCATACGAGACGGCCAATTTCTTGACCTTCAACACAGACATGGAAAATTTCAGAAGACTCATTGTTTTAACGCCTTCTACGGTACACAAACTTCGACTAGTATGTCTAGAGTTCTGTCTGTAATTTTATTCAACTCTGCACACGTGTCAAGACACTCTAGACGTAACTGTACAAACATTGTTTTGATACAAGGAGCATGGGGAGAGATTAATCAATCAGTCTCATATTTTAGATTTGTAATTTATATTTTTTTTGTGATTTATTTAGTGTTTTTGAATGTGTAATAATTCATTTGCCTGTTATATTAAAGTGTCATATTTGGAAAAAATGCATTAAAGAGTTTTTAATTTTTTTAGAATGTCACATTATATCCATCACGTTGAAATGTCACATGTCACGTTTGGAAAAAAAAAATACACTAAGAAGTTTTAATTTTTTTTAGAATGCCACATCATAACATTGTCACGTTCAAGAAAAATATATTAATGAGTTTTTATTTTTTATTTTTTTTGAGTAAAAATTTTAAAGTGTCACATGATACCCATCACATTGTAACATTTAGAAAAAGTAAACTAAGAAGTTTTTTTTATTTTTTTGGAGTATCACATTAATACCTACCACATTAGAGTATTATATCATATCTGTCACATTAATAAAAGAATATAGTTGTCTACCAAAATACTACCAAAATAAAAAATAAGACCACGCGGAAAGAAACTCTCAACTAATACGAATTAACAGATTAATACAAAAAACTTGAGACTAATTAAAATATTTATTTGTGAGATAGAATTTATTGATAAATATGTCAATTATGTATCCTCTTATTTGTCAATCAATTACTTGGGATAAATCCCTTGGGAAGGTTGAGATAATTTTTATAAATTATTTTTATTTAAAAATAAATAACTATCTAAAATAACTGAAACAATGAAAATTTTTCTTCTTCATTCGTATAGAGGACAAGTCTCTAATGTGTTTATTCTTTTCTTTTTAACCGTAATAGTTGGATGAGTTAGTAAAGTAATAGTCTACTTGACCATAAGTCTTGAATTCAAAACCCCTACTAATCTCTTTATAACCCTTGACTGAAATATGTGTGTGTGTGTTTGGGGGGGGGGGGGGGGGGGGGGTAAGTGGTAGGTTTCTTGACATCCTTTCCCGAGTTGGCTTCTAGGGTTGGGTCCAAAAGATCCGGCCTTGGGAATTCCCAGTCATCAAAAAAAAAAAAAAAAAACATTCATTTGTATAGTGAAAGTTTTTTTTTTTTTTTTTTTCGTGTGTGTGTATGGTGCAAGTCTTTCTTATAACTTGCATCAAGTAAAATTTCATCTGCAGTGTAATTATTTTTTCACTGTTTAATTGAAACGCAATTGACCTAAGGTAAAAAAGAAGAATTGAAAATATTCTTCATTTCTATATATATTTTTCTTTTTGGAAAAAATATAAATTTTAAATTTTAAAATATTTATTTCCATCAAATTAATTTTTATTTTTTAAAATAAAAGAAACAAATAAATTTTAAAAACTCAACAAAATGAGGTGAATATCATCTTATTTTTAGAGTTTTAAAGTGAGTAATTTCATTCAATGGAAATTGTAGTTATGGAATGGATACCATTGGCTTGACTCATTTTAGTTTATTTTATTTTATACAAATTGTAATAGGGAAATGAAATTGTGAAGCTGCGTCACATAACATGTACGGGCCGAACTCAAGCATTAGTAAAATATTTTATTTATAAAGCCAATAATCTTACCTTAGTCGATTAAGTAAAAGAGAGGATCGTCCTCATCAATTCCTTTCATGCAATTTTCTTTGTGAGGCATATCATATGTACATGTCATTTTGATAAATATATATATACATATCAGCCGTGCTACAGACCCCCACTGGGGGTCGACCCCCAGTGAGGTGGCAGCTCACCATTCGCCAAAATCAAAAAAAAAAAAAAAAAACAAATTTTATTTTGGGCCAATCATCCCTCTCCATTCATGACCCCCAGTGACCCCCACTGGGGGTCTTAGCCATTTTTCATATACATATATATATATATATTTTTTTTTCAGCTATAACACTTAAAAGACAAAAATTAACTTTACCAATGGTATTTACTTCCTATATTTTAAAACATAGACAATTACCCTCAAATAATTTTGGAGTAAAATGTTACTTTTACATTTTGTCCCAAACTAAGAAAACGTATTTCGCACACATGTCTTGAGAGTCTAATTTTGTTACACACTTGAAGGCCCTATTTGGTGGAACTTTTTTTTAAGTTAAAAGTTGATAATCATAAAGCAAAAGTTAAAAGCATTTATATCCCAACTTTCAAATAATTAGTTTTTTTCAACTTATTTAAGCTATTTCTGCCTAATAAGTTATAAGCAGAAATTTGTTGAACAATCTTCACTGTACTTAAATAAATTAATTCTGTTTGGGTACTAAACGACAAACAGAATACAAAAGAAAAAATAAGAAAGGAGAGAGAATGTTTGATTACAAAAATCAAACCAATAAATAAAAACAAATTTTTATTTTGTCACAAAAACAAAATCAAAATCTGATTTAAATAAATAATAATAAAACAGAAAAAGAATTAACTTACTTGATTAATTTCTTATACAATATTCTGATCAAGTCCAGTGTTAGACACTGTGTCCTTAAGATAGATTCGTCCTCTTCACGGTACTTTCAGAATGTAGACGTCTATCTCACAGGATAAAATGATCAACAACAAAAAATAGCAGCACTACAAATTGTTTGCCCAACAAACACACTACGTGTTTACAGTCTTTCTCACAGAAATTAAATGCAGCAAAATGCAGAGAATTATAGCAGAGGAGAAGTACGAAAATTTTAGTAAAAAACCAAATGAGAGACTGCCTTTTTATATAGGTGAAGTGGTGGCTTAGTGGCTCCTAGTTTTGAATTAAACAGGTACAATACATGTTCAATTTAAATTAAACAGATACAAAATCTGTAGGCACTATTTGGTTTGAATTTCAAACAATTCAAAAACCTGTTTTGGGTGGATTTGAATTTGAATAGATTCAGTTTAGACAGATTTGAAACTGTGCAAAAATTTCTGAGGAGGTGCAAACCTAAAATTTGAATTTTGTTTTCAACCAGAATTTGAAATAAAAATGGACAGATTTTATTTATAAATAAACAAAATAAAATTCAAATGTTTTTGGCCCACAAAGATTAGTATTGGGCCGGACAAGCCTAACCTAACCTCACACCACGCACCCTCGCCCAAGCCCAGCCCGACCGGACGGCGGCTGCAGTGCGCGCGCGTGGTTATTTTTGGGTCCAATAGGTCTAGCCCATTTTGCCCATAACCTCTCTCTCTACCAAACTTGGGTGCCCCTTGGGGCCTACCCCAAGTTCCAAACCCATGCCTTATAAACCTACTCAAAACTTCCCACCAAATCAATGTGGGACAAGCCATTATACTAACCTTAAGGAATTTCCACCAAAACTCCACTTCCATGGAGCTCACTTTGGCTTTAATTTCCCATTCACCCGATAATAGTTTTGAGCAACCAAATATACCACGTGAATCACAATGCGGCATAAAACGCGTTTCCACTTTGACCCGCAAAAATCGACGCATGAGTCTCACCTAAAAATTAAACCAAAGTTTAATAAAAATTTTGTTTTTTCCAGAATTTTCAAAACCATTCTAACAATCCCCCACATAAATGGAATTTGATGACAACGGAAATGCAACAATATGCAGAATTTGTCGAAAGAGTATAAGTCAAAAATATCTTACATCAAGATAGGTAGCTTTCGGCCTTGAACCTTCCCTAGTGATAACCTATCGGACTTACTAGCTAACCAATGGACGCAATGCCTTGAATTCTTTAGCCGTTTGTGTAAGCCAAGACAATAGATTTCACACAAAATATCTTCTAACACATCGTGGTTCTCACTATTATGTTCATTTTGGCCTTGAACGCTCCTGGTTTTCATGAGTGCTTCTAGAGAATGTAGCATGTTCATTCTCATAGAACCGGTCCCAGTTCAACACTCGTATAGGTGATTCTTATTGTGAGTATCTCCTTATACTCATCTTGATTTTTATGCCTATATCAAGATATAAGTAATCATTAAAAGCTAAGCTTATCCTTAGACCCCTGCATACAACATATGTTGCAGATATCACTCTCACCATAGGAATGGGTAGGGAAATTTTAATCCCTTGGTGATTTCTGGCGAGCCACACATAACTTAGTTGTCCCTTTGAACTTAGTTCTTAGGATCTCTAGTCATATAAGTAGGGTTACCATTACGATGACTCTTATGTAATAGGCTTTAATCTCATCCCCTTCGATGAACTATACACTTGCTCTTTAGTCAAACCTTTTGTTAACGGATCCACAATATTCTCTTTAGATTTTATAAAATCTATTGAGATTATTCCATTTGAGAGCAATTGCCTTACGATATTATATCGACAACGAATATGTCTTGACTTACCATTATACATATGATTCTGTGCCCTGCCTATTGCAGATTGACTATCACAATGAATACAGATAGCTGGCACAGGTTTTGGCCACATTGGAATATCTTCTAAGAAGTGGCGAAACCATTCTGCTTCTTCTCGTGCTTTGTCTAAAGCATTGAACTCAGATTCCATTGTGGATCGTGCGATGCACGTTTGTTTCGTGGATTTCCAAGAAACAGCAACACCACCTAAGGTAAAGACATATCTACTAGTGGATTTTGAATCTTTAGTATCCGATATCCAATTTGCATCACAATAGCCTTCGAGTACTGTAGGATATCGAGTAAAGTTCAAACCGTGATCACGGGTAAATCTGAGGTTTCTAAGAACCAAATGATCGCTTTCTAATGGTCTTCTCCGGGATTACTAGTGTACCTACTCAATTTACTGACAGCATAAGCAATATCAGAACGAGTACAATTCATTAGGTATATTAGGCTTCCAATGATTTAAGAGTATTTTAGCTGAGACACCGCATCACCTTTATTTTTCGATAAATAAAGACTGATGTCTACAAGTGTTCTAACTACATTCAAATCATCCTTGATAAATTTATCAAGAATTTTCTCAATATAATGAGATTGAGATAATGAATATCCGTTAGATATTTTAGTAATTTTCATTTCTAATATAACATCTGTGACCCCCAAATCTTTCATATCAAATCTTTTGTTAAGCAATTGCTTAGTTGATTTGATCATGTTTTAACTGCTTCAAATGATAAGCATGCTATCCACATAAAAACAAACTATGACATATCCATGGTCAGTGTTTTTAACATAGATGCATTTGTCGCATTCATTTATCTTAAACCTATTAGTAAGCATTGCATGATCAAATTTTTCATGCGATTGCTTAGGTGCTTGTTTTAATCCATAAAGAGACTTTACAAGCCGACAAACTTTCTTTTCTTGCCCCGGCACTACAAACCCTTCGGGTTGCTTCATATAGATCTCTTCATTTAGATCACCATTTAAGAAAGTTGTCTTAACATCCATTTGATGTATTTCTAAATTAAACAACACTGCTATAGCAATAAGCATGCTAATGGATGTTATTCTTGTCACAAGGGAATATGTGTCAAAATAGTCCAGACCTTCCTTTTGTCTGTAACCTTTTATTACAAGTCTTGCTTTATACTTGTCTATTAAACCATCTACTTTTATTTTTCTCTTGAATATCCACTTATATCCAAGAGGTTTAGAACCATGTGAAAGATCCACCAATTCCCAAGTATGATTTTGCATAATGGATTTAATTTCATTATTAACAGCCTCTTTCCACAAAGGTGCTTCAGGACCTGTCATAGCTTCCTTAAAGCTTTGAGGTTCATTTTCTAACATGTATGTCAGAAAATCTGGACCAAAGAATTTTGGTGTTCTCGCTCGGTTACTTCGTCTTGGTTCATCATTAGTTAAATCATGTTGGTCGCGACTGACCATTACTAGTCTCTTGTGTTTGATTGTCATTAGTCTCTTGACTTTGTGTACAATCATAAGTTCTTTTCTGTGAACTTAATTCATGTATTTTCTTGTAAGGAAATACATGTTCAAAAAATATAGCATTCCTTGACTCTATAATAGTGTTTACATTTATATCAGGTATTTCTGATTTATAAGTTAGAAACCGATATGCAGTACTATTCTGAGCATAGCCAATAAACATACAATCCACTGTTTTTTATCCAATCATAGTCTTTTTAGGAACAGGAACTTCAACTTTTGCCAAACACCCCCACACTTTTAAGTATTTATGGGAAGGCGGTCGACCTGTCCACAATTCATAAGGAGTGTTATTAGTTTTCTTGTGGGGTATTCTGTTAAGAACATAATTAGCAGACAATATTGCTTCCCCCCACAAGTTCTGTGGTAAGCCTGAACTTAGTAACATGACATTCATAATTTCTTTTAGGGTTCTATTCTTCCTTTCAGCAATTCCATTTTGCTGTGGAGAATAAGGTGCTGTAGTTTGGTGAATAATGCCATGTTGTGCACAAAATTCATTTAATGGTATATCATATTCACCACCCCTATCACTTCTAACCATTTTAATGGTTTTTCCAAATTGATTTTCAACTTCTGTTTTGTAGAGTTTAAACATTTCTAAGGCTTCATTTTTGCTTCTAAATAAGTATACATAACAATATCTTGTGCAATCATCGATAAATGTTATGAAATACTTTTTGCCTCCTCTAGTTTGGACAAATTTAAGATCACATACATCTGTATGAATTAATTTTAGAGGTTCGGTTTTCCCTTCAATCGATTTAAATAGAGCCTTAGTTAGTTTCGCTTCTTCACAAATCTCACATTTGTGATTAGGATCAATTTCAAATTTTGGTATATAATCCAAACCAATTAATCTACACAAAGCATCAAAATTCATATGTCCTAATCTACCATGCCATAAATTCAACTCAAGAATATAAGCAAAAGATGTGTTATTCTTATTAATAGCAACTTTTGGTACAACCGTCACTATATTTAATTTGAAGAGACCATCACTCATGTATCCCTTACCAACATACATACCACTCTTTGCTAATACAAATTTATCAGACTCAAAGACATGCCTAAAGCCATTTTTACTTAACAAATAACCAGAAACCAAATTCTTCCGGATGTCTGGTACATGCAGTACGTTGTTGAGGGTCAGTTCCTTCCCTGATGTCATCTTCAAGATCACCTTTCCTTGTCCAACCACAGTAGAAGTAGAAGAATTTCTCATGAAAAGTTGTTCGCAATTTGCAGCCTCATTGTAGGTAGTGAACATCTTCTTGTCCGCACAAATATGACGAGTTGCTCCAGTGTCAACCCACCATTCCTTGGGATTTCTAACCAAATTAGCCTCAGACACCACAGCAGAGAGGTTGATGTCATTCACCCCGTCAGAGATGTAATCTAATTCTGTCACATTGGCCTGATTGGTGGTCTTCTTACTTGTACTTCCATGATCCTTCTTAGGGCGGCGGCAGTCAGAAGCTCGATGTCCAGTCTTGCCACAGTTATAGCATTTTCCTTTAAACTTCTTGTTACTATTGTTGTCGCCTTGTTTAGGACCATCTCCAGTAAACTTCCTCTTTTTGTTATGTGGTTTATGAACTTGTTCAACCACATTAGCCTTGGACTCAATGGGATTTTTTCCATTCCTCTTTTTAGCCTTTCAGTTATCTTCCTCAATTCTCAATCTTACAATCAATTCATCCATGGTCATCTCCTTGCGTTTATGTTTTAAATAATTTTTGAAATCTTTCCAAGCCGGTGGTAACTTTTCCACTAAAGCAGCGACTTGGAACAACTCGCTAAGAGACATATCTTCTGAATGAATATCATGCAAAATTATATGAAAATTTTGAACTTGAGAAATTATTGTTTGGGAGTCTACCATAATGAAGTCCAGAAATTTACCAATAACAAATTTCTTCGTGCCAGCGTCCTCTGTCTTGTATTTCTTCTCCAAAAAATCCCACAATTCTTTTGTTGACTTCAGAGGACTGTAAATATTACATAGCATGTTGTCAAGGCCATTGAGGATGTAGTTTCTACACAGGAAATCTAAATGTTTCCAAGCATCTATAGCGGCAACAACTTGCTGATCACTTTCAACCTTTCTTAGTGCTGGAGCCTCTTCACGGAGAAACCAGACCAAATTTAGAGTTGTAAGATAGAACAACATCTTCTGCTGCCATCTCTTAAACTTAGTACTGTTAAATTTTTCCCCTTTTTCTCCATGATTTATTAGTACTTGAACATGGTTTTAGATAGGGACTGGAGTTGGTGTAACAATTGGAGTACCACTTCCAGTTGCAGTTTCAGTTGCAGTAGTTATAATATTTGATTACAAAAATCAGAAAAAATCAAAACACAAATTAATTTTCTAGTTACTAAAACCAGAAAATAAATTATAACACAAAATAATTTTATTTTCCTTGTTACTAAAACTAGAAAAATAAAATACCAAAATAATTTTCTGTAACACAAATTAATATTCTGAAATTGTTAATGACACTAGTATATTACTACTAGTTGTCAAAGAAAAACACAGTATATTACTACTATCTGTCAAATAGTATATTACTACTATTTGTTTTCCAACCAGAATATCACTTTTGCGAAAATACAGAAAATTAAATACGATGAAGACACCAAAAAAGAATCTGGCTTAAGATTGTTGGACAATCTTCACTGTACTTAAATAAATTAATTCTGTTTGGGTATTAAACGACAAACAGAATACAAAAGAAAAAATAGGAAAGGAGAGAGAATGCTTGATTACAAAAATCAAACCAATAAATAAAAATAAATAAACAAAAACAAATTTTTATTTTGTCACAAAAACAAAATCAAAATCTGATTTAAATAAATAATAATAAAACAAAAAAAGAATTAACTTACTTGATTAATTTCTTATACAATATTCTGATCAAGTCCAGTGTTAGACACTGTGTCCTTAAGACAGATTCGTCCTCTCCATGGTGCTTTCAGAATGTGGACGTCTATCTCCCAAGATAAAATGATCAACATCAAACAATAGCAGCACTACAAATTGTTTGCCTAACGAACACACAAAATGTTTACACTCTTTCTCATAGAAATTAAATGCAACAAAATGTAGAGAATTATAGCAGAGGAGAAGTATGAAAATTGTAGTAAAAAACCAAATGAGGGACTGCCTTTTTATATAGGTGAAGTGGTGGCTTGGTGGCTGCTAGTTTTGAGTTAAACAGGTACAATACATGTTCAATTTAAATTAAACAGATACAAAATCTGTAGGCACTGTTTGGTTCGAATTTCAAACAATTCAAAAACCTGTTTTGGGTGGATTTGAATTTGAACAGATTCAGTTTGGACAGATCCGAAACTGTGGAAAAATTTCTGAAGAGGTGCAAACCAAAAATTTGAATTTTATTTTCAACCAGAATTTGAAATAAAAACGGACAGATTTTATTTATAAATAAACAAAAAAAAATTCAAATGTTTTTGGCCCAAAATGATTAGTATTGGGTTGGACAAGCCTAACCCAACCCAGCCGAACGGGCGGCGACGGCGCTACGTGTGTGGTTATTTTTTGGTCCAATGGGTCTAGCCCATTTTGCCCACAACCTCCCTCTCTATAAAACTTGGGTGCCCCTTGGGGCCTACCCCAAGTTCCAAACCCATGTCTTATAAACCCACTCAAAACTTCCCACTAAATCAATGTGGGACAAGCCATTATACTAACCTTAAGAAATTTCCATCAAAACTTCATTTCCATGGAGCTCACTTTGGCTTCAATTTCCCATTCACCCGATAATGGTTTTGAGCAACCAAATATACCACGTGAATCACAACCCGGCATAGAACGCGTTTCCACTTAGACCCGCAAAAATCGACGCATGGGTCCCACTTAAAAATTAGACCAAAGTTTAATAAAAATTCTATTTTTTCCAGAATTTTCAAAACCATTCTTACAATCTGACACAGACTCCCAAATCAAAATAAGCTATAATCATCCCTCAAAAGTTGTAACAAACAGTCCCAAAGAGTGGGTAATCAATACATATATTTTGATTGGTTGAGAATAGTTGGACTTACCATTTTGAGTGGAGTCATTAAACTTTTTGTTGGACAATCTTCACTGTATTAAAGTTTGTGTACTTAACAACAAACAAAAGAAAAAAATAAAAATAAAGGAGAGTGACTGTTTGATTACAAAAATCAAACCGGTGAAGAAAATAAAATAATAGATTCTTATTTTGTTACAAAAACAAAATCAGAATCTAATAAAAAATAAATAAATAAAACAAAAAGTAAATTAATTACTAACCTTATGTATTTATTGAACAAAATTCTAATCAAGTCCAGTGTTTAACACTGTGTCCTTAAGATAGATTCGTCCTCTTCATGATGCTTTCAGATTGCGAACGTCCATCTCCCAAGATAAAATGATCAACAACAAATAATTGCAGCATTACAAATTATTCGCACAATGAACACACTTTGTGTATACACTCTTTCTTATGTGAAAATTAAATGTAGCAAAATACAGAGAGTAATTACAGAGGGAAGAACGAATTTTCTGAATGCAAAATTCAAATGAGGGTCTATCTATTTATAGGAGAATTTGTGGCTGTTTGGTTTGAATTAAATAGGTGCAAACCTATTTGAACATGTATTATATCTGTTCGGTTTGAATGAACAGGTAAGGAACTTGTTGGGTTTAAATTTCAAAATAGATATGAATCTATTTGGTTTAAATTCAAACAGATATGCATCTGTTTGGGTGGGGAAAAAATTGGACAGGTGTGACAGCCAATTTTTGAATTTAATTTTCAAAATTCAAATTCCAAAAAATTAGAATTTAATTTTAGAAAAATAAAATTCAAATGTTTTTGGTCAGACAAGCCCAACCCAACCTCACACCACGCACCAAGCCCAGCTTAGCCCGACCGACCGACCAGACGGACGAACGGACAGACGGACGGCAACGGTACGCGCATGTATATGTATTTATTTTTGTGTTTAATGGGTCTAGTCTACCTTGCCTATAACTTCTCCCTTCTACAAACTTGGGGTGCCCCTTGGGGCCCTCCCTACGTTGTAAACTTAAGCCTTATAAACCCACAAAAGTTGACCCACCAAACCAATATATGACAAACCTTTAGTTCAAACCTTTAAGGAAACTTTACCAATATACTATTTCCATGGAGCTCTCTTTGGCTTCAATTTCCCATTTACCCGATAATGGTTTTGAGCAACCAAATATACCACATGAATCACTACGCGGTTCGCATTACCACTTAGACCCGCTAACTTTAGCGCATAAGTCCCACCTAAAAAATAGACCAAAGTTTAGAAAAAATCTAATTTTCCAAAACCATTTCGAACAATCCCCCACATGAATGGAATTTGATGACAACGAAAATGCAACTGTGACGCCCCAAAATTTGGGGACATCATAGTAAGGTTTGAAACTTAAAATCAATTTTCTTAATTAAGAATCCTCATCAATGTTGCCACCAAATTTACCATCATCCATTAATTACAACACCAAAACTAAAAGTTCTTCAATTACAACTCCAGTAGAGAAAAACTAGAAAACTCAGAAAGATCGTTCATGGAACTTTGGCATGCTTCAAGCTAATCAGGGCTGAATGTTGCCTTTCAACACCTCGGTGTTTCCTTCGGTTTCTTCGGTACCTGGCATGAAACGCCAGGGCAACGAGGATGCCAATGAGCAACGAGCTCAATAAGATACCACAACCCAAAATACCCACCCCGATAATAATCCCCACAATGAATAATGTGCAGTAACAGAATGACAGGTAGCATTTAATAAGCATAATAGGAATGCCATCAGTTGAAATAATAACAATAGATAATAACTAAATAAAATGACAAATAGAGGCAGTATTCCATTATAAGAAAAATGCCCACTCATTAGAATCCGAACATAAAACCTGGCATAAAACGTCAGGGCAACAAAATTATATGCCATGAGTTTTGCAACACCGTAAGAAAACATGACCAACCTACCATTCTTTTTAAGAGAAAAATAATGAGATTATAAACATGAGATAACAATATAATTGTAAACATAATTTACAACTATTAAAATAATTTCAATAATTTTAATAAATTAGGTGACACTCGAAATCTCACCAAAGAGATTTAACTTACCAATCGCTAAGCATGGCAACGGTTAATTTGAAACCCCCCCTTGGTCAAATATTTAAGTGTTACCAACCGTAACCACCAGGGATGCCCACGTCCGGAGTTATATACTCAAGCAGTGGCATCCGTGGTCTGCCCCAAGGAAACGGTCTGCCAGGGGTACGTAACCTCCCTGTGTGCCACCTGCACATCCACCCTTATTCCAAAACCGAATACCGAAAAGGGTTCAAATAAGTCCCGTGCCATCTTAGAGTTTCACAACACAATTTACACGAGAATTCTCAAAACCAGGGCTCACCCTGAACAACCGCGAATTCTCAAAACCAGGGCTCACCCTGAACAACCGGTATTGACCGTTAATTGTTAACTTTGTGTATGCCGTTAATCATTTCAGTTAATTTTGATATCAATCACCAATAATTCCAATTTTTAATCACAAATAATGGTTTACCAACTCATTAAAATTCCCAACATAAAGTATTACACATGTCACACAATAGTAAACAATACACAAAATTTAAATAAACAATTTATTTAAACCATGGTATAAAATAATGATGTAGATACCGAAAAGAAGAAATAAATCATAATCACACACGTGCATAGATTTTTAATCTACAAGATTAGATTAGCACTATATTAAATTTTAGTCCAAAGAAACAATTGAAGAGATTATTTTTAATTCCTCCTTAATCTGCCAAAATTTCCAGAATGTGTATCTTGCAAATGAAATTATAAATAAATTACTTATACAACTCTAAAATTCATATCAATCTACAGAATACTCAATAAACATGTTATGGTCATTTTTCAGGAAGCATTTTCCAAAAATAAATTATAAATAATTCTTAAAAATTCCAAGGGTGTTTATGACACAGATTTGTCACATTTCCTTATATTAATTCCATGCTTAAATTTATAGATCAAATCCATAATCTAAAAATTTATCATGAAACTAGACTTCTCAAATTTCATCTTTTAGTTAGAAATTACCAGATTTGGCTTAGTATAGAATTTTAAATAAATTTTCAAATACGTGGTAAAATCTGTCACACAGTTTCAGATTTAGTTAAAATTTTGTATAAATTCGTAGAAAGCTCAAAAATTGTTTTCAGAATTTCTAGATAAACTAGACATCATTATCAACAACTTTGTAGAAGAAATCATCTCAAAATTTTGAGTATAAAATTATCTAAAAATTCGGGTAACATGCTAGCAGATTCAAACAGATTATTCTCAACACAGTTTCAGAATAAAAATTTGTATAAATTCGTAGAGAGCTCAAAAATTGTTTCCAAAAATTTCTGGACAAACTAGATATCATTATCAATAACTTTGTAGAAGAAATCATCTCGAAATTTTGAGTGTAAAATTATCTAAAAATTCGGGTAACAGGTTGGCAGATTCAAGCAGATTATTCTCAACACAGCTTCAGTTTTAATTAAAAATTTGTGTAAATTCGTAGAGAGCTCAAAAATTGTTGCCAAAATTCTTGGATGAACTAGACATAATTATCAACAATTTTGTAGAAGAGATAATATCGAAATTTTGAGCATAAAATTATCTAAAAATTCGGGCAATCATGCTGGCAGATTCAACACAGTTTTAGACAATGTATCAAATGTACATAATCTGAAAATTTTCAATTATATAAAAAAAATGAGAGGGTTGAGAGGGTTTTCTTACCTAGTGGTAGGGTTGAAATGGAATAATGAAATGGTAGGAAAATATGCAACCTCAATCTCCTCTTCTTCTTCCACAAGAATTCCTTCTATTTGGATGTAATGGTTTATGCTTAGTCTAGAAACATGAACTCTCTATGCCAAAAATATGAACTCTACTAGATGCAATTTAAAGACTCCCTCCGAGGTTAGCTCTCTCTCTCCCACTCTCTCATACATTTTTTTATTTATTATTATTATTTTTTTTTTTTCAAAAAATTCCATTCCCTTTCTCCAATTTCTAAGAGTAAACTTTCCCTAAATTTTATAAACTTTCCCTAAATTTTATAAGCTTTCCCTTTCCCTAAATTTTATAAAGATGGTGGGTTTGGTAGGAGCTATGGGTTGTTTGCCCATGGTTTGTAAAATTTTTTTTTTTTTTTTTTTTTTGATAAGGTCTTTGTTAGTGATAGAATTGGGTTTATTTAGCACTAATTTTTATACTATTATATATATATTAGGTAGATTCTGAATACAATTAATTAATTTAGTTATTTATTTTCTTTCAAGAATAATTTAAATATGGGTTTTCACAGCAACAATATGCAGAATTTGTCGAAATAGCATAAATCGAAAATATCTTGCATCAGGATAGGTAGTTTTCGGCCTTGAACCTTCCCTAGTAATGACCTATCAAACTTATTAGCTAACCAATGGACGCGATACCTTAAATTGTTCAGCCGTTTGTGTAAGCCAAGACAATAGACTTCACTCAAAATATCTTCTGACACATCGTGGTTCTCACGGTTATGTTCATTTTGGCCTTGAACGCTCCTGGTTGTTCACGAGTATTTCTAAAGAATTTAGCCTCTTCATTTTCATAGAACCGGCCCCAGTTCGACAATCATATAGATGATTTTCATTGTGAGTATCTCTTATACTCGTCTTGATTTTTATGCCTAAATCAAGATATAAATAATCATTAAAAGAAAAGTTTATCCTTAAACCCCTACATACAACATATGTTGCAGATATCACTCTCACCATAGGAATGGGTAGGGAATTTTAAATCCCTTGGTGATTTCTAGCGAGCCACACATAACTTAGTTGTCCCTTTGAACTTAGTTCTTGGGATCTCCAGTCATATAAGTAGGATTACCATTATTATGACTCTTATGTAATAGGCTTTAATGCCATCCCCTTTGATAAACTATACACTTACTCTTTTGTCAAACATTTTGTTAACGGATCCACAATATTCTCTTTAGATTTTATATAATCTATTGAGATCATTCCATTTGAGAGAAATTGCCTTACGAGATTATGTCGACAATGAATATGTCTTGACTTACCACTATACATATGATTATGTGCCCTGCCTATTGCAGATTGACTATCACAATGAATGCAGATAGCTGGCACATGTTTTGGCCACATTGGAATATCTTCTAAGAAGTGGTGAAGGCATTCTGCTTCTTCTCCTATTTTGTCTAAAGCAATGAACTCAGATTCCATTGTGGATCATGCGATGCACGTTTGTTTCGTGGATTTCCAAGAAACAGCAGCGCCACCCAAGGTAAAGACATATCCACTAGTGGATTTTGAATCTTTAGTATCCGATATTCAATTTGCATCGCAATAGCCTTCGAGTACTATAGGATATCGAGTAAAGTTCAAACCGTAATCACGGGTAAATCTTAGGTATCTAAGAACCCAAATGATCGCTTTCCAATGGTCTTCTCCGGGGTTACTAGTGTACCTATTCAATTTACTGGCAGCATAAGCTATATCAGAATGAGTACAATTCATTAGGTATATTAGGCTTCCAATGATTTAAGAGTATTTTAGCTGAGACACCGCATCACCTTTATTTTTCGATAAATAAAGACTGATGTCTACAAGTGTTCTTACTTCATTTATATCATCCTTGATATATTTAACAATAATTTTCTCAATATAATGAGATTGAGATAATGCATATCCATCAGATGTTTTAGTAATTTTCATTCCCAATATTACCTCTGCGACTCTCATATCTTTCATATCAAATCTTTTGTTCAGCATTTGCTTAATTGATTTGATTATGTTTTGACTGCTTCCAATGACAAGCATGTCATCCACATAAAGACAAATGATGACATAACCTTTGTCAGTGTTTTTAACATAGACGCACTTGTCACATTCGTTTATCTTAAACCCATTAGTAAGCATAGCATGATCAAATTTTTCATGCCATTGCTTAGGAGCTTGTTTTAATCCATAAAGTGATTTTACAAGTCGACAAACTTTTTTTCTTGTCCTAGCACTACAACCCCTTTAGGTTGCTCTATATAGGTCTCTTCATTTAGATCACCGTTTAAGAAAGCTGTCTTAACATCCATTTGATGTATTTCTAAATTATACAACGCTGCTATGGCAATAAGCATGAGGATGGATGTTATTCTTGTCACAGGAGAATGTGTGTCAAAATAGTCCAGACCTTCCTTTTGTCTGTAACCTTTTACTACAAGTCTTGCTTTATACTTGTTTATTGAACCATCTACTTTCATTTTTTTCTTGAATATCCATTTATATCCAAGAGGTTTAGAACTGAATGGAAGATCCACCAATTCCCAAGTATGATTTTGCATAATGGATTCAATTTCATTATTAACAACCTTTTTCCACAAAGGTGCTTCAAAACTTGTCATTACTTTCTTAAAGATTTGAGGTTCATTTTCTAACAGGTATGTCAGAAAATTTGGACCAAAGGATTTTGATGTTCTTACTCTCTTACTTCGTTTTGGTTCATCATCAATTAAATCTTATTGGTCGAGACCATCATTAGTCTCTTGACTTTGTATACAATCATAAGTTCTTTTCTGTGAACTTAATTCATGTCTTTTCTTGTAAGGAAAGACATGTTCAAAAAATACAGCATTCCTTGATTCTATAATAGTGTTCACATTTATATCAAGTATTTCTGATTTATAAGTCAGAAATTGATATGCACTGCTATTCTGAGCATAACTAATAAACACATAATCCACTGTTTTTGGTCCTATCTTTGTCTTTTTAGGAACAGGAACTTCAACTTTTGCCAAACACCCACGCACTTTTAAGTATTTATAGGAAGGTGGTCGACCTTTCCACAATTCATAAGGAGTGCTGTTGATTTTCTTGTGGGGTATTCTGTTAAGAACATAATTAGCAGACAATATTGCTTCCCCCCACAAGTTCTGCGGTAAGCCTGAACTTAGTAACATGGCATTCATCATTTCTTTAAGGGTTTTATTCTTCCTTTCAACAATTCCATTTTGATGTGGAGAATAGGGTGCTGTAATTTAGTGAATAATGCCATGTTGTGTACAAAATTTATTTAATGGTGCATCATATTCATCACCCCTATCACTTCTAACCATTTGAATGGTTTTACCAAGTTGATTTTCAACTTCAGTTTTGTAGAGTTTAAACATTTCTAAGGCTTCATCTTTACTTCTAAGTAAATATACATAATAATATCTTGTTCAATCATTGATAAATGTTATGAAATACTTATTGCCTCTTCTAGTTTGAACAAATTTAAGATCACACACATCAATATGAATTAATTCTAGAGTTTCGGTTTTTCTTTCAATCGATTTAAATAGAGCCTTAGTTAGTTTTGCTTCTATACAAATCTCACATTTGTGATTAGGATCAATTTCAAACTTTGGTATATAATCCAAATCAATTAATCTATGCAAAGCATCAAAATTCACATGTCCTAATCTACCATGCCATAAATTTGACTCAAGAATATAAGCAAAAGATGTATTATTCTTATTAATAGCAAGTTTTGGTACAACTGTTATTACATTCAACTTGAAGAAACCATCACTCATGTATCCCTTACTAACATACATACCACTCTTTGTTAATACAAATTTATCATACTCAAATATAAGCCTAAAACCATTTTTACTTAACAAAGAACCAGAAACTAAATTCTTTCGGATGTCTGGCACATGCAGCACGTTGTTGAGGGTTAGTTCCTTCCCCGATGTCATCTTCAAGACTATTTTCCCTTGTCCAGCCACAATAGAAGTAGATGAATTTCCCATGAATGGTTGCTCACCATTTGCAGCCTCATTATAGGTAGTGAACATCTTCTCGTCCGCACAAATGTGTCGAGTTGCTCTAGTGTCAACCCACCATTCTTTGGGATTTCCAATCAAATTAGCCTCAGACACCACAATAGAGAGATTGATGTCATTTACCCCGTCAAAGATGTAATCAAGTTCTGTCACATTAGCTTGATTGGTAGTCTTTTTGCTTGTACTTCTGCGATTCTTCTTGGGGCGGCGGCAATCAGAGGCTCGATGTTCGGTCTTGCCACAGTTATAGCATTTACCTTTGAACTTTTTATTGCCATTGTTGTCGCCTTGTTTAGGGCCATCTCCAGCAAACTTTCTCTTTTTTGTTATGTGGTTTAGGCATGTGTTACCACATTAGCCTTGGACTCAATAGGATTTTTACCATTCCTTTTTTCAGCCTTACAGTTATCTTCCTCAATTCTTAATCTTACAATCAATTCATCCATGGTAACCTCCTTGCGTTTATGTTTTAAATAATTTTTAAAATCTTTCTAAGTCGAGGGTAATTTTTCCACTAACGCAGCGACTTGAAAAGACTCGCTCAGAGACATACCCTCAGCATGAATATCATGCAAAATTAATTGAAAATTTTGAACTTGAGAAATTATTGTTTGGGAGTCTACCATAATGAAGTCTAGAAATTTACCGACAACAAATTTCTTTGTGTCGGCATCCTCTGTATTGTATTTTTTCTCTAAAGAATCCCACAATTCTTTTGTTGTTTACAGAGGGCTGTAAACATTATACAACATGTTGTCAAGGCCATTAAGGATGTAGTTTCTGCACAGAAAATCAAAATGTTTCCAAGCGTCTACAGCGGCAACAACTTGTCGATCACTTTCATCCTCTC
Organism: Camellia granthamiana; assembly: GCA_036172215.1. Taxonomy (NCBI): domain Eukaryota; kingdom Viridiplantae; phylum Streptophyta; class Magnoliopsida; order Ericales; family Theaceae; genus Camellia; species Camellia granthamiana. The sequence goes on along the minus strand of CM069916.1, from coordinate 49,994,160 downwards.
TAAGTATTGGAGCCTCTTTATGGAGAAACCGAGCAAGATTCAGAGTTATAAGATAAAACAGCATTTTCTGCTGTCATCTCTTAAATTCAATGCCATTAAATTTTTCCGATTTTTCTCCATGATTTTTAGAAACTTGAACATGGTTTTGGATAGGGACCGGAGTCGTTGTAACAATCGGATTTGGAGTACTACTTTCAACAACCATAATATCTGATTACAAAAAATCAGAAAAAACCAAAACCAAAACACAAATTAATTTTCTAATTACTCAAACCAGAAAATAAATTATAACACAAAATAATTTTATTTTTCTAGTTACTAAAACCAGAAAAATAAAATACTACACAATAATTTTTTGTATCACTACTACACAAATTAATATTTTGAAATTGTTAATGACACCAGTATATTACTACTAGTTGTCAAAGAAAATAAACAGTATATTACTACTATTTATATTTTCCAACCAGAATATCACTTTGTGAAAGTATAGAAAAATAAATACAATGAAGACACCGAAATAATTTATCTTAAGATTGTTGGACAATCTTCACTGTATTAAAGTTTGTGTACTTAACAACAAACAGAAGAAATAAAGAAATGAAAGAGATTGTTTGATTACAAAAATCAAGCTAGTAAAGAAAATAAAATAATAAATTCTTATTTTGTTACAAAAACAAAATCAGAATCTAATAAAAAATAAATAAATAAAACAGAAAGTAAATTAATTACTAACCTTATGTATTTATTGAACAAAATTCTAATCAAGTCCAATGTCTAACACTGTGTCCTTAAGACAAATTTGTCATCTCCACAGTGCTTTCAGATTGCGGACGTCTATATCCCAGGATAAAATGATCAACAACAAATAATTGTAGCACTATAAATTATTCGCACAACGAACACACTTTGTGTATACACTCTTTCTCACAGGAAAATTAAATGCAGCAAAATACATAAAGTAATTACAGAGAGAAGAACAAATTTTTTGAATGCAAAATCCAAATGAGGGTCTATCTATTTATAGGAGAATTTCTGGCTGTTTGGTTTGAATTAAACAAGTGCAAACCTGTTTGAACAGGTATTATATCTGTTCAGTTTGAATGAACAGGTAAGGAACCTGTTGGGTTTAAATTTTAAACATATATGAATCTGTTTGGTTTAAATTCAAACAGATATGCATCTGCTCGGGTGAGGAAAAAACTAGATAGGTGTGACAGCCAATTTTTGAATTTAATTTTTGAAATTCAAATTCCAAAAAATTAGAATTTACTTTTAGAAAAATAAAATTCAAATGTTTTTGGCCTAAAAATAATTAGTATTGGGTCGAACAAGCCCAACCCAATCTCACGCCTTGCACCCACGCCCAAGTCCATGCCTAGCCTGAACGGCTGGTGGCAGTGGCGCGCGTATGTGTTTATTTTTTGGTCCAATGGATCTAGCCACTTTGCCCATAACCTCTCACTTCTACAAACTTAGAGTGCACCTTGGGGCCCTCTCCAAGTTGTAAACTCGAGCCTTATAAACCCACAAAAGTTTGCCCACCAAATCAATGTGGGACAAACCTTTAGTTCAAACCTTTAAGGAAACTTTACCAATATACCATTTCCATAGAACTCTCTTTGGCTTCAATTTCCCATTCACCTAATAATGATTTTGAGCAACCAAATATACCACGTGAATCACAACGCAACATAAAACGCGTTAGCACTTAGACCCGTCAACTTTGGCACATAGGTCCCACCTAAAAAATAGACCAAAGTTTAGGAAAAATCTAATTTCCAAAACCATTTCTAACACATTTTTAGTACAAGGTCCACATATTTAGATCCATTATATTTTGTGTATTGTTCACATGTTAGAAAAATGTGTTAATAAATTCATTTTCTATCTTGAGAATTGAAAAAAAAAAAAGAGGACAAAAAGTCATCTACCATTATTAAAAGACCAAATTAACCTCGCCCCACTCTATTTTAAAATTTAATGGTGCTTCTAAAAGGCCACCATATGTTCATAAAACATAACAAAGACCTTTTGATGACAATTTCGTCAAGCGGTTTGCCCACCAAGTCTCGAGTGAATGGCCTCTTTTGGAAAGTGGGTTAAAAGTTACTTCTCAATTTTTAATCAATTTTGAGTCATATCATCTTTTACATTTTTAACATGTTTTTTAAAAAAAAAATCAAAAAATCAACTTTTTTCAAAATATCGTTTCCAAAACGCCGAGCTATAGGATGACATCATCTTTTGATATGCAGCCTTTTTCATTAAACGCCACTAAAACTCTAAGCAATATTTTTGCACCTAATTGTTTGGCTTGATTTTTCAAGAACTATTTGATTTGATTTTTCAAAAACTATTTTTAGAAAAATTTTCATTTTTCTTTACTTTTTTAAAGATATATTTTAATAATTTTTTTAAAACTTTTAAATACATCAAGATTAGATTCTTTTGAAAATTAAAAAAATAATAATAACTATAATATTTTCTAACCTTGCCAACCCTCTCCCAACCCCAATTGAATGTACAATAAAAAAGTCATTTGGTGCATAAGTCATATGTTAAATCCTAAACTGGTTAGTTTAGTGGTCAAGGTTTGGAGCTTAAGAGCATCTCTAACGTTTACTCTTTTTTTTTCCTATCAAATTTGAGTAAAAGTTTCGTATGATATCGAGCGTTTTAATGGACAATTTGCATTTTTCATCAAAGTATCAGTCGATCGGGAAGACGATTGGACGGATGTCCGGTCGGTTGACCGATTTATGTAAATTGACCAACACCTTTATGGGCAATTTCGCAAGGAAGAGATTGTCCGGGAGAATGTCCGGGTGGACGTCTGGTCCAACAGCCACCTATAAATTTGATGAAAGGATAAAGCTCCCTTGATTTGATTAAAAAAGTAACTTTCCCTCTATTTTATATCATTTTGATGAAATGTTGGAGCCCATGTCACTACAAAAAAAATTATTTTTTGTGACGGCAAAACGCCGTCGCAAATACTCCGCACGCCGTCACAAAAGCTTTTTGCGACGGTAAAATATCTTTTTACGACGGCAAGTGGGGGTCGCAACAAAGGGGGTTGCAAAAGGGCTTTAGCGACGGCAAGTGCCGTCGCCAATGTTTTAGCGACAGGAAAATTTCTTTTTTGCAACGGCAAATTTCTGTCGCCAATAATGGATGGAAATCTGGGTTTTTTTGCGACGGCACAGTCTTGTCGTCGGTAAAAGAGGTTTTTGCGACGGCAAAAATTCCGTCGCTAAAAAGTGTCATCGCTGTTGACTATAGTCGACGGCAACCTGAGCCGTCGCTAATGACTATTCTCGATGGCAATTATACCGTCGCTAAAGCCTTTTTTTCTATTAAATTCCATACCTTTTGCGACAGTATGGGTGTCGTCGCAGAAAGCCTGGTATAATTTCTTTTTTGCGACGGGGTGTTCTGCCGTCTCAAAAAAAATTAAAAAAAAAAAACCCTGTGTTAAAATTATTAAAAATATAAAAATCACTTGTATTAAATGAAAAAAAAACTAAAAAAAAAAATCAAAAATTACATAATAATATAAATACATACATAAACAAAAGTTGACAAATGATAAAAATTCATAATGTCGTTCCATTCATAACAATACATAAATAAAAATTCATAACAATAAAAATTATGCCACTACATAATGTCACATAATACATACATAATGTTGTTCACAAATTAAAATAACATAAATCAAAATCAAAACCAAAAGTTTTCGTCTTGATTCTTTCGTGGGTTACAAAAACAGAAGTTCGTCATAATCTTTACACGCCCGCATTCCACAAGATGAATACTGCTACTCAAGAAATATCTGACAAAAACAAAATAAAAATAATTAATAACAATATAATGGTGTTAATATTTTAATTACAGAAAAATATAAAAAAATTAATTACTATATAATTAGAAAGATAGTTTAGTAAATAATTTTGACTAGACCGAAATCCGACTCTAACTCCCAAACCGGGAACCCAATTCGAGCCCCGTCTTCTCCCACAAGTCTATCGTGCCTAGGCGGTGGTGTGTGCCAAGTATCGTGCTAAACCGACGCCGTTTGGTGATTTTGGGGCATTAACACATCGAATTCAAGTTCCTTAAGGAACTAGTTTGCCTAAAGTGAAATTCGGCTCTAACTCCCAAACGGGGAACCCGATTCGAGCCCCGTCTTCTCCCACAAGTCTCTCATGCCTAGGCGGTCGTGTGTGCCAAGTTTCGTGCTAAACCGACACCGATTGGTGAAATTGGGGCATTAACACCTCGAATTTAAGTTTCTTAAGGAACTAGTTTGCCTAAAGTGAAATCCGGCTCTAACTCACAAACCGGGAACCCGATTCGAGCCCCGTCTTCTCCCATAAGCCTCTCATGCCTAGGCGGTCGTGTGTTCCAAGTTTCGTGCTAAACCGACGCCGATTAGTGATTTTGGGGCATTAACACCTTGAATTCAAGTTTCATAAGGAACTAGTTTGCCGAAAGTGAAATCCGACTCTAACTCCCAAACCGGAAACCCGATTCGAGCCCTGTCTTCTCCCACAAGACTCTCATGCCTAGGCGGTCGTGTGTGCCAAGTTTGGTGCTAAACCGACGCCGTTTGGTGATTTTGGGGCGTTAACTTATCGAATTCAAGTTTCTTAAGAAACTAGTTTGCCTAAAGTGAAATCCGATTCTAACTCCCAAACCGGGAACCCAATTCGAGCCCCGTCTTCTCCCACAAGTCGCTCGTGCCTAGGCGGTCGTGTGTGCCAAGTTTCGGGCTAAACCGACGCCGTTTGGTGATTTTGGGGCGTTAACACCTCGAATTCAAGTTTCTTAAGGAACTAGTTTGCCTAAAGTGAAATCCGACTCTAACTCCCAAACCGGGAACCCGATTCGAGCCCCGTCTTCTCCCACAAGTCTCTCATGCCTAGGAGGTCGTATGTGCCAAGTTTCGTGCTAAATCGACGCCGTTTGGTGATTTTGGGGCATTAACTCCTCAAATTGAAGTTTCTTAAGGAACTAGTTTGCCTAAAGTGAAATACGACTCTAACTCCCAAACCGGGAACCCGATTCGACCCCGTCTTCTCCCACAAGTCTCTCATGCCTAGGAGGTTGTGTGTGCCAAGTTTCGTGCTAAACCGACGCCGTTTGGTGATTTTGGGGCATTAACTCCTCGAATTCAAGTTTTTTAAGGAACTAGTTTGCCTAAAGTGAAATCCGACTATAACTCCCAAACCGGGAACCCGATTCGAGTCTCGTCTTCTCCCACAAGTCTCTCATGCCTAGGAGGTCGTATGTGCCAAGTTTCGTGCTAAACCGACGCCGTTTGGTGATTTTGGGGCATTAACTCCCCGAATTCAGATTTCTTAAGGAAGTAGTTTGCCTAAAGTGAAATCTGACTCTAACTCCCAAACCGGGAACCCGATTCGAGCCCCGTTTTCTCCCACAAGTCTCTCATGCCTAGGCGGTCGTGTGTGCCAAGTTTTGGTGCTAAACCGACGCCGATTGGTGATTTTGGGGCATTAACTCCTCGAATTCAAGTTTCTTAAGAAAGTAGTTTGCCTAAAGTGAAATCTGACTCTAACTCCCAAACCGGGAACCCGATTCGAGCCCCGTCTTCTCCCACAAGTCTCTCGTGCCTAGGTGGTCGTGTGTGCCAAGTTTCGTGCTAAACTGACGCCGTTTGGTGATTTTGGGGCATTAACTCCTCAAATTCGAGTTTCTTAAGGAACTAATTTGCTTAAAGTGAAATCCGACTTTAACTCCCAAACCGCGAACCTGATTCGAGCCTCGTCTTCTCCCAGAAGTCTCTCGTGCCTAGGCGGTCATGTGTGCCAAGTTTTGTGCTAAACCGACGCTGATTGGTGATTTTGGGGCATTAACTCCTCAAATTCAAGTTTCTTAAGGAACTAGTTTTTCTAAAGTGAAATCCGACTCTAACTCCCAAACCGGGAACCCGATTCGAGCCCCGTCTTCTCCTACAAGTCTCTCATGCCTAGGAGGTCGTGTGTGCCAAGTTTCATGCTAAACCGACGCCGTTTGGTGATTTTAGGGCATTAACTCCTCGAATTGAAGTTTCTTAAGGAACTAGTTTGCCTAAAGTGAAATCCGACTCTAACTCCCAAACCGGGAACCCGATTCGAGCCCCGTCTTCTCCCACAAGCCTCTCATGCCTAGGAGGTCGTGTGTACCAAGTTTCAGGCTAAACCGACGCCGTTTGGTGATTTTGGGGCGTTAACACCTCGAATTCAAGTTTCTTAAGGAACTAATTTGCCTAAAGTGAAATTCGGCTCTAACTCCCAAACCGGGAACCCGATTCGAGCCCCGTCTTCTCCCACAAGTCTCTCATGCCTAGGCGGTCGTGTGTGCCAAGTTTTGGTGCTAAACCGACGCCGATTGGTGATTTTGGGGCATTAACTCCTCGAATTCAAGTTTCTTAAGGAACTAGTTTGCCTAAAGTGAAATCCGACTCTAACTCCCAAACCGGGAACCCGATTCGAGCCCCGTCTTCTCCCACAAGTCTCTCGTGCCTAGGTGGTCGTGTGTGCCAAGTTTCGTGCTAAACCAACACCGTTTGGTGATTTTGGGGCATTAACTCCTCGAATTCAATTTTCTTAAGGAACTAGTTTGCCTAAAGTGAAATCTGACTCTAACTCCCAAACCGAGAACCCGATTCGAGCCTCGTCTTCTCCCAGAAGTCTCTCGTGCCTGGGCGGTCGTGTGTGCCAAGTTTTGTGCTAAACCGATGCTGATTGGTGATTTTAGGGCATTAACTCCTCGAATTCAAGTTTCTTAAGGAAGTAGTTTGCCTAAAGTGAAATCCGACTCTAACTCCTAAACCGGGAACCCGATTCGAGCGTCGTCTTCTCCCACAAGTCTCTCGTGCCTAGGCGGTGGTGTGTGCTAAGTTTTGTGCTAAACCGATGCAGTTTGGTGATTTTGGGGCATTAACACCTCGAATTCAAGTTTCTTAAGGAACTAATTTGCCTAAAGTGAAATCCGACTCTAACTCCTAAACCGGGAACCCGATTCGAGCCCCGTCTTCTCCCACAAGTCTCTCATGTCTAGGCGGTCGTGTGTGCCAAGTTTTGTGCTAAACCGACGCTGATTGGTGATTTTGGGGCATTAACTTCTCGAATTCAAGTTTCTTAAGGAACTAGTTTGCCTAAAGTGAAATCTGACTCTAACTCCCAAACCGGGAACCCGATTTGAGCCTCGTCTTCTCCCAGAAGTCTCTCGTGCCTAGGCGGTCGTGTGTGCCAATTTTTGTGCTAAACTGACGCTGATTGGTGATTTTGGGGCATTAACTCCTCGAATTCAAGTTTCTTAAGGACCTAGTTTGCCTAAAGTGAAATTCGACTCTAACTCCCAAACCGGGAACCCGATTCGAGCCCCGTCTTCTCCCACAAGTCTCTCATGCCTAGGAGGTCGTGTGTGCCAAGTTTCGTTCTAAACCGACGCCGTTTGGTGATTTTGGGGCATTAACTCCTCGAATTCAAGTTTCTTAAGGAACTAGTTTGCCTAAAGTGAAATCCGACTCTAACTCCCAAACCGGGAACCCGATTCGAGCCCCGTCTTCTCCCACAAGTCTCTCATGCCTAGGCGGTCGTGTGTGCCAAGTTTCATGCTAAATCCAGCTCTAACTAGTCTCGTCTTCTCCCACAAGTCTCTTAACTTAGAATGTAAAGAATGCAAAGATACATTTTAGCTTAGAATGCAAAGATATATTTTATACCTGATCTTCTGGTGGTGATGTATATTTATTCTCGTCTTCTGCAGATTCCCTAAATGCCCGGTGGCGACTCGATGCATCAGGAACCTATGTTAGTCAATGCATAATGTGTTAATCATATTCGAATTTTATACATAATCTTGAGTGAAAATTGAACTATCAAACAATTTAATTTATATGGAACCTGTCTGTTGGGATCCACACTCGCCCCCTGTGACACAAGGGCCATCATCTCAGCTCTCATCTGCTGTAAATGTGTAGAGAACTCTGCTCGCAGCTCTTCCCTCAACTCATCCCTTAGCTCTGCACGAATCTGCTGCGTGATCTGATCAATAGTCGATGGCTGGGGTGTCGACTGTGATGGCCCAGCACCATCTTTATACACCGCTCTCCGAGGCACAATTCTCCCGTATGTGCGACAATATCCATGTCCGTCATGACCTATCAACTCATGGAAAATGGCATTCCTAGCCTCCAAAGTCCGACCATCCTTAGGTAGCATAGAAAGTTGACGATTAAACTCATATTGTATTGAATAAGACATACAAGTATATGCCAAATTAAGATGGTTGACACACAAAAAATAAACTTTAAATACAATCAAAGGTGTTTGGAAACTACCAAGGTCTGGATAACCTCTGGGTCATCTACTCTATGTGTCATAAGCCAAGCATTCATCTTATCAATAGACTCCCCCTTACTGGTCATCTACATTTTTTTAGAAATATGAAAATTAGAATCCAAATAATTTGCAAATATACAATGTTTATTTATATACAAAAATAAAACAATAAAATGTAAACCTCATGCCGTATTTGAGAGAAAGTAGTACGCCCTATGGTATGAGCTATGCCGTGAGCTCACCGATTTTTAGCGTTCCTACTTGCAATTTTCTATAACAGGTTCAACAAATGTAAGTACGTAAATATGATTTGTATGTTTACATATCATAAATATAACTTATTTGTATACCTTAGCATCGGAAGTACGCCAATACTCCACAAGTTGTTCCTACTGGCTTGGCACAATGTGCATAGGAACATCATCATTCAGATTAGGATCAGAACTTCTAGGCTTGAAATACTTAGCCTTACTCTTGTTCTTGTGATCCTTCCATATGCTGTTGCAGTTTTTCATGCAGATTGGCTTGTACTCCTCTGGACATATATTCAAATTGTCCTATAAAACACAATTTCAAAGTTTAAGGCTAAGTATAACACAAATTTGGAATTCAAATTTGTGGACAAAAATATACTTTTACCTTCACATCCTTCCAGATAGCATCAACAATATCATCAGGCACATTGTTCTAGTCAAGAAAAGTAAGAGGAACAATGTTACCATTCCGCACAATAATGCCAAGTTGAGTAGTTAACTTAGCCACGTTATCCCCTATTGGGCAGTAATTTTCATCAAATTGTATGTCCAGCTTTTTACCAGTACCCCACTCTTTAATGCCCTTGGCACATCCTCTACCACGCCTAATCGAGGTTGATGAAGAACTAACATGACCTGCGAGATACAATAACAATAAACAATATGCAATGGTAATAAACAAATGCAAATTTAAATAATGTGAATACAAATCATATCAAATAAACCTGAGGTGGGCTGTGAAGAAGTCGAAGGGTCTGCAAAATACAATGAGAATAAACAAGTTATATATAATGAGCATAAATAAATGTATGTGTAAATAATTTTCATACAAATCAAAGCAAATTTATATACCTGCGGATGGCTCATAAGCTGATGATGATAGCTGTTGTGGTGCCACTGATGGTGGATGCACCGATGGTAGGCGTGGAGGCTGAGTACATGGTAACTGCTGTGGTGCCACTGATGGTGGTCGATACGGTGGCCGATGTGATGCCTCCTCTGATGGTGGTGCTACTGATGTCCTGTTATGTAGCACATCAGACATCATGCGCCGGGGATGATCAGGCTTCCTCTTCCTTCCTATAATAATCTGCAAGCAATATAACATTAATTGACATTAGAAACATAGACAATGGTTTGTCATCAACTATAATATGACATTAATTGAACTAATACAATTACAAAGACAAAGTAAATTAAGAAATTGATGATTAACTACAACCTTGGCCTTAATTGAATTACTAATGTTGATTAAATATCAGCCTATTTGAACATCAACTGTTTCCCCTTCTACAGCTTCCCTTACCCAACCAACTTCTTCATCACAAAGCATTATATTTTCTTCCAATTGTTGGCTCATGTATGGCTCGATTTGTGGATCAGTCGAACTCATATCAAATAAACCTCTTTGAGACATCTTCACCACGACTTGCCAGTCTGGTTGTAACGGGTCTGCAACATACCAAACTTGCTCTGCTTGGGACGCCAAGATGAAAGGTTCATTGGTAATTCGATCATCTCGGTACAACAAATGATTGAAGTTCACCAACGTGAAATTGAAGACATCTTCTTTCTTTCCGTGAATGTTGTCAATCCAATCACACTTAAACAACACATGTTTCTTCTCATTGGAATATTGAATCTCAATAACATCTGTCAATTGTCCATAATAGTACACAGACCCCACACGAGGATTCTTGTCTTTCCGACTAGCATAACTTATGGTATCTGCCTTCAAAGCTACACCACAATTTTGTGTGACTCGACGATCATCCATGGCCTTTACTCGATACCGAAACCCATTTAGTAAATACCCGTTGAACCTCCTTCCCAGGTTATGAGGACCATTTGCCAATAGAATAATCTCTTCAGAAAATATGACATCAGTAGTCCTTTGCAAAGTTTGGACCTATTTAACATGAAAATGTAAAATTTAAAATGTAGATCGACTTAAGTAACTAGAATCTATAGAGTTAAATACATAGATGTTCCTTGAACCAAATGTGAAAAGTTTCAAAATGTTCACGCTGAAGTTGATGATCGTCGACACGAGGCATTTTGAGCTTAAGTACTTCAAGGTGTTTGCTGTGTAGATTGAAATTTTAGCAATACAAAAAATTTAGTTGAAAATTCAATAAAACATAATAAAATATTGTGTGAGTGACTTAACCTACTTTATGAATGGTTGAACCGCGCTTGTATTGAATAAGATGTACCGATGAGCTTGTACCCAAGAAGTATTATCAAGATAAAAGCTTGTGTTTTCACCAATAGCATGACCCAAATTATCAGCACCACTATAGTTCCTCACGGGTCGACTAGATTTGGTTTCCACATCATTGAGATATTGTGCACAAAAATTCATGCATTCTTCCATAAGATATCCTTTAGCAATTGATCCTTTAGGATGAGCTCTATTACGCACGTATTACTTCAAAGTAAGAAGATACCTCTCAATTGGATACATCCATCGAAACTGAATCGCTCCACCCAATAAGGCTTCATCAGCTAGATGTATAGGCAAGTGCTCCATTATATCAAAAAAACTCGGAGGAAATATTTTCTTTAGATGACAAAGTGTTATAGCGATACGATCTTGAATATATTGCAAATCCGTCGCACGATTCACTTTCGAACACAATTGTCTAAAGAAATTGCTCAATTCAATCAAGGGTTCAATTACATTCTTCGGTAACGATCTTCGAATAGCCAATGGAATAAGTTGTTGCATCAGAATATGACTATCGTGGCTCTTAAGATCCCCAATGCTTCTATCATGTAAGCGCACACGACGTGATATATTGGATGAATACTCATCGGGAACTCTTACTTCCTTCAACACTTTCAAGAACAAATCTTTCTCATCCTTGGTCATCGTGAATTGTGCTGGTGGTAAATAGGCTTTATTCGACCCTCTTAACTGCAAATGTAGGGGTTTTCTAATATTCATATCTTGTAAATCACGTCGAGCATTAACACCATCCTTCGATTTTCCTGTAACCCCTAATATTGTCCACAACACATTGTCACAAACATTCTTCTCTATATGTATCACATCGAGGTTGTGTCTTATTAGATTGTGCTCCCAATATGGCAATTCATAAAAGATACTCTTTTTCTTCTAACTATGAGTGCGATGTCCAGCTTTCTCCTTCTCTACCTGTCTCATATGCCTCTCCTTAAGGTCATCCCTCTTGTATTGGGTTAAAATACCCTCAGATTCTAATTGTAGCAACATCTCAGTTCCAGACAACAATTTTGGTTTGAGTCTGACTTCCCGACTACCATCAAATGATACTTTATCCTTCCGGAATTTATGGCCAGTAGGTAAAAATCTGCGATGACCCAAGTATGATTGTTTCCTACTTTGCTTTAACCAACACGATGTTTCCTTATTGCAACAAGGACATGCATATTCGCCTTTAGTGCTCCATCCTGACAAGTTTGCGTATGCAGGAAAATCACTAATTGTCCACAGTAAAGCTGCATGCATTTGAAACATTTGATTTGTTGATACATCAAATGTTGACACACCCTCATTCCATAGTTCTTTCAACTCCTCAATCAACGGTTGCATATACACATCAATCTTGTCACCAGGTCCTTTCGGGCTGTCAATAAGCACGGATAAAATTAGAAATGGTTGCTTCATGCACATCCATGGAGGCAAGTTGTATGGAATGAGCACAACAGGCCAAGTGCTATGAACTATGTTCATCGTCCTGAATGGGTTAAAACCATCAGATGCTAAGCCAAGCCTTACACTTCGGCAATCATTACTAAAGTCAATATTCCGATGGTCAAAATCTTTCCATGCAAGGGAGTCAGCAGGATGCCTGAAGACACCATCATCAGTTCGTTCCTCTACATGCTATCTCATGAACTTGGCCGTCTTGGATGACATAAACAACCTCTGCAACCTTGGCTTTAAAGGAAAATACCTCATCTGTTTTGCAGCTATTTGTTTGCCACTTTTGTTAGGACCATTTGAACCACCATCACCATTTGATTTCCATCTAGAACTGTTGCATATGACACATTTATCAAGATTGGCGTCCTCGTTTCGAAACAACATGCAACTGTTGGGACATGCATCCCACGTCTCATACGTGAAGCCCAAATCTGTTGTGACCTTTTGAGCTTTATAATATGAGTCCGGGAGTTTCACACCCAACGGGAACGCCTCATTCAATAACTCAAGCAACATGTCAACAGACTTGTCTGTCCACTGATTAAGCACCTTCAAATGTAGAAGTCGAACAATGAATGACAAAGATGTGAACTTCTGACAACCCGGATACAATTCACTTTGTGCATCTTGAAGAAGTTTAAAATACTTTGCAGTCTCTACATTTGGACCGAGCTGGGGTTCAGATGCATGGGGATCAGGCCCCTGTGGTTCATCACCCTCAACACTTGTACCGGCATGTGGATTTCCCATAGCCCCTTGTATCATTCCAATCATATCATCCCCAATGTCTAAATTAGCTAATGTTTCATTCTCTCGATTACCATGCAGAGATACGTAAGATTCCCCATGATTAATCCAATGTTTGTATTTTTTAAAAAAACCATTCAAAATCAGATGCTCCCGTACACCCTCTCGTACAAAATAGTATCGATTCTCACACTTCCTACACGGACAACTGATCATCAAACCTTCAACCGTATTGGTGTAGGCAAACACAAGGAATTCATCAATCCCATTAATGTATTCGCTCGACATCCTATTTGGCAAATCAATCCAACTCTTATCCATCATCTGTACACATCCACAAAAATATCTCATCAAAGTAACTCTAAATATAATACCTACGTATTCATGTACCATGATACCTATCCGTCCAATTTCTCTCAAATAGGTAGGTGCGGTCTTATCCCAGTTAGTTATTTACCGATTTGATGGGAGAACATAAAAAATGAAATACTTATCCCAGTTAGTTCAATGCAAGATGAATCACAAGTCCAAGAGAAATTGTAAAAACTAGACATAAAAGTGGAAAATTATAGAAGGAGATGTAATAGACAAGCATTGAAAAGAGAATTTATTAGAGTGATGCAACCGACTTTATTAAGGAAAAGTGACATGCAACCTTGGCACCTATTTTTTGACTTTAGATCCAATGATATGTTAATTTCTCATTTCTTGACTCAGTTATTCTTATTATATATGAGGGAAAGAAGAGAGTTGCGAGAAATCTGTTGGGAGACTTTGAAGTTGAAAGTGAAGGGGTTGAAAGAGAAAGGTCGGTTGGGGATGGAGAGTCCATGGTAGAATAACGGTTACAATGATAAACAAATGTGTCATTCATTGGGCTCGACATGGCCCCTTTCATATCTATTCCCTTCATATTTTAAGTTTATTATAAATTATTCACAAAAAAAAACTCACATTTTTTTTTAATGATCATAATCATTTTTATCTTTATCTTTATCTATAAAACAATCCACGAAATGTGTAAGTCTGGATACAAATTATTTATTTATTTTTAACATTGAGTTAATAAAATCATCTCTCTATGAATATTGGATTAATTGATTATATATATAATTTATAAATTAAATAACTTATAAAATGAACAGATTATTGAAATAGAATCCGTACTCAACCAATGGGCTATAGACTAGATGGCTCAATTTTCTTACAAACTGACTGCAGAGATTAATGAAATTTATATGAGATTATACAACAATGGTCAAGATATATCATATCATGTAATAAACAAAATATCTATATTATCTATAAAACACACAGCACATAAATCTCTCTATTCATATATTTAAAAAAGAAAAGAAGAGAAGTTATATAGCAAAGTGCATGAGATTCGAAATTCAAACATTAGATCATTTCTTTTCTACTGAAATCTGCACAGCTATATATTATGCACAAGGGAAAATAGAAATTTGAGGGATTAGAGGGAGAGACAGAGAAGCTGCTTCACGTGATTAGAGGGAGGGAGAGAGAGAGAGAGAGAGAGCATACGCTGAGTGAGAAAGTCATCGCCGGTCCGGCCCTCGCTGTCGTCGTCGCCGCACCACCGCACCATCGCTACCTTGGTCACCGTTCGTCGCTCGTCCAAAGGGGGAAAAAGTTCGCTGTTGGTCGTTTGGGGATTTCGAACATTTAGGGATTTCGACCCAAATGCGACCGCCAAGATGAAAGGGAAGAGCGGCAAATTTTTTTCACTTTTTGCGACGGTAAATTTTAAACCATCGCAAATGATAACTTATTAGAGCTAACCGACGCCGTTTTAATAAGCTTTTTTGGCGACGGACATTTTGTCGTCGCAAATGAACCACTGTTTGCGACAGCCAACTCATGCCGTCTCAACAAAAAAATTTTTGCGACGGCAACAAACGCCGTCGCTAATACTTCCGTATTTTTATCCCTATCCATGTAGTTTTATTGCCGACGGGAAAACGCCGTCGCTAAAGACCTTATTTGCGACGGTATAAAACGCCGTCGCAAAAAACCATTTTTTGCGACGGGAATCTCGGCCTCGTAAAAACTTCCGTGTTTTTTACTCCCTTTTCTTGTAGTGTGTTTTAGGCATTTTTCATCAAATTTGAATTTAATGACAGATTTGATGAAGCGTTGGAGACGCTCTAAGGATACAATTGTGAATGGATACAATATGTTTTATAGGTCATTTGGGTGAACATTCTTGATAGTTCTTCTATTTATATAATATTATTTTATTAGTCTATTATCTAAGGGGTGATTTGGAATGTTTTAAATAAGTGCATTTTTTGACTTTTTATATAATTAAAAAAAATGTGTAAAAAAGTAGAGAAAAGTAGAGAGGAGATGTTGATTGATGTGATCCAAATAAGTGTATGTATGCAAAAAAAGTGCACTTTTTTAGTGCATGCCAAACACCTACTAACTTAATGATTATATTGTATGACCTATTTGTTGCACGGGCAAAGATAACTTCAAGCACAATGGAATGGGTAATGACAGAGATACTACAGAATCCAAAGACATTAGCCAAAGCTCGAGCAAAGCTTGAGGAAACATCAACAAAGGAAAACAAATTGAAGAATGAGACATCCCTTGACTACCATATTTACAAGCCATTGTCAAAGAAACCTCTAGGTTACATGCACCAGCTCCTTTGTTACTTCCTCTCAAAGTTGATGTAGATGTTGAAGTTTGTTGATTCACAGTTCCAAAGGGTGCACAAGTGCTTGTAATGCGTGGGCTACCGGTCATGATCCAAGTATATGGGAAAATCCCAAATTATTTATGCCTAAGGGTGCACAAGTGCTTGTGAATGCATGGGCTACATGGTTTATCTACCATTCCAAAACCTCTTATTGAGTGGACCTTATACATTATTTATCTACATGGTTTATCTACCATACAAAAACCTACACTCAAAAATATGTCACTCTCTAGTATTTGTCAAGATGTCACTCTCTTCAATTAATTTTCCAAATATGTGGTTCAAATTGCAAGAACCTCACCCATGCACTTTAAGACTTGCTCCAAGGCTAAGGTAATTAAGCAGAGGTGTCCACTAAAATAAAAAATTAAAAAAAAAAATTCTATGTAAATCATTAAATAAATAACTTATAAATTATATTAATTTATATAGCATTTTTTATATTGCTTGGATGAAAATCCCCCCGCCATGCCTAATTTTTTGCCTAATTTTAGTTTTTTTTTGTTTTTTGTTTTTCTGTTATGCATGACATTGTAAGTTTAATGCAGTAAGATGAATATGCTATGTCTTTTTAAGAGTGTGAAAATTTTGAGAAAAGATAAATACAATTATATTTTCAAATACAAAAGCTCATTGAAAAGTGTAGTTTTTGTTTTTTTTTAAAAAAACTAAAAAAATTAAGCAGTATTAATTTCATCCATAATCTAATCTGATGTTATTGTCAATCTCCATATCTCATGTTATTGATATAATAGTCAAGTGTTGATCTACTCGTATCACCTATATTAATAATATTTCGATTTTGCAAATAAAAGGAAAATCAATCTCCATTCCACAAAAAATTATTTCGTGATCCACGTATGTTTGATCAATTACAAATTATCATATTTTCCAATCATCTAACATAAAATTATAAATTATATTCTCTCCACCAATTACAATATACTTGAGGCACAACATGATTGTGGACCACCAAATAACTCCTTCCGTCCCACTGGAATAATTGACTTGTTCTTTATTGGACGGGTTGTGCTACATCTCTAATTTTATTTCCCCAATTGTACTTCTAATGACGTGGCTTAACCCTATGTGAAGCGATCTCACACTCTTTTTATTTTCATCTTTAGCTTTCCTAATTTCATATTGTTAAGAGTAGAATCGGAAGAGCAAAATTAGTAAGATGAATTATTATTGTTATTGGACTAACCAATTGACTTTCAATTTTAAAAAGTATTAATAATTCTAGAGTTCCTATCTACTAATAACAATAATAATAATTCAAGAGTTTTTTTATTTTATTTTATGGAAATAATAATTTTGGTGGCCGTTAATCATGTAACGTTCTTTATATTCACAAAAATTATTAAGTAAAATCTCAAAAAAACTACATTTATAAATTAGTTGGTTGTCTGCGCTCCACATTAAATTGAGCAGTCTAATGGGCCCGATATAGATTTTACTTTATATTTATTTATTTATTTATTTTTTATATATTTTGCATTTGTGTGTGTAGATTATTCCTAAATAAATAAATAAAAATTATATTTATCTAATAAATGTATTCGCATTATTTTATTATTTTTATTTTTAAAAAAATAGATGAGAGATATAAATATAAAACTAGACCATTCATGTTTTTAAACATTAAAAAACTAAAGTCATGTGATTACAATTATTAGATTAATATGATTTTTTTTCATGGGCAAAATTTATTTTACCTTTTTGTAATTTGAGCACAAAGCACTTCGCTCCTCTATAGTTCAAATATAGTTAAAAAGTTTCAATTTTAAACCAAAATGCAACTGCTAATACCATTAAGAATAGATATGAAATGACATTTTTTTTTTTCCTTTCTCTCCTCTTCATACGCATAATTTATATTGTTTAACATTAATTCAATTAAATTACAATTAATTATAAATTCTTAATTATTTATTGTAATTCTTTATCTTTTTATTCTAATTTTAATTTAATTATATTTTAGATCACAATTAATTCTAAATATTTAATTATTTATTGTAATTCTTAATGTTTTAATCTAATTTTAATTTAATTTTATTTTAGTTCACAATTATTTTTAAATTCTTAATTATTTATTGTAATTTATAACATGTTAATCTAATTTAATTTAATTAAATTTTAGATCAATTCTTAATTACTATTTATTTTATATTTTTATTTAATTATATTTTAAAGGGAGATTAACCAATAAGTCCCATATTTTGAACTTGTAATCCATATAGTCTAATAATTTTTCTTGTAATCCATTTAGTCCTTTTAGATGTGTAATGACTCATTTGCCCATCACATTAGACTGTCAAATTTGGAAAAAAATACATTAAAGAGTTTTTTTGTGTTACATCATATCATATCCGCCACGTTAGGATGTCACATTTGAGAAAAGTACACAAAAGAGTTTTTAATTTTTTTAGAGTGTCACATAATAGCTGCTAAATTGGAGTGTTACATGTCACGTTTGGGAAAAGTACACTAACGAGTTTTTAATTTTCTTTAGAGTGTCACATCATACCCGTCACGTTGCCACATTTGAGAAAAGTACACTAAGGAGTTTTTATTTTTTTGAAGTGTCACATCATATTTGCCACTTTGTTAAGGACTTTTTAATTTTCTTTAGAGTGTTACATCATGTCCTTCAATTGTCACGTTTGAGAAAAGTACACTAAGGACTTTTTTTTTTTTTTTTTTGAAGTGTCACATTATACCCGTCACGTTATCACATTTGAAAAAATACACTACAGAATTTTTATTTTTTTTGGAGTAAAAGTTTTAGAGTGTCACATTATACCCGTCACATTGTCATATTTAGGAAAAATACAATAAGGAGTTTTTAATTTTTTTGAAGTTTCACATTAATACCTGCTACATTGGAATATCACAAATCGTACGTGTTACATTAATAAATGAGTATAATTGTCTACCAAAACATTACCAAAATAAAAAATAGGACCACACTAAAAAAAACTCTCCAATAATAGAATTTAACATATCAATAGAAAAACTTAGGACTAATTGAAGTACTTATTTGTGAGATGAGATGTATTGATAAATATCCCTATTTTAAATCCATATTTAATTATATTTATGTTTTAAATCCTTAATTGTATTTTAATTTAATTTTAGTTTTAGAGAAAATGACGGTAATCTTATTTTTTTGTTGTATTAATTTCAAATTTTTTTTTTTTCCCCAAAAAACCAAACTCATCCTAAAAAGTGGTGTGTGATATACCTTCCGTTAGTTTGAATGAAAAAACTAATAGTGGCATTTTAGTACAAAATCATATAAGGACTTTCTGGTTATATTTGAATTATAGGAGGTAAAATGCTCCAGGCTCAAACTATGAGAGGGTAAAATGAATTTAAGCCATTTTCATTGATGATATATATATATATATTAAACAAATTTTTCATTGATAATATACACACTGAAATCTAAAACATGAACCAAAATTTGTGTCGATCCCATTGTGCCAAACTGGAATGTCGAGACAACCCAATCCCATTTCTAAACACATATCTCACAAACTTTAAATCTATCTATAGTATTAGGGGTAAGTATGGTTTGATTCAGTTTTGAAGTAAACCAAGGTGAACCACTACCTACGGTTCCATAAAATTTAGAATCCAATCAAATCACAAAAATCTGAAAGTTAAACCAAACCCAATCATAAAAACGTGAATCAATTCAATTTAGAATCACAGTTTTCATGAAGTTTGTCACAATTTACAACATAATCACTACTTGCTCAAAATTCAAGTAAATTTACAAACAAGATGGTTTAAATGATTATTTAGAACTAATTCTACTGTTATTCAAGAGCACACTTGTAAACAACACGGTTAACAACTTATAAACTAATTTAAAAAAAATAAATGTCAAATATATCGGTGCTTAATTTCAAGGATAAAATCATTAATTTAATAAAATATAAACTAATTTGCCAAAAATAAATGTCAAAAAAATATTTTAAAATTTTTAAAAATATTTCTACCCACCAAAGATAAAATTATGTAAAAGTAATAAATCTTTTAAACATTTATTTATTTATTTATTTATTTATTTTATCAAATTAATTTTTATTATGTCTTTAGAAAAAATGTATTTCAGTGGAGTAGTGACAAAAAAAATTAACATTTTTAATGATGGTGCAACTCTAATGTGTAGATGGGTACAAATTTATTATTCATGTGCTTAGTGCAACTCTTCATGTGTCAGAATTGCACAAACAAATATTTTTGTGAAATTATTTTATGGTTGTCCCATTTATTTGCAATATCCTATTTTTTGTCTACAAAATTTCTTAAGACTATATTTGATTCATGAATTTGAAAAGTGATATGAAAATGAAAAGAAAAAAATATAAATATAAATGAAATATAACTATATTTTACACATCTTTCACATATTTTTTTCTTTCTTTTTAAATCTCTCTCCAAATCGGTGAATCACACTGTTCAAGCTTTCCATAAAAGCAAGCAAATCTGATTGCTTCTTTTACGCATGTATTGTAACACAATTAAGAGAGACATAAATGGACTTGTTGAGTCTTCTACTTTGTGTTCTGATCACCTGCACTTTGGTTCAAGCCCTAATTTCACTTGCAAAACCAAGCAAAAACAGTCCCGGCAAGCTTCCGCCGGGACCGACACCTCTGCCACTCATCGGAAACTTTCTCAAACTAGGTGACAAGCCTCACAAGTCCTTAGCCGAGCTTGCCAAAATCTATGGTCCTATCATGACCATAAAACTAGGCCAAGTAAACACAGTTGTCATTTCTTCACCAACCATGGCTAAACAAATCCTCCAAAAGCAAGACCTCTCTTTCTCCAACCGATCCATCCCGGACAACCTCCAAGCCCAAAACCACGACCAGTTCTCCGTCGGTTTGATGCCTATTTCAACTCAATGGCGAAAACTCCGCAAAATCTACAAATCCCACGTTTTCGCCGCTCAAAAACTCGACGCAAACCAACACCTACGGCATCAAGTGGTGCAAGGACTGATCGCCGAGGTTCGCGAAAGCTGCGAGCCAGGTGTGGCAGTGGATATTTGCAAAGCAGCATTTAGAACAACGTTTAATTTGCTGTCGAATACAATTTTTTCCATGGAATTGTTGGATGATCGGAACAAGGACATTGTACGGGAGCTGAAGGAGGCAGTGTGGAGTTCCATTGAGCACATTGGCACGCCCAACTTGTCAGATTACTTCCCTGTGTTGAAGAAGATTGATCCACAAGGTATTAGGCACCAAACTACTTCTGACTTTGGAAGGCTTATTGTAGTCTTTGATCGTTTGATTGATCAACGATTGGAGTTGAAAAAAACACAGGGTTGTCTCTCAAGCAATAATGTGTTGGATGCTATTCTCAATATCAGTGGAGATGATCAGAGTGACTCTATCGATCGAACTCATATCCAGCATTTGTTGCTGGTTAGTACTCTTTCCAATTGTTGTCCCTTTGGCCAGGATTTATTGGGTGAATTATAGCACCAAGGATTTTCTAGAGTTTTTTTTCCTAAAGTTTCTTAAAGTGGTATATTATATGGGTGAGATTTGATGCTAAAAAATTGATGTGACTTGTCATTAAATCTCAACCATACAACACACCACTCTAGGAAACTTTAGGAAAAAAAAAAACTCTAGAAGATCCTTGCTCGAATTATAGGATTAAGGGACTCATATAATTTTAGTATTTGGTTATAATTTTTGTTATCTCGATTAGATTTTAATGGATATTTAATCTAACAAAATTAGCAGATTTTTTTAATGATACAACTAATAATAGGGGGATTTGGTCATAGCCCCCTCACTATATAATTTGTCTTTCAAAAGGACAAGAATTATATAAATACTTTCAAAACCCCCTGATATTTTAAAACTTGTTTCTTTTACCATATTACCCTCATACAATTTTACTCTGTATGAAAGTAAAATTTTACTTTGTATGAAAGTAAAATTTTACTTTGTATAAAAGTAAAATTTTACACTCTGAAACTAAAAGTAAAATTTTACTCTGTATGAAAGTAAAATTTTACTCTGAATAAGAGTAAAATGTTACACTCTGAAACTAAAGTAAAATTTTACTCTGTATAAAAGTAAAATTTTACTCTGAATAAGAGTAAAATTTTGCACTCTGAAACTAAAAGTAAAATTTTACTCTGTATAACAGTAAAATTTTACTCTGAAAAACAAGTAAACTGTGAGACTCTGAAACTAAAAGTAAAATTTTACTCTGTATGAAAGTAAAATTTTACTCTGGTTCTGTCAAATGAAAAAAACAGAGTAATAGAACCAGAGTAAAATTTTACTCTGGTTCTATCAAATGAAATTTGATGTTTACTCTGAAAAATCAATGGAACTTTTAGCTTTGAGCTTTGAATCAGGCCTATAATCCTTGAATCAATCGATGTTTACTCTGAAAAATATTGAATCAGGCCTATAATCCTTGAATCACGCCTATAATCTGAAAATTTCAAACAAATCTCAATTTTTCATACCCCGATTCTTCAGATTTTTCAAATTTTACAGATTTTTCAGATTTTTGAAACCTTGAGTCTCAAAAATACTCAGTTGCTTCATCTTAACTCGTAGATTATGAGTTTGATTTGGATTTACATCATTCCTCTTTCCAATTGAGAAATTCATCTCAGTTTCTTAACCAAACTCGCAGCATAAACCATCACATAGGATATCTAGCATCTTGAAAACTGGACACAAGAATAATTTGATCCAGAATTTTAATTCAGTCACAGCAGCAACAAAAATTGAACAAGATTCAAACTATCAAACCAGAACTCAAGCAAAACAGGAGACTCGCAAGTTGAAGTGGTCTCAAGTTAGAGAAGACTTCAATCTAACTTGTTGATAAGATTATGAGTCCAGTCACGACTGCTAGGGCTTTGTGAGATCCCAATCGCGATTCCTAAATTGACTGAAAACACTCGAGGGGGGAATTAGGGTTAGGGTTGAAGAGGCGGAGGAAGATGGTGCAGGAGGAGGGACGGGGGATAAGGGTTTGGTCTTCTTGAAGAGAGTGGGGAAGAGAGTGGGAAGAATTAATTGAGGGTATAAAAGTCATATAAAATATTTAAATAATAAATTTGTCCTTTATGTAAAATTTTATAATTATGAGGGGGTTTAGAAAATATAATTTTTTTCTTAGTCCTTTTAACAATGAAAGGAAGGTAAGGGGGGTTTATAGCTAAATTTCCCCTAATAATACAAAATAAACATATAATTGAAATTATATATTTTTATATTTATTACAAAATAAATGTTAAAAATAGGAAATTATTTATTCCACTAATCAAGTTGGATAATCAAGGGAATTTTTTTTTAAGATCTCTGATATTAAGATTTTATAAGATAAAGGACATACAATATTTTCATAGTAGTTAAGGTCTCTCAACATTTCTACAGACAAAATTCGACTAAGAAAAATTTCGCCCTGACTCAGAGAAATTTCCAAATTTCTCTGTAAGTCGGTACCCGGAATTTCTCTAAGTCAGGTGAAATTTCTCTAAGTTAAATTTTCTCTGTAAAAATGTTGAGAGACCTTAACTAATAAAACATAAAAAAAAAATAAATAAATAAATAAATAAATAAATTGGATCTCTCCTACTACATAAAATTAGAGAGGGATATTTCACTAATTTTCCCGATAATCAATTATACATTAATTACATGAATTATTAATCTCCTCACTATTAATTTTGTTAATTAAACAAGTCATTTAAGTATTGTGCTTCCCGTCTGATTTTATATTTGTTAGGTTTGGTTTTGTAATTTGTTTATATAAAATATTATGTATTTATATTTATTTTTGGTAAAAATAAAAATAAAAACATGTTTAACACACATGTTTTTAAATTTTGTTTTGAAAACGAATAAAAGACATTGGCTAGTCAAAAGAGATTGTCGACGATTGGAGATGATGACTAGAGGTGCTAATTACCACGTGGTGGGAGGTAGTTGGTTGTAGCCGAAGATGATTGTTGATCGTGGGTGGTGGTGACTTATGGTTGGAGAGGGTGGTCGAAGGTGGTTGCAGGCACTAGAGGTGGTGATAGAAGTTGGTGGTCAAAGGTTATTTCCGACCAAAAGATGGTCGTTAGAGGTAGGTTATCGCACATGAGAGTAGATTGTTGGCAACCAAAGGTGGCTGTTAATATTTAGAGATGGTGGTCAGCAACCAAAAGTGATTGTTAATCATGAGCGATGGTGGCTAAAAGAGGTCATCGGCAATATTGGCTAGAAACAGTAGTCAATAGTGTTGAAGATTGGTGGGTGGTGGGTAAAGGAGGGAACAATGAAACTTTGTTTTTAAACAAATGAAACTGACTTTTTCATAGTTATAAGAATTTATTAAATTTTGTAAATTATTTACAAGTTTTTAAAATAAAAATAGACACCAAAAGAGTTTTTATTTATAGATTTTAAATATTTTATAGATATAAATAGAAAAATTATATACATAATGTTTCCAAACATGCCTATTTTTTTATTTTCATTTTTTTAAAAAACTAGAAATGAAAATTTGTCTAGTATACTATTTTTGTTTTAAAAAAAGTGAAATTAATTCAATTTTTTTTGAAAAAAAATTGTTTTTACTCGTTTTCAAAATAATTTTTCACTCTCTCCTCCCCATCCACCACCACCCATCGCCAATCGTCAGCCAATCAGCCAATCAACCAACTGTCAGTGAATTCTGACCAGTAATAGGCGACCATCAATGAGCTTCAGTAACCAGCTTAGTCGCCACGCAAGCTATATGAGATTCAATTCGTTTCATTCTATTAGAGGATTGGTTCGGTCCCATATCAAAATTTTGGAACTGATCATGATTAATTTCTAAATCTAGTGTTAATCAAAACAAAACAAATTCATGCAAACCCTAGCTTACACTAAACCAAATTTATATATATATTGAAATTATGGACATTTTTTTGACCTTTTTTAGTACATAGTATTTTTTACTTTTTATTTCCATATATGGACATGTTAGTACATAAAAAAATTGTTACAAAAAAGCATGTCATCTCTGCAGTACAAAAAAAATATATATATCTTTACATTTTTGGCGGCTAAACTATTTGATCGCTAAATGTAATAATGTTGCGACAAAAACTCATCAATGATTAAACGTTTTATTCAAAAACTTTTGGCGACTAAAATTTTAGTTTTGTAACAACCCTCGTCACTGTTTACCGAATAAGCACTGATTACCGATAAACCGAGCTGATAATGACTGATAACTAGACTGAATAAAATACTGAACTGACTGACTGAAATTGAACCTGAATTGATTGAGTATATCTATTGTATTGCATATTCTATCTGTTTGATTAATTATTTATCTGTTCATGTTTTATGTTTAAACCGCTAATTGAAGGCCTTATCGGTGGCCGAATCCAAAATTTATTGATGTTTCAGGATCAGTAGAATTTATGTGATTTTATGGCATATTTAATTTAAAATGTGATTAGGTATGATTAAATTAGATTAAAATAGGCTAAATTACATGAATTGGAGTTATTTACCAATAAGCCATCTAGTGGGCCACTACCTAGGCATTTTGAGTTACACCACACTTGAATCAAAACATTTCCTCAGCCTTGTTTGAGCACTCAGCCGAATTTAGAGAGAGAGGAAGTGAGAGACTTGAGTTCACTTGTGGAATATGCTTGGGAATTGAAGGATTTGAGCCATAAGATTGCATAGTTGAGCTTGTTCATCTTGCATTCAAGACCTAGGTAAGAGAGTTCAACCTTTCATTCATGTATTTGAGCTTGTTCATGCTTAGTTCTTGAGCCTCTAGTGATTTGAGCCTTGAATTGGTCCATATGTGTTGGATTAGAGCTCAATTGTTGCATGCATGTCTATATATTGAAGTTTGGAGGTTGTAATACATCATTCCTCACATGCATGTTCGTAATATTGTTGTAATTTATGTTGTCATCATGTTTTTGAAGGATTTGAGCTCATTTGAGCAAACATTGAAGCTTGGAATTGTTTTAAACTCATGCATGTCATGTTTATAGCATGTTCATGAAATTGGTTTGAAATTGGGTTTGAATTAAACATCCTTGGGCTTTGATTTCTTAAATTGAGCTTTGAATCACGTTATACTATGAGTTTGCAAGAGTTTTTTCCAGAAAATGGCCCAAGAGGATCGAAAATATTGCTTTTGAACTTGGTTTTGAGCTTGGGACTCAAATATGGAATTTCCAGATTTTGGTTGTCCGCTCGAGCGGGGAAATTGCCGCTCGAGCGGGAAAATCGAGCTCCCAGCATCTTGCACTGTGCATCAGTCCGCTCGAGCGGAGGACTGGGTGACACGCTCGAGCGGGCGTCGAGCGGAGATTTCAACTATCCAGTACTTTTTGGTCCGCTCGAGCGGGGACGTTGCCGCTCGAGCGGGGATCTTTGTTTGCTTGCACGCTCGAGCGGGGAAACCTGCGTTCGAGCGGGACCCTGTTTCACTGAAATTTCTGAAAATGTTTTCTAAATACATCTTTGCATCCTCATTCCATCCTAGGCATTCTTAGGCCTAGTTTAAAACATCTTAATGAGGATATAGATGTAGAACACACCGAGGCAATTAGGTGTTAAGTTATAATCTTTCCCAACTGTATAGCTTAGTGTGTTCGATCTGTTAACTGTGTAGGGTTGGCGACTGGGGAAACACGCTCTAGCATACTGTAGGCCAAACTCTGTGAGTAACAATTGTGTAAAGATATGTTCAAATGATTATCTTCTGAACTGTTTACTGAACTGATATTGTTTACTGAATGAGTGCATGTCCTATATTCTGAACTGTATTGTGGCATCCTTAGCAACTACTGTTTACTGTTACTGTTACCGTTTGAGAAATCTCTGCCATCGACGGTCTGTGAACAGATGGCCCCACCGACGGTCTATGAACGGGTGGATTTGTCTAACCGATTCGGTTCCCATGTTGGAACCACTACTGTTTACTGATTGATGGCCATCATTACTGTTCGGTCTTCAAGACCCAATGCTTACTGTACTGTTATGCTAATGGATGTACCACATATGACCGTTTACTGTACTGAACAACTGATATACTGATTGAAATGAACTGTTTACATTACTGTAAGGACATTTATTCTAAACCCCTTTACGCTTTGTGTTATTCACTGGGTTTTAGCTCACTGCTCATATATATATGTAGGTGTACAGGCACCGGATCAAAGCTAGAAGCATCAGAGTAAACTCCAGTTTTGTCAAGCCAACCAATGTGCCTCACTGCGAGGTTCCGAGCCTATCATGTTAAGGCTTAGGGGTGTTTTCGTATTTCCCCTTTTTGCACTGTCTCACTGCTTTGTAATAACCGAATGGATTGTATAGACTGAATGCTTACTGTACTGTTGAGTGGGGATTAAGTCCCTGTTTCACTGAATGACATGTATGTATATGTACTGTTCTGTAAATACGTATGAAAAATCTTTTTGGCATACAGACTGTCACAGCTCATTGGACATTATTTTATTACTGTGTTGGCTTCCGCCAGGCCCTGTACTCTGTTTTACTGTAATACTGTTAAGCAGGCCTTCGGTAATCTTGGATTACTGGCCGGTTACGGTGCTAAACCCATAGGGCCGGGTTTGGGTCGTGACAAGTTTGTATTGTATCAGTGACAAATAGAAGCTTAGTCACTATATATTTTTCCCAACAATTGGTCACCGACTAATCTGCCGACTAAATTATTTAGTTTGCCATAAACCTTTGGTGGCTAAATTTTCACTTTTTAGCAATAAAAAATTTAGTCATCAAAAGTGCTGTTTGTTGTAGTGATGTTTTAGTTTGAATTTTTTTAACTCATATAGAATTATTCACCAAAAAGAAAAAAAATGGGTCTAGCATGATACAACTCATAATTGTTGTGTTATTTTGAATTTTGGATAAAATTTTAGTTAGTTTATTATTTTATTTTTACGCTCAATAAAATTTTAGGTAGTTATATTTGTATAACATTACTTTATTAGTTTGTTTAGGACATATTTATTGCGGGGGCGGAGACAACTTCAAGCACAATGGAATGGGCAATGGCCGAGATACTACACAACCCAAAGACATTATTCGAAGCAGGAGTGGAGCTTGAGAAAACAATTGGCAAAGGCAAACAAGTCAAAGAATCTGACATCCCTCAGCTACCATATTTGCGAGCGATTGTCAAAGAAACCTTTAGGAGACACCCAACAGTTCCATTGTTACTTCCTCGCAAAGTTGAAGTAGATGTTAAAGTTTGTGGATTCACTGTTCCAAAGGGTACACAAGTGCTTGTGAATGCATGGGGTATTGGCCACGATCTAAGTACATGGGAAAGTCCAAACTTGTTTATGCCTGAGAGGTTTTTGGGTTCACAAGTTGATGTTCGGGGACAAGATTTTGAGCTCATTCCATTTGGTGCAGGAAGAAGAATGTGTCCTGGATTGCCATTAGCAATGAGGATGCTTCACTTGATGTTGGGTTCTCTCATAAACTCATTTGATTAGAAGCTCGTAGATGGGATTTCTCCGGAGGACATGAACATGGAGGAGAAGTTTGGCCTTACTTTGAAAAAGGCTCAGCCTCTTCGTGTTGTCCCTGTTTACTTGTAGGCTTTTAGTGAGCCTAGTTCAGGGGTAGCTCAACAATAATGCCAAGCGTCACGAAAGGAATATCATGAAATGCCTTCATAAAGATTCTTCACCCTTAAATTAGTTTGTAGTGTTTTATTGTATATTATGTAATCACCCTTAGATTAGTTTCATGAAACTTTTCATGATATTTATTTTATGATGCGTAACATTACTCATAACTCAAACTGCCAATTCAATAATTCCAATTGTCAATCTTTATGATCCTTGCAGGGGTGTTGGTGCTTTAAATTTTTTGTATATTCCTTTGCTTTCATATGCTTCTTTTGCTTTGCTAATATGTGCATTTTGAAGGGATGCATTTTGGGATCTAGGTGATGGAGTTTTGTGGCAGATTGGTACTGGGGTGCTGATATTGTAGCTGTCACTCTTGTTTTTGCGATTGAAATTGTAATTGAATATTTGAACTATAAGGTAATAAAGTGTTTTGATGCAAAAGTACTGGAGAGTAAAGTAAATTTTCTCTTATTATTTTTTTCATATTTTCGGAAACAAAATGAAAAGTTCAAAGCCACTCATCTACTATAACCATATTCATGCGTAGCAAGTTTTATATAAGTAAACAAATATGAACAAATAATACATAAACAAGAAAATATCCTCAATTATATAAGAATACATATATGAATGTATGCATGTATGTATATTAAAGATGACAAGGAGCTAGGAAGTCTCCGGACTAGGGTTTGTTCACAAAAGAAGATATTATTTCAAGCATTTCTTGAGCATATTTTTGATTCTGGAAAGTTCAATTGAAAGACATGAGTCCCTGGAGTCTCCATAATTTCTGCATTTCATTTCCAACCATTTGTACGCAATGCCTTATAGTAATAGAAACCCCTATCTCTGTATATATCTTTCTTAGCAATTAAAACTAGAACCTTAATACATCCAAGGGTGGACAACTTTAGATCCACAAGTGGGTTAAGTCTTGGATCATCCAATCCAAACGCATTTCGTGAATTAATCAACCAAATGTTGTCTCCTTCTAATCTCGAAGTAGCATTCCTGGATTCATGAGTTCCAATTGGTTTGCTTCCCCAAAAATATGGGTGGATTAGAGCAATTCCATTAACATTAAGACCATCTAATTTCTCTGAACCTGCTCCATGACCATGTTGTGTGCAATGTTAGCACCTGCACTATCTCCAAAGTAGAAAATTCGTTTAAAATCAACATAGTTATTTAGCCATTCCTCATGACCATGCCCGGCAGAGTGAGAAGCAACCCACTTGAATAGAAAATTCGTTTAAAAGCGTCATAAGGAATGGGGAGAGGATTCTTCTGGCCTTGTCTATAGTCAACAGACAATGTAACAACATTAGCTTTCTTAACAAGAGAATAAACGTAAGTTTCGTGGAGAGAAAAGAAGGCGTTGTACATGCCAAAGCCTTCGCCATGAAAGTAAACTACGAGAGGAAGTTTTTGATTAGGATTGGCAGACTTGGGGACGTAAAGTCTAGCACATACACGATTCACGATTTCTACATCTTTGTAATTGGCCTCAGGCTTAGGAAATGTGGTGCGATTTTCAAAGTTTCACATTCACTTGAAACTACTGCAAAGAGAGGGTACAAAAAAAGACATGCTAGGATTTTGTAAGTCATTTTTCTTTGGCGGTTGATATGAGAGAAAGAGAGAAAGATGGACATCTATAGAGAGATAGAGGGTGAAGTTGGATATGTTTGGTCGTGGCATTTAGGTTATTTATATATGGTGGGACTGGTATTTAGTTTCCCATTGTTGATTGACTTCTTTGCAATATCCAACAGCGTGAGGATCCTCTAGAGTGAAAGCTTGAAGTGATCTCCTAGAGTGATCAAATCCAACGACTGAAATTAAAACTAACCAAAACGACGTCATTTTGGTTAGTAAGTTAAAAAAAAAAAAAAAAAACAAAAACAAAAACAAAAACAAAAACAAAAATCAGCTTTATTTCAAAATGAAAAATACGTTCCTGTAAATATGAAGCATTAGAGAGAGAGAGAGAAGGGTTGAGAGGAGGAGCAAGACATCACCATCGGCCCGCCCCGCCCCGCCCTTTCCCACTCCTAACGTGCCACTGCCGCCACCTCTACCACGTCATTGCCCCGCCATGCTCCAACAAATTGAAGGAAAAAAACCACAGGGATAGAGAACGAAGTGCTAAGCAGCAATAAAAGGATTTTTTTTTTCTTTTCTTTGCTTGTCTTCTTTCTCTTTTTTTCTCTCAAAAAATCACACCAAAAAGGAAGTTTGAGACATTTGGGTTTGCCCTTGTGTCTCCTCTACCTCTCTTCTCCCCAATTTTCTTTCTTTTTTTTTCCCCGAAATTAATCTTTTGTTTTTCTGTGTATAGTAAAACACACACTGTATTTTAGATTGTTGTTTCTCTCCAAATTTCTGAGTTGGGTAAAAAAAAAATGATGCTAATCTGTGAATGCAATTGTCTGTACACTCGTTCAACAAGTGTTTGTAGATTTGTCTAGGAGAGAGTGAAGAAATCTAGAGAGAGAAACAAGGTGAGAAAAAGGGTGGGTGACTGAGTGAGTTGCCTTATTTACAGATCAAAAGAAGGGCCTATTTTATGAGTTTTGGGGGTTTTCTTGACAATCACAGTGGCGGTGGCGATGCTAGAATCGTTACTGACATTCTTTACAACAACAACCATAATATGCCCACTAGTCCATGTTTAACTCTCCCAGACTCTCTCTAGCTCTCGTAAACACTCACTCTCTCTCCCTCTCCCCCTCTCTCTCTCTATATATATATATATAATATATATACTCTACTAGATCGATCTTTGCTTGCTCTCTTGTTTACAATGATTTGGGTTTTTTGGGTTTGATTGTTTCTAATTTATTTTTTTTGCTTTTTGGAAGCAAATGAGTATGGAGAGCCAAGGAGAAGCTACGAGGATTCAAGAGAATTACGAGACTAATGTTGGAAGAAAAAGCAGATGATTTTTTTTTTCTCAACTTACTAACAAAAACGACGTCGTTTTGGTCAGCTTTAATTTCAATCGTCGGATTGGATCACTCTAGGAGATCACTTCAGGCTTTCACTCTAGAGGATCCTCACGACAACCTATCCAACCTGGAGTCCGGATCCTCTGCCGTGTTTTCCTACGACATTCCTTGCCATGTTCCAAAACGACGTCGTTTTGAGTTTTTTTTTTTTCATTTGGTTGAGACCTGAGCTGAGAACCTAAGCCATACACCACAGCAATGGAATTGAGGCCACAGAGAATAAAAAAAATCCTTTGAAAGTAAAAAAAAGACCATTGAAACTGTTGAGTAATGATTTACTTGTTGGGTTTCCCCTGTTTTCTTCTCTCTAAGCTCTCAAACATCTCTAAGTTCTGGTTTATTTGTGTGAATTTTGAAGCTTCGTTCTTCCCTTTTCAAAATATTGTTTCAATCATCAATTGCTCCGGTTCCAGCGAAGCTTGATCGCCACCGCGAGACACAACGACAAACCGATCTATAAATTTTAGATCTGTGAGACGACGTTAATACAAGCGGAGATCAGATATCAGAGATTTGACGCAGTGGAGATCTGAAGCGACTGTGAATCAGACGGCCCCCATTTACTCCATTGTTCTATTATCTTCTTATTCTCAAGATCCTATATATGTGGACTCTGTTGAATCTTCTAGCTCCATTTGGGATAACAGAGCTCTTCACTGAATCTATGATCCTATATATATATATATATATATGTACGAGCATGAAATATTCTTCTCGTGTAATCTTGTTGATCAAGCTTGCGCTCTTCCAAACGACGTCGCTTTACTTCCTGAAAACACAAACGTGAGCTAGCCGGCGGATGTGTGCCGGATACCTCTCTGATGCCTAAGTCAGCAAATAGACGATAGACAAAAAACTCTGTGTATTCGAGAGTAGAAATTGTGATACCTGTACATAGATCCTATCATGAGCTTTTATAGATTCTGCCTGGCACTATCCTAGTAGGATTCCAACTCTCCTTAGCAGAGTCCTGCTAGGAATCACACTCCTAGTCAAGAGTGCCTATCCTGATAATACTCTACTTATTGCCAACCAAGTAAGATAGTTTTCTCCTTTGTCTAGGCTGGCACAACTTAACCGAGCTAGCTTATTTCGGTCATGCTCTCAACTAAACAATGATGTGATGGCATTGACCGAGCTACACCTAGCTTGGCCTTCCTGCCTAAAAAACACCTCGGCCAGCCACCAGGGCTAGTTTTAGGTAGCTCGGTCAACCAGTCCGCCCAATTTGGTATTCAAACAAAATGGGACCGAGCTACTTGAAATCCATACCTCGGCCTTTAGTCCGGCCCAGAATAGAGACTAAAGGATCGTAGCTCGGCCAATATTTCTTTATAAATTACCCTCTCAATATATATATGTATATATACGTGTGTGTGTATATATATAGATGACTAGGTTTGAAGTGTTTGTTTGTTTTGTTCTGTGAGAAAAGTGAAAGGAAAATGAGTTCTGTTCAGGCTTTTACACTTAGTCAACATCATAACAGCCTTTTCGAATGAGAGAAGAAAACAAGGGGGGAAAAAAAAACACTAAAACGACGTCGTTTTGGACCATGGTAGGGAACGCCACAGGATAACACGGCAGAGGATCCAGACTCATCGAACTTGCAGTTGCTAAGAAAAAAAAAAATGCCATCGTTTTCTTTGGTTTATATAAGAATGAGACTTTTTCAAATATCCAACCTGTAGTTACTAAATGTAACATTAATAATTTTTGAGTAAATTATAAATATATTTTCCTAGATTTGCTTAAAGTACAAATTATTTCCTGTAATTTAGGAAACTACAAATACTCCCTTATTACAATTTTTTATTTAACAAAATTAACTAAAAAAATGAAATTTATAATTGCTCTCTTATACAATAATAAAATTATATAAATTATTAATTAAAATATGTTTATAACATCATTAAAAACTGTTAATTAACTTGATGATTTATTAATAAAATGAGTGATTTATATGAAATTAGAAACTTCAGGAAGTGGAATATAATTTTCAGAATTATAAGAGATGATTTGTATTTTAATTCAATTTCAAAATGTATTTATAATTTATCCTTAATTTTTTTACTCAGTAAAAAAAATTAGTTTTATAACAATTTCTCAAAGGTATCAAGTCAAAAAATTACTTAAAAATTCAAATAAATAAAAATTAAAATTGAAAGTCACAAAAATGCAAACTGCAAATGCCTACTTTTCAAATCAAAATGAATTGCGACCTTGACTTTTTTACTAGTTCGGATTTTGGACTACCAAGAGAAGTGAGATGTAGGTGGTGTTTGGCAACTTGGAGTTGAGATTTTTTTTTTTATTTTTTTTACTAGAAGATAAAAGTTTTACAAAATCAAAAAATATAAATACAAATAAAATATCACATCTAATCTCATAATCATTTCATTTTTTCTCTCACAAACATCTCATCCAATCACAAAAAAATCTAACTATTTTTCCAAACACAAAAAAAAATTTCTTCAATAATATCTTACAACTAAAAAAATCTACATAAAAACTCACTTCCCAAACACCCATCTAATATGGTTTGTTCAATTGGTTCTTTTGCATATACAAAGTAATGGACTCCAGCTAAAGAAACGATTTAAAAAAAAAAAAAACAGAAAGAAAGAAAAAAGAAGTGTTCACTCAATATAAAATGAATAAAAATAAGATAAATTAACAGCATGTCTTAATAATTAGATTTAATTTTCATTAAATCTTATTAATTCATCACCAAAAGTTGGTCATATCATAATCGTTGCTAAAAAAAACACTTTCGTGATGAATTTTTGAATCTATTGTTAAAAATTGACGATTAACAATTTTTTTGTGACAAAATTTTTAAATTGTTGTTAAAAATCAAGTGCATCTATTGAACAATAAATACATCTATTGAGATTTGCACGTAAGTTTCCATAAAAATCGGTATAACATTCACTCAATATAAAGTGAATGAACAAAATAATTTGCATGAGAGACCTAGCGAGTTAATGTAAAACTACCTTACATTTGTCTAATTAACTCTTTCATCCCTCTAACTGTTGTCTAATTAAATGAATTAATGGTTAATAATTTATTGTACCTAACTTTGGACAAATCAAAATTTGACCTTTTGAAATATTCTTTCCAAAGCTAAATACATGAGTGATCCCTGGTGATTAAAATTCCCACAAAAATTCCATACTATGTACTTTTATGGTTCATTTAGGAAGAATTTTTTTAGCTTAATTTTTTGGTTTTTTTGACTAATTTAGTCTAACTAAATTAGTTCTGTTTGGGACGAATTTTTTTATTTTTTAATTTTTTTTACTTTTTTTGGAGGGAAAAAGTAAAATGATTATGATTTGAATGTAACATTTTGTCCTATTGATTTATTTAGTCTATTTTATCTTTTTATACTCTTTAATCCCAACCAACTTCCAACTAGGGGAGGGCGCGAGTCGGTTGCAGCTACGGAATCTCCAATCCGCCATCCGTCCGTCAGATTGACAGATTGGAGAAAATCAATTTGTATTCGTCCACCAATCCAATGGATGTGGATTGAGTAGATTGGCGGATTGGCGGATGAATGCGAATTGGTTTGGCGGTTTAAAATTTTATAAATTTTTAACATAATTTAACTTGTGCACTTCCAAAAAAAAAAAATTTATTACAGTCAATGACTTAAAAAAGTATTACAATCGCTGCATGCCTCGTTCAAAGAAAGAAAATTTGAAATTTTAGAATATTACAATCATTGCATACCTCATCCACATATTACAATCACAACATGCCTTATTCACATAAAGTATTACAATTTGTAATTCTTAAAATATAAGAACAATTCAAACCACCAAAACCATGAACAGAGCAGTAGTAGAGATTTTATGCCTCTGTATTGTTTACATCTATATCTTTTTTTGAAAATAAAAACCAACCAGCATATATCATCTTTTTTATTTATTATTTTTAGAGTTAGATTTAAAAACCAAAAAATATAGACAAATAATACATTTATTTTTTTCAATTCGAAAAATATATTCAATAGAATATTTAAATTCTTTTTCAATTGAAAACACAAACAAAATATTTAAATAAATTGAAAACACAAAATTTTACAAATTACTAGGGGTACTCGCGGTTTGGCGGTTTGGTGCTCGCAAATTGAAAAAAATCAATCTGCAACTGTCCGCTCGTCACCACGCATCCGTCCAAAATGGAATAGATCAATTCGGCTTGATTAGTTTGGGCGGATCGGTATATCCTCTACTAACCCCTACTTCCAACCAACTTTCGAAAAGGGGACTAAATAAGTCAAATGGTTATACTGTTGTTTATCACATTAATTAAAAAGAGTTTGGCTTCTCTACAATTTACACATGTTTCATTTCAATAATATGAGTTATTCATTTTATTTTATTATGTGTGTAGATCATGTATGAAAAAATTAAATTAATCCGATAAACATATCCACATGTTTTGATGATTTTTGCCTACAAAAAATAGATAACAAAAATAATTTTAAAAATAGACCATTCACTTTTTTATAGACATATTTGATAAAATCATTATCTGATTTTTTTTCATAAATTTTCTACCCTCACAGTTGAACAAAATAAATCATTAAAATTGTCAAAATGGGCCTCATAAGATCCAACATAGAAGCTCCTTCCATTTATAAATTTATTGGGAGAATTACAATTCAGCTCAAATGAATAAAAATACACTAAAGTTAGAAGCTCACAATTTGGATTTTTAAATTTATCTATAATAATGTGACAA
Source organism: Camellia granthamiana (assembly GCA_036172215.1). Classification (NCBI taxonomy): domain Eukaryota; kingdom Viridiplantae; phylum Streptophyta; class Magnoliopsida; order Ericales; family Theaceae; genus Camellia; species Camellia granthamiana. The sequence goes on along the minus strand of CM069916.1, from coordinate 49,957,935 downwards.
GACAAGTAAGTCTGAGTATATGACAAATAAAAAATTGACACGTATCACGCCACACCATTGTGAATTAAATTGTGAAATATTTTTTGTAAGTTTAATACATTTTAAAAAAAAAATAATTACACAAACATAAAAGGTGTAACTCTACTTGTGCAAAAAATTCACAAAAAGAGTTGGACCCCACCTCTCAGTAATTACTTTTAATCTTCTAAGGGGTTGTTTGGGGTGTTCTAAATAAATGTATTTTTTGTCTTTTTAGACTAAAAATTTGAAGAAAAAAATATGGATGTTTGGGTTAACTTTTTAACTTTTTATGAAAAAATGTGTATTAAAAAATTGTATAAAGAAGTGTGTAGGAGAAGATTAGAAAGGTGGGTTGGCAGCCGTACAAGCTGTGCAATTGAATTGATGGTAAAAAATTATTAGTCAATGTTTGGACATTGCACTGAACGGTTTTGTTCGGCCCATGGGGGCCATCACGGGTCCCATTTTGATAATCTGAACCGTTCAATGTGTAGAACTCGTCGAGTACTATATACCTATGAAAAATCACATTGATTGGATATCGATAGCTATCTGATCAGATTTGTTTTTTTCCAATTGTTAATTATAACACCATCCATTTTTTTATACAAAACTGATTTTATCATGTAGTTATCGATATCCGATCAACGTGATTTTTTACAAGCATATAGTACTCAACGAGTTCTACACATTCAACGGTTCAAATGATCAAAACGGGACCCGTGATGGGCCCCCACGGGCCAAACAGCAGTGTGTTCAATTGCACCCAATCTGATCAGATTTGTTTGGGGACACACAGCATGGAGCAGCGATTGCTTACATCACTGAGTTGTACTTGGCTTGGAAAATTAATTTTTTAATATTTTTTTTGGTGAATAGTGATAACTTTTTAACTTTTTGAATAATTTTTTGACTTTTTTGGCTTTTTTGAGAGTTGCCAAACTTGGCCTAAATTGATTTATAATTCCCCAAACTTATTTCACTGCAACCCTATCTAATTGGCACATGGTGCAGAGATATCTAAGTCCAGTTTTAGCACCAATATAATGTGAACAAAAATCACAGATTCACAAAGGTACATAGCTGGATTTGGCAATTGGTGGGGGTGGGAATGCCTTTGAATAAGTGTGGGACCATTATATGTTGTTCATTGAGGTGTTCGGGTCAAAAAGACAAGTAGGTACTGTGGGTGTTGATTTTTGACCAGACAACCAAAAGGGAAATTCAGTTTGAGAGTACCGACAGAATAGATTAAGCCTAACAATTTGCACAAGAAGATGAGAATTCAATGGTGGTTCGTCTACCCGGGACCACTCCGACAATCAAGTCGGTAATTAATATCTCTCAAAGATAGCAAATAGTGCTTAAACTCACAAGTTAGAAGTTACCTCAGACCCACGAGGGTGCCTTACTTTTACAATGATCAATGACCTGATCCCCCTAGAAGCCTCACTTCAATGGACTTAGGTTCTATACTCATCCTGGACCTTCATCTAGATAGATATAAACTCTTCTTGAGCCTTATCTCTATCCAGACTGAGGTCCTCCCCTGTTCTAGGACTCTTGGCCCTTATCTGCTTATCTCGAATTCCAACATCTCCACAGATAACCTCGGCCTAGCTGAGATTACCTCAATACCGTGACTAAGCCACGTGGCACCTCGACTGACACTTCGACGTCACCTTAGCCACGTGCTGTCTTTCACAAAATACTCCCCTACAACTAGGTTCTATTACCTCGGCGACCTGAGGTGATGGAACCTATATCGTTTGTTCACACTTCATGTCGGCTTAAAAATTCATTTTCCTCTTCGACAGAGATCAAGACTCGTCGGCTTCATATAACCAAGACTCAGCTATCCACTTTCCCAAGGATCAAGAATCAAGAATCTAGTTTTTCTAAGCATCTCAACCAAGATCGCTCTGCCCGAAGTTATGGCCTCATTATTTGAAGAATTTCAAGAGTTCTAACTGTGCATGAGTTGTTACACACAGTCTCTTCAACTGTTTTCTCCACATGTCATATCCGTATTGGTTCGTACCTGGCACACGCCATCAGGACATGTCGATTCTATTCACGCCACCTAACAGGCACGTCGTCGAAGGCGTTTCATTATGGTTTGCCGCCTTTTCAGTTTTTGACAAAACATTTCCCTCTCTCTCCGTCTTCTCACTCTTGTAAACTCGTTTTCTCTTTCTATACTCAAAATTTTCTCTCTCTAAATCTCTCTTTTGAGCCTCCATTTTCAAGCTCTCAAGCTCTATAACTACTCCATTCGTTACCGTCGGCAAGTTACTTATTGTTTGTTTCCGGTCATTACCGTCGATTGACTCCGACGAACCATATCCCGACGTCCGCTTCTCCGATTCCAATCGAAAAGTCCCTGACTTCTTTCTTTTCATTTTTCCTATTTTCCAATATACTTTCTTTTCCAATTTGCCACATACTTGCACTATATTTGTTGCTATGAAATTTGCCTCTGTATTCGTAGTTGTACATTGTTTTTCTGCTATTACGAATTACTTTTCACAATGCCCATGGTTTTTGTACACAACCTTACACACACCTATTTCATGAATTTTGTCGTATGATGTGGGCATATCGATTTTCTTGTTCTCTGCCTCATTCTTGAATGTCTGACACAGTTCTTGCCCCATTTGTATTTGTCTTTTCCTGATTCTGAATCATGCTCTCTTTTTATTTTCTTGGTGTTTTTTCCAGATCTTTGCCTTCGAATATTTGTTCATTTGTATAGAGTTCTAGGTTTGGGATTTGATTAGAAACCACACACTTAAGAAAATCGAAACAGATTTCCCATAGATCTTCACAATCCTCACCGTAGTGCTCTTCTAGGGTTTAGCCGAGATCTTCAGACCCTTTTCAACCAATTTTCCCAGAAGTCCAGTACTGATTTCCTCAAGCCAACATTATGGGTATGTTTAGATAGAGGGTAGACACCCCTTCCAAACTAGAGTACTTTAGGCAAGAGTTTTCCATTCCAGTTGACGTTCAACTTCGGTTGGCTGGAGAGGATGACTCTATCATTCTTGGGAAGGACTACATGCCCTTTCCCATAGTCTCCATCATTGAGGGTGGAGTCAGATTTCTCCTTGACATTCTCTTCAGGGAAGTCCTCCACTATTATAAACTCAGTCCCATGCAGCTGGCTATTAACTCCTTTAGGATTATCAATGGTATTGTCGAGCTGGTACGTAAGCAGAATGCTAGAATTACCTTAGCCGATATCCAGTACTGCTATACTATGTGTGGCTTTAAGACCAACACTGGGTACACATACTACCTCAAGCCGAGATCCACTTAGTACAAGCTAATAGCCGACATTTCAGACTCCAATAAGGGTGCGGCGGACGACTACCTGATTGTTTTGGGCAATTGGGAGTTCGCGCTAGACAATGAGCTCCACATTTTTACATTGCGCCGTGAAGTTTTTAGGGATGACAAGGGGAACGACTTAGTCCCCCCTCCCCCCCAAAATCCCTTCTCTATTGCCTTACTTAACAATATTTATGTTCATCTATTCTAATGCTCTTCTTTCTGTCTTTGCAACTCTTCTTTCTGTTTTTGCAGCCCATCCTCCACTAGAAAAGAACTTTTGCCAAACATACGTGCCAAGTAAGGACTTGGTTTGCCTCCTCGGCTTGCCAATCGAAGTCCGTAAGGCTCCAATCCTCCTCAACTACATCCCGACGTATCGGAGCCCTCTGCTCGACGTCTCTCAAAAAAGCAAGTTTTCTACGTCTGCCACAACTCCTCCGGTTGCTTCATATCCAAGGCCAGATCAGGCCTCTACATCTAATCCTGCCGACCAGCTGTCCACTTAGGCCCCCAGCTAATTCCTTCAACTCAGCGTCAGTGCCGACGCCAAGCTCCTGCTAACACTCTAGCCAGAAGAATTCGCAGTAGAAGGCACCGAGGTTCAGACGTTTTGGCGATCGACCTAGCCAACCCTTCTATTGCCCTCCCAGCAATTCGTTTCGGTTCCAGAGTCACTGTTGCCGCTATTGCCGACGAGATGGGCTGCGCCAAAATTGTTCTAGACAACCTTCTTGCTAACATCCCTGGGGTGATATCGGTCCATTCCTCCTCCCTTTCTCAATCCCAACCAAAGCCCAAAGTCAAAAGGGTAAAAAGAGCTAAGACAAAGGCCACTGCTATAGAGGTGGAGTCTGAGGACACCGGGCCGATCTCAAAGTTAGCCGAGATCGAGAAAAAATCATCTGCTACTAAGAAGAGGCCTGCCGAGGCCGGATCATCGGAGGAATCCTCATCAAAAAAGCCGAGGTCAGAGGGTACAGCTCATCCTGGCATATTCTACGCCGACGAGCCCTAGGCTCCAACAGTTATGGTTGGAGACCAACCTCTGGTAGCTGGCGATAGTGCATTTGACAGTGTGGAGGTCGGGGCCGCTCTCTCCACCGCCGTGCTCCTACCGACCAATCTTAAACGCATGGCCGTGCTTATTGAATATAAAAACTATGCGTTGATGATGTATCATTGTGTTTTGGTAAGCTTCTACACTTTGTTTCTTTTCGTTTTATTTTTTATTTATACTTAACCAAAGCTTCCTATTTTTCTTCTCACAAGCCATTCAGTAGGGTCACTCATTCGCGGTCAAAATTGAGGAGTTTAAGAAGGAGTTGACCAAGAAAACCAATGAGGTAGCCAAACTCCTTACTTCTCTAAATCAAGCCGAGGCTCACATCCGAGGTTTGCTGGACCAGGCCAAATCTGCCCAACTGGCCCAAAACAAAGCTGAGGATCGTGCCGAAGCTATTGAGAACGTTGCCAAGGTCACCAAGGCCGAAGCAAAAGAAGAAAAAAAGGAGGCCCGGGCCCAGACTGAGCTCCAAACGGCACTTGCCACAAAGAAGGCCGAACTCAAGGCTGTCGACGAGAAGGCCAATGTCGAAAGGGCAGCCGGCGTTCGTGATGCCTACAAGAAGCAAGTTAATCAAGCGTACAACAAGAGGTATACCCTTGGTTGGATGGTTGTTTTGAAGAAGTTGGCCATCTCGGACGACTCACCTCTTCGGGATACAAGCCAACTTGTCATGCCATTCCCTCCTACTCCAAGCCAATCCGAGGATAAGGATAAGGATAAAGCTGAGGAGGAAAAAGAAGTTAAGGCCGAAATCAACGCTAAAGAATCTGCTGGGGCCAAGTCCCCAACCCTAAATGAGTAAGTCCTGGACTTGACTCAGGATGAAAAGGAGGATAAGGTCACAAAAAGCTCTTCGCCCAAGAAAACAGCCATTGAGAGTGACGCCGAGGTCGCAGCCGAGGTCGAAGTCAAGAGGGCTAAGAACAATATCCCCTAATGTAGCACTTAGAATTTCTTCTTACTTGTGCTGTCTTCTTTCACTTTGAACAATTATAACTTTTTGTTTGTTTGAACAATTTTAAGCTTCAATTTAGCCGATGTGCCTACTTTTGTATCCGAACAAGTTCCCTCTTATTCCAGGCAGAAGTGCCCTTTTCTTTATATTTGAACAAGTTTTCTCTTTTGAATGCATGTTTCACTTTCCTTTCTAAGTGTTGAATGTTTGTCTCTTTAAGCTATATCTGTCTTCATTGTCTTATATGCTTCCATACTTGCAATATTTTGGGACTTCTCTTAAGTATAATTTTCTTGTGTGATCATTTCGGGTTAGAGCACCTCGGACCAGTATCACCTCAGACCAACTTTATCTTGGATGTATCTATGGCTGTGATCTCGGCCACTTGGCACTTTATAAAAATTTTCAACAATTGTTATCTCTTTACTTGTACTCGTTGTCTTTTATCAAGACTTCATCCTTCTAACCCTTCCTAGTTTGAAAGCCTGGTTGGTGATCACGGGTAATAAACAGTTCGAGTGTCCTTTATCTGGGTACCTCGGCTGACTCCAACTTGTAAATTTTCAAAAATTCTAACAAGTGTCAAGCCTAGTCCTCATTCTTGCTTCTTGCCCTCTAATGTGAACCTAAGTACCACTTATGATCACATTAAGCATGCATTTTCAATTTTACCAAAGTCTGATTCAAACAAATTTTAGGCGAGGCATTCTATTTCGATGTCTCTGTTAATCCAACTAGATCAAACTTAGTTCAACTCTACCATATGGCAAGTGTTAATTTAACTCTGTCATATGGCAAGTCTAAGTTATTCGTCATGTTTCAATCGGAAATATCGCCAACTTAGTTCAACTCTATCGTATGGCAAGTATAATTCAACTCTACCATATGATAAGTCTAAGTTATTAGTCATGTTTCAATCGGAAGTATTGCCAACTTAGTTCAACTCTATCGTATGGCAAGTATAATTTAACTCTACCATATAATAAGTCTAAGTTATTTGTCATGTTTCAATCAGAAACATCGTCATAAGACTGTTCAGCCTTATCGCACAAATTTCAAATTCATAAAAACAAAACCAAACTAGCACTTTATTAAAACTTCGGCTAATAAAATCATGACATAAATCTCAAAAAACAAAAAATAATGATAAAAAATTTCATATTGCAAGTGTTCCACGGTCTTGGCAACTCCTTGCCATCACTATCCTCCAACCGATATGTTCAATTGCCAACAACCGAGATGATTTTGTAAGGCCTTTCCCAGTTTGGGCCAAGTTTGCCCTCCTTTGGATCCTTCTTATTACCGACGACTTTTCTAAGGACGAGGTCCCCAACCTTGAACTCCCTTGGGTTGACCTTTTTGTTGTAAGCCCTAGCAAGCTGCCGCTGGTATGCCTCCAGCCGAATTGCTTCTCTCTCTCTTCTTTCTTCCAAGAGGTCTAGATCTCGGGCCAAGAATGTCTTATTGGTCCCATTCTCCACTCCCTAGGTTCTGATTCCAGGAATGCCGACTTCCAGCGGGATGATTGCTTTAGTGCCATAAGTCATGGCAAAAGGAGACTCCCTAGTTGATCTTCTCGACGTAGACCAGTATGCCCATAGCACATTGGGTAATTTTTCCACCCATTTTTCCTTGGCTACTTCCAGCCTCCTTTTGATCTCATCAAGGATGGTCTTATTGAATGCTTTTGCCTGACCATTACTCTGGGGAAAACTAGGAGTAGAGTAATAGTTTTTGATTTTTTACTTTGCACAAAAGCTCTTGATTAGCTTACTGTCAAACTGGATGCCATTATCTGCTATAATGGCCCTTGGGATCCCGAACCTCGTAATTATATTCTTCCGGATAAAGTTCTTCACATCAATATCTCGAATCTTCGCAAGAGGTTTAGCCTCAACCCACTTTGTAAAGTAGTCTGTGGCTATTAGCAAGAATTTTCTCTGTCCAGTTGCTTGGGGCAGTGGTCCCACCAGGTCCATGCCCCACTAGGCAAACGGCTAAAGACTAGACATTAGGTTCAAATCTGTTGCTGGCTGATGTATCAAAGGTGTAAACCTTTGACACTTCTTACACTTTCTGACATAGGCTTTGTAGACGTCCCCGAACGCCCCGGGAGGGTTAAGTCCCGTTCTGTTCATTTGGGCTCACTACAGTTCAAGGACTCGATTGTCACGGTTCTAAATCTTGAACCAAAGAGTCCAAATCCGGCAAATCGTTTTTGAGAAAACAGATTTTTGAAAGAAGTGCCAAACATGGACTGCTTTGCTAGATACAGAGTCGCCACCTAAATATTTTTTATGGGGAAATTTAGGAAACCCAGACTCGGTGCCAAAGGCCACGTGTCCGTCATCACCAAAGTTGCCTCGGCTCGGGAACTTGGGTACGATTGGGGAAGGTCACTTCGTGAGCACCCCCGCTCGCCAGGTCAAAGACCGGCCTCTACTAACCGTGATATCTAGTTTTGAAAACATTATGTGTTCTTATTCTGGTTATTAGCCTAGATTTACTATGTGATGCACACAGCATACAAGTATAGACTGGGTCGCTTGAATTGGAACAAAACATTTCATGTTTGTTTTTGAAAGATGGTTTGCTACCCGCAGGTAGGCTTAAAATGCAAATTTTGCCACCCTCAGGTGGGCTTAAAACAAACATTTGATGAATTATCCTAATTCAAGTAACACAACCTCCATCCACAAGCATTCAAGGCAGTTATATCATATAAGCAATTAGCCTCATGGTAAGCATGCTATTCATGGCAACACTCACACGCATGCAAGGGTGCTAAAGCATAAAAACTCACCGAGTACTCCAAGCCAAAACAGAAACTCATTAGAAATCCATGCATGATCCTGGATACACAGAATTGCCTAATGCAACACATGCAAAAATGCAAACTATAGCAGGCTCGGCTATTCTAAACATGGCATGTGGAATGCTGTAACTAACACGTATTCAATTTGGAATTGAAATACAAATGCAATTTGTATGATGCGCCGAGCCCAGTGCGTGCAAAACAGATGAATGATGCAAACATGCTGTCATACTGTATGCTAATTGAATTATGCCCTAATCTAACCATCATAAGCAGGTAAATAAAAGGGAAGAAAGACGTGGGGTTGGAAGACATACATCACACTCACCCACACTTATTACAATTATGCCCTCGCACAGAGGGTCCAAATAAATATACAGTCCCGAATAAAAGAATAGTACAGTCTAAATAATACAGTCCAAATAATACAAATTCTTAATTAATTCACAAATTAACTAAGAAAAGAAAAGACTGGCATGCAAGTCGGGGACTGCCTTGATTCTGATGAATGATGTATGTTTGGACTACCTTGCGCAGAAATCCACTGGGATGCCCCAATTAGCCTCTGTTTCGCAATTATTCTTGGAAAGCGCGCCAAGCCTTCAAAGACTGCTGATTCTTGATTTGCTGCAACAGAGAACAGGAAAGGGGCATAGCAATGTATTTTCACAAATGTATGCATACATCGATCCTCGTGCCACCAATCACGTATCTCGATGCATGATGGCTGAGGAGTCGAATTGCACAACTCGATATAGAATGAATGCACATGAAAACTATGACAAATCCTAACTCCATCATGGGTAATCCGGAGTGTCGGTGACTGGGGAATTGAGACACGTTTCGTCACTCAGAGTACGAAACGCATCTCGTTTCCCGTGCTTGGGCTAAACCCTACCCCAAGCACAATGCAATATGCATGACATGCATGAATGCGACTAACATACACCCTAGCATACACAATGCTATGAAATGGCACACACGATGCTCGATGTAACATGGCATACACAATGCTCTAATATACAACCTAGCATACGCAATGCTATGAAATGAAATGGCATACACAATGCATAATGGACTTATACCAACACAAGTGGACCTCAGCCACACTCACATAGGAGGCCATAAGATGAAAATGAGACAACTCGAAGTGCGTGCACGCGTGCACGCAAACCGAGGACCGAACCTACAGCACGGAATGCCACTCTAACAAGACATGGCAAAACATGGAATATGGCATATGCAAACATGAAAATTTCAGTAGCAAAATGATATGCAAAACAGCCCCGAAACATGCAAACATGGCACCCGATGCATGGAATGGTCCCGAAATGCAAGATTAAGCACATGGAATGGCCTACAGCTATATCAAGCATGCATTATTGGAACATGAAGTGTAAAGAAAGAAGCAAGGCAGCCCCAAAACAAGCACATTTACAGTTTTAAGTATGGCCAAACAGTGAGCACAAGCGGGGTTAAGCTAGCATGCAAAAATGGACCCGCAAGAGAGGTGATGAAGCAAGTCACAAATGCTGGCCCCAAACAGAGAAGGGGCCTTCTAAAATATTGAAGAGGGGCCAAAAATATGATGTTTTACAGTTTACGATAGGCCTCAAAAACATATATAAGTATGGCAAAATTCTCATGCAAGAAATGAGCCAACAAAGGGGCAAAGAAGCAAGTAGTGGCTGGAGGTCTCAAACAAGTGAGGGTCCTTCAACAATGTTGAAGAGGGCCCCAAAATATGGCTTTTTACAGTTTATCACCAGACCCAAAACAGTATACAAGTATGCTCAAAATACTATGCAAGATTAAGGCCAAAAGAGAGCTATACACAAAGTATACAAAGGGTGCCTCAAACAGCCAAAGACCCTTAATAAAACATGAAGACGGGGTCAAAATAAGGCTATTTTCAGTTCAGAACAAAGTCCAAAAACAGAATCACAGGGGGCTAATAAATCATGCAAAAATGAGGCCAAGAGAGGGGTAAAGAGACAAGTGACATATGGAGGCCCCAAACAGTGATGAGCCCTTCAACAATGTTGAATAAGGGCTCAAAATAAGCTACATTACAGTTTACAACATGCCTCAAAACAGATTATAAACAGGCCTAAAATATCATGCAAGAAAATGGCATACGAGAGGGGTGATGAAGCAAGTGAAAAAAAGAAGCCTCAAACAGTGAGATGCCCTTAATGAAACATGAAAAATGGCTCAAAATAAGCCTAGTTTCAGTTAGGGTCGGAGCCCAAATAGGCAAGTATAAGGAGCTAAAATATAGACCAAGAAAAGAGCAAAAAGAGGGAAAATGAGACTCACCCTTGAAGAACCAATCTTTAGCAACCTTTGGACCAAGTTTGGAAGCTTTTAACCTCTGGAAGACAGCTCCAAGTGGCTGGAATGGAGGTTGGAAGTATGGTGTTATGACTTGTAGTGTAAAATGATGTAGGATTTAAAGGGTTTTGGTGCTTGGAATAAAGAGGGAGAGGGATTTGATGCAAGAGGCTTAAACCAAAAATTTCTAACCCTTTTTCCAGAGCTGGAGGGTCTGTTATATAGACACAAGAGGGTGGAAAAGAGGGGGGAAAAATGGGGGGGAAATGAAATTCAAATTTCCCCCCAAAATTGGCCTAAAGGGAGATAAAGGGGCAAGTGATAGCTGCGGTTTTCAAACCGAAGAGAGCCCTTCAACAAAGTTGAAGAGGGGCTCAAAACAAGACACTTTGTAGTTTATGACTAAGTTCAAAACAGCTCACAAGTAAGCCTAAAATACCGTGCAAAAATAGGCCTAAAAAGAGGTAAAGAGGCAAGTGACAGATGGAAGCCTCAAACAGCAAAAGGTCCTTAATCAAACATGAAAAGGAGCTCAAAATATCACTATCTCAAGTTCGGGTCGGAGCCCAAAAATGCAGAATGAAGGTTCGGGAGCCAAAACACGCAGTTCGAGGCCCCGAAAGTGGGCTGTTAGGCACCGGAAGTGGTGTCCGACCAGGAAGTTGGTCTCTCGGACCACAGTGTCCCTCAAAAGGGAGAAAATAAGGTGTGTGCCAAAAACCGGAGCAAACGGAGGTGGTTAAGCGGTCCCGAACTGAGGCACACGGCCGACAGCTCCGAAAAACCGGGAACCGGGCTCCAAACGGGAAAATGGCCTACGACCACAAAACGTAGCCTACGGCCACTGAGAGATGGTCTACGAGACCTCTCCCTCCCTTCGGGAAGAGAAAACAGAGAAAACAGAGCCTGGTTCGCAAACCGAGGCAAAGCACAAAAGAGTCCGGAAGTCCGGAGGCAAGGCTCGCAGCCGGGACTCCGCAACCTCAGAACGAGCAAAATATGCAATATCACCGAGCGCTCAATCGGTGACGTCTGAGTCTTAAGGTCGGTCAAAAATGGGGTGTCTACAGGCTTCAGCATCCTTTTGTATGTATGGCTACCAATATCCCTAGGATATGGCTCTATGGGCAAGTGACCTGCCCCCTACATGGCTTCCACAAACTCTCTCATAGATCTCATAAAAAAGTCATTTACCTAAGAGGGATGCACATACCGGAGTAAAGGTCTAGTGAAAGATCTTCTGTACAGATGGCCTTCTGTTGATAGGCAGAACCTAGCTAACTTCAACCTGGTCTTGTGCACCTCTTTTCGGTCGTCTGGTAACTTGTCATCCCTAAGGAACATTACTATTGTATCCATCCAGCTTAGACCTATTTCTATGCACATTGCCTCATATTCTGTTACCAGAGGCTCCACAATTGGTCATGTCAAGTAATCAACCATGATTGTCCTCGGTTCCCCTGACTTTATTGCGCTAGCCAGGTTAGCCAATGCATCAACATGACTGTTGTCATCTCAGCTAACCTGTTGTAACCGACAATCCTGGAACAATCTCGGGTTATATACTCGCCCATTGCTTGATTAACAATAAGCTGGGAGTCATAGAAGACTACCACCTCATCGGTTTCCATGGCTGCCGTTAGTTTCAGTCCTGTAACCAGCGCCTCATACTCCGTTTCGTTGTTTCAAGCCTTAAACCCCAAACCAATAGATTGCTCTATCATTCGCCCCTTTAGTGATACGAGAACCACTCATGTCCCCGTTCCTTGATGGTTTGAACTTCTATCAGCAAACAGGTGGAAGGAGTTGCCGATGTAGATGTCGCAGGGTTTTGGGTTCTCTTCCTTCTTCTGTGTTGCTAGTGTAGGGTTCTTTACCCCCAGTTGGGTTTCCTCTGGTTCTCCTGGACAACCTAAGTCGCGGCTCACCGGAGCCCGACGTGGGATGCACTAGGAGTGAATTCAGCCACAAAGTTAACCAGAACCTAGCCCTTGATCGCTGTTCTAGGCCTGAATTCCAAGTCATACTGGCCCAGCACTACTACCCATCTAGCCACTCTACCTGTCAAATCTCCATGCTGTAACACAGACTTTAGGGGGATACTCAGTCAGCACCACAATCTTGTAGACTTGAAAATAGTGATTCAATTTTTTGGAAGCCATCACCAAGACTAATGTTAACTTTTCCAAGGGTAAGTACCTGGTTTCTACACTTTCTAGGGTCTTACTCACATAGAATACTGCCTTTTGCTCTCCCTCCTCTTCTTGGATTACCACTGCACTGACAGCGTGGTCAGATACCGCCAAGTACAGGAATAATTCTTCCCCAAGTATTGGAGTTGACAAAACTGGAGGTGTTGTTAAGTACCTTTTCAAGTCGGCCAAGGCGACTTCTCACTTTTCTGTCCACAAAAAATTTGTAGCCTTCTTTAACAATTGAAAAAATGGCTTATATTTATCAGAACTTCGGTTGATAAATCTATTCAAGGTTGCTACCTTGCCTGTCAAAACTTGGACTTGCTTGGCTGATGTCTGGCTCTTTAAGTCGAAGATGGCCTTGATCTGATCTAGGCTTGCCTCAATCCTCCTTCTAGTGACCAAGTATCCTAGGAACTTACCAGACCCGACTTCAAATGCACATTTCAAAGCATTAAGTCGGAGCCAATATGTTCTTAAGATGTCAAATACTGCCTTTAAGTCGGCCAGATGGTTTCTAGGTTCTTTGGTCTTCATAACCATGTTATCGATGTAGACCTCTACAATCTTACCAATTAGGTGCTTGAACATCTTGGTTACTAACCTTTAGTAGATTGCTCCTGCATTCTTCAACCCGAAAGGCATCACTCTGTAACAATAGAGTCCTTTCGGGGTGATAAATGTCGTCTTCTCTTCATCTAGGGCTTATATTGCTATCTGGTGGTAGCCTTTGTATGTGTCTAGGAAACTCATCCTTCCATGCCCTGAAGTGGCATCTAGTAATTGATCAATTTTGGGCAGTAGGAAACTGTCCTTGGGACAAGCCTTATTCAAGCTGGTGAAGTCCACGCAGACCCTCCACTTGCCGTTCTTCTTTTTCATAACTACTGTGTTAGACAGCCAGGTTAGGTAGTTCACCTCTCGAATGGCCTTGGTTTCCAACAGCTTGTCCACTTTCTCTTCTATTGCCTCCACATGAACCAATGTCGGCTTTCTTGCCCGCTGGATGACTGGTTTTGCCGACCTGTCAACATTGAGCCTATGGCAGGTGACCTTAGGGTCGATGCCTGGCATCTCATAGGGTTTCCTAGCAAACACTTCTATGTTTGCTCGTAAGAAAGCTTCCAACTCCCTTTCCTCCTTATCGGTTAAGCCTAAGCCGAGAAGGAAGAAGTGCTGTCCATCATCTTCCTGGACTAAAATCTTCTTCAAAGCCTCTTCATTCTTGTCAGCTAGTTCTTTGCCGACATCATCTAGGACCTCCATGTCCTTGTCTTCAATTTTAATTATCTCTTCTTCTCGCACATTGCAGGTGGACTTCAATGCTGCCATAGAGCAATTTTTTACCTGCACCTGGTCCCCTCTAATCTCTTCAATCCCATATTCAGTTGGGAATCGCAACAACTGGTGCAATGTTGAGGGAACGACCCTCATGGCATGCAACCATGATCTACCCAAGATAACATTGTAAGGGGGGGTGTCAATTACTGTAAACTCTATGCTTACTTTCTTGGTGCCTGCTTGCATCTCCAAATTCGTAGCACCTAGAGGCCACGTTGGTGTTCCGTTGAATCCAACCATCGGGCAGTTGGATTGTTCTAGATCATCTCGATAAAGGCCAAGCTCCTTGTCACATCTAACATACATGATGTCACAAGAACTGCCTTGATCAACCAGTATGCGCCTTACCTGGCATTCTCCAATCTTCAGTGTTATCACCAGGGCATCATTGTATGGATGTCGCACCATATCTAGGTCTGCTTCAATAAAAGAAACCATTGGCCCCTGGTACTCATTTGTCCAAGGCTTCTTTTGTTGGACCTGGTACACATGTTGTAGGTGCCTTACTCTCTGAGTTTCCTCGCGTACATTATTCTTATTGACCTTCGAGTGAATCACATTGATCACCCGAGGTCTATCTGCTTGTTGTGGTGGTAGTGGTGGAGGTGGTGCTGTCGGTGCCTAGGATTGCCTTGCTTGCTCTTCCCTTGTTCTGGCCTCGTCTACTAGGTCCCTCAGGTGACCATGTCTGACCAAATCCTCTAGATGTGTCTTTAGAGCCCTACATCTTTGAGTCAAATGCCCATCCTCATTATAGTAAGCACAATATTCCCCAAGGCTTCTTCCCATGAACTCACCAGAGATCTTCTTCGGTGCTTTGTAATACGGTTGGTTCCTGATCATTTCCAGAACTTTGTAGACCGGGATTCTGAATACAGTGGTGACTGCCTGTGCAGCCCTCAACCTTGTTTCCTGCGTGTTGAAACCAGTGTTACCTCAGCCTCGCTTTGGCGAGCCGTTTCTCTTCTCCTACTTTGGTGCCTTTGCTCCATGTGTGTCTTCCTCTGCCCTGACATATTTCTCAATTTGTGCCATGAGCTCCTCCATATTCTTTGGTAAAGTTTTTGCCAGCGATTTTCGAAGTGGGCATTCATCCTCTAGGCCATTTTTGAAAGATATAACCGCCAGCTCCTGGTTGCATGCCGGTATTCGGTTGAACACCTCATAATACCGTTTGGCATAAGCCCTGAGGCTTTTACCCCGCTAATGTTCAACGCCAGCAGGGAATCTACCCTTAGTGGCAGCAACTTATTTGTTACAGACCTAGCTACAAACATCTCGACCAGGTCTTCCTAACTCTTCATAGTTTCTTTTGGAAACTTGTGGAACCAATCCGATGCAATTTTCCCAAAGGATGAGGGGAACATCTTGCACAGCAACTACTCATTCCCGCTATACAAAGCCATTGAATTTAAATATAAGCCAACATGAAAGTTCGGATCAGACTTACCATCATAAATCTAGAACCTCGGCATATGGAATCTCTTTAGGGCCTCAAATCTATCCAACTTCACTGAGAGCGATGTTCTCGGCTTAACGGGGGATGTTACCTCGTCGTGGAGTCGCTTTCTCTAGGAGCTCGGCTATCAACGGATTTCAGCCTTTTCGGCGCGCTGTTCCCGGTGTCATTGTGCGTTCTCTTGGACTTCTCTTCATTCACTGTATCAAAGCAAAGTCCCTTCCCCTAGATATGGCGAGGTTCTTTGACGTAGGTCCCCTTGGTTCGTGGTGTTCTCTGCGACTCACCTCTCACCGACTCTACTCACCCGATATCCCGTGAAGGCTGATGCGAGCGCTCATTTTCCTTGCCATGCTGCGGGACTACTAGGATTGTTTTCTGCCCCCCTTTCTGGGCATCAGTCTTTGTCACTGGTACCGGCGTGTCCTGCAACGAGAATGATGGTTGCCTCACGTTGTTCTGCATCATAAAGTTAACAACTGACTGTATGTCAGCCAACTTGTTCGCCATCCTTTTCATCTCACCGTCCCTCCTCAAGCATCTATCCTTCCATACCTGGGGGTCGCTTTTGTTGTAGTACTCATCTCAGCTAGCTTTTTTCGGGGCATTCCCCTATTTGCCGACATTTTTCTCCCAACGATTTGGATCATGTGCTTCCTCATTACGGTTTTCTTTCCCGACATTAGGATATCTATATTCATAACTCTCACTATTAATGTCATCCCCAATCTTTTCTTTCAGTTCGTCGTTGGCCACCTATTCTCATTAAGTTTCCCACACACGGCGCTAAATTGTGGGTGTTGATTTTTGACCACACAACCAAAAGGAGAACTCAGTTGGAGAGCATCGACAGAATAGATTAAACCCAACAACCTACACAAGAAGATGAGAATCCGGCGGTGGTTCGTCTAACTGGGGCACTCCGACGATCAAGTCAGTAATCAATATCTCTCAAAGATAGCAAATAGTGCTTAAAGTCACAAGTTAGAAGTTACCTCAGACCCACAAGGGTGCCTTGCTTTTATAATGATCAGTGACCTCATCCCTCTAGAAGCCTCACTTCAATGGACTCAGGCTCCATGCTCATCCTAGACCCTCATCTAGATAAAGATAAACTCTTCTTGAGCCTTATCTTTATCCAGATTGAGGTCCTCCCCTGTTCTAGAACTCTTGTCCCTTATCTGCTTATCTCAGATTTCGACATCTCCTCAGATAACCTTGGCCCAGCCAAGATTACCTTGGCAGCGTGACCAAGTGACGTGGCACATCGACTGACACTTCAACGTCACCTTAGTCACGTGTTGTCTTTCACAAAAAACTTCCCCACAAGTACAAAATTTTCATTATGATTTATGATTATAGCCTTCTCTCTTTCTACACTCTCTTGTCACATACAATAACTGATCTAGTATTTTTCAATTTCACATTTTGAGTATGTTTTAAATGTTTGAGAGCAAATCTTATATATGTCCATGCTTTTCATTAATTCACTAACAAAAATTGAGACAACTAAAGAGCAAGCATGACCTAGTGTTGTTAATCAAGGTGTTTGCTGAAGGTAAGACCAAAGACAAACTAAACATTTTTGGCATTATTTGCATAACCTAATTGTGGTTGTTGTTAGAGACATGTCTCATGTTATTTCTCTAAGACAACTAAATTTGATTAATATAATATAAGAGTCTCTTTATTTATAGGTAGATTTTGGGTTGATATCTCTTAAATTCTAACATAATATTAGAGTTGGTATTTGTTGTATAAGGTCAAATCTCCATCCTCAATCTATTTTATTTATCTCTCTGTCACCTCCACATTTGACCAAATTGCATGTGTGAAGTAGTGTAAGAGACTTGTCTTATATGGTCTCGCTAAGTTACATAAGGTCCAAGTCTTTTTCTCATCTCTCCTTGTTATCAATAAATTAGTAAAATTATTTTAAAAAACCTAATAAAGTCACTCGCGCAACTTTTTTCTACAAATTTTTATATGATTTGGTGATTAATTACATAGTCAATATTCATCTTTAATGTGGCTCACATTGTCAAACCACATTCGAGTTAAATCAATGTTGTACAGAAGGGGATGGATGTAAGTTTTGTTTGCCGATGAAACATTCACCAACATAGTCCTACGGAGATAGGCTCAATTTTAAATGACGGACCAAATAGGCTTTAGAAATAAATCCAAGCACAACTATTTAGCTCTTAGTTACTTTTCATAGTTTAGAAACCATTTTTCCTATCTTGGTAAAAGGAAACAAAGTTAGATTCCAATAATCATGTATTTGTTAGATTCAAACATGTGGGTTACTTTTGAGTCCTTCTTTTTCTTTTTCTTTTTTTTGACAAATTAAAAAAAAAATTCCTGAAATTTCGGTCCCTTCGTCTGCTACTGTCCAAAAAAAATCTAAAATTGCCACTTTGAAAATTTAAATTTTTGACCAAGTGCTTAACAAGTACCTTAAACACTCAACCATAGCAATTCCTATGGTAAATAATTCTCAAACAATATATTTAAATCAGTTTAATTTGGTCTTCTTCAACCTTTCTCCTCTGCCGGACTGAACTTTCCAACAACTTTCCAACGAATAAATTAGAATTAATTTTCTATTTAGTGGGCAAAATTAGCTAAATTTAAATTCGATAGACCAATGTGAAATTTTATATTGTTTTAAATATTGGCCAAATAATTTGTTATGTTTTAAATATATATGAGCAATCCAAAAAAATATACGTAAACAGTAAACAAAATGTGAAGAAATAAAAAACTCAATTAGTTAAATATAAAACATTTTAAATGTATGTAAATTGAACAGATATAAATCGGAAAAGCAGTTTTAAAATTTTAAAAATGTTTTTACGAACTAATATATACGCATGAAACTCTACCATAGATTATATTAGATTTATTTAGAAATTACATTTACATTATGTATGTAAAAAGTAAACAAAATAAAAATAAATATATATAATGATAAAAATAAATAAATAAATAAAATTGACTATAATATTGTAAAAAGTTATGAACATACCAGGAGGTGCGTCTTGACGAGAGAAGTCTAGATCAAGAAAAATGAATACAAAAAGGGGAAGTCCCACACGCTTCCACGTGCAGCTTGAAGTTTCGCTCGAAAGTTGTGGAAAGTTCAACCTGGCAAACGGAGAAAAGGTTAGACTATGTTTGGCATGTTGGTTTTGGGCTAAAATAGTAACAAAAAAAAATAAACTATGCTAAAAAGCCAATAAGACAAAATGTCATATCCAAACTGTAACAATCCCGATCCGTAATTAACTACTAATCTGTAATTAAAAGTGCTAACTAAGTTTTAGAATGGAATTATGTGCTAATTGTGTATTTTGTATGCTAATTGGCTTTCTATCTGTTACTCGTAGAAATATTTGTCTGTAATTTTGCTTTGATCTGAAAATTGAAAGCCGTATTGGTCTCCGAAACCAAAATTGGTTACATCAATATGTTATTCGGAATTTTTAGAATCATATGGAAAATTTTATTAAAAACTGATTTAGTTTAATTAATTAAGTTGTGTTTGGTTGGCCAAATGTTTTAATTATTGTATTAAGCCACTACAACTATATAAACATGAGCCTTAAGCTCATTTGAGCTCATCTTTGCTCATTGTTGAGTGCAAAAATCTGAGATTGTATTCTAGAGAGAGAGTGAGTTCACTTTTAGAGAGAGAAAGCTAAAGAATTTGAAAGATTAAGGCTTGATTCTTGAAGATTAAGAAGAGAGGCTCCAAGATTTGCAAGAATTTGGCTTATTCAAGACTCTAGGTGAGAATTCAAGACTTAATTATGAGTTTAAGTCATCAATTAGATCAATTCAAGAGGAAATTGTGATTATGTGCAAGAATTGAACTAAAGATGATGAATTCAGAGTCAATTCATACATGCATGCTTTGTTTTGTTTAATTTCATCATTTTGAACATGATTCATGTCATCCATGTTGAATTTAGAAGATGAATTGTACATGCATGCATAATTCACAAAGCTTTGGGAGTGAATTTCATGTTTTATGACCTTTGGAAAAAGAATTTGAAGAAACTCTACATGCATGCATGATTTTGCCATGTTTTGCCATTCTTGAGTTTAATAATGATTTGGAAGCTAATTTACACATGCATCATTGATTTCTAAAAGCTTTAAGAGTTCTACTTCATGAATTATATTATTTTGGAGCTCAAATCCATGTTTTGAAGAGTATGAGATAAAAAGGGGTTGAAAATCTTGCATGCATGAAAGTTTTGAGCTTTGATTTAGTAAATTGGCCTTTAATTCATGATTTTAAAGAAGTTTATAAGTGTTATCCAAGTGTTTTCATGAGTTCGGAATGGCCATGCAAGCTTTTACAAGTTATAATACATTTTTGGAGCCCAAACTTTGTGTTTTAAAACCTAGAAAATTCACAGCTGGCTCGAGCGACCAAGTGGTGGCTCGAGCCAACATTGCGAGCTCCCACTATTTTGAACTCTACAAAAGCTAGCTTGAGCGACCAAATGGTGGCTCGAGCGAGCTCAATTTTTGCCTTCAGCTGGCTCTAGCGACGAAAAGCTAGCTCTAGCCAACAACTTATTTTCAACATGTTTTTAAAAGATGTTTTAAGTATATATCTTTGCTCCCATCTCTTTCCAGGCATTCTTAGGCGTGATTTATGAGCCATTAAGGATTAATAAGCTAGGAAACATCAAACGTAAGTGAATTAGAAAATATGTGTCGAATCCGAGCGTGTGGTTCAATATGAACAAGTTATGTGACATGGAATGAATAAAAAGTTAAAGGAAGAAAGCTAAGCCATGTATGGCCATATAGATGAATAATAATGAGACATGTTTTGTACTATGTACATTTGTGTTTGTAGGTCAAGACTCGAAGACTGACCAACCGTTTCTGGAAGCCCACTGTGAGTAACGTTATTGTAAAGATATGTTCATATGATTATGTTCCAAACGTGATTTGATAAGTTATGATTTCTGAAATGATATTGTTTACGTAAACGAATGTCCTATGTTTGATATCTATTATGGCATCCATAGATAGCCCCAAGTCATGGGAGACGGCATGTTAATGAGGGTCCATAACATATATGTGATTACGAGATTTCGTTAGCCACTTCATTGTGGTGATATGTGTTTAATCGGTATCCGGAACCGATTACTCTAATCGAATGACGATGTGATTGTTCTATTGGATATACCATTATTATGTTCGGATATGAAAATTGTTTTTGTTATGATCTGTTTTATGAATATGATATGTTCGGAATTCGTTCACTAACCTCTTTACATTTATGTTATTCACTCGGTTTTGACTCACTGTTTGTATATATATATAGGTGAGCGTGTGCAGGACCAGGCCTAAGGGCTTCTGTCTAACTTTTGTTTTGTCAAGCCAACCACCATGCCTCATGTGGAGGTTTCTGAAAGTTAATGTGATCATTTGTGACCAAGTTTTAAGCTCTTAATGTCTTTTGTTTATTTTGTATACAAGGCTAAGTCCCTTTTTGTTGTATCTGCATTTGCTTGGCGTAATAATGACGTTATGATATATGTATGTAAATGCTTAAAGTTTCTGTCTCATATAAGTCAGCACAGCTCATTGGACAATTATATTTACGTATTTATTTCTGCTAGCCTCTTATTTTGTTAATTTGTTTCAGAGGTCGTAGGTAATCTTAGGATTACTAGTCAGTTACGATGCTAAACCTATAGAGGCGAGTTTAGGTCGTGACATAAACCATAATCATTTCATTTTTTCTCTCACAAAAGTCAAAAAAGCCAAAAGCCTAATCCAAACGAAGCTTTTTAGCCCCGGGCTAAAATAGCCAAAAAGTCAATCCATATCCTAAGTGAAGGCTAAGTTAAAATGGTTTAAATAATTTGTTTGAGAACCATTTATCACAAGAATTGATATGGCAGAGTGGTTGAGATGGTTGCTAAGTAGTTGGTCCAAAGTTCAATTATTCAAATGACAATTTGAGATTTTTTTTTTTTGGGCAAAGGCTTATGCATGGATGACGTTAGTGTGACACAAGGCTGATGTCAGCAGATGGAGATCATAGGGAGATGGATAGGGGTAGGAGTGTAAAAATGGTCCGTGGCCCAAAACCCACTTGCGGCTCGAGGTGGGCCCGAGCCCAAGACCCTAGGCTATCATTTTGAAGCTCGGCCCATGGGCCCGGCACATTGGTCCGCTTAAAGCCCACTCAAGGCTCAACCCTCCTGAGACCCAATGTTTTTTTTAGTGAAAAATAATATAATTTTGGTAAAAAAAAATTAAAAAAATTGTTCATGTCTGCTCCAAGCCTGAGCCCAGGCCCGATCCACTGACCCCCCCAAGGCCCGAATACCCCCTGGGCTTGGGCCTAATTTTTTGGCCCGTGGGTCGGTCCTGCCCAAATTTTAGCGGGAGCCTGCAAGGCCCGACATAGGTCGGGCCAGGCCAAGCCAAATTTACACTTCTAGATAGGGGGCATTAATTGTGACACATAAATAACATCAAAATTTTAATTGTTAAAACACAAATTCTGATATTTAAATTAGAAAAACATGCTAAACTCAAGAGATTTGAACAATTAGTCTTGTAGTTTAAGCGAAGTATATTTGAACAATTTGCAACTTATATTTTTAATTTTGTTACAATGCTATCCCTCTATTATGTGTCCTTAATATTTTGAATTGAAAAAAAGACTACTTATGAAACTAGATAACCAAAGTAGAATTTAAAAACAAAAATTATAATACCATTAGTGTAATTTATTCATTATATATATTTTAATTCCACTTTGGTCATGTGATTTTTTCTGTTCAAATTTTTAACACAAATTACAGAGCATCACTTTGTAACAAAATTAAAAAAATATAAAATTTAACTTGTGAAAATTAAAGCTACGGGAACTAAAGTAGAACTTAAATTATAAGAAATAAGATTAATCGGAATTGCTGAAGTTGGAATTGGAGACACCAGGGGCAGCGACGATCTGGATGGGCTGAGAGAGTCGAATCGACAAGTGCAGGGACGGATGCAGGATTCTAATATCGGGGGAGGGGGGGGGAGGGGCGAGTGTATATGCAATCAAAAAAATTTGTAATGAGCATGTGATATACAATATCAATTTCTACTCAAATATCACAAAAATATATAATTAGATGTTTCCATTTATCGTATATAATTACAAAATATTATCAAAATACAATTATATATGTTTTAGTAAATCCATATTAATTTTAAAAAAAACAACTATTTGCTTTACATATCTACTTAGGCATCTAAAGTTGTGCTCGACGTTCTTTCATAACTTAAAAAGTATCGATGATGGAATCTACATCAAAATCTCAAGCAATGTCTTTCTCAACATATGTTAACAAGTAGCTTGAAAGAAAATCATCATCCATCCTATTACGCAATCTAGTCTTTACAATTTTCATGGCTGAAAATGTACGTTTTGTTGTCGCCGTAGAAATTGGTAAAGTTAGAACAAGACGAATTAATCTATCGACAAGAGGATAAATTGTTGACTTCCTTGTTGTTACCATTCAAAAATTGTCAACAACTGCTGAAACTCAGGATGTTTAAGGATGTCAATCTCGTAATTTTGCACTTGGAATTTCAAATGTATTTTTTCTTCCTCTGTAAAGTCATTAGGATAAAATTGATTTGCAAGCTTGCATATATCTTCAATTTTGAATGAACCGTAATCATCCCTAGGATCTAAAGCAGGGCTAAGAATAAGCAACTCCATCACATCTTCTTTGAATCTGTTGTTCAATTATTGCAATTGAGAATCACATATAATTGTAAAAATATCAACCCGAAAATGATGCTCAATAGTAATGTGATCTCTTTGGTGACAAGCACAACCTCTACCAGATATGTAACGAGCACTCATATCAGGAATATCTATGCCATATTTTCCACAAAATAGTTTAACATTCTCCAACAAAGGAATCTATCCACCTTCTCTATATTTTTGAACAAGTGCTTTTATAGTTGACACTAGATGCATTGCATTCAATATATCTTGGGATTTACGTTGCAAAGCTTGGCAAAGATCATTAGTAGTCCCCATAATATCTCTCATAAGATGTAAGATAAACACAAACTCAAAAGATGTAATCTTATCATAAACTCCATCTGCATCTGCATGTTGAGTAAAGATCGCTCTATCATTGATGACATTACTTAAGACTGAACAAGTTGCACCAAACATAGTTATCAAACTGGAAATAGATCCCAAGTGAGAACCCTATCAAGTATCTCCAGCTCGTTTCAATGTCCTAACTTGATTTTTGCCTTTACCAGTTTCAACTTCATCAATGGCAAGTTTTGTTACAATTTCTTCAGTTTGAGCAACTTTCAACTGATCATGCCTTTTACAAGAAGAGCCACATAGATTAACTGTGAGAGCTAGATAAGAAAAAAATTTAGGCAATGGGTATGACCTCTCTTGCTGTCACTACCAATGCTAATTGGAGTCGATGAGCAAAGCAATGAACATAATACGCAAAATGACAGTCATGAAGAAATAAGGCCTGCAACCCAGTCCACTCTCCACGCATATTACTAGCACCATCATAACCTTGACCACGAATATTTTGTACACTGAGATTATGACGAGATAGGACAATACATATTTCTTCTTTCAAAGTTGCTGATATTGTATCCAATACATGAACTATGTAAAAAAAAATGCTCCTTTATAAAACTATCTTTATCAAAAAATCTTAGAACAATAGCCATTTGCTCCCTCTTTGATTCATCTCGAGCTTCATTCACTATAATGCAAAATTTTGCTTCATCAATCTCCTTACGAATGAATCTTTGTATTTTGTCAAAGAAAATACTAAGAATCTCTTTTTGAATTCGATGCGAGTAGTATGAAGCATTTTGAGGAGCTTTGTGTAACACAACATCTACCACATCCTCATTATAAGATGCCAAGAGCTTTATTAATTCAATAACATTCCCTCAATTATTAGAATCATGACTTTCATCACGACCTCTAAATGCACAAGCTTGAAATGTAAGCCATTTGACAGCATCTATTGTAGTCTTCAACCGCAAATGGTTTTTTGCAACTTGTTGAGAAGTTTGTTTCTCAACTATCTTCTCAATGTGTTGCGCTTGATTTGTTAAATCATGGCAAGATCTAACAGCAATTCTGTGCGATGAATTAGGACCATTTCCCATATGAGTTAAGAAAGCATAATTCTTCCCACTATTGACTTTCTTCCATGAAGAAAATCCATCAGAAATGAAAGCACTAGAAGTAGTGCGTCCATTCGGTTTTGTAAAAAGATAGCAAGGAAGACAAAAGGCACAATGTTTGGTTGGAGAATATTCTAGCCAATCTGGAAATAACTTGTACCAAGAAGTTAGAAAATGACGCACATTCTTCTCTTCAAAAGGTTGGTTGTCAGGTTGGTATGGTCCAAATTTGATGTAAACTCATCGAATCTTATCACGTTGAGATATCAAATAATTCCAAATTTGTAGTCGTAGTCCTGGATCCCTTACCAAAGAAGATGGATCAATTTCTTTGGATTCTATTCTAGGCACTTTACAAGGACGTTGTTCAGGAATTGAAGCTTCAACATTATCAGTGGAAGGTTTTGTAGTTGCATTAACTTCTACATCTTGAGAGCCTCTTTTCTTAAAGAAAAAATCAATTTTTTTGTTCATCATAATTCACCTAACATTCAACTCAATTTTATTTAAGAAACTAAAATTTATTAAACAATTTTTGTTACTCACTAGGTAAGAAGCACACTAACAATATAATCTAATCTAACAAAGGACATGTCATTTTCAATGGGTAAACAATAAGAATCTTCAGAGTAATAGAATTTCTAACCCTAACAAGGTGAATAGCATCTAAATTGAAATGAATTGCAACGAAATTAAAGATATTTAAGCCTATTCATCTCTGAGAAATTAAAGATATTTATTATTATTATTATTATTATTATTATTATTATTATTATTATTTAAGCCTACAGTAAATGCTTGATTTTGCAACCAAAGCAAGAGAAGATTTCAATTTCATTTTCATTAGTTTTTCTCCAGTTTCTCAGCAACCAAACAGAGTATATTCATATTTTTGTTATTTCCAAAAATGAGATTAATCATTTAAAAAAAATTAGACAACAAATGAACGAATAAATTTGAAAAAAAATTGGAAGAGATTAGTATTACCTAGAAGTGAAAAAGTGAAAAAGGAATAATTCATTTGTTGTTTCAGTGCGATGCGAGGCCTACGAGTTTTTTTTGAAACTTTCATATCATTTACACACACACATAGAGAGAGAGAGAGAGAGAGAGAGAGAGTAAAATAGAGAAGGGGCTTAAACAATTAGGTTAATAAGAATTTGGAGACCTTTTCAACTCAAGTGTGGGCAGGTTACACGTGAATATTATTTTTTTATTTTATTTTATTTAGTTATAACCAAACAACTAAAAAATTTGGGCACTAATCAGACGAAAAGGACTCTAACATATTAACAAATAAATTCTTAATTATTTTAATATTACCAAATTTAAAATAAAAAGTAATCATACTTAAAAAAATAAATTATTATTATTATTTTTAGTATTTATCAAAAAAAATAGTTAAATTTTTTAATTTTAAAGTAAAAAATTTAGGAGATGATAGTTCTTAAATTTTTTGCAAAAATTTTGGAGCGATAAACCTATATAATTTAAAAATATTTGTAATTTTAATATTATATTTAAAGAGTTTTTTCAAAACTTTGGGAGGCGGTCGGTCGCCCCTGCCAGCCCCCTCTTGGGTCCATCCCTGGGCAAGTGGATGGTGTGAGTGAGTTGGGATGAGATGACTCGGCCGACATTTTCGTACTGATGGTTCTTCTTTCTTAGTGTTGGTGTGTGAATATCATAAAGACGAATCGGAGCATACGAGAGGTGAATTTCTTGACCTTCAACACACAGACATGGAAATTTGCACAAGACTCATCGTTTTAACGCCTTTTACGGTACACAAATTACGGTGAATTTTTTTTATTTTATTTTACTTTTTTGGAGTGTCACATTAATACCTGCCATATTATAATATTACATTATATCTGTCATATTAATAAAAATGAATAGTTGTCCACCAAAATATTATCAAAATAAAAAATAAGACCACACAAAAAGAAACTCTCAATTAATAAGATTTAACAGATTAATAAAAAAAAACTTGGGACAAATTAAAATACTTATTTGTGAGATCGAATTTATTGATAAATATGCCAATTATGTATCCTCTGATTTGTCAATCAATTACTTGGGATAAATCCCTTGGGAAGGTTGAGATAATTTTTATAAATTATTTTTATTTAAAAATAAATAAATTTCTCAAATAACTGAAACAATGAAAATTTTTCTTCTTCATTCTTATAGAGGACAGGTCTCTGTGTTTATTCTTCTCTTTTTAACCGTAATAGTTGGATGAGTTAGTAAGGTAAACAATCTGTACCCTCATGTCTATAGTGAAAGTTTTTTTTTTATGTGTATGGTGCAAATCTTTCTTATGTCAAACTTGCATTAAGTAAAATTTCATCTGCAGTGTAATTATTTTTTCACTGTTTAATTGAAACGCAATTGCCCTAAGGTAAAAAAGAAAAATTGAAAAAATTCTTCATTTCTATATATTTTTCTTTTTGGAAAAAATAAAAAAATTAAATTTTAAAATATTTATTTCCATCAAATTAATTTTTATTTTTTAAAATAAATGAAACAAATAAATTTTAAAAACTCAACAACAAATAAGGTGAATATCATCTTATTTTTAGAGTTTTAAAGTGAGTAATTTCATTCAATGGAAATTGTAGTTATGGAATGGATACCATTGGCTTGACTCATTTTATTTTATTTTATACAAATTGTAAGAGGGAAATGAAACTGTGAAATTGCATCACATAACATGTAAGGATCGAACTCCAGCATTAGTAAAATATTTTATTTATAAAGCCAATAATCTTACCTTAATCGATTAAGTAAAAGAGAGGATCGTGCTCATCAATTCCTTTCATGCAATTTTATTTGTGAGGCATATCATATGTGCATGCCATTCTAATAAATATATATATATATATTTTCAACTATAACACTAGGGCTGAGTAAGGAATCCGTGAAATCCGTAATCCGATCCAGTCCAGTCCAGTCCAATCCAATAGGTTTGGATTGGTTTTTTGAATCCATGGTTTGGTTCCGGATTGAAAAATTAAAAATCCGTAATTCACGAATTGGTTTCGGATTGAACCCTACGGTTCTAGATTGGAACTGATCCGGACCGTATACAAATAGTCTATATTTTTATTATACATCCTCCTGCATAGTATCTTCGCTTATTTTGGGGGTGTTTGTTTCAGCTTTTCAGAGTCAACTTATGGCTTTTAGCTTTGAAAAAGTTATTTTGGATTGTTTGGTTAAACTTATTTCAAACAGCTTCTGATTCTAACAGCTTATTTTAACTCAAAAAAACTGATTCTGAGAAGCTGCTCACCCCTTGCTTATGATTATCAGCTTCTGTTGTGGACATGTTAATTTATGGTTATACTCTTAAATTTTTTTATTTTTTATTTTTTTAAAAATAGAAAAAGACTCAAATGGACTATAGATTATTATTATTATTTTTTATGAGAAATGTACACAAATAAAAAATAAAAATTAATTGAAAAAGTTATTTCACAGCTTATTTAACAAACACTACTCAGCAACTTAAATCTATAATCCAACAGGTACACCAAACAGATTAACAACTTCTGATTAAAGTCATAATCTATAATCTGTTAAGTTATAATCTATAAGCTGTTTTAACAGCTACACCAAACGGGGCCTTTATGTAAAACTTAAATCCAAACCTAAACTTGCATAGTATCTTCTTTTATTATTTTTGTTTGCTAGTTTTTAGTGTTAATTTGTAATGGTCTAAATACTTATGGTGGAACTAGTTTTCTTATGGTTGTTTAAATTCTAGAACAGTTTGTCGTTATTACGAAAAGACATGTTGCTATTGTGAAACTAATATGGTGCTATATTTATATTTTGTATGAAATTAAAGTGTTATATATATATATTTTGTTATTTAATTATGTAAATCCGTGGTCCTAAACCGATCCAATCCGTGTTTAAATGCATTGGTTCGGATTGGTTCCACAATTTAAACGAATTGGATTGGTTCCAATTTTTCAAGATCCGTAGATAACGGATTGGTCCTAATTTTACTCTAATCCAATCCAATCCGGACCATGCACACCCTTATATAACACTTAAAGACAAAAATTAACTTTACCAATGGTATTTACTTACTATATTTTAAAAGGAAAATGATTTGGAGCCCTAAAAACACCCCCCTAATCCCCCTAATTTTTAATTTGGGCAACTGTTTCCTTTTTTTTTTTTTACTTGATATGGAAATTAGGGGGATTAGGGGGGGTGTTTTTAGGGGGATGTAGTAAGGTCCATTTTAAAAATAAACAATTACCCTCAAATAATTTTGGAGTAAAATGTTATTTTTACATTTTGTCCCAAACTAAGAAAAGGTATTTCGCACACGTCTTGAGGAGTCTAATTTTGTTACACACTGAAGGCCCTATTTGGTGGAATTTTTTTAAGGTAAAAATTGATAATCATAAAGTAGAAACTAAAAGCACTTATACTCCAACTTTTAAATAATCAGTTTTTTTCAATTTATTTAAGCTATTTCTGCCTAATAAGGTATAAGAAGAAGTTGTACCATACAGTCTGGTACAAACTCCCAAATTAAGATAAGTTATAATCACTCTTCAAAAACTGTAACAAACAGTCTCAAAAAGTGGGTAAACAATACATATATTTTGATTGGTTGAGAATAGTTGGACTTTCAAATGGAGTCATTAAACTTTTTGAGTACGAGTTACGCATATTTAGATCTATTATATTTTGTGTATTGTTCATATATTAAAAAAAGTGTGTTAACAAATTCATTTTCTATCTTGAGAATTGAAAAAAAGAAAAAGGAAAAAAGTCATCTACCATTATTAAAAGACCAAATTAACCTTGCCTCACTCTATTTTAAAATTTAATGGGGTTTCTAAAACGCCTCCATATGTTCATAAAACGTAAGAAAAACCTTTTGATGACAATTTTGTCAAGCGGTTTGCCCACTAAGTCTCGAGCAAATGGCCTCTTTGGAGAAGTTGATTAAAAGTTATTTTTTAATTTTTAATCAATTTTGAATCACATTATCTCTCACATTTTTTATATATTTAAAAAAAAAATCAAAAAATTAACTTTTTTCAAAATATCGTTTCCAAAATGCCGAGTTATAGGATGACATCATCTTTCGATATGCAGCCTTTTTCATTAAACGCCACTAAGACACTAAGCAATATTTTTGCACCAAATTTTGGCTTGATTTTTCAAGAACTATTTGATTTGATTTTTCAAGAATTATTTTTAGAAAAAATTTCGTTTTTCTTTACTTTTTTTAAAAATATATTGTAATAATTTTTTTAAAACTTTTAAATACATCAAGATTAGATTCTTTTGAAAATTAAAAATAATAATAATAACTATAATATTTTCTAACAATGCCAACCCTCCCCCAACCCAAATTGAATGTCCAATAAATAAGTCATTTGGTGCATAAGTCATATGTTAAATCCTAAATAGGTTAGTTTAGTGGTCAAGGTTTGGAGCTTAAGAGCATCTCTAACGTTTACTCTTTTTTTCCATCAAATTTGAGTAAAAATTTAATCTGATATCAAGTGTTCCAACGAATAATTTGCATTTTCATTTAAGTATCGGTTGATCGGGAGGACGATTGAACGGATATCCGATCGATCGGCCGGTTTGTGTAAATTGACCAACACCTTTATGGGCAATTTCGCAAGGAAGAGATTGTCCGGGTAGACATCTGATCCAACGATCACCTACAAATTTGATGAAAAGATAAAACTCCCTTGATTTGATTAAAAAAATAACTTTCCTTTTATTTTATATCAGTTTGATGAAATGTTGGAGCTTATGTTTTAGGCATTTTTTATCAAATTTAAATTTAATGACAGATTTGATGAAGCGTTGAAGACGCTCTAAGGATACAATTGTGAATGGATACAACATGTTTTATAGGTCATTTGGGTGAACATTCTTGATAATTCTTCTATTTATATAATATTATTTTATTAGTCTGTTATCTAAGGGGTGGTTTGAGATGTTCTAAATAAGTGTATTGTTAGGTTTTTATTCTTGGCAATCCCGTTTGACAAAACTCCTTTCAGTTATACTTATTTTCGCACTTTTTATTTCAGTGAGGCTATGAGTTTTTAGATGCGAATCCAACCCGAATTGTGCCTTGTAGAGAAGTTTGTGACGTTAATACTTCCAAGATTGCCACTTCGCTGATTATGATGGGGATCGAGCTGCCCGGTCAGCTCGCGGGGGTCGAGGGAGCAGTGCCCCTTGGCGGGTCCGGGGCAGTGCCACGGCAGGGTCGAGGGGCAGCGCCCCCGAAGCAAAATGCAAATTGCATTCAAAGTTGCCTGTCCTCCCTTGCTCGCTCGAGCGAATGAGTGCTCGCTCGAGCGAAGGCTGCGTCTGCATAAAAACCTGAAAGAGTTTATTTCTCGCTCGAGCGAAGGTTTCGTGGCTCGAGCGAAGCCACTTATGGAAAACACGCGTTTTTGGTTCCTCGCTCGAGCGAGAGAAGCTTCGCTCGAGCGAGCCTCGCAGTTCCAGATTTCTATAAGTACGGGTTTCTGTCAGAATTTAGGATTACTACTCCAGATCTTCTTTTTGGATATTAAGGTTTATATCTAGGAATATTTTACTAGTTTTCTTCGATGTTTTGATTGAGTATTCAACTCATGGTTTAAGAAGTATACATCAAAGGTTTGTTTGTTTATTCTACACAAGAGAGAGAGTTGTTCTTCGGTGGATTCTGAAGAATTCGAGCCTGAAGCTTTGGTGGATTTTGGAGTGGCTCATCATTAAGACAATTCCGAGGTGAAGACGGGGTTAGAAGAGGCACATAAGGGTTGGTTCAATTCAGGCGTGGATTCGCTAGGTAATTGAGAGTATACCTGTGTAATTCCTTTATGTCTTTTTAGTGGATTGTTTTGTGGCTTTTGCCCATGATTTTTTTATCACAATTGGAGGTGTCCAATTGTGGTTTTTCTACGTAAAATTGTTGTGTCGATTTGTCTTGATTGTTTGTTTGGGATTGTTATATACTGCTTAAAATTGATACATAATCACAAATCAACATTTAGAGGATTTCTAGATTTTTCATGTATTTTTTTGACTTTTTATATAAAAAAAAATGTGTAGAAAAGTAGAGAAAAGTGGGTAGAAAAGTAGAGAGGATATGCTAATTGATATAACCCAAATAGGTGTATGTACGCGAAAAAAAAAAATGCACTTTTTTAGTACATGCCAAACACCTACTAACTTAATGATTATATTGTAAGACCTATTTGTTGCATGGGCAAAGATAACTTCAAGCACAATGGAATGGGTAATGACAGAGATACTACAGAATTTAAAGACATTAGTCAAAGCTCGAGCAAAGCTTGAGCAAACATCAACAAAGGAAAACAAATTGAAGAATGAGACATCCCTCGACTACCATATTTACAAGCCATTGTCAAAGAAACCTTTCGGTTACACGCACCAGCTCCTTTGTTACTTCCTCTCGAAGTTGATGTAGATGTTGAAGTTTGTTGATTCACTATTCCAAAGGGTGCACAAGTGCTTCTAATCAATGATGGATCTAGGGGGGCTAAGGGGGGTGGCCGTATCCCCCAAAAATTTGAAAAATATCATATATTATATTAAAAAATTTAAAATAACTTAAAATTATAGGAGTTCGCACTCCCAAATGTTTTGTAGATAATTTCAAAATTATATAGAGTAGCCTCTCAATTTTTTAAACTATAGAGTAACCCCCCCCCCCAAAGACATAATTCTGGATCCGTCCTTGCTTGTAATGCGTGGGCTACCGGTCACAATCCAAGTATATGGGAAAATCCCAAATTGTTTATGCCTAAGGGTGCACAAGTGCTTGTGAATGCATGGGCTACTGGTCACTATCCAAGTACATGGGAAAATCCTAAATTGTTTACGCCGGAGAGGGTTTCTGGTTCACAAGTTGATGTTCAGGGCCACGATTTCAAGCTTATTGCATTTGGTGCTGGACGAAGAATATGTCCTGATTGCCCTTGGCTACGAGGATGCTGCACTTGATGTTGGGCTCACTTATCGAGTGGACCTTATGCATTGTTTATCTACATGGTTTATCTACCATCCCAAAACCTCTTATTGAGTGGACCTTATACATTATTTATCTACATGGTTTATCTACCATACAAAAACCTACAACTCAAAAATATGTCACTCTCTATTATTTGTCAAGATGTCACTCTCTTCAATTATTTTGCCAAATATGTGGTTCAAATTGCAACAACCTCACCCATGCACTTTAAGACTTGCCCCAAGGCTAAGATAATTTGGTGAAAGCAGAGGTGTCCACCAAAATAAAAAATAAAAAATAAAAAATATATATATATATTCTATGTAAATTATTTATTAATTTATAATAGCATTTTTTATATTGCTTGGACGAAAATCCCCCCGCCACACCCAAATTTTTGCCTAATTTTATTTTATTTTTTTGTTTTTCTGTTATGCATGACATTGTAAGCTTAATACAGTAAATAAGATGAATATGCTATGTCTTTTTAAGAGTGTGAAAATTTTGAGAAAAGATAAATACTATTATATTTTCAAATACAAAAGCTCATTTAAAAGTGTAGTTTAAAAATATAAAAAAATAAATAAAAAATAAAAACTCATTTAAAAGTGTAAGCGGGTGTGTGCCTAGCGTCACTCTTTAAACTTAAAAAATTAAGCAATATTAATTTCATCTATAATCTAATCTGATGTTATTGTCAATCTCCATCTCATGTTGTTGATATGATAGTCAAGTGTCTATCTACTCGTATCACCTATATTAATAATATTTCGATTTTGCAAATAAAAAGAAAATCAATCTCTGTTCCACAAAAAATTATTTCATGATCCACATACATTTGATCAATTACGAATTATCATATTCTCCGATCATCTAACATTAAATTATAAATCCTATTATCTCCACCAATTACAATATCAAAAATGATTTAGAACTCTAATAAAGGAGCTCTAATAGGAGTAGGCCCTATTGTGATGTGATATTTTAATCTTGTATTTTTTTATTTTTTATTTTTTTATTGCCTGTCACATCATTAGAGCTCAATTAGAGCTCCAAAATTAGAGGGATGTATCATTGCTCATTACAATATACTTGACCATGGACCACCAAATAACTCCTTCCGTCTCACAAGAATAATTGACTTGTTCTTTATTGGACAGTGGTGCTACATCTCTCTAATTTTGCCTCCTAATTCTACCTCTAATGACGTGGTTCACCCCTATGTGAAACGATCTTACGCTCTTCTCCCTTTCATCTTTAGCTTCTCTAATTCCATATTGTTAAATTAAAAGGATGAATTATTATTCTTAATGGACTAACCAATTGACTTTCAATTTTAAAAAGTAATAATAATTCTAGAGTTTCTAACTAAAAATAAGAATAATAATTCAAGAGTTTTTTATTTTATTTTACGGAAATGATAATTGTGGTGGCCGTTAATCATGTAACGTTGCTTTATATTCACAAAAATTATCAAGTAAAATCTAAGAAAAACTACATTTATAAATTACTTGGTTGTCTCCGGTCCACATTAAATTGAGCAGTCTAATGGGCCCGATAGGGACACTTACCAATCAATTTTATTAACTAAAATTATTTATCTACAGGTCCTTATTGATAAATTTATCATTGTAAATTTATTCATAAAAACAAGAAAGACAGATAAATTTATTACTCAATAGGACTTACTAGGTAATAAGTCCAAAAAATAGGACCTATTGGTAATTTATCTTAGATTTTTTTTTGTTTATATTTAGCATTTTTTGTGTGTAGATTATTCCTAAATAAAGAAAGAAATTATATTGATCTGATAAATGTATTCACATTATTTTATTATTTTTATTTAAAAAAAATAGATGGCATATATAAATATAAAACTAGACCATTCATTTTTTTGAACATTAAAAAAATAAAGTCATGTGATTACAATTATCGGATTAATATGATTTTTTTTTTCATGGGCAAAATTCATTTTATCCTTTTGTAATTTGAGCACAAAGCATTTTGCTCTTCTATGGTTCAAATATAGCTAGAAAGTTCCATGTAGTTTTGGACTAAAGTGCAACTATTAATACCATTAATTGTAGATGTGAAATGACTTTAATACCCTCAAACCCTATACATTTTTTTTTTTTATTTTCTTTCTCTCCTCTTCATACACATAATTTATATTGTTTAACATTAAT
Organism: Camellia granthamiana; assembly: GCA_036172215.1. Taxonomy (NCBI): domain Eukaryota; kingdom Viridiplantae; phylum Streptophyta; class Magnoliopsida; order Ericales; family Theaceae; genus Camellia; species Camellia granthamiana. The sequence continues at coordinate 49,922,976 of CM069916.1, read as the reverse complement.
TCAATTAAATCAAAATTAATTATGAATTCTTAATTATTTATTGTAACTCTTTATCTTTTTATTCTAAATTTAATTTAATTATATTTTAGATCACAATTAATTCTAAATATTTAATTATTTATTGTAATTCTTAACTTTTTAATCTAATTTTAATTTAATTATATTTTAGTTCACAATTAATTTTAAATTCTTAATTATTTATTGTAATCTATAACATGTTAATCTAATTTAATTATATTGTAGATCAATTCTTAATTACTATTTATTTTATATTTTTATTTAACTATATTTTAAATCCATATTATATTTATGTTTTAAATCCTTAATTGTATTTTATTCTAATTAACAAATTAATTTAATTTTAGTTTTGGAGAAAATGAGAGTAAAATTATCTTTTTGTTGTATTAATTTCAATTTTTTTTTTTTTTCAAAAAACAAAACTCATCCTAAAAAACGTTGTGTACTACATCTTCCATTCGTTTGAATGAAAAAACTAACAGTGGCATTTTAGTGCAAAATCATATAGGGACTTTCTGGCTAAATTTGAATCATAGGGGATAAAATGCTCCAGCCCCAAACTGCAAGCGGGTAAAATGAATTTGATTCATTTTCATTGATGATATATATTTTGAATAAATTTTCATTGAGGATTTTTTTGGGTGAATAATTTTCATTGATGATATTCACACTGAAATCTAAAACATAAACCAAAATTTGTGTCGATCCCATTGTGCCAAATTGTAATGTCGAGACAACCCAATCCCATTTATAAACACACATCTCACAAACTTTAAATCTATCTATAGTATTAGGGGTAAGTATGGTTTGGTTCGGTTTTGAAGTAAAGCAAGACCAACTACCTACGATTCCATAAAATTTAGAACCCAATCGAATAATAAAAATCTTAAAATTAAACCAAACCCAATCATAAAACCGTGATTCAATTCAGTTTGGAACTACGGCTTTCATGAAGTTTGTCATAATTTACAACATAATCACTACTTGCTCAAAAATCAAGTAAACTTACATACAAAATAGTTTAAATGATTATTTAGAACTAGTTCTACTATTATTCAAGAGCACACTTGTAAACAACATGGTTAAGAACTCATGAATATATGAAGAGAAAAGTTAGGGATTATGAAAAAAATTTCATGAAAATGATCATGAAAGATTTATGATCCTTGGATTACCTCAATTAATGTGCAGCAATGCTATGTATCATGAAAAGTCTTTCATGAAAATGATCATGAAAGATTTGTGACCTTTGGATTACACTTAGAATAAAGCACTACACACTAATCAAGGTAATCTAAGGGACACAAATCTTTCATGATCATTTTCATGAAAATTTTTTCATGATTCCTAATATTTCTCATTAATGTGTGGTGCTTTATTCTAAGTGTAATTCAAAGGTCACAAAGCTTTCATGATTATTTTCATGAAAGGTTTTTTACAATACCTAACATTGCTGATATATGAAATACTAATAAGATAATTGAGTGTCCACCTTAAATAACAAATTATATATATGTATATATTTAAATGGTCCGGTTTGGTTGTAAACTGGAATCATAACTATAAAATCATAGACCGAACCGTGAAATACGGTTCACCTATTTTAAGAGTCAAGATCGAACCATAGATTGAAAAAAATCAAATCAAGCTGTGTTGTTAGATATGAATTAAACCGATTTGTAGTTTTTCTGGTTTTTATGTTTAGCCCTATATAAGTATAGAATACATCTTATTTTCAAAATAATTTTAAAAAAGATGATAGATATTATTTTCTTTAGAAAAATTGTATTTCAGTAGAGTAGTGGTAAAAAAATTAACATTTTTATGATAGTGCAACTCTCATGTGTAGATGGTATAAATTTATTAATCATGTGTCAGAATTGCACAAAAAAATATTTTTGTGCAATTATTTTATGGTTGTCCCATTTATTTGCAATATCCTATTTTCTTTCTACAAGATTCCTTAAGATTATGTTTAGAAATGAAAAAGAAAAATATAAATATAAATATAAATAAAATATGATGAAATAAAACTATATTTCACACATTTTTCACATACCTTTTTTTTTTTTGGGAGCTTTTTCCATAAATCCATCTTTAATTACTTATGTTCCATTCAACCCATATTCTTTTTTACTATTCCATTAGGTCCTATTTGAGATAAGAAGACCAAAATACCCTTTTCTTCTACTTATATTTTATTTAGTTCATATTATTTTCTTATGTTTCAATAAGTCCTATGGGTGACATAATTACCAAAATACCCCTAATGTATCTACTTATGTTTTATTTAGTTCATATTATTTTCTTATGTTTCAATAAGTCCTATGGGTGACATAATTACCAAAATACCCCTAATGTGAATGTTCACACCGTCAATGTGAATGTTCATATCGTCAATGTGTAGAGGCCCGGCCCATGTACAATGTGAATATTCACATTGACATGTTAACATTCACATTGATAGGAGTGTAAAATTAGCCCGCGGCCCGGGGCGAGCCCGGTCCAGCCCGTGACAATGTGAATATTCACATTGACATATTAACATTCATATTGATAAGACTGTAAAATTGGCCCGCGGCCCGGGGCGAGCCCGGCCCGGCCCGTGACCATGTGAATATTCACATTGACATATTAACATTCACATTGATAGGAGTGTAAAATTAGCCCGCGGCTCGTGGGAGGCCCGAAGCCCGCCCGTTGCCTGGGGCGGGCCCGGCCCGGCCCATGACAATGTGAATATTCACATTGACATGTTAACATTCACATTGATAAGAGTGTAAAATTGACTCGCGTCCCATGGGCGGCCCGAAACCCGTGGGCAGCCCGGGGCGAGCCCGGCCCGGCCCGTGACAATGTCAATATTCACATTGACATATTAACATTCACATTGATAGGAGTGTAAAATTAGCCCGCGGCCCGTGGGAGGCCCAAAGCCCGCCCGCTGCCCGGGGCGGGCCCAGCCCGGCCCGTGACAATGTGAATATTCACATTGACATATTAACATTCACATTGATAGGAGTGTAAAATTGGCCCGCGGCCCGAAGACGACAGCCTCGGGTCGGGCCGGTGGGCTTGAGCCTAGGCTCGAGCTTAGGCCGGGCTTGGGCGGGCCTAGTCATTTTTTTTTAATTCTTTTTAATTTTTTCTACCAAAATTTTATTATTTTCCACAAAAAAAGACATTGTGCCTTAGGTGGGCTGGGCCTCGGACCGAGCCTTGAATGGGCCTTAAGCGGGCCGATGGGCCGGGCCGGGCCGGGCTTCAAAGTGATGGCCTAGGCCCTAGCCAAGGGTCTCGGACATGCTCGGGCCCAGACCCAAACTAGCCTGCCCCGGGCCATAGGCAGGCTTCGAGCAGCCCACGGGCCGCAAGCCAATTCTACATTCCTATCAATGTGCATGTTAACATGTCAACGTGAATATTCACATTGTCAGCGGGCCGAGCCGGGCCTACCCCGGGCCGAGGGCGAGCTTCGGGCAGCGGACAAATTTTACACTCCTATCAATGTTAATGGTAACATGTCAATGTGAATATTCACATCGTCACGGGTCGGGCCAAGCCCGCCTCGGGCTGCGGTCGGGCTTCGGGCCGCCCACGGGCTGCAGGCCAATTTTACACTCTTATCAATGTGAATGCTAACATGTTAATGTGAATATTCACATTGTCAATGTGAATATTCACATTGTCAACAAGCCGGGCCGGGCAGGTCCACCCCGGGCCGCGGGCGGGCTTTTGGCCGTCCATGGTCCGCGAGCCAATTTTATACTCTTATCAATGTGAATGTTAACATGTCAATGTGAATATTCACATTGTCAACAGGTCGGGCCGGGCCCGCCCCGGGCCGCCCACGGGCCGTGGGAGGGTTTCGGGCAGCCACGGGGCGCGGGCTAATTTTATACTCTTATCAATGTGAATGTTAACATGTCAATGTGAATATTCACATTGTCAACAGGCCGGGCTGGGCCCGCCCCCGGGTTGCCCACGGGCCGTGGGCGGGTTTTGGGTAGCCACGGGGCGCGGGCCAATTTTATACTCTTATCAATGTGAATATTCACATTGTCAACGGGTCGGCCCTGCGCCACGGGCCGTGGGCGGGTTTCGGGCAGCCACGGGGCGCGGGCTAATTTTACACTCCTATTAATGTGAATGTTAACATGTCAATGTGAATATTCACATTGTCAACGGGCCGGGCCGGGCCCGCCCTGGCCGCGGCCAGGCTTTTAGCCGCCCACGGGACGCTGGCCAATTTTATACTCTTATCAATGTGAATGTTAATATGTCAATGTGAATATTCACATTGTCAACGGGCCGGGCCGGGCCCGTCCCGGGCCGCGGGCGGGCTTTTGGCCGCCCATGGGCTGCGGACCAATTTTATACTCTTATCAATGTGAATGTTAACATGTCAACGGGAATATTCACATTGTCAACGGCCCGGACCGGGCTCGCCCCGGGCCGCCCATGGACTGCGGGCGGGTTTCCCGCCGCCACAGGACGCGGGCCAATTTTACACTCCTATTAATATGAATGTTAACATGTCAATGTGAATATTCACATTGTCAACGGGCCGGGCCCGCCCCGGCTCGCTGACGGGTTTCGGGCTGTCCACAGGCCAATTTTACATTCCTACCAATGTCAATTTTAAAATATGAATGTTCACATCATAAATTGCTAACCGTTTAAAAAATATTTATAAGGGTATCAAAATTAAATATAAGGGTATAAGTGTCCAAGAAAATAGTGTAAATCAAGAAAAAGGACTTTATGGAATAAAACTATTAATACATGGGACTAAATAGGTTAAAAAATTCCTTCATGGACTTCTTGGGCTAAAACACTTCTAAATAGGATTTATCAATAATTTTCCCTTTTTTTTTTTTTTTTTCTTTTTAAATATCAGTCCAAATCACAACATACAAGCTTTCCATAAAAGCATGTAAATCTGATTGCTTCACCGTAAAGCTTTCCATAAAAGCAAGCAAATCTGATTGCTTCTTTTACGAATGTATTGTAACACAATTGAGAGAGACATAGATGGATTTGTTGAGTCTTCTACTTTGTGTTCTGATCATGTGCACTTTGGTTCAGGCCCTAATATCACTTGCAAAATCAAGCAAAAACAGTCCCGGCAAGATTCCGCCGGGGCCGACACCTCTGCCATTCATCGGAAACTTTCTCAAACTAGGTCACAAGCCTCACAAGTCCCTAGCCGAGCTTGCCAAAATCTATGGTCCTATCATGACCATAAAACTAGGCCAAGTAAACACAGTTGTCATTTCTTCACCAACCATGGCTAAACAAGTCCTCCAAAAGCAAGACCTCTCCTTCTCCAACCGATCCATCCCAGACAACGTCCGAGCCCAAAACCACAACCAGTTCTCCGCCGCTTGGATGCCTATTTCAACTCAATGGCGAAAACTCCGCAAAATCTACAATTCCCACGTTTTCGCCACTCAACAACTCGACGCAAACCAACACCTACGGCATCAAGTGGTGCAAGGACTGATCGCCGAGGTTCGCGAAAGCTGCGAGCTAGGTGTGGCAGTGGATATTTGCAAAGCAGCATTTAGGACAACGTTTAATTTGCTGTCGAATACAATTTTTTCCATGGAATTGTCGGATGATCAGAACAAGGACATTGCACGGGAGCTGAAGGAGGCAGTGTGGAGTTCCATGGAGCACTTTGGCACGCCCAACATGTCAGATTACTTCCCGGTGTTGAAGAAGATTGATCCACAAGGTATTAGGCGCCAAACTACTTCTGACTTTGGAAGGCTTATTGTAGTCTTTGATCGTTTGATTGATCAACGATTGGAGTCGAAAAAAACACAGGGTTGTCTCTCAAGCAATGATGTGTTGGATGCTCTTCTCAATATCAGTGGAGATGATCAGAGTGACTCTATCGATCGAACTCATATCCAGCATTTGTTGCTGGTTAGTACTCTTTCCAATTATTGTCCCTTTGGCCAGGATTTATTGGGTGAATTATAGGATTAAACACTAACGTTATACGAGTCTATATAATGTTAGCGTTTAGTTATAATTTTTGTTATCGATTTTAATGGATACTTATTCTAACAAAATTAGCAGATTTTTTAATGATACAACTATTAATACAAAATAAATCTATAATTGAAATTATATATTTTTATATTTATTACAAAATAAATGTTAAAAATAGGAAATTATTTATTCCACTAATCATGTTGGATAATCAAGGAGATTTTTTTTTTAACGTCCCTAATATTAAGATTTTATAAGATAAAAGACATGCAATATTTTCATAATAGTTAAGGTCCCTCAATAATTCTACAGAAAAAATTCGACTTCGAGAAATTTCGCTTCGACTTAGAGAAATTTTAATTTTCACAGAGAAATTTCTCTCTGATTTCACAAAGAAATTTCAAAAATTCTTTGTAATCATACTAGAGAAATTTCAAAATTTCTCTGAGTCAGAGCCGAAATTTCTCTAAATCGAATTTTCTCTGTGAAAATGTTGAGAGACCTTAGGTAATAAAAAAAATATCTTAGATCTCTCCTACTACACAAAATTGGAAAGAGATGTTTCACTAATTTTCCCGATAATTCAATTATACACTAATTACATGAATTATTAATCTCCTCACTATTAATTTTGTTAATTAAACAAGTCCTTTAAATACTGTGCTCCCCCTTCGATTTTATATTTGTAAGGTTTGGTTTTGTAATTTGTTAATAAAAAAATATTATGTATTTATATTTATTTTTGGTAAAATAAAAATAAAAACATGTTTAATACACACATGTTTTTAAAATTTTGTTTTGAAAACAAATAAAAGACATTGGCTAGTCAAAAGAGACTGTCAATGGTTGAAGATGATAACTAGAGGTGGTTCTTGGCCGCTAGAGGTGCTAATTACCACATGGTGGGAGGTAGTTGGTGGTAGCCAAAGTTGATTGTTGGTCATGGAACATGGTGACTTACGGTTGGAAAGGGTGGTCAAAGGCGGTTGTGGGCACCAGAGGTGGTGATCGAAGTTGGTGGTCAAAGGTTATTTCTGGCAAAAAGATGGTGGTCAAAGGTGGATTATCGCACATGAGAGTTCGTTGTTGGCAACCAAAGGTGGTTGTTAATCTTTAGAGATGGTGGTTGACAGCCAAAAATGATTATTAATAGTGAGAGATGGTGGCCGGAAGAAGTCATCGGCGATATTGGCTAGAAGCGATAGTCAATAGTGTTGAAGATTGATGGGCGGTGGGTAAAGGAGGAAACAATGAAAACTTTGTTTTTAAACAAATGAAACTAAATTTTTCATAGTTATAAGAATTTATTAAATTTTGTAAATTATTTACAAAATTTTTAAATAAAAATAGACACCATACGTGTTTTTATTTACAAATTTTAAATATTTTATAAATATAAATAGAAAAATTATACACATAATGTTTCCAAACATGGCTATTTTTTTATTTTCATTTTTTTTTTAAAACTAGACATAAAAATTTGTCAAGTATATTATTTTTGTTTTAAAAAAAGTGAAATTAATTTAAATTTTTTGAAAAGAAATCTTTTTACTCCTTTTCAAAATAATTTGTCACTCTCTCCTCCCCATCCACCACCACCCATCGCCAATCGTCGGCCAATCAGCCAACCAACCAACCATCAGTGAACTGTGACTCCACCCACCACCAATCGTCGACCAATTAGCCAACTAACCAACCATCAATGAAATCTGACCAGTCACAGGCACCATCAATGAGCTTCGGTAACCAGCTTCACCAAGGATCTTCTATAGTATTTTTTTCCTAAAATTTCCTAAAGTGGTGTATTGTATGATTGAGATTTAATGCTGAAAAATTGATGTGACTTGTCACTAAATCTCAACCACACAATGCACCACTCTAGGAAACTTTAGAAAAAAAAAAAACTCTAGAGGATTCTTACTCAACCAGCTTAGTCACCACCCAAGCTATATGAGATTGGATTCGTTTCATTCTATTAGAGGATTGGTTCGGTCCCATATTCAAAATTTTGGAACTGATCATGATTGGTTAGTTTCTAAATTTAGTGTTAATCGAAGCAAAACCAATTCTTGCAAACCCTATAGCTTTACACTAAACAAAATTTATATTTATATAATGAAATTATGGACTTTTTTTTGTTTGACTTTTTTTAGTACATAGTATTTTTTAACTTTTTATTTCCATATAAGGTCATGTTAGTACATAAAAAAATCGTAACAACCAAAAAAAAAAAAAATCATCTCTGCTCTACAAAAAAAAATATCCTTACATTTTCAGCGACTAGACTGTTTTGTCGCTGAATTTAATAGTGTTGTGACAACAACTTATCAGTGATTAAACGTTTTATTTAAAACTTTTGGCAACTAAAATTTTAGTTCCCAATTGTTGTGTATCGGTGACAAATAGAAGCTTAGTCACTATATATTTTTCCCAACAATTGGTCACCGACTAATCTGCCAACTAAATTATTTAGTTTGCCATAAACCTTTGGTGGCTAAATTTCCAATTTTTAGCAACAAAAAATTTAGTTGTCAAAAGTGCCATTTGTTACAGTGATGTTTTAGTTTGAAATTTTTTTAATCATACAAAATTATTCACCAAAAAGAAAAAAATGGGTCTAGCATGATACAACTCATGATTGTTGTGTTATTTTGAATTTTGGATAAAATTTTTAGTTAGTTTATTATTTTATTTTTATGCTCAATAAAATTTTAGGCAGTTGTATTTGTATAACGTTACTCTATTAATTTGTTTAGGACATATTTATTGCGGGGACGGAGACAACTTCAAGCACAATGGAATGGGCAATGGCCGAGATACTACACAACCCAAAGACATTATTCGAAGCACGAGTGGAGCTTGAGAAAACAATTGGCAAAGGCAAACAAGTCAAAGAATCAGACATCCCTCAGTTACCATATTTGCGAGCGATTGTCAAAGAAACCTTTAGGAAACACCCAACAGTTCCATTGTTAGTTCCTCGCAAAGTTGAAGTAGATGTTGAAGTTTGTGGATTCACTGTTCCAAAGGGTACACAAGTGCTTGTGAATGCACGGGGTATTGGCCGTGATCCAAGTACATGGGAAAGTCCAAACTTGTTTATGCCTGAGAGGTTTTTGGGTTCACAAGTTGATGTTCGGGGACAAGATTTTGAGCTCATTCCATTTGGTGCAGGAAGAAGAATATGTCCTGGATTGCCATTAGCGATGAGGATGCTTCACTTGATGTTGGGTTCGCTCATATACTCATTTGATTGGAAGCTTGTAGATGGGATTTCTCCTAAGGAAATGAACATGGAGGAGAAGTTTGGCCTTACTTTGAAAAAGGCTCAGCCTCTTCGTGTTGTCCCTGTTTACTTGTAGGCTTTTAGTTAGCCTAGTTCGGGGGGTAGCTCAACAATAATGCTAGGCGTCATGAGAAAAATATCATAAAAAGCCTTCATGAAGATTCTCCACCCTTGAATTAGTTTGTAGTGTTTTATTATATGTTATACAATCACCCTTAGATTAATTTCATGAAACTTTTCAAAATATTTATTTCATGATGCGTAACATTACTCGTAACTCAAACTGCCAATTCAATAATTCCAATTGTCAATCTTTGTAATCCTTGTAAGGGTGCTGGTGCTTTAAATTTTGTGTATATTTCTTTCCTTTCATGCTTCTTCTGTGTGTTCTTATCTAGTTGCTAATGTGCTCTACTCTGCTTTGCTAATATGTGCATTCTGAAGGGATGCTTTTTGGGATTTGGGTGACGAAGTTTTGTGGCAGATTGGTACTAAGGTGCTGAAATTGTAGTTGTCACTCTTGTTTTTGCGATTGAAATTGTAATTGAATATTTGAACTATAAGGTAATAGAAGTACTGGAGAGTAAAGTAAATTTTCTCTTATTATTTTTTCGTATTTTCGGAAACAAAATGAAAAATTCAAAGCCACTCATCTACTGTAACCATATTCATGCGTAGTAACTTTTATATAAGTGAACAAATATGAACAAATAACAAGAAAATATCCTCAATTATATAAGAATACATAAATGAATGTATGTTTGTATATTAAAGATGGCAAGCAGCTAAGAAGTCTCCGGACTAGGGTTTGTTCACAAAAGAAGATATTCTTTCAAGCATTTCTTGAGCATATTTTGAATCCGGAAAGTTCAATTGAAAGACATGAGTCCCTGGAGTCTCCATAATTTCCACATTTCCTTTCCAACCATTTGTACGCAATGCCTCATAGTAATAGAAACCCCTATCTCTGTATATATCTTTCTCAGCAATCAAAACTAGAACCTTGCTACATCCAAGGGTGGACAACTTTGGATCCACAAGTGGGTTAAGTCTTGGATCATCCAATCCAAACGCATTTCGTGAATTAATCAACCAAATATTGTCTGCTTCTAATCTCGAAGTAGCATCCCTGGACTCATGAGTTCCAATTGGTTTGCTTCCCCAAAAATATGGGTGGATTAGAGCAATTCCATTAACATTGAGACCATCTAATTTCTCTGAACCTGCTCTCATGACCATGTTGTATGCAATGTTAGCACCTGCACTATCTCCAGAGTAGAAAATTCGTTTTAAAATCAACATAGTTATTTAGCCATTCCTCATGACCATTTCCGGCAGAGTGAGAAGCAACCCACTTGATTGCTTCCCATGAATCATCATAAGGAATGGGGAGAGGATTCTTCGGGCCTTGTCTATAGTCAACAGACAATGCAACAACATTAGCTTTCTTAACAAGAGAATAAACGTAAGTATCGTGGGGGGGAAAGAAGGCGCTGTACATGCCAAAGCCTCCGCCATGAAAGTAAACTACGAGAGGAAGTTTTTTATTAGGATTGGCAGACTTGGGGACGTAAAGCCTAGCACATACACCATTCACAATTTCTACATCTTTGTAATTGGCCTCAGGCTTGGGGAACAGCGGTGCAATTTTCACAGTTTCACATTCGCTTGAAACTACTGCAAAGAGAGGGTACAAAAAAAGACATGCTAGGATTTTGTAAGTCATTTGTCTTTGGTAGTTGATATGAGAGAAAGAGAGAAAGATGGACATCTACAGAGAGATAGAGGGTGAAGTTGGATATGTTTGGTGGTGGCATTTAGGTTATTTATATATGGTGGGACTGATATTTAGTTTCCCATTATTGATTGTCTTCTTTTCAATATCCAACCTGTAGTTACTAAGAAAAAAAAATGCCATCGTTTTCTATATAAGAATGAGACTTTTTCAAATATCCAACCTGTAGCTACTAAATGTAACATTAATAATTTCTGGACAAATTACAAATATATTTCTTGAGATTTGCTTAAATTACAAATTGTCGCTTGTGATTTAAAAAATTACAAATACTCCCTTATTAAAAAAATTTATTTAACAAAATTAACTAAAAAAATGAAATTCATAATTGCTGTCTTATATAATAATTAAATTACATAAATTATTAATTAAAACATATATATTTCAACATCATTAAAAATTGTAAATTAACTTAATGATTTATTAAAAAAAATACGATTTATTATGAAATTAGAAACCTTAGGGCGAAATATAATTTCCAAAACTATAAAAAGCGATTCGTATTTTAATCAAATTTTAAAAGTGTATTTATAATTTACCCTTAATTTTTCCCTTATACAATAATTAAATTACATAAATTATTAATTGAAACATATATATTTCAACATCATTAAAAACTGTTAATTGACTTAATGATATATTAAAAAAAAGGTGATTTGTTATGAAATTAGAAATCTCAGGGTGAAATATAATTTCCAAAACTATAAAAAGCGATTCGTATTTTAATCAAATTTTAAAAGTGTATTTATAATTTACCCTTAATTTTTTCACTCAATAAAAAAATTGGTTTTATAGCAACTTCTCAAAGGTATCAAGTCAAAAGGCTTTTAAAAATTCAAAAAAAATTAGAAAGTCACAGAAAAGCAAACTGCAAAATGCCTACTCACTTTTCAAATCAAAATGAATTGCGACCTTGACTTCTTTTACTAGTTCGGATTTTTGGGACTACCAAGATAAGTGAGAGATGTAGTATGGTTTTGTTCAATTGGTTCTTTTGCATATACAAAGTAATGGATTTGAGCGAAGAAAAAGATAATAAAAAATAGGAAAATTGCTTCGGACCCCCACTGGGGGTCGACCCCCATTGAGGTGGCAGCCCATGATTGGGCCAAAAAATATTTTTTTTTTTTTTTTTTTGAAGTTCCAGCCAGTGGGGGCGCGCCACATCACTGGGGGCGCGACCCCCACTGGGGGTCTCGACCCCCACTGGGGGTCTGTAGCGCGGTTCAAAAAATAGGTATTCACTCAATATAAAATGAATAAAAATGAGATAAATTAACAACAGTCTTAATAATTAGACTTAATTCTTATTAAGTCTTATTAATTCGTCCCTGAAAGTTGGTCCTATCATAATCGTTGCTAAAAAAATACTTTTGTGATGATTTTTTGAATCTGTCGTTAAAAATTAACAATTAATAAAAATAAAAATTATGACAATTTTTTTAAATTATCGCTAAAACCTAAGTGCATCTATTGGACAATAAGTATATCTATTAGGATTTAAACGTAAGTTCCCATAAAAATAGGTATAATATAAAGTGAATGAGCAAAATAATTTTCATGAGAGACCTAGCAAGTTAATGTAAAACTACATTACATTTGTCTAGTCAACTCTTTTATCCCTCTCTCTAATGAATTATACCTAACTTTGTACAAATCAAAATTTTGACCGTTTGAAATTTGCTCTCCAAAGCTAAATGCATGAGTGAACCCCTTTGAGGTTTGGTGATTAAAATGCCCCCAAAAATTCCCTACTATATACTCTTATGGTTGTTTAGGAAGACTTTTTTAGTTTAATTTTTTAGTTTTTTTTTACTAATTTAGCCTAACTAAATTAGTTTCATTTGGAAAGAATTTTTTGATTTTTTAATTTTTGTTTACTTTTTTGTGAGAGAAAAAGTAAAATGATTATGATTTGAATATAACATTTTGTCCTATTGACTTATTTAGTTTATTTTGTCTTTTTATACTTTTTTAGTCCCAACCAACTTTGACATAGTTATACTATTGTTGATCACAATAATTAAAAAGAGTTTGGCTTCTCTACAGTTGACACATGTTTCATTTTAATGATTTGAATTGTTCATTTTATTCTATTATGTGTGTAGATCATGTATGAAAAAATTAAATTAATCCGATAAACATGTCCACATGTTTTGATGATTTTTGTCTGCAAAAAATAAATAACAAAAATAATTTTAGATATACACCATCTACTTTTTTACAGACAAATTTGATAAAATCATTATCTGATTCTTTTTCATAAATAATCTACCCTCACAGCTGAACAAAATAAATTATGGGGAACTTACTTATAAGTCTCATACACAAAGTTCAAAATTCATTTAGTCTCCAAAACAAAACATTTGCACCAATTAATCATATATATTTTTAATTGTTACCAAAAAATTCTATTTTTTTAATTTTTTTTTTTGAAGACGCTACTACATCCTATCACCGCCAGATTTCTGTCAGACGGTTATCAGAGACTCACTGAAATGTTCAACATCACCGGAAAGTCGTCTGAATATCACTGGAAATTCGTCAGAGAATTGCCAGAATGTTTTGAACGTCACTGAAAGTCGTTGAAATGTCTAGAATGTTTGCTCGACGTCAACAATAACGCCGAAAACTCACTGGAATGTCTAAAATATAGTTAAAAAAAAGAAGAAGAATAAACTGAGAAATTAAAATGAAAAAACATAGAAAAATATACTAAATATTGATAAACTGAAAGAAGAAAAAAAAACTAAGAACAACAATAAAAACAATATAAAAAAAACATATGTTATTTTCAATTTTTATAAGGTTTAAGCAAATAATTTTCAATATTGATCAAACTGAAAAGCAAGTTTTGAAACTATAAAATGTTACAGTTTCAAATTATGATTCTATTAAGTATTTATTCTTATTAATCAAACTGAAAAATATGTTATAAAACTGTAAAATTTTACAATTCTAAAGAATGATTCATTGCAACACCAAAAAAAAAAAAAAAAAACTGAAATTATAAAATTTTACAGTTTTCACCGCTTGTAACTAAAACTCAAAAACAATTTGTTTAGAATTTGAAAATTTTCTCCATTATAACAAGAAAATAGAAATGTGTAGTACAGACAAAGTATTAAAACTAAGAGATCGAAGGAAAGAGACAAATATAGAGAAATACTTGTACTCCGACAACTATTTTTTAGTTTAGATCTAACCGAATCTAGATCTACTCAGATCTAATGTAGATCTGAGTAAATCTACATCAGATTTGAGTAGATCTTCTCATCTTCTTCCTCGAAACTCATTTCTTTCGCCGTCGGCGAGCATGAAGCAAGGAGTTGGTGCTTAGTGGTTGCTCGTGAACCCCAATCAATAGTGGTCGCGGGTCGCCAGTGACGGTAGATTAGAAAGAAAAAGAAAAGAATGAAGGCGTGGGCATGGTTGTCGTCGTCGTTGTCGCCACCATTGATATCAGAGAAAGAGAGATAAAAAGAAGAAGTAAGGTGTAGGGAAGAGAGAAGAAGATAAATAGATATAGGGCTTTCTAAAAAGTTTTGGGATTAAACAGAATACACACTTTCCAAAAAGGACTTGTGGGTAATTTGCCCATAAATTATTAAAATTGTCAAAATGGGCCTCATAAGATCCAACATAGAAGCTCATTCCATTTATAAACTTATTGGGAGAATTACAATTTAGCCCAAATGATTAAAAATACTGTAAAGCTAGAGACTCACAATTTGAATTCCTAAATTTATTCGCAATGATATGACAAGAGAGGTAGGCCCTACACAATTGAATATATGACAAATAAAAAATTGAAACATATCATGCCACATCATTATGAATTAAATTGTTAAATATTTTGTTTGAGTCTAATACATTTTTTCTTGAAAATAATTACACAAACATAGAAGATGCAACTCTACTTGTGCAAAAAATTCACAAAGAGAGTTGGACCCCACATCTCAGTAATTACTTTTAATCTTCTAAATTGATTTATAATTCCCCAAACTTATTTCACCGCAACCCTATCTAATTCGCACATGGTGCAGAGATATCCAAGTCCAGTTTTAGCACCAATATAGTGTGAACAAAAATCACAGATACACAAAGGTACATAGCTGGATTTGGCAATTGGTGGGGGTGGGGATGCCTTTGAAGAAGTGTGGGACCATCATATGTTGTTCATTGAGGTGTTGGGATCAAAAAGACAAGTAGGTACAAAATTTTCATTATGATTTATGATTATAGTCTTCTCTCTTTCTACACTCTTGTCACATGCAATAACTTGATCTGGTCCCTCCACATTAAGAGTATTTTTCAATTTCACTTTTTAAGCATGTTTTAAATGTTTGAGAGCAAATCTTATATATGTCCATGCTTTTCACTAATTCACCAACAAAAATTTAGACAACTAGAGGGCATGCATTGCCTAGTGTTGTTAATCAATGTGTTTGCTGAAGGTAAGACCAAAGGCGAACTAAACATTTTTGGCATTATTTGCATAACCAAACTGTGGTATGTTGTTAGAGACATGTCTCATATTATTTCTCTAAGACAACTAAATTTGATTAATATAATATAAGAATCTCTCTATTTATAGTTAGATTTTGGGTTGATATCTCTTAAATTCTAACATGATATCAGAGTTAATATTTATTGTATAAGGTTGAATCTCTATTTTTAATTTATTTCATTTATCTCTCTATCACCTTCACATTTGACCAAACTGTATGTATGAGGAAGTGTGAGTGACTTCTCCCATATGGTCCCATTAAGTTACAGAAGGTCCAAACATTTTTCTCGTCTCTCCTTGCTATCAATAAATTAGTAAAATTACTTTTGAAAAACTAACAAACTCACTCACGCAACTTTTTTTTCTACAAATTTTTACATGATTATATAGGCAATATTCATCTTTAATGTGACTCACAGTGTCAGACCACATCCGAGTTAAATCAATGCTGTACCGAAGGGGATGGATGCAAGTTTTGTTTGCTGATGAAACATTCACCAACAACATAGTCCTACGGAGATAGGCTCAATTTTAAATGACGGACCAACCGGGCTTTAGAAATAAATCCAAGCACACCTATTTAGCTCTTAGTTACTTTTCATAGTTTAGAAACCATTTTTCCTATTTTGGTAAAAGGAAACAAAGTTAGATTCCAATAATCATGTATTTGTTAGATTCAAACATGTGGGTTACTTTTGAGTCCTAGTTTTTTTTTTTTTTTTTTTTTTTTTGACAAATTATAAATAATAAAAAAAAAAAAATCCTGAAATTTCGGCCCCTTCGTCTGCTGAAGTCAGCCTCTGCCCAAAAAAATCTAAATTGCTGCTTTGGAAATTTGAATTTTGGACCAAGTGCTTAACAAGTACCTTAAACACTCTACCATAGCAATTCCTATGGTAAATAATTCTCAAAAAATATATTTAAAGCATTTTAATTTGGTCTTCTTCAACCTTTCCCGTCTGTCGAACTGAACTTTTCAACGACTTTCCAGCGAATAAATTAAAAATTAATTTTCTATTTAGTGGGCAAATTAGCTAAATTTAAACTCGATAGACCAATGTGAAATTTTATGTTAGTCAAATAATTTGTTATATTTTAAATATATATGGGCGATCCAAAAAAATATACGTAAATAGTAACAAAATGTGAAGAAATAAAAAAACTCAATTAGTTAAATATAAAACGTTTTAAATGTATATAGATTGAATGGATATAAATTAGAAAAGTAGTTTTTAAAATTTTAAAAATATTTTTATGAACTAATATATACGTATGAAACTCTACCATAGATTATATTAGATTTATTTAGAAATTACATTTACATTACGTATGTAAAAAGTAAACAAAATAAAAATAAATATATATAAAATTAACTATAATATTGTAAAAAGTTATGAGATATCAGAAGGTACGTCTTGACGAGAGAAGTCTAGACCAAGAAAAATCAATCCAAAAAGAAGAGGTCCCACGCGCCTCCACGCGCAGCTTGAAGTTTTGCTTGGAAAGTCGCGGAAAGTTCAACCCGGCAAATAGAGAAAAGATTAGGCTATGTTTGGAATGTTGGTTTTGGGCTAAGTTAAAATGGTTTTAAATAATTTGTTTGAGAACCATTTATCACAAGAATTGATGTGGCAGAGTGGTTAAGATGGTTGGTCCAAAGTTCAATTATTCACATGACAATTTGAGATTATTTTTTGGGGGGCAAAGGCTTAGCCATGGATGATGTCAGCGTGACACAAGGCTGATGGCAGCAGAAGGAGATCACACGAGATGCATAGGAGGCGTTAATTGTGACACAGAAATAATATCAAAATTTTAATTGTAAAAATTAAAACTCTGAAATTTAAATTGGAAAACATGCTAAACTCAAGGGATTTTTTTTTTTTTTTTTTGGTTCTTCGGTATTGTTTTTCAGTCCTACACACTATGCTTTGGACTATAATCGCATGAGTTTTTGATTTGGCATCTAAAGTAGAAACCAACAAAGTTAGATTCAAACGATTACGTATTTGTTCTGTATGAAAACAAAACAGAGCATGCCTATGATCAGACTTCAATTTGGACTGTAATAAGAGACACAAACAGACAATGAGTCCAACGTCAAGTGATGACATTATTGTTTGGTCCGTGACAGAGGACCCATCCTCATAAATATGCAGCTGCAGATGTCAGAAGACTCTCTCTCTCTCCATGTTCTTTGTGGTGTCTTATTTGTAATGTGATGTAAAATACTAAAAACTATTCTTGGGTTTTAAAGCACTATAATTCTAGGGCAATCCTTAGGCCATTTAGCCCAAATATGCAGAGAGTTATAACCTACTGGCTCTTTTCCTTTTTTCTGCTTTGACAACCCTTGTGCAAGCAAGAAGATGGAACCACAAAACCCACCTCCCAAGATTGCTCGCCTTGCAGACCAATGGTACTCTCTCTCTTTCTCTCTCTCAAGAATCTTCTATTCTCAAATTTTCTGTCACTATGCTCGAATGCACTCCCAATTATTATATGAAATTTAGAAACAAATAAATTTCAGGACATAATCTAATAATTGAGAGTGCATTAGTAACAAAAAAATATATAAATTTAGAGACAGAAAATCTCGTGCCCTCACACAGGAGTCTTGAATTGTTCGTTACGTAGTTCCCATTAATCACATATTGGCTATTCTTACAAACTGTTTAGCCACTAGCCGGACAAGTTGTAGAGAAGTGTCACCCCCAACTGGACTCGGGCTCAGCCTCGAGCTTGGTCATCATCGGTCAAGTAACCGACATGGCTGCTCAAAATCATCTGGTTTTACCTTCCTCCAGTTGCAAGAGTTAGAGCAACAAGCTCTTATCTACAACTATATTGAAGCTGGACTTGCTGTGCCTCATCATCTGGTTCTTCCCATATGGAAGAGTTTTGCTGGCTATTTGAGTAGTGTGAATGGTGCTTGTCTGCAACAGCAATATTTCGCTAATTGTGAGTGCCAAAATCCCTTTTTTATTACATTGATGAATTTCCAAAGTGGCTCTATTTTTCAATGTGGCAAAATTTCAACAATGGCCACTTTGTTTGGAAAGGAAAATGGAAAAGGAAGGTGAAATATAAATAAAATATACCTGCATTTCACCTAGTTTCACACACCTTTTTCCCTTTCCCTTTCCAAATCCCTCCCCAAATCCCCAACCAAACACAGCATAAGTGATTGCTGGATGGAACTGAAACATATGCATTAAACATATAGCACTGAAAATTAAGGATTGTTGAAATTTTGCTTTTTACCAAGCACGATGATACTCAATGATAAATCATGTCTTTTTGAGTTAAAGTTTAGAGTCTACTTCAATTTTAATTCTTGAAGTTAATACTTCAATATAAGTTTTCAAATTTATGCATTAAATAGAATATATAATAAAATGAGACGAGGATGTTCTGTTCCCAAATCTTTTGTATCTTCACGTCAGTGCACATATATTTTGATATTCTCATCTGATCTAATAGTTGAGTACATTATGACAAGAAAATAAAAGATTTGAGGACAAAATAACCTTAACTTACTAAAATGCCACCTAGTGAAGCATTTAACAAAGTTATCAAACACACTCTTAATTAAGTTCCATACAGTGATTTATGTGACAAGATTATGTCTTCTCTTTGTTTTTTACCTTCCATAATTTTTGTAATTAAAAACCAATCACAAATCTTTCCATAAAGGGTGACACAAAATAGTGATAAAAATCTATATAGATAACACTTTCGTTTTTCATTTTTACTGATTAATTTAATTTGAAAGGCTTGAATTTTTTTTTTTCTTTCTTTATTTTTTGTTGGTGTGGTGGGTGAATTGAAGTAGTCATGGGCCATAGTCCCCTCTATTATGACTACAAAAACAGCATGGAACCAGAGCCAGGGAGGTGCAGAAGAACAGATGGGAAGAAATGGAGGTGTAGCAAAGATGTTGTTCCAAATCACAAGTACTGCCAAAGGCACATCCACAGAGGCCGTCATCGTTCAAGAAAGCATGTGGAAACTCCTCAACTACTACGCACCACTAGTACTACTAACACCACATCCACAAGCACAAGCACAAGCTAAGCTCCAATTTCTCCATTCTTTCTCCCCCAACAATTCACTAGTAGTTGGAGCAATATTTTCCTTGATTGAGTTCTCTCCAAAGATTGTTCTTGATGTACAACATGTGACAGAGGAGCTTCTGGAGCAATTGGATCGACAGAAATCCAAAGTGAGGTTGTATTAATGTCCAATGTTTAAAATGTAATTTGGGTGGATTAGTTTGAAATTCCTTCAAATTTGATAGTCTGATTGGAAACGGTCCATACAGTGGCAGTCACTAATTTGCTATGATCTAAGTTGGATTTTGGACAAATTTCATAATTTGGGCATCTGAATTCTCATTTTAAGAAATATTTGTTTTGTTTTGTTTTGAAACATTTCTTCAACTCTTTTGTAGTCACTTGTTTGTGTTTGCTGCTGCATCAGCTTTTATGAGTTTACAGATACAAACTGTATTGATAGACAAAGGTTGTTCAAAATGACAATGGCAATAGCAATACATTCTGTTCTATCTGTCAGGGGCTTTAACTTGGACTAGTTGGTTGAAGTTTTGTTTCAATGAGGGGGGCATTGTTGGTTCTGTTTCTCGAAAAAAAATTTGATGTAACGGTATCATGTCATAGATTGTCTTGGAGCATTGTTTTACGACCATTATATCACAACACTTGTCATGTTTTCTCTCAAAAAAAGAGACATAAAAGTGGTAAGTCGCATTATTTTAACCAATAAAATTCAACCTGGGGCACTACCTATATTTGCCTCTAGGAACAAAATATAATTTTCCAAACCATATTGATTGCCTTTTAACCTTGATATGATATATCATACTATAGCTAGATGGCTTTAATTGCTTCACACTAATACATTTTTTTACCTAAAATTAAACTATGAAAATATTACACTCATTTTACATTTTTTTTCCCTCATATATCCTTTGACTATTATTACTCACAAACATCATAGAAATTTACACTCCTTTGACTATTATTTTTTTTCTTTCTTATATGGCACATTTCAAGGGCTTGCTTCTTTTAAAAAAGTCATATTAGCATATATTTTTTATTTACATATAGAGCTTTACGCAAATCAAAAAAACTTAATTTAAATTATATTAACTTTATCTATTTTATATAGACTCTATTTGAGAACTACTTCTTTTTCATATATTTTCCATTGCAAATTCAAATAATCCAAAAACCCACCAATTTTATATGGACTCGATTTGAGAAATTAGTAATTGATCTGTGCGATGCATGAGTTAATTTTTTTTCTTTTTAAATAATATTTTATAAAATTAAATTAAATTATTTATATATGTCTATATATAAATTAAAAATTTGTTGCAATGTATGCATTACAAAAAAATAATATTAATTTTATCTTGATATAAGATATAGCATAAATAAATATATAATAATTTTAATTGAATTATTTATGTATATATATATAGAACTATTTAAAAAAATATATTACGGAATATGCAGTACAATTTTTGTTTTATTAAACTATGAAATTGTAGTTTATATATATATATATATATGATACTTTTGTATTTAATTTCAATATAATAAAATAAATATTCATTTTAATATTAAAAATAATGATTAAATTGGAGGAAAAAAAAGTCATTTAAACTTGAAAATGATTCTAATTATTTATTTCAATAATCTTAATCTTATCATTCTATAAAAGTGTTATTTAAACAAATATATATAATAATTTTATTTCAATTATTTATGTGTATTTTAATAATCTTAGCCATATCAAGCTATGAAAGTGTAACTAAAATAAATATATGATGATTTTATATGATATTAGATTATAAGATAGTAAAATAAACACTCAATTTAACTTTAAAAATAATAGTTAAATTGAAAAGAAAATAGTTACATACAATTAAAAGTGATTCTAATTATTCATTTATTTTTATTCAACTGGAAATAAATAAATAAATAGTAGGAATGAAGTTATAAAAAAAAAATTTATTTAAAAAATTAAATATAGTATTTGGTAGCTCGACTTTTTCGCGCCCCCTTTCAGAAGTCGAAATAAGCCCTACAATTCGGACTCCCACGTTCTGAATCTGATCTCACAAGTGCAATGTGAAATTGATAAACACCAAAGAGTTCCAATCTGGCAAATTTTTTAGGAAATCAATTTTGAATCAAATTGCCCAAAAATGGACTGCTTTGCCAGATACAGAATCGCCACCTAAATATTTTTTGTTTTGGGGAAATTTAGGAAACCCATGACTCGTGCCAAAGGCCATGTGTCTGTCATCACCAACATTGTCTCAGCTCGGGAACTTGAGTACGAAAAGGGAAGGTCATGAATACTTTTGAACACCCTCGCTCGCCTGATCAAAGATCGGCCTCTACTAATCATGATATGATTTTTTATTAACATTATATGTTCTTATTCCGATTTATTAGGTTAGCATTACTATGTGATGCGCACGACACACAAGTATAGACTAACTTTGTAAGAATTGAAACACTTGAGTCATGTTTGTTTGCAGAATTGTTTCGAAACATGTACCACTTGAAAAAGTGATCGCATATGAACATTACTTAAATTATTCCAATTCAGGCAATAAGTCCTTCATCCACAGGCATTCAAGTAGGTTTATAGCACTTAAGCACACTTAGCCTTATGGCAAGCATGCTAAACATGGCAACAATCACATTCATGCAATTATGCTAAAGCGAATAAAGACTCACCTAGTACTCCAAGTTAAAATAAACAAAAGAGTTAGAAAAATACATGATTCCTAACTATGCAATATGACTAATGCAACACATACAATATGTAATCTAAATAGGCTTAGCTACTAATATGGCATATGAGGCAATTGAAATAGCATGCGGTCTAAGCACGTATTCAAAGAAGTATTTAAAACTAATAATGCAGTTAGAATGATGAACCGAGCCTCGGTGCATGTAATACAAATGGATGCAAACATAAAGTATGTTAAACAAAACGTGGTGTCCCTAAACTAACCATCATAAGCAGTTAAATAAAAGGGAGAAAGACGTAGGATTGAAAGACATACACATTATTACAACATTGCGTCCTTACGAAGGAAAGTCCGAATGACCTAAGCTAATTACCTAACTAATTAAAGCTAAAGCTAATTAAGCTAACTATTACAAACCGAAATAAATAAACTAGCTAAGCTACTTAACTAATTATTACAACACTTGAATTAACTAACTAGTTAACTAACTAATTAAATAATTACAATGCAAGTGCAATTAAAATAAGTAATTAAACTAAACAACTAACTACTACGCCTCGGGAAATGAGGGATGTTCATGCACATGCTTGGTTTCCACTCGAAAAGACCACCGTTTGCTTCCGGAGAGCCTCTGTTACGCAATAGAACACACATATTGTTGCCCACTTCTAGAATAACTCTGCTCTGCCAAAGAAACACACTGTTGAAATTTGCATCAGTGGTCGACCGGCCAGTGATGAAGGTTACCGGCCACCAGTGATGGCTAGCCGACCATCAAAGGTGGTCAGCTGGCCATGGAAAGTGGCTTACCGGCCACTGCTGCCCAGTTCTCCTTGCTGCAACAGAGGACAAACAGAGCATATACGGGGTATTTCAAGGGTTTGTTTGCATAACTCACCCCTCATTTTCATAAACAAATCAAAGGAGTAGCAAGTTCGGTTCACAATCCATCAATGGATACAATTTCATTGCATGATGGCTTATGAAACCAAGTGTGCAAGTTCAATAAATGCAAAACAAGACACAAACCTCCTTCATTTCATGAATGATCAAGAGAAGTGGTGACCTTGGAACCTTGAATCATTTCATCACTAATGAGTATGAAATGGTTCAAGTTTCCATGTGTTCAATTAACGTCCGATTGAAAACAACCAAATTATTATCTTGCTCACTTTTAATTCCAAGTTTTAGTTACTCCATTTTAGTTACCTTTCCATCCTTTAATCAATTGAGTCCAAAGGGTGAGATTAAGTCCTCTAATGGAAAGAGGGCTTAAACCAAAAGTTGTTTTAGGCATGAAAGAGACATAATATCGTTGGTAATGAACCCCCTAAGGGATTAAACCATTAAGCATGACACCTCAATCTCATGCTTTCAACCAACAAGTAGTTTGAACCACTTTCAAAGCAAAACAAAAAGTCAAGAAAAGAGGGAGGTTGCAGATATTATTAGTGTTGAAAATGAGTGAGAAAAGCATAAATAAATGCTATCAACTCAAACAAGATAGTGTCTAAGGCCTAGAACACTAAACTCATGAGGACTATTACACTATAAGCATGCAAAACAAAGCTCAAATGCAACCAACAACCCAAAACAGTGCTAAAATAGGTTAAAAGTAGTTTTAAAGCATGCTGGAATTGAGCTAAAAAATAATTAGATTAATACACTAAAACATGGCACCAACTAGGCTAGTAAGCAAGACACAAGGAGGGGAGGCTGACCCCTCCAAATTTGGATTTCAAAACATGATTTTGGCCACTGAAAAAGCTCTAAAAATCAGTGTTTAAAAGCTCAAAAAAAGATAGTAAAAGGGTGGAAAACATAAGGGCAAAGGCCTCTAAAACAAGGTATAAAGAAGGGTGAACCACCCCCCTAACCTTTAATGGTCTTAAACCCAAGCTTCAGCACAAAAAACACAGAGTTTTAACAGCCCAAAACAATGAAAAAATAGTAGGAAAAATAGTAGAGAAAGCAAGCAAATAAGGAAAGCCTTATATCTCTTGAAGAGAAGAAGCAATTTAAGCAACAAAACCAAGCAAATAACAACCTCAAAAGCTCAAACCAAGCTCAATAACACCTCAGCTCAAAGATGAGAAGATTTGGTTAAGGGTGTATAAGCAAAGGTTGAAAATTTGTAGGCAAAAGTGTAGAGATTTGGTAGAGAGAGAGGAAAATTTTTTATCTCAAAATTTTCTAACCTTAAAACATGAGAGAATTGGCTCCTATATATAGAAAATATGAAATTCCCTTAAGCAGATCCAGCCCTACACGTGGGGATAGATGTATGCATCTATGCAAACAGCTAGCACAACTGGCATAAAATATTTGCAAAAATACACTGGTGGCCGGCAAACCACATCAGTGGCCGGCAACCAAAAAGTGATGGCCAGCAGCCCAAAAGGGATGGCCGACAGGCCACCAGAGGTTGCAGGTTGGAAAAGCTAGGCTTGGTCCAAAATTGGGACAACAAAGGTATCACGACCTGAACCCGCCCCTATAGTTTTAGTGTCGTAACCGGCCAGTAATCCTTGAATTACCAAAGGCCTTCTAACATAATAACATATAATTGGGGGTTACGGAAGTAATATATAAAATATACATAGTCCATCGAGCTGTGAAGACATACATGAGACAGATAATCTTAAACTTTTATAAACTTATGAGTGACGTCAGAAGATACAATGTTTACACGTCACTCCATGTACATATAAATAGAAAACTTGTCCAAAAAATCAAAAGAAACAAAGCCTAATGCATTCACAAAATCAACCACTAAACTTGACTTAATCCAGAACCTCCTTAGGAGGCATAAAGGTTGGCTGACGAAAAGAACTGAAATGCCAAGTCCTCACCTCTGAGCCTGGTCACGTGTCTGATCACCTACATACATAATGTAAATAGTGAGCAGGAGCCCAGTGAATAATAACAAAGCAAAAGGTTAAATAAATGTTGTCCATAATTGTTGCAGAAAACAGAATTCAGTAACTATCAGAAATGAATTCATAATCATGTTCAGGAATCAGAGTTCATAACAGAAACAGATTCAGAATCATACTCATAATCAGAATTTACAGTTAATCATACGTGATACATTCATTAGCGCTAGTAGAAACAGTTGACCCATAAAGGGACGGCCATAAAGGCATAAAGTTGACTCACGTGCATGGAGACAGTACAGTTGACTCATGAGATGTACAGTTGGCCCATAAAAGGGACGTATACAGAATGATCCATAACAGTTGGCTCATGAGACGTACAGTTGACCCATAATTAGGACGTAACAGAACAGATAACAGATGTCATCTGAAGCTAAGAATGCCACGAATACATTTCAGAAATATTGGACAACCATTCATTTATGCAGAAAATAATAATATTTCATAAAACAGATCATCTTATATGATTCAGAAAATACTTATAATTGAACATAACTTTACAAAGTTATTACTCATAATTAACAGGTGGCTCCAAGGCAACAGACAGAATGGGCAAATCAGACGTCTTGTGGCGCGTAATCTACACAGTTTCAAAACGAACATATACTGAATTACACACCCGCAATTATTAACTAAATCCCTTCTTAGCTTAGTGTGTTTCTACTTCTTAACCACATTATTATGTCTTAAACATAACCTAGGAATGTGTAGGATGCAATGACGATGCAAAAATGCATTTGAAAACCCTTGGTCAAAATGCTGGAAATAGGGGTCCCCGCTCGAGCACAACTTTCTTTGCTCGAGCGAACATGAAAACATATGAGGGGCCGCTCGAGCGCAACTTCCTACGCTCGAGCGGTCTACAAACTTTGAAAAAATACTGGTTGCTTGATTTCTCCACTCGATGCTCGCTTGACGCTCGCTCAAGCGTGAGACTCATGGCCTCGTTCGAGCGCAACTTTTGCCGCTTGAACGGTCTACAAAAACATGAAACTTCTGAGTGCTTGCATTTCACGCTCGAGTGGACCTCAGGTCACTCGAGCAAAGATACAGAAACAAAGGTGGCCGCTCGAGCGCAGGATCTATCGCTGGAGCGGGAAGGCCGAATTCTGGAATTTCCAGATTCACCTCCAAGCTTCCAAACTCAACTTCAAAGCTATAAACTCATCCTTTTGCGCCAAAAACTTGAGGAAACTAAAGGAAACACTTGGAAATGGTTTAAACATGATGAATTCAAAATCATTTGACCAAATCAAGGCCCAAAAGCTTGCCAATTGACCAAAATGAAACTCAAATCTTGGAAAACATAACATGCATGCGATGATTGGCTTCAAGGCGTCCAAAATATGATCATTTGGTATAACATAATATAAAACAAGATGAATTCTCAAAACAAAAGTAGAATGAACACATGCAATGACCAGTTCTTTGAAATTTCAACTCAAATTATGATGAAAATGAACATGCAAGCATGGTATGATTAATATTTCTTCATTCTATCTCAATACCCATGTTAATCCACTCAATCCTCTCGAATTCACGAATTTACCAACTCAAAAGCAAGACTAAAGGCTTGAATTCTCACCTTAGCTTCTTAATTTCTTAAGATTTAGAGGTAATCTTGAGCAATTCTTTAAATCTCCAAGCAATGTCCTTCTCTACCTCAAGTTTGATCTCAAGTTCTTAGCCTCTCATCCTCTCTCACGTTTTTCCTCTTGGAGTCTCAAAGATGATGAGAAAAAGGTAGCTCAAGTGTGTATGGGCCTTACATAGGCTTGGATTAAGAAATTCTTTAATTAGGCTTAATTGAGCATTAATTATTCTAATTTAATCGCTCTAAATCGAATTTCAATTGGACCTACCATAAAATTCTAAAAATTCTAAAAAACATGTATATCAAGTCGATTTCTAAATCGGATGCCGATAAGGCCTTCGATTCGCAAATTGAAACGAAAACATGAACAGATCTTTCTACGTTAAATAGATATAAACACAAATAAGGCAACACACACATGCAATTTAATTCAGAATTTCTCTTAATTACTGATTAAGCTTATTTAACCATGAATTAACGTAAATCAGAGGTCGAGGTTATTACAAAAGGTACAGGGTTTGAAAGGCTCAAAGCTGTGGCACTCCGCTGGGGACTTTAAGCACTTAGCGAGCATATAAACTCATGATCGGGTGTGCATGCAATGGTGTCCAAGTCGTAAGGGTCGTTAAAAATAAGGTGTCTACAGTTGCTCCTCTTTGACAAAACTCGGAGTCATAAAATGACGTGAGTGAATGTCAAAGCCCGGAGATGACCTATTTTGACAAGGCCTTAAGACTTGGACAAACAATCAAGACAGAAAGAAATAGCTACGCCCACAGGCTGCCTACGTATCCCTTTGTAAGGAATCAAACCAGCGTAGTTCTGAGGCAAAATGCAAATGATATGCACAAAAACTTTCAAAGCTGGACTCACACGCTTCGCAAAGCTGACTATGTTGAAAACTCATGATCATGCGAGATGATGCAATAGGCAATAACAAATGCAATAAGCAAGAATGAATACAATAAACAAGATAACAACATATGAATGAGCAGCTTTAAGCTTAAAACGAACACAGGTTTTCATACAAGAGATAAAACACACTCTAACCACGTCAAAATAAGAGACGATGAAAGAAAACATCGCTCAAGGTTGCGTTTCATGTACCCTGAGAAATTGAGAAAACCGCTCGGGGTCATGTTTCACACGTCCCGAGATACAAAAGAAACCACTTGGGATCGTGTTTCACGCGTCCCGAGAAACAAGAAAACCAGCTCGAGCCCACGTTTTACGCATCCCGAGAAACAAGAAAACCTGCTCGAGCCTACGTTTCCCGTATCCTGAAATACAACACGAAAATTGCTCGGGCTTGTGCTTCGCACGTCCCGAGATGAAACCCACCCAAGGCAGTACGTCACATGTCCTGAGATAACAAGAAAACCGCTTGAGCTCGTGCTTCGTACATCCCGAGATGAAACCCACCTAGGGCCGTGCGTTACGCGTCCTGAGATAACAAGAAAACCACTCGAGCTTGTGCTTCGCACGTCCCGAGATGAAACCCACCCAGGGCCGCGCGTCACGCATCTTGAGATAACAAAAAAAACCGCTCGGGCTCGTGCTTTGCACGTCTTGAGATGAAACCCGCCCAAGGCCGCGCGTCACGCATCCTGAGATAACAAGAAAATCACTCGAGCTCGTGTTTCGCACGTCCCGAGATAAGACAGAGGTGCGATAGATGCACGAACAATCTCACCTGTAAAGCCATGCAGGTTCTCAAACCAAGACACGAATGCCTAGAATTCCTCTGAATAAACCGTTCATACAATATCATTTGCTAGTTAGTATACGATAGATGCACAAAGTGAGCAAGTCCGGTAGATGCACAAAGTGAATAAGTGCGATAAATGCACAAAGTGAGCAAGTGCGATAGATGCACAAAGTGAACAAGTGCGATAGATACACAAAGTGAACAAGTGCGATAGATGCACAAAGTATATTCCATGCAAGAAACAAAAGCATATTCTATGCGAAATTGAAATGGTGTGAGATATGCATGCAATATGCACAGGTGAAATGCATATTCTATACAACACTATATATGAAATGCATATTCTATGCAACAATAGAGAACGCAAGAAGAACGAAGGCAAAACGAACAAAAGCGACATTCAATGGCACCTTCCAATTTACCTCCCGGAGAAATTGCAACATGTTTAAAAATGATACACCTTGTTCATGTTGACAAGTGATGAACATTGTGTGCCAAAACACAGTTTTAAGCTTCCGTAGAGACAATCTGAACCCAACAATGTACCTTCCTTACACTTCTTGAGAACCAAGGACACAAAATAGCATCATGACACAGAGGGAAGTCCCAGCCACCTGTCAGCCATAGGAGAAGGCTGCTAGCCACCTACCGGCCATGGAAAGGCCTTGCCAACCACCAATGGGCTTTGCCGGCCACCTGTTGGCCATCAATGGCAATTCGAGGGCAAACTTGACTTTTCATGCCTGAGTCTTTAAGTATAGGTAAAGGCCCTTCATTTCCTCACTACCACACATCCGAAATTGCTCTCTCCCTCTCTCTTTCTAGACCCTTTTTCCTCTTTAGATCTGAGCTTTTTACGCGTTTTTCAACGCCCCCACGCAAATTTTATTTGCTAAACCCTCTTGATTTTCTTCACTTTGAACTGATTGGAATTTGATTTCGGTGCTTTTTCCTTCATTTTCACCCTTCTAGGCTTGTTCCTCTCGAGTTTCTCTCGAGTTCCGTGAACTTTTTCAGGCTTCTTCTATTTTCTCTCTCCTAGGGTTGACTTTTTCCAAGTTTACCCTATTTTCTCCATTTTTCTTTGTTTTTCACCTACTTTTCAGATGGTGGATGGTTCACCACACGACGGGGCCCCTCCAGAGGTTGCCCCCGTATTTCTATCGGTTCCCGAGGCGGATGAGTCGGTCATTGCCGAGACGGCTGGAAGTATTGAGGCTGACCTCGAGGTAGAGTTCAAGCCTGAGCCTGAGCTAGAGCCACTACCAGTGAAGGTACGGCCATTTGATCTGGAGAGGTACGATCACCCGATACATATCTTACCAGTTGGTGGCATTAGGCGCTTTAGTGACTTCGTTCTCGGTGTGCCGAAGGACCTCCTGCTGAGGGAGCCAGCTTCTCACCTTTCATCCATCGCCATTGAGGTATGAGCTCTGTTTTCATGCATTTATGCTTGTTTTTACTTGCATTTTTTGCACTGCATTTTATCTAATTGTATTTTCATTACTGTCTTATTTAATTCATCTGTTCTTTGCCACAGGGCAAGTCTCGTGCCTTCAGAGGGTACGGAGCCACGACCGCATGAGATTGGTGTAATGAGCTCCTTACAAGAGTTCGTGACATTGTAGACGACACTAACTTTGATCTATTCTGCTCCGACCTGACGCGGGTCATTGCTAGCCGTCCACTTCTAGGAGCACTTGTGGAGAAGTGGTGGGACACCACCAACTCCTTCCACTTCTCCACTACTGGGGAGATGACGATGACTGCTTACGACTTCGCCATGATCACGGGCTTAGGAGTAGGGAGCGATTTGATCCCTTTCGATTCAGACATAGGAGAGTGGGAGGCGGCCTGGATTAAGCTGCTGGGAGCGCCTCCACCCTTATACCGGGCAGGCATGGTTAGATATACCTGGTTCACCGAGCAGTTTAGAGGGAGTGAGCCCAAGACAGTAGAGGAGATGGAGCAGTACGCTAGAGGCTTTCTGATGTTCGTCTTCGGTACCACTTTGTTTTCGAATAGGTGGAACACCATAGGCATATATCTGCTGAGTGCCCTGGTGACCCTTCCTCAGGTGCGCTTCTATGACTGGGGCAAAGCTAGCCTCGCCACCTTGTATGGCTACATGAGCTCTACCTCCCGTCTGAGAGGAGACTTGATCGGAGGCTACTGGCGAGCCTGGGAGGTATGCATCTCAGTTCCCTCTTTATACTTTACATTTTTTGCTTTGCATTTTTTATTTCATATCTGTTCAACACTTGTGCTTTCTGATTTGCACTTTTTGCATCTATTCACGCTTTGTTCCCTCCACTTTGCACTTTACACTTTACATATCTGTTCATACATTTTGCTTTTTGCTTTGCATTTTCTGTATCTGCTCATACATTATGTTCACATATTACCGCATTTTCTCCACAGCTGTGGGTCTATGCATATTTTCCAACTCTGGCTCTAGAGCCCATAAAGGAGCTCCCACTGGCAGTCCCTTATTTACGGAGGTATGACAGTCGGCACCAACGTAAGACGCGAAACCTTTACATTCTTTTACCATTACTTCGACACTGTGGCTGCCCACGAGGTAACCCAAAACATAGTTATTTTTGCTTTACAATAGTTCTAATTCACATTTAGCAACTGATAGCAACTAATAATCTGTACAACCTCTATTTGCAGATTATATGGTAGCCATAGATCATAATACCGGCTGGGATACGGGACCAGTACGCCGAGGCCTGGGCCACTTCTCACTTTCGCATTCTATTTGAGGGCCCAGTCTACCGGGCCTGGTTCCTGAGTGAGCGGTTCGTGTGCCAGACTATAGGCCTGCCTGACCCAATCGTCCCGATGGCACTGCCAGAGTCTATGAGATCAGCAGACAGCCTCACAGTAGGTGCAGTCACTCATTTTATGGTAGGCTTAGATGCTGATGACTTTAGGGCAGAGGGCGACTATGCGACCTTCATTCAGACGCACCTCATGCCACCTCTGGCAAGCGCTCGCGGAGACAAGGGGGCGAGGGCTCTTACTGCGAGAGAGACGCTTAGAGCGACCAGGGCCCGTGCTAGAGGGGCTTCTCGTGCGGGGCAAAGGACTGGCTAGCCAAAGCTTTCCACTACACTGACATGCTGGCAGCATACTGGGGCGGCTTACCAGGTCCCAATTGAGCCTGCAGTAGCTGATCATGAGCCTGTCGAGGTTCGAGGCTCGATTAAGGTATGGACCATGCTTTACGATTTGCACTCCACATTTTATTTCAGATATGTCTATTGCCAACACTAATCATCCAAATGCATTTGCAGGCATCCATTGAGTACACGGGGAGCGCTCTCGAGCTGATAGCCTCATTGATAGGCATGGTACAGAGGAGAGAGACGCTGCTCGGTCTCCACGACATCCCGGTAATTTCTTTAGTTTGCACTTCATGCTATCAAATTTCCATTGATACACCGACACTAACATTTCAACTGTAAACTTCCCAAACTACAGTAATACACTACATTGGCACACTGCATTCATACAATGTACTTACAAACTATATCTGACTTTTGCATACACTCATTCTACATACCATGCTTGCACCTAATATACACACTGAAATTGATATGTTGGTAACTGTCTCTTCAGATCCCACCCATACCGATGGATCTGGCGCCAGCAGCGGCAGTACCTCCTCTAGTAGCAGGGATGAGAGGTAGAGATAGGGGTGCTCGAGGCCGGAGCAGTCCTCCAGAGCCCATCTCGCGCGATAATGACGCTGAGACCAGTGATTCCGAGAAGGCAGCGAGTCAACATTCTAAGTCGTCCGACAGTGGAGACGATGATGCCAACTCGGGTTTCGAGAGCGAAGGTGCTAATGCCGATGAGGGATCTAGGGTAAAGAGTGGAGACGATGCCGGCTCTGGTTCTGGCTCAAAGACTGATTCAGATAGCGACGTTGATGGAGATAGTGCCCCAAAGTCCTTTCCTCTGAGGAAGGGGACGAAGAGGGCCTCTCAGGCCTAAGGCTACTAATGCTGATTTTTGTACTTTTTGCTTAGTTTCTTTTTGTTAGTAGCATTAGCACATGCATAGCCTCATGTAGGTTTTTTACTTTAAAACTTGTACTCCCCTTTTGTAAAAAACCATGATCGGAATAAAACCTTGCAGGTTTTATAAAGAGTGTTGTTATTTTTGCATCATGAGCACCATATTTGCATGAAATGGACATGGAATTGAAATGGCCAAGAGCACTTGATTGAAACAAAATTCTTAATCAGGTAATGAACCGACCAACAACCAAAATACAAAATGCAACATACAACTCAATAAACAAAACAAAACAACTTAACAAACTTGTTGAAACCAAAAAAGACTCAAAACAAGAACTTAAAACACACTGAATAGCAGAACAAAACACATGCTTTCAGCATTGTTCAGCACAAAGGTGGATAACAAGGCTTAAAAGAAGGCTTCTGGCCAGAAAATGAGCTTGCCAGCCATATGCTGGCCACAAGAGATGGCCTGCCAGCCACCTACCGGCCATCAATGTGAAGAAACTCCAGATTGTTGACAGCTAGCTTCCACTCACTGCCTTATCTTCTACAAAAGGTTGAACTTCGTGAATTCTTCTCTAGAACTTCATTCCAGCTGCAAATTCTTCACAAATGGAACCATTTTTCGCCAGAAAGCTCTTAAACTGGATTATGACTTTAGACGGCTCGGAAAAGGTGAATTTTCAAGGTTTCGGCATAAATGCACTTTTTTCGTTGAGCCGAACTCAACTTTTTTTTTTCGTTCCTTCATGTCACGGCTAGATGCTGGGACCTGATTACACATGTCTTTAGCTTTGGAGGACAAGAAATATGCCTAACAATTGAAGAATTTCAGGGGTTAATGGAATCCCGGCGCGATGAGGAAATCATGCCTCAGCCTCGTTTTGGCCACTCTTAAGCTTTGGGACGGATGTGTGGGATTACTCTGCAAGAGGCTCCATCTCTGGCCCACAATGGAGAACTGGACATTCCCAGTTTGATTCATCAATTCTCCGACGTTGGTGACCACGGTGACCTTCTTTGGCAGGGTTTTTGGCAACATGCCCTCTGCTTGTGTATGCTTGCTCATTTCTTTCTTGCCCCTAGTTTTGGCAGATCCAACATCTGATTGATTGAAGTGGCCTAAGGTTTGAAAGAAGGCAAGGGTTGCATTGGCTTGGCGCTGGCTGAGACCTTAATGGGCTTAGACGCCTTTCATCGACAAGAGACTACCCGATTCGCAGGAAGTCCACTACTTCTTCAGGTAATGTTTCCCACCCTTTCTCATGTGTGTCTTTCATATCACTCGGCACCCATGCTCTATTTTTCTCTCAAAGCCCTTTTCTCACTTTTCTCTGAACACACACCTTTCTATTCTTTATTCTCTATTTTCTTTCATCCCTTCCCAGGTATGGCTTACGGATAAGCTAAAGGTAGTGGACTCTTGCCTTGAGTACTCAGCTTGAAGCTATTTCTTCCGCCACCAACTAGTGGATTTCCCTGAATAAGGGATGGTGGTGCGACTGGATGTGCAACAGGTCAGCTGCTGACATAGCTTGGCATTGCCCCTGGCTTAATCTAACTGAGATGAATTACAGCATGGCTCAACAGCCTAGGATACAGCTGATCGGCCTCACACACTGTGTGTTCTACTTTCCTTTCCGGTTCAAACGTCAGTTTGGGCATGATCAGATCCACCCGGAGGAGGGGGTAGAGTACCCGATTTCAAGGGCTGGCTCCATTTGAATCACATCATTACCCCTAGTTCAAGGGTTGTTTTCATTTCGGCTATGCAAGTCTCACACTTTTGGTTGATTATTGAACACTTCAAATCACAGTTTGAAAGTTAAGGAGCTAAGGAGGTCGGACCTCAAGTCAAGAGGGATCCTATGATGTATAATCAATTCCAAGCATGTCTTCGTAAGACCACGCAAAAATAGTTTTTGAAATCTTTTCACAAAGTGACTAATCACTCGTACTCTTACGAAGACAAGATAGAACCAATTTGGACCAAGCCAGGATCCTTCTCAGTACCCACATTAAAAGAAATGATTTTATTCATCAAAGGCTTAGCACACCTCTCTTTCTCTCAGTTGATCAAAATTTGCAAATCCCGAGGAAATTCTTCCTCTTTGTTTTTATCAAAGTTTTGGAAAAAGTTTTGAAAAACTTTGGTCAATGTTATGATTTAAAGGCACAAAGAAGTAGGCAGATTCTATGGCATTTTTTTTTTTTTTTATTGAAAAGAGACCATGACTCAGCAATGACAACAGACTTTTAACAACAAACTTAAAAGAAAATGACAAAGAAGACCTAGACAGGACAGAAATGTCTAAGTTAGCACTATCGAAATCAACAGACTCTGACTCACTAGAATGACTCGAGTCTGATCCCAACTCTACAAACGTGGTGGAATCAAACTTAGACTCCATACTCAATTCAGAACTCAGAATAAAACCATTCTCAAATTGCCAGTCAACGTGTGGGCCATCCACAATATTCAAAATAAAGCCCGTGCAATCAATAGGTGGTCACTCCCCAATTATAGAAACAAAACGAAACTTCTATTTATGCCTTCACTAAAAAACACACTGAACCCTACAAATTGAAATGCCTGAACCACTCATTCGAATTTGAGAACCCCTGTATAGATCCAATACATCGCACATAACACATAGCTAGAAAGAGAACAAACGCCCATGTAGAGGGTAGGGTTACCCTGTCCTAACTTTTGAAATAATCTGGGGATCACTATTCAAACAAGTGGTATCATATATTCTAGAAATAGGAGAGCATCCTGTCCTAATTTTGAAAAGTATTATAGCTCATTATATGTACAACGTTGGCTTTACTTTAGGGGTTAAAGTCAATGTGACATTACTAAAAAGTCATTTGGGCCATAACCAATGGAGATCTTTAAGAAATCAGAAGAGTCAACATAGCCTCTCTTCAAAGTCTGAGAACCTTCAGATCTCAAAAGGTTATAACACAAGGCCTCCAACGTAACGTAGAGATAGGTGTAGTGTCACAAAAAGTGTACATGTGCTCCCACCAGTATCTGAGTAACACAGGGACTTTAAGTGTACCAATGCATGCAATGCAATAAACAGATAATTAAAAATAAAAGTCATATCATGGAGTTCGAGTTAAGGTTTCATAAAATCCCCAGCAAAGTCGCCAGAAACTGTAACATGCCCAGGGGGTACTGGTGCGCATTAAACAGTTTGGACTCCCGAGATCTCTTTGATCTAGTCTCACGAGGGCAACGTGAAACATAGATGAGAGTCAGATTTAGCAACTTCATAGAAAATCCATTTTATTACAAAATTATTACCATAAATGGAATACATCACTAGATCTTAGAGTCGCCACCTAATATTTATTTCGGAAAAATTAGGGAACCCGTGACTCGTGCCAAGGCCACTGTTCGTCGTAACCAAAGTTGTCTCAGTTCGAAACCTTAGATATGAGAGTGGAAGGTCATTAATTGAGCACCCCCGCTCACCCGATCAAAAGATCGGCCTTTACTAACCATGATATGAATTTTATTTTCTTTATATATTCATGTTTTGATTATTTAATAAATCCTAAAATTTACTATGTGAAACATACAAGTATAGACTATGTCATCCACTTTGGAACAACTTGATTTCATGTAGTTTTGAAAGAGTTTTGAAGATGTACAACCCAAATAAATTGAGCTTACAAACATGAAAATCAACATCATTCCAAATAAAGCGACACAACCTCCATCCACTGGCATTCATAGAGTTATATCACATAAACAAATAGCCTCATGGTAGAATGCTAAACATAGTAAGAAAAACACACACAAACGGGATGCTAAAGCATAAAAACTTACATGTTTGACGACCCGTAAACAAGTTACAAAACAAAAATAGTAAAATATGCATGATCTTATATACAAAATCCTAATGTAATTCACTCATGAGATGCAAATAAAGATTCAGCTTCTAAGATATGACATGTGAATCATCTCAAGAACATGAGATGGCGCACATAATCACATAGGAATTGATTAAATCTACAAATACAAAATTAGCCGAATCAAGATGCGTGAAACATGGATGCAAAGCATGCATATAATGAAAGACGAAATATGATGCATATTCATAGATAAAGAAAGCAAGTAAAAGAACGGGATAGAAAGAAGCGGGGCAGGGAATTATTACAACACTTTGAATAAATTATTACAAACTAAATAAGAGAGAGAGAAGGGAATATTACAACAAAATAAAAACCTCACAAACTCTCAAAATAATAAAAATAAATAAATAAATAAATAAATAAATAAACTTTATGTGCTTTGGGGATTGCCGGAAAATATTCGTAGACGTCCAATTTTTGACCATCCTCAAGACTTGGATGTTCTTGCAGGGTACATCCAACAACAAGTTTGAATGCTCGTTGAGTACTCGACTTTCGCGACGGAATGCTCCAGGTTTGATCTTTCCAGACCCAATTTCCATTATGTCTCATATTTGGACCATGTGTTGGTCTTTGCATAGTGATTCTCTTGATGGCCTGCCGGCTATCATTAAGGGCTGCTGGCCATGGGCTTTGACCTGCCGGCCATTGATAGGCCCTACCAATGCATCAGAAGATATTTTTGTAGATATTTTGACAGTTGTTTGCACAGATGAGCTCATTTGCATGCACATGGATGGCTAGATTTGTTTGAAGGCTTCTTGTATCTCCTATATATAGAGCTCATCTATATGCATGCAAAGGGTTAGAAAATTTTGGCTGAGCTATATCTCTCTCTCTCTAGAATTCTCTCTCTATATATTTTAGGCTTGAAAGTGTGTTTTCTCTACACATTTGCACTAGCACCCTTAGCCAAACACCTTCACCTTGAGGCTGAGGTTCTTAGAGGCCTTGTTTGAGCTTCTTAGAGTGGTTTTGGCTTATCTTTGTTGCTGATTTGCTGTTGTGCTTTAAGGGTGAGAAGTTCCCTTCTTTTAAGTTTATTTTTGTACATTAGTTTGGCCACCCTTGCATGCTGTTTTTGGCCTAGTTGTCAACTACAAAAACCTCTATTTTTAAGTGTTAAAAATGGTAGTTTGAGGCCCTTTTGGGGTCGGGGGTGTCCCCCCCTCTTTTGTGGCTTATTTGCTAAGCTTTATGCCATCTTTTAAAGTTTTTGAAACACCCTTTGTTTGGCCTTTCTACCACTAAAACTCAAAGGTTTTTTAGTAGTAGAAACTTGGTTTTGAGGTCCAAAATAGGAGGGGGTGGCCTCCCCTCCTTGTGTTTTGTTTGCATGTGTTGATGGCCTAATATATGAGCATGTGTTTCTACCTTTTTGTGGCTTAGTTCAAGCATGTTTTTGGCCTTATTTCAGCATGTTATAATTCTATGTTTGGCTGGTTGAGTCACCTCTTGTTTGCTTCTTACACTTGTAGTGTAATCTTGCTCACTAGCCTTGCATGCCTAATGACTTAGCTTATTATTCTAGCATGTGTTGGCTCCACTCCAGCATGTTTTTGACCTTGCTTTGACATGCTTAAACTCTGTTTTGAGTGGTCTTGGTCCTCTGGGACTTGTTTTGTATAGCTATAGTGTAATTAGCTTCACTAGCCTTGTCTTTTGAGGCCCTTAGCATGCTTTGCTTGTGATGTTTGCATGATATAGCATCATTTAGCATGTGATTTCAGTGCATATACCTCTATCACACTCTCACTTTAATCACTTTTTTATTGTGTTTGAGAGTTGTGCTTTATGCTTTGTTTATGAGCCAATACATGAGCATGATTTTCTTGCTTTTCATGCTGCCATCTCAGCTCATTTTGGCCACTATTTTGGCATGTTTAAGGTCTATCTAGGGCTGGTTTGGCCATTTGAGTTTGACATTGCATGGTTCTAGTGTAAAGCTCTTCACTAGTTTTAATGCTTAAGTCCCCTAACATGTTGTACATGAGTTGTTTGCATGTTAAAGTCTTGTGTTTCATGCCATTTCAGTACTAAAATTCTGCCACCTCCCTCATTTCTTCACTTTTCTATTTGTTTTGAGAGCTAGTTAGTCTTAAAGTTGTGTTTAAGCTTGGGATTGAGGCTTATGCTGAAATGGCTTTAACCCTCTTTTGAGGGTTCCTCCTAGTCAAAGGCATGGTCTCTCTCATGTCTTAAGTCATCTTTTGATTAACCTCTCTCTCATTAGAGGACTTTCACATTGGACAAATCAATTAATGAATGACTTGGTAAGCTAAAATGTGTAAACAAGAATTGAATCAAGTAAAACATGCCAAGATAAGCATGTCATGTGTGCATTGCATTGTGTTCAATCGGACGTTATATTGAACACAAGGAAGATTGGTTCATTTCATACTTGAAGTGATGAAAATGAGCCAATCCCCTTTGTCTCCATTGCCTTTGATTATCCATGATAAGGTAGTGGTCCTAGAGTCTTGTTTGTCTTGCATTTATTGAATGAGTACAAGTTCGATCCTTGGCCATCATGCATTGTGAATGCTTGATTGATGGTTTTGGATCCAATAGTACCTCTCCTTTGATGTTTTGAGATGATAAGGAGTGGCACAGTACACACATACCCTTGGGAGACCCTCTATTTTCCTCTAGTTTGAGCTCTATTGCAGAATGGTGATGCAGCACACCAGTGGCCGGCAGTGCCTCACTGATGGCTGGCATTGCTTCATCCTTGGCCAGCAGATGGCCGGCAGCAACTCCTCATGGCTGGCAGGCCACTGGTGCACTCCCCAGCAGTGACTTAGTAAGGTTCAGCAGAGAGTTCTTGGAGACACCCTGCAGACAGAGCCTTTCAAGAGCAAATCGGAAGGTGTTTCAAGGTGGCAACCGAACGCATGCATCTTCTAATTCCCAAGGCAGAGCTGAGGTAGCCTAATCTAAATATCTTGCATGATTAGTTGATTGTTTTAATTAATTAGGTTGCTAATTGATTAAAGTGTTGTAATAATTAAGTAGCTTACTTTAGATATTTCTATGTTGTGTTGTAATAATTAATCTAATTAGTTTAATTAGATTAATTAGCTTAGCTTAGCTTAGATAAGCTTAGCTTATTCATTCGGATCCTCCGCCGAGAGGGCACAATATTATAATAAGTGTGCGTGTGTGTGTGCATGTCTTCCAACCCCACTTCTTTCTCCCTTTTATTTAACCGCTTACGATAGTTAGATTAGGGCATGTTTTGATTAGCATACC
The DNA here is from genome assembly GCA_036172215.1 of Camellia granthamiana. Classification (NCBI taxonomy): domain Eukaryota; kingdom Viridiplantae; phylum Streptophyta; class Magnoliopsida; order Ericales; family Theaceae; genus Camellia; species Camellia granthamiana. The sequence goes on along the minus strand of CM069916.1, from coordinate 49,883,120 downwards.
TTATGCTTTACATGCGTGCATCATTCATTTGTCTTCCATGCACCGGGCTCGGCGCATCATTCAAACTGCATTGTATTTTAATACACTTACTTGAATACGTGTTTCAAAGCATGTTATCAAGTGTTGCATTCATATGCCATCTTAGATAGCCGAGCCTATTTATTGCATTCTTTGCATGTGTTGCATTAGGCATTTAGCATAGTTAGGATCATGCATATTTCTAACTAGTTTTTGTTTTGGCTTGGAGTACACCGTAAGTTTTATGCTTTAGCATACTTGCATGAGTGTGAGTGTTACCATGTTTAGCATGCTTGTCATAAGGCTATTTGCTTAAATGATTAACTGCATGAATGCCTGTGGATGAAGGCTTGGTTACTTGAATTAGAACAATTCGACAAATGTGAGTTTTAAGCCCACTTTACGAAGTGGCAAATAATCCTGTTTTAAAGCCCATCTTGTGAGATGGCAAATCCGCGCTTTAGCCCACTTGAGGGTGGCATTTTCAAACCATTTTCGAAAACAAACATGAGTTGATTTGTTCGAAGTCTTGCGACTTAGTCTATACTTGTATACTGTGCGCATCACATAGTAAGTTAGATTAATAAACAAAATAAGGACACATGTGTTTATAAAACAACATATCATGCTTAGTAGAGGCCAATCTTTGATCGGGCGAGCAGGGGTGCTCATTTCAGGACTTTCTCCTCTTGTACCCAAGTTCCTGAGCCGAGACAACTTTAGTATGACGGGCATGTGGCCTTTAACACGAGTCAGGGTTTCCTAATTTTTCCAAAAATAAAATATTTAGGTGGCAACTCTGTAATCTGGCAAAGTAGTCCATGTTTGGCGCTTTTTGATTCAAAATCGATTTTTCAAAACCAATTGCCAGATTTGGACTCTTTGGTGTTTATCAGTCTTGCATTGCACTTTGTGAGATTAGATTCAAAACCGTGACAAGAGTCCGAACTGTAGTACGACCAATTCGCGCCTTCTCCGAAAGGGGGCGCGCGAAGAAAGTCGGGTCTACAATATTCTACTTGACACGAGGAGAATTGCTCCGTTCCGCCTGGGGAAACTTATTTTGCGGGAGCACTATTCATCCCAGGGCACTATTCATTGCCGACAGTACTATTCACCACGATAATTACTATTCACCCTTTCTGATCGTTATTCATCTTACCAGGCATTTTTCTTTCGCAGTTACTATTCATCGCCAGAGGACTATTCATCGTCGGGGTTACTATTCACTGCCGAAGGTACTATTCACCGTCGGAGGTTACTATTCATCCGGTGGGGTAAATTATTTAAAGTAATAAATTACAACAGTTTATATACAATATTTAAATTACAGCAGATATGTGGGTGGTGCAGTCTTCCCGTTAAAGTAGTAAAACAATTATATAAAAATAAATAAATTACAACAGAGATGTGGATGGTGCAGCCTTCCCATTAATGGTAAAACAATTATATAAAAAGTAATTTACAGAGATGGAGCCACTATATATATGATTCAGAGATGGGAGATTTAGAGATTCGGAGACCGAATGTATGTATGTATATGCATTTGTGTGTATTATATACATAATTTTATATATGATTATATATGATAAATGTGTCTGGATGACCCGTGCAAACAGAACAATGGTTTCAATCTCGCTGGACTGTCCTCCACTCGATCTCACTAACAGAACAATGGTTTGTCTTCTCAAGCCCTTTCGATTTCATTCAGATACATATATGCATATCTTATCTCAATTCCATATATTTGTTTCATTAGCATTTTCTGTGAATAATTTTTGGTTTTTGAATTCAATCAAAAATGGAGCTCTTTGTATTGGTTCTGTGATGCATTAGGGGTTTTTGTGAATTATAAACTTCAATATTGTGTGCCTCAAATGTGTGTGGTTGCCTCAAATGCAAATCATGTATATAAATTAAACTATTATATATGATAAATGTGTGTGGATGACCCGAATGAATGTGAATGTGATTATATACATAATTTTATATATGGTTATATATGATTCAGAGATTCGGAGACCGAATGATTCCAATATGTATGTATATATATATATGGATGTATATATCTATATATATATATATGATTCTAAACCCTAAACCCCCTATTTATGTATGATTTCAGTATGTATATATATATATATTTCTTGAGAAGCCATGTCTAAGAACAAAACCTGTGCCAATGAAACAAAACCTGAAGTGGGTTTCTGCTGCGTTTTTTTTTTTTTTTTTGAAAAAAAAATGGAAAATTGGAAGAAGAAAATAAACATACCTTCCTCTGCCTCTTAGGGCATGTTTTTTTGTGTTGAATGGGTTTATTTTTTGTGGGTTGAGAAAAGAATGGGTTATTTTTTGTATTAGTTTTTGATTTTTTAGCTAATGTTTCAAATTTAACCAATATAGATAGGAGTTAAATTAATCTTTTTATTTTTTTATTTTTATATATGATTATGGATGTATATATATCTATATATATGATGCCAAACCCCCTGTATATATGTGATTCCAAACCCCAAACCCCCTATTTATGTATGATTCCAGTAAGTATATATATATATATTTATTGAGAAGCCATGTCTAAGAACAAAACCTGTGCCAATGAAACAAAACCTGAAGTGGGTTTCTGCTGCGTTTTTTTTTTTTTTTTTAAAAAAATGGAAAATTGGAAGAAGAAAATAAACATACCTTCCTTTGCCTCTTAGGGCATGTTTTTTGTGTTGAATGGGTTTATTTTTTGTGGGTTGAGAAATGAATGGGTTATTTTTTGTATTAGTTTTTGACTTTTTAGCTAATGTTTCAAATTTAACCAATATAGATAGGAGTTAAATTAATCTTTTTATTTTTTTATTTTTATATATGACAATATGCGTGTATATATATCGAATATATATATTTTTTTATTTTTTATTTATGGATGTATATATATCTATACATATGATTCCAATATGGATGTATATCTATATAACAAGGAAGGGTAGTTTTTGAATTTTGATGGGACTTTTGTCCCTTTGTCAAGATGTGAACCCTTAGATTAATTCAATCCAATAGCTTAAAAATGTCCAAGAGACAAATTATCTTTCAATGGTTGAGATTGTTTGTTGACATACATCCTAGGCGATATACATTTTCTCCTCATGTTTCTTCTTCCCTTCCATCCCTTTCTCTTCAGCTCTCTCTCTCTCTCTCTCTCTCGCTCTCTCTCTCTCACACACACACACACACACACACACACACACATTCAAAATTCAAAATTGAGTTGTCTCCTTCATCTCTCACTCTCAGAGCTCACTCTTTATCTTCAATCTCACTGACAGCAGTCACGGCCTCAACCTCATTAGCAGATCGGCTACTTCGCTGATGGTGGGTTTGTTGGGTGCTCTGATCTACAAAGGTAATGCTCTCATCTCTTTCTTAAGCAGTTTTTCAAAGTAAAGGTAATACTCTCATCTCTTTCTTAATAGATTATTGATTGTATATATATTGATTATAGATTTTTTTTTTTTCTTTCTTTGAAGCCATAGAGATCATCAATTGATCATTAGTGGAATCAAACTGTGAGTATTGTTTTTCTTTAATTTTCTAGATGCATTGTTGATTTTTCTTATTCATATATATTATCTATGTATATATACACACATATATATGAAAAGTTGGTTGGGTCCCACGAAACCCATTTACTTTGATTTAGTAGGAATTAGTGGGACTATTGTATTGAGTTACTTTCTTGAATGGTTGTTGTGCCATTACTATTGTTTGGTTGTTACAAAAATGTTTGATAACCATTCTATCTTCCTTGCTTATTAAGTGTTTGATAAAATGTTTCAATGGAATTTACACACACACAAATTGACTTTAACACACACCACACACATTGGTAATTTTCATCATAAAAATTCATAACTGTCTTATGATGTGCATCTTTTTTTTTTTTTTTTGACAAATAAACAAACTTTATTAATATGATGTGCATCCTTTTAAGAGTGGACATTATTAATTTCCCCTAATATATTAGAAATCAATACATGATAAATCAATATTTAGCCAAGAGAATGCATTAAAAATATATATATTCAAAGAACAAGATTGAAACCTTAAACAAATAAATTATGGGTTTGTTAGGTTTGTTGGATGCTCTATTCTGCAAAGTAAAGGTAATACTCTCATCTCTTTCTTAATAGATTATTGTATGTATATATATTGATTACCGATTTTTTTTGTTTTTTTTTCTTTGAAACCATAGAGACCATCAATTGATCATTAGTGGAATAGAGAAAGAACGATTCCCAAAATCAAACTGTGAGTATTGTTTTTCTTTAATTTTCTAGATGCATGTAGGATTTTGGGTATACTTTTATGGGTTTTGTTGATTTTTCTTATTCATATATATTATCTATGTATATATATACACACATATATATGAAGAGTTGGTTGGGTTCCACGAAACCCATTTACTTTGATTTAATAGGAATTAGTGGGACTATTGTATTGAGTTACTCTCTTGAATGGTTGTTGTGCCATTACTATTATTTGGCTGTTACAAAAATGTTTGATAACCATTCAATCTTCCTTGCTTATTAAGTGTTTGATAAAATGTTTCAATGGAATTTACACACACACAAATTGAATTTAACACACACCACACACATTGGTAATTTTCATCATAAAAATTCATAACTGTCTTATGATGTGCATCTTCTTCTTTTTTTGACAAATAAACAAACTTTATTAATATGATGTGCATCGTTTTAAGAGTGGACATTATTAATTTCCCCTAATATACTAGAAATCAATACATGATAAATCAATATTTAGCCAAGAGAATGCATTAAAAATATATATATTCAAAGAACAAGATTGAAACCTTAAACAAATAAATTATGGGTTTGTTAGGTTTGTTGGATGCTCTATTCTGCAAAGTAAAAGTAATACTCTCATCTCTTTCTTAATAGATTATTGTGTGTATATATATTGACTATAGATTTTTTTTGTTTTTTTTTCTTTGAAGCCATAGAGACCATCAATTAATCATTAGTGGAATAGAGAAAGAACGATTCCCAAAATCAAACTGTGAGTATTGTTTTTCTTTAATTTTCTAGATGCATCTAGGATTTTGGGTATACTTTTATGGGTTTTGTTGATTTTTCTTATTCATATATATTATCTATGTATATATACACACACATATATATGAAAAGTTGGTTGGGTTCCACGAAACCCATTTACTTTGATTTAATAGGAATTAGTGGGACTATTGTATTGAGTTACTCTCTTGAATGGTTGTTGTGCCATTATTATTGTTTGGTTGTTACAAAAATGTTTGATAACCATTCTATCTTCCTTGCTTATTAAGTGTTTGATAAAATGTTTCAATGGAATTTACACACACATAAATTGACTTTAACACACACTGGTAATTTTCATCATAAAAATTCATAACTGTCTTATGATGTGCATCTTTTTTTTTTTTTGACAAATAAACAAACTTTATTAATATGATGTACATCCTTTTAAGAGATCAATACATGATAAATCAATATTTAGCCAAGAGATTGCATTAAAAATATATATATTCAAAGAACAAGATTGAAAAGGGTTTGTTGGGTTTGTTGGATGCTCTGTTCTGCAAAGTAAAGGTAATACTCTCATCTCTTTCTTAATAGATTATCGTGTGTATATATATTGATTACAGATTTTTTTTGTTTTTTTTTCTTTGAAGCCATAGAGACCATCAATTGATTATTAGTGGAATATAGAAAGAACGATTCCCAAAATCAAACTGTGAGTATTGTTTTTCTTTAATTTTCTAGATGCATGTAGGATTTTGGGTATACTTTTATGGGTTTTGTTGATTTTTCTTATTCATATATATTATCTATGTATATATATACACACATATATATGAATAGTTGGTTGGGTTCCACGAAACCCATTTACTTTGATTTAGTAGAAAATTAGTGGGACTATTGTATTGAGTTACTCTATTGAATGGTTGTTGTGCCATTACTATTATTTGGTTGTTACAAAAATGTTTGATAACCATTCTATCTTCCTTTCTTATTAAGTGTTTGATAAAATGTTTCAATGAAATTTACACACACACAAATTGACTTTAACACACACCACACACATTGGTAATTTTCATCATAAAAATTCATAACTATCTTATGATGTGCATCTTTTTTTTCTTTTTTTTTGAAAAATAAACAAACTTTATTAATATGATTTGCATCCTTTTAAGAGTGGACATTATTAATTTCCCTTAATATATGAGAAATCAATATTTAGCCAAGAGAATGCGTTAAAAAAAAAAAAAAAAAAAAATCAAAGAACAATATTGAAACCTTAAACAAATAAATTTTGGGTTAGAATTAAAAAAATAAATTATACAAAAACAGATCAAACCTGAACTTGGGCTTTTTGTACAAGAAAAGCAATTGTCAAAATTGACCTGACCTACTTTGGTCAATTTGATAGAAATAAAGTCATTTTCATTCATTTTTTATTTTTGCAATCTCATTGATCAGAAGTACCATATGGCATTCGAAGAATATTCAATAATTTTTCAAGTATGATTTAATTATTATTTAATGTTACAAGTCTATTGGACAAATTAATTTTTTTGTACAAATTTCTTTTCCTTTTCCTTATTGTGATTTAAAATTCCTTTTCCAATTGTCAGTGCTGAATTTATCTGTGAATAGAAAAAATTTGGATACTCTGTTTTTTGTCATCCCATCATCCCCACCATCACCAACAAAGCTCTCACTCTCTGTCAAATCAAATGGGGGTTAAAGGAATAAATTGTTTCATGTTAATACCCATTTTTATTTCATGTTAGTTAAATGGGTTAAGGATTGTTAACATTAAATGGGTTAATGTGAACATTAAGGTTAACTTGACTGTTAACATTAAGCTGAAAATAATATAGATGGTCATATTTTTTATTCATAGTTTCTAATTAGACAAAATATTTTTGGTATTTATTGAATACTTTTGTATTTACTTAAGCTTTATCTAGAACATTATTTAGTGGTGATTTGCAGAATGATGATGAATTGTGGTGCACAGCAGATGTGAGCAGTGGTTTTGTTTTGGGATAATGTTCTTATACTTTTTTTTATTATTATTATTATTTTGAAAAGTGCTCTCCCAGATTTTGGATTTGGTGCTCCTTCATTTCTAAAAGATATATTTTGTTTATGGTGATTATTTTGGATATATTTATATATTTTTTGTTATTTTTTGGTATATATCTAAGAATGTTTCAGTTGCAGTAAGAGTGCTTCAAAGTTGAAAATCACTTCCAGATTAATTGCTTTATTTACATTTATGGTAATTTGTATATGAAGCATTGTGTTTGTGGTCCTATATGTCTGAATCATTTCTTTAAATTTGCTTAATAGGTTCACATTAGAGAGCTTGAGGAAGAAGTGAAACTTCTTAACAACCTTTCGCATCTGAACATTGTGGTATCATCTGATTTGCATTCTTACTAAAGCATTTTAACGTTTCCTTTTGTTGGTCATCCCTTAGAAAACAATTCAAATATCTTTCTGTGCCTATCCATAAATTCTTCAAAAGGTAAGGTATAACTTCTAATTTTTGGTTGTAATAATAACATTCTAATGATTTGAGCACATGCAAGTTTGTTTAAATATAAGTGATGATCCTCGCCACCATATATAGAATATAGCGATCCCGGGATTACCCCTATTGTATAGTAATCCGGACATGTGTCCGTGGATGTTGGTAGTTGAGTATTGTCTTGTTTACATCCTTTCTTGCTTTGTATTTGAGTTATAGGATGTGTTGGGCAGGTTTGTTACAGGTTGGTTGAGCTTAGGAACAAAGTCTAGTTGCCCAGGTTTTGGCTGGTCCGCTCGAGCGGAGATGTTCACGCTCGAGCGGAAAGGTTGTGTTGCTTGTGCGCTCGAGCGGGGGTTTTGGCGCTCGAGCGGAGAATGCACACGTCCAGTATTTTGTGCACCTGCAAAACATCTGCAAGTGTGGTTTTTGCGCTAGAGCGGATTTGGTGAGCTCGAGCTGGTTGCGCTCGAGCGGTTATGTTGCGCTCGAGCGTACAGTGTTTTTTTGGTGAGAGTTCTGGGAGGGGGAGACCTGAGCTCGAGCGAACTGGTATCTGCGCTCGAGCGGAAGAACTTTGTGTTTGTGTCTTGGCGCTCGAGCGGACAATGTTGCGCTCGAGCGGACCATGTGTTTTGTGTCTTTACGCTCGAGCGGAGTGTCTTACGCTCGAGCGGACCTATCGTATAACTGAGTGAGACTGGGCATTTTAAATCACTTTTTTGACTTATCTTCTCTCTCTTACTTTACCCAAAACGCCATTTTCAGAGCTTCTCACTCTAAAAACTACCTTCTCTCTTAGTATTGATCTAGCTAGGGTGTGTTGCTCACCTTTGGTCTTCACAAAAAGGGTGTAGATCGTCGAGGGCGTCCTTTTGATCCGAATAGTTCGGTGTTTGGAGCACTTTGGTTTTGAGTCCTTCTCCTTTGGAGCTCAATCTTTGAGGTAGGGATATCCTACTCCTCTTTATGAGTTTTGTCTTTAAATTTTAGCATTTTGATATGTTGGGGGTTGTTGTGTGATTTTGGGAAACGTTGGGCCATTGTGTAATTTTACAAAAGTTGGGGGTTTTCATCTATGATAAACCTAGAAGCATGTTTAGTATGGAAACATGGAATTAATGTTGAAACATTAAGGAAATTGGAACCTAAGAGTTGTGATGTTAATTAGGGAGAATGCTCTAATTACATTGATTGATTAATTTGGATAATTAATTGTGTTGATTTGTGATGTATATAATTGTTGTTTATATGCATTGTGTTGTGTTGGAGGAGATAGGGGATGTACTCCACGGTTTAGGGGAAGATAGGGGATGAACCTCTAAACTGGATGTTGTTGGGAGGAGATAGGGGATGAACTCCGTAGATAGAGCGGGTATGCCTATCTAGAAGTGTATTGACAGAGCGGATATGCTTGTCGTTGGAGGTATTGATATAACTGTTATGTTTATCTTTGATGAAGTGAAAAGTGTTGGCATGAGTGTGTGTCTCATGGGTGATGTTTGGCCAGGTTCTGAGCCAAGGTTATGAAATGGCAAGTAAAAAGGAAAGAAATGGAAATGAAAGAAAATATAGACTTAAGTGTCTTGGAATTGTATTATGTTATGAATGAATGTAAAAGTGTTGACCATCTATCAAATGTTAATCTTTTAGGCATTGTTCATAATTGGTTTAGTATATTTCTACTGGGCTGTGGCTCACCCTATATGGGAACATCATTTTCAGGTACAGGAAGCATGCCACCTCCAAGGACTTAGCTTGGGAGGCTAGTGGCGGACAGACTTTTTGGTTGTCTTCCCTTTTGTTGTATTACATGTAATTCAAGCCAAGGGCTTTATGTGTAAATGAGTTAGTACTCTACTTTTGTGTAACCAAGTGTTAACTTGGAAAGCTGTAAGCCCCTAGGGCATTTGCTTTTGTTGTTAACATGTGATACTTCTTGTAATACAACTCTGGTGAATGAAAGGATGTGGATTTTATATTTATCATAGCATGTCTATATTGTTGGGTTTAATGTTATTATTTTGAGGGCGTTACAACTTGGTATCAGAGCGTACCGGGTTCGAATACTTTGGGTACGTGGGAAGTGATTAGAATCACAATGGGTTTGTCTCGCTTAATAGAGACTTAAGTGTACTGTTATGCTTATGTGATAACATGCTTATGTGATTATTTGGGTATGGGATTTAATTTCTAGGATGTTGATTGGATCTTTGGGTTTCTGGGAGTCTTGTTGGAAAAGCACTTGATCAATGCTGTTTCTAACCGGTACTCTAGTAACGCCTTGGGACTATCATTATCCGGAAATGAAATTCGTAAGTGCTTATGTGTTTATGTGCTTACGTGGAATGAAATACAGTTGTCCATGCATTAGGACGTGAGTGTTTAGTTTTGGCACGTTTATGAATGTGCTAACGTTCTGTGTTACCTTTATTAGGATGTCAGGACGAGCAAGAGGTGGTAGGCGTGGTAGGCCTAGGAGGCAGGAAGTGCCATTACCAGAGGAGATTCCGGCAGTTCAGGAGGGGGTTGGTCAGGCCAATGTGGCCGAACCAGCGGGTCAGCAGGCCATGAGTGCCTTGGCCCAGGAGATAGCAGGGGCTCTGGGTATTCTTAGAGCAGGGAATCAGGCAGCCGAGGCAGGGCCTTCCTTCTTGAAGAGGGAGTTCTTCCGGTCTAACCCGGAGGAGTTTGTTGGGGATCCTAAGGAGCCACTGAAGGCAGACGAGTGGCTAGAACAGATGAGTAAAACGTTCGAGATGCTAGGCATTGAGGACGGAGCATTGAAAGTGACCTTGGCATCCTTCCAGCTGAAGGGAGATGCGGGTCAATGGTGGAAGTATGAGAAAGCTCGTGTTGGTGGTACTTGGGAGGCGTTTGTGAATGCTTTCCAGGAGAGGTTTTTATCTGCTGTGGCTAGAGAGAGGTTGAGGGATCAGTTTAGCCGGCTTAAGCAGGAGGGTTTGTCTGTGGCCGAGTTCGAGGCTACATTTACTAGCTTGTCCAGGTTTGCACCTGAACTTGTGGCGACAGAGGAGCGCCGTTGCTATGAGTTTGAGAGGAAGTTGAGATGGGATCTCAAGTTGAAGGTTGGTGGACCCTACATTCGGGACTACAGGCATTTGGTGGATGCTGCAGCTCATATGGAGCTGATGATGCAGGAGGGAGAAGAGGAGAAACATGGAGGCTCCAAGAGGGGCCAAGAGGGACAGGGCGATGGTAGGAGGCAGAGGGGTTATAACCCTCAGCAGTCCCAGAGTGGTTTGGCTAGGTCGACTTTCCCTGTACCGAGTGCAGGCTCCGGGAGGGGCAGTCAGGGAGAGTTCACCTGTTTTAAGTGTGGCCAGCCGGGTCACAAAGCTTCAGTTTGCCCACTGAAGGGCGGGGGTCAGAGATCTGTTTCTTCGTCAGCTAGACCGTAGAGTCAGAGTTTGGGCAGGGGGCAGCCCTTGTCTTGTTATCAGTGTGGACAGCCTGGGCACATGAAGAGGTATTGCCCACGGTTGAGTGCCACTTCAGGAGCGTCTGGTTCTAGACAGACGCATGGGTTTCAGCCAGCTCAGTCTGTGCAGGCCTCGAGGGCCAATCCGGGGGCTTCGTCGTCCCAGTCAGTGCAACAATCCTATGCTCCGAGAGGCGAGCAGGTGGATCAGGGGCCTACAGGGCGCGTGTATGCTGTTACCGCGCAGGATCTTGTACCAGCTCCATCAGTAGTGAGAGGTACCTTTCTGTTTTGCAATTCGGTTGCTAGTGTATTGATTGATACGGGTGCGTCTCATTCTTTTGTATCTGCTGCATTTGCATCTGTGTTGGAATTGGAGTTAGCATTGTTGGCATCTCCTATTTGTGTAGTGTCACCTATTGGGGGTGAGTTGATTCTGAAACACGGGTGTAGAGGTTGTGATATAGAGGTTGATGATCATAGACTTCCGTTTCCTTTTGTAGTCATGCCCATGAAGGGCTTTGATGTTATTTTGGGTATGGACTGGTTATCGTCATACCGAGCTGTTATTGATTGCTATCGCCAGAGGGTTACTTGTTGTACTGTGAGCGGGGAGTATTTCCATTTCTTGGGAGACCGGGTTGGTAGTATTGTACCACCGGGGTATGGTCCGCGAGGGCGGAATGAGCTTAGTGGTCTACTTGCTAGCTTTGAGAGTGGTGAGTGCGATGAGACCCAGATTGTGTTGCCAAGGGTAGTTTGTGAGTACTCGGATGTTTTTCCCGAGGACCTTGTTGATTTGCCACCTCACCGAGAGATTGAGTTCTCTATCGATTTAGTACCCGGCACGGCGCCGATTTCTATGGCACCTTACCGTTTTGCTCCAGCAGAGTTGGTTGAGTTGAAAGTTCAGCTCCAGGAATTGCTAGATAAGGGCTTTGTTCGCCCTAGTGTTTCACCGTGGGGAGCGCCGGCACTCTTTGCTAAGAAGAAAGATGGTGCCTTGAGATTGTGTATTGACTACCGGAAGTTGAATCGGGCTACGGTTAAGAATAAGTACCCTATGCCCCGTATAGATGATTTGTTTGACCAGTTGAAGGGTTCCCGTTGTTTCTCTAAGATAGATTTGAGATCGGGTTACCACCAGTTGAGGGTCAGGGAGGAGGATATTCCGAAGACGGCATTCCGTACGCGGTATGGCCATTATGAGTTTCTGGTAATGCCATTTGGGCTTACCAACGCACCGGCAGTCTTTATGGACTTGATGAACCGGATCTTCCGGGAATTCTTGGATCGTTTTGTAGTCGTCTTCGTGGACGACATTCTTATCTATTCACCTTCAGAGGAGGAGCACGAGGAACACTTGAGAGTGGTGCTTGAGTTGCTTAGAGCCCATAGGCTGTATGCCAAGTTTGGGAAGTGTGAGTTTTGGCTGAGAGAAGTCAAGTTCTTAGGCCATGTGGTTTCCGGGGAAGGGGTATCTGTTGATACATCCAAGACTGAGGCAGTGCAAGATTGGGCACAGCCTCAGAGTGTGTTTGAGATCCGCAGTTTTCTGGGATTAGCTGGGTATTACCGCCGGTTTGTGAAGGATTTCTCCAGGTTAGCTTCGCCGTTGACCAGGTTGACTCGGAGGGGAGTCAGCTTTGTATGGAGTGAGACTTGTGAAAAGTCGTTCCAGGAGTTGAAAGTTAGACTGACCACCGCTCCGGTCTTGATTATTCCGGAGAGAGGGCTGGGTTATGCAGTCTATTGTGATGCCTCACGAGAGGGTTTGGGTTGTGTGTTGATGCAAGAGGGGAAGGTGGTAGCTTATGGCTCACGTCAGTTGAAAATTCATGAGAAGAATTACCCTACGCATGATCTGGAGTTAGCGGCTGTGATCTTTGCCTTGAAAATCTGGAGGCACTACCTTTATGGTGAGAGATTCGAGGTATTCTCGGATCATAAGAGTCTGAAATATCTGTTTTCACAGAAAGACTTGAATTTGAGGCAGAGGAGGTGGATGGAGTTCATTGAGGATTACGACTTCGAGTTGCATTATCACCCGGGAAAGGCCAATGTTGTGGCCGATGCCCTTAGCAGGAAATCCATTAGTGATGTAGCTTGTGTAGCCATCCGGGAGTGGAAGATGTTGGGGGCCATTGGAGAGTTTGATTTGCTTTTGAGCGAATCCGTTGAGGTTGCGGCCTTGTTTTCTGTTGTTGCGCAGCCTACGCTTGTAACTAGAGTGTTAGAGGCACAGAGAGGTGACCTTGAGGTAGAATCCCTCAGAGAGAAGATCTCCAGTGGGAAGGTTGAGAAGGGTTTGACGGTGTATCCCGACCTGAGTGTGAGATACCGAGACCGTTTGTTTGTACCGGAGTCTTGCCGAGAGGAAGTACTCCGAGAATTTCACCATTCGCGCCTTGCGGTGCATCCGGGAGGTACTAAGATGTACCGGGATTTGGGTCGCCAGTTTTGGTGGCGGGGTATGAAGAGAGATGTGGCAGTTTTCGTGTCTAAGTGCCTTACTTGCCAGCAAGTGAAGGCCGAGCATCAGAGGCCAGCGGGTTTGTTACAACCCTTGCCTATTGCCGAGTGGAAATGGGAGCATGTCACTATGGACTTCGTTGTAGGTCTTCCGAGGACTCAGCGGGGTAGTGATGCTATTTGGGTGGTTGTAGACCGGTTGACTAAGTCGGCGCATTTCATTCCTATGCGCGTGAGAGATTCAGTAGATCATCTTGCCGACTTGTATATTCGGGACATAGTGAGGTTGCACGGGGTCCCAGTGACGATCGTCTCAGATAGAGATCCTCGTTTTACTGCTAGGTTGTGGCAGAGTTTGCAGAGTGCCTTGGGTACTACATTGACCTTTAGTACAGCTTATCATCCTCAGACTGACGGGCAGTCCGAGCGTACTATTCAGATCCTCGAGGATATGCTTCGGGGTTGTGTCCTTGATTTCAGTGGGACGTGGGAGAGGCACTTACCTTTGGTAGAGTTCGCCTACAACAACAGTTTTCAGTCTAGTATTGGTATGGCACCGTTTGAGGCCTTGTATGGCCGACCTTGTAGGTCTCCAGTTTGTTGGGCCGAGGTGGGTGATACACCTTTGTTGGGTCCGGAGTTGGTTAAGGAGACGACGGAGAAAGTTGAGCTTATCCGTAGGAGGCTTGTTACAGCCCAGAGTCGTCAGAAATCTTATGCTGACCGTAGGAGGAGACCATTGGCGTTTGAGGTGGGTGATCATGTATTTCTGAAGATATCACCTAGACGGGGTTTGATGAGGTTTGGGAAGAGTGGGAAGTTATCCCCTCGGTTTATTGGTCCTTTTGAGATTCTTGAGAGGGTTGGCGAGGTTGCTTATCGTCTAGCTTTGCCGCCACAGTTATCTGGGGTTCATGACGTGTTTCATGTGAGTATGCTTCAGAAGTATGAGCCGGATCCATCACATGTGTTGGATTGGACCGACTTAGAGGTAGATGAGGATGCCTCGTATGAGGAGAGACCGGTTTGGGTCTTGGATAGGCGGGATCAAGTCCTGCGTGGCAAGACCATCCCTTTGGTTAAGGTTTTGTGGAAACATCACGGAGTGGAGGAGGCCACTTGGGAACGTGAGTTGGGAGTCCGCGAGAAATATCCGGACTTGTTTGTTGATGTGTAATCAAGTATTGCAATTGTGTAATTGTAATGAAATTTAAGAGTATAAAAAAAAAAATGTCTTAAATTGAGAAACATGGTGCATGTTTTGGTTAATGTAAATGTTGTAGAACTTGCCTTGTTATGGGAGTTGATTATAATATTGCATGTGTTGGCTATATTATAGAAATGGAATTGTAGCATGATTATTGCTTATGATATAAATTGTGAACCATGTGTGTTGGAAATGGTTGAAATGAAAAGAGAATGCATGTTGAAATGTATATGTTGTAGAATGTCTCTTGATAAAAGATGGAATGACCGGGAATGGGTCGAATTGTGGAATGTTGTGGTATAACATTGTTTAAAAGAGAGGAGAACTTGTTTTTCAAAAACTTGTTCTTAATTTCGGGGACGAAATTCTTTAAGGAGGGGAGGTTATAGCGATCCCGGGATTACCCCTATTGTATAGTAATCCGGACATGTGTCCGTGGATGTTGGTAGTTGAGTATTGTCTTGTTTACATCCTTTCTTGCTTTGTATTTGAGTTATAGGATGTGTTGGGCAGGTTTGTTACAGGTTGGTTGAGCTTAGGAACAAAGTCTAGTTGCCCAGGTTTTGGCTGGTCCGCTCGAGCGGAGATGTTCACGCTCGAGCGGAAAGGTTGTGTTGCTTGTGCGCTCGAGCGGGGGTTTTGGCGCTCGAGCGGAGAATGCACACGTCCAGTATTTTGTGCACCTGCAAAACATCTGCAAGTGTGGTTTTTGCGCTAGAGCGGATTTGGTGAGCTCGAGCTGGTTGCGCTCGAGCGGTTATGTTGCGCTCGAGCGTACAGTGTTTTTTTGGTGAGAGTTCTGGGAGGGGGAGACCTGAGCTCGAGCGGACTGGTATCTGCGCTCGAGCGGAAGAACTTTGTGTTTGTGTCTTGGCGCTCGAGCGGACAATGTTGCGCTCGAGCGGACCATGTGTTTTGTGTCTTTACGCTCGAGCGGAGTGTCTTACGCTCGAGCGGACCTATCGTATAACTGAGTGAGACTGGGCATTTTAAATCACTTTTTTGACTTATCTTCTCTCTCTTACTTTACCCAAAACGCCATTTTCAGAGCTTCTCACTCTAAAAACTACCTTCTCTCTTAGTATTGATCTAGCTAGGGTGTGTTGCTCACCTTTGGTCTTCACAAAAAGGGTGTAGATCGTCGAGGGCGTCCTTTTGATCCGAATAGTTCGGTGTTTGGAGCACTTTGGTTTTGAGTCCTTCTCCTTTGGAGCTCAATCTTTGAGGTAGGGATATCCTACTCCTCTTTATGAGTTTTGTCTTTAAATTTTAGCATTTTGATATGTTGGGGGTTGTTGTGTGATTTTGGGAAACGTTGGGCCATTGTGTAATTTTACAAAAGTTGGGGGTTTTCATCTATGATAAACCTAGAAGCATGTTTAGTATGGAAACATGGAATTAATGTTGAAACATTAAGGAAATTGGAACCTAAGAGTTGTGATGTTAATTAGGGAGAATGCTCTAATTACATTGATTGATTAATTTGGATAATTAATTGTGTTGATTTGTGATGTATATAATTGTTGTTTATATGCATTGTGTTGTGTTGGAGGAGATAGGGGATGTACTCCACGGTTTAGGGGAAGATAGGGGATGAACCTCTAAACCGGATGTTGTTGGGAGGAGATAGGGGATGAACTCCGTAGATAGAGCGGGTATGCCTATCTAGAAGTGTATTGACAGAGCGGATATGCTTGTCGTTGGAGGTATTGATATAACTGTTATGTTTATCTTTGATGAAGTGAAAAGTGTTGGCATGAGTGTGTGTCTCATGGGTGATGTTTGGCCAGGTTCTGAGCCAAGGTTATGAAATGGCAAGTAAAAAGGAAAGAAATGGAAATGAAAGAAAATATAGACTTAAGTGTCTTGGAATTGTATTATGTTATGAATGAATGTAAAAATGTTGACCATCTATCAAATGTTAATCTTTTAGGCATTGTTCATAATTGGTTTAGTATATTTCTACTGGGCTGTGGCTCACCCTATATGGGAACATCATTTTCAGGTACAGGAAGCATGCCACCTCCAAGGACTTAGCTTGGGAGGCTAGTGGCGGACAGACTTTTTGGTTGTCTTTCCTTTTGTTGTATTACATGTAATTCAAGCCAAGGGCTTTATGTGTAAATGAGTTAGTACTCTACTTTTGTGTAACCAAGTGTTAACTTGGAAAGCTGTAAGCCCCTAGGGCATTTGCTTTTGTTGTTAACATGTGATACTTCTTGTAATACAACTCTGGTGAATGAAAGGATGTGGATTTTATATTTATCATAGCATGTCTATATTGTTGGGTTTAATGTTATTATTTTGAGGGCGTTACATAGAACTTTAAACCCAAATGAAAGTCTAATTTTTCAAGGCAATTAAAATCCATTGGGGTTTCTGTTTTATAATTTGTTGTGGTATTCCTTTGTTTTCACTTAAAATCCATTGACTTTGGTCTGGTTTCCTTTGCTTATATAGAGTTATGAGCCATTATATTGGTTTTCATTTTTTTGGATAATTAATTATTTTCTTTTATCTACCAATGTCGATAGCTATTATGGGCAGTTTGGAAGTTGATTTCAATAATTTTCCGTGATTCTTTGATTTTGAAGCCCAACACATGCTTTACATAGTTGATTTGTGGTGATTCTCTCTCTCTCTCTCTCTCTCTCTCTCTCTCTCTCAAGATTTATATTTAATGGGTTCAATAACTTTTTCATGGTGAGCACCAAACTTGGATTTTTAGATATATTTTTCATGTGAATGGGCTGTTATTTCGTGCTTTTATTGGCATATTAGTACGGGATTTTGGGGTTTTGTTATTGCATTATTGTACAAAGAGGTTTTCATTTGAACCTTTCTCACTTTTATTTTTTCCCCTCAATATTTAATGTACATTTGTAATCTCATCATACACCACCAATTGAGCCCACGTGTGTTTGAATTTTGTTTTAGGTTGAAGATTCATAATGGAATGATTCCCACTCACTCCCACCCCCTATCTTAGTTATATCTAAATACAATTTTGGTTTTTTTAATTGGTACAAATCTATTCAATTTCCATGGAATTCGAAAATTTACCAATGGAAGCAATTTCAAGTTGAGGCATGAGTTATAGATATAAAAGGTAAATTCATGACTTAATTTGTTTTATACATATAGAAGTTGAGTTGGAATTTTTATTTACTAAGATTTCAAATTCATGATTAATGATTAATTTCAAGTTTTTATTCAAATTCAAATTCATGACTTAATTTCAAGTTTTTATTTACTTATAGAAGTTGTGTTAATGATTAATATTTGAATTTTTTTTTCCAATTAATTGGCTTTGAATTTCATAACTTAATTATTTAGATTTGTAATATCATCCAGTTCAATTTTTTATTAATCTCATTAACAAAAGTATTCTTATTTATCTGACACCCCGAACGTTTAATTAAGTACCACATAAATATTTAGAGTTATATATAATTATGGTTGCATGTGATGATAATAGACTATTAAATAAATGAATATATAAATTTAATTTGGCTTTGGGTTATCAAAAATAGGATTAATTAGGAATTATTATTATGGGGGCAAATTAACACATTTATGGAATTATAATACTAGTTGGGTCAAACTAAAGATAGTAAATAAATAATAATATTGCTAACAAGAATAATAATAATAATCTGTAAAGTAAAATAAAATAATTAATTTTATAATGATAAAAAAAAAATAAGATGTAATTTAATTTAAATTAGGAACATTGAAAAAGCTTAACATCAAAACAAATGAATAAATGAATAAAAAGAAAAGGAAATGAAAATTTGTTGGCCCAGCAAATGCTTGTGAATTTCGGCCCAAAAGAAAAAGAAAGAAAAAGGGCCCAAGTATAAGATTTAATCTTATCCTGTAAAGATTCAAATCTTATATTGAATCCACAATTAAAAGCTCAATCACCTAGCATCATTATGACCTCGAGAGAGAGAGGGGTACGTGGCTTTCCATCATGGTTCGGTTAACAGTATAAAAAGGGGCAAAGGTGTTGCGAATTAAGGGAGGAAACACGAAAGAACAAAAGAAAGAGGGGAAACCGAGAGAGAGAGGTACGTAAGTGAGTGTAAGGAATCTATAGTAGGGAAGTTCTTATAGTAAAGTAAGGCTAAGGGTTATAATTAAGGTGAGTTATATTATACCTTGATTTACCATTATATGTTTTACGAATGTTTTGAGTTACCATAGCTTATTTTATACAAGTTATATTTATTAAGTTATATTAAAAAAAAAGTTATGTTTTATAAATATTTCAATTACGTAGGTTATTTTCTAAACTCTATTTATTTAAAAAGAAATCCATGGATATGTTTGTTTAAATTTTAGTATATATTTGACTATAACCTTATAAACAATTATGTTTTGTAAGTACCACCACGGGAGTCCCACGCCTTGGGGGACTTAAATAACCCTGGGCTTCTGTTTGACCACTTTGTGGTCCTCTGTTTGTCATGGATCCATTGACCTCTGTTCTGACTGTCACTTCTGTGACCTCTGTTCTGTTCTGTTTTATACTGTGGTTATGATTATTTATTTAAATGATTTCTGTATTCTGCCACTTTAAATAAATTGTCATTTTAAATTAAATTATGCAAATATTTTAGCCTACCTAATTATCCATGGTTATTTTGTATTCCCTACACTCTTAGCATAATATTTCTAACTCTGCTGTATGCTTATAGCTGTTACCCTTTCAGGTGACGAGATGTAAGGGAAACCCATAACCCCACAAAATGGAACATGTACATGGACTGATGTTGAATCACTATTTTATCTTTCTTTTTTTTATATTTTTGCTCCCTTTTGTTCCTATTCGGGGCTGGTCACTGAATAATAAAATAATGAAAGCAATAGAAATGTATTTCCTCTTTCTTAAATAGTAAAATGAAGTAAAATTGCTGTTTACTTATTTTTATTTCCGCTTGCGCAGCTTAATTTGCTACGAATAAGAATAAGTTAGTAAGTTGCGATTCCAACTCTAAGCCCCTGGGGTTGGGTCGTGACAATTTACATAGAATCCTCTAATTGGTTGTTTAGAATTTCATCATTATTAGTTGGTTTAACAGAGAAACCTTCTATTTGTTAGCCTGCTTTCAATTTGATTTCAAAATTCTATTTTTTTTTCATAGTGTAATGATTTAACTATGTTCATTGTGGAATCTAATCTCTATTTGTTCTTGATATTATTGATTGGTAGGTTATTGATATTGATATAAAACAGTGCATCTTTAGCTTAAATTTTATATTATTAGTTTGGCATCTGCATATGTGTGTGATTTTTTTTGATTGATTGCTTGAAATAGATGGTTTGATTCTTGATCAAAAGAAACTAACAAAATGCGTAGGAAAACATAGTGCAATAGCTCATATCTTTGTCAGATTGATTCAATTTAGTTAAATTAATAGTATTGGGTAATAGCAAAATGAATATATACTGTCTTTTGGGTATAAATAGGATAGTTTCATGATTTCATTGTAAATTTTATCATTTTTACTTGAATAATCAAATGAAATTGGGAAGTTTGAACTAAAAAGTTTTGTGGATGGGGCTGTTTTGTTGGGTATTGCTCATTTGGGACATTTAATTTTGTTTTTGCATGTAACCTTTGTTATTAAGCGATTTTGAATAGAGTTTCAATAGAGTTATTAATAGTTGTTGATTCACTTCCTCCCTCTCTCAATTAAATCTCAATTTGCTTTTTAATTTTTAATTTTTATACTGGTTTGGTTTTGGATTCAGTTTGTGTGGAATTCAAAATATAAAATTTTTATTTTCTTAAGTTGAATTGAAGGTGTGAGATGTTGTGGTCATGACTGAAATTTGGTTTTGGAGTACTTGCTACCATTGACTGAATTTCATCATAACTTTTCTAGCATTTTCTACTACTTATTTGGTTTCATTTGTGGGTTTTTGATTAGATCACGTTTTTTATACAAGCGTGATTATGCTAATTACATTTTTTTTTTTTTTACTTAAACACAGAATCATATTTGAACTATTATTTTTTCCCTAGTGGATTTGGCATAACTGGTAGTTTTGCCCTCTTTCCTAAATTGTGGAATTTAAGTTTTTATCATTAAGTTGATTGTTAAATTGTAATTTGTGAACTTTATCATCTCTTCTTCCAAAATTTTCTTTGTTAACATCTAGGCGATGACACTGGATGTTCAGTTCAAATATTAGTTCAGTTTTTAATTTGTAGTTCCTAATGTGCCACTATGGAGTAACAAGAAGATTTCAAAAAAATTATGGAGTAACAACCATTTGGGTGCTTTTTGAATGGCTAAGTTCTCTCTCTCTCTCACTCTCTCTCTCTCTCTCTCTCTCTCTCATGTACTCAGCCACCGAAATCGAAGTTGGGTTGATGTTTATCAGTTTGATACAGAGGAATTAACGATGTTGGCATGCCCAATAGCCACTGCACCCACTTCGTCTTCCCTCTTTGCCGGTATGTAAGTACTACTTCCTCAAATGGCTCTTCTTAAAATACTAATCTCTACTCTTTAAAATTTTCTCTGATTTTTTTTTTTCCTTTCCCCCTTCTATTGTTCATTTTCATCACTTGAATTACAGGCTGTTAGGTGATGGAATATACAAATGGGTGACATGGATTGCACAACTGGGAGACAACGCGTATCTAACGTAAAAAGCCTTTTCTTTTTACCGTCATTCCTTCTTTAAATACTATAAATGCATACACATATGTATGTGTATAATGTAATGGATAGAATGAATTTATTTAATGTGAATAGATCAAATGGTTCCATTTGAAAGATATTTGTTTGTGAGATTGTAATTCCCTTTGAAAGATCAATTGGATTTGCAAATGGATCTTTTGATCTTTTTCAAGCATCATGCATTTATGGTGGTGTGCTATTGGCAATAAGAAATAATTAGATCTAAAATGCATATAGAGATGTTGAATCAAGTTTAAAGTGGGACTACACTTGAGGCTATACATATAGAATGCATGATTATTTATGTTTTGGTTTCAAATTAATTCATGAACTATATGTATTAAGTAAATCTCTCCTGATTTCATATTGTAATTACAAAGTAAAAGGACAAGGGAATTAAAAATGATTGTAATTGTCTATATGTGTATACTGAAAGTTTCGTATACACTATGACACGGAGTTTAACCTTGAATATGAAGAATTATTAATGGATTGAATAGATCATAATTACAATGTGGTGAATTTTTACCAATATGGAAGCGCTATATTAGCTTGTGTTAACTTTTATTTTTCATTGGTCAAAATGTATTAACTTGAATGTGAATTTTTTTTTTTTTTTAAAACTTAGAGTGCCGTAGGCACGGGTCATCCACTAGTAAATTAATATTAAGACATGACAAAAAATAAAAAATATAAAAGAAAATTAATTTAATCCGTGTGATGCACATAATTAAACATATTCTATCTTACTTATTTATTTATTTATTTATATGTGATATAATTTTTTTCAAATATCATAATAATTAAATTATAATTATATATGTGAAAAATAAGTATTTCTAGTCTATAGCTTGTTTTTCGTGCTCTTCGGAAGGGTTTAATCTCCTCGAATACAATAGCCTTATAGTTTGGACTCCCGTGGTTCTGAATTTGATTTCACAAGTGCAATATGAAATGGATAAATACAAATGAGTCCAAATCTAACAAATCTTTCGGAAAGTCGATTTTTGAATCAAAAATGCCAAAAATGGATTGCATTGCCAGATTTCAGAGTCGCCACCTAAATATTTTTGGGAAATTTAGGAAACCCGTGACTCGTGTCAGAGGCCACTTGTCCATCATAACCAAAATGTCTTAGCTCGGGAACTTATGTATGAGAAGGAAAGGTCATAAATTGAGCACCCCATTCACCCGATCAAAGATCGACATCTACTAATCATAATGTGATTTTTGTATACATTATATACTCTTGTTCCGATTATTATGTTATCATTATTACGTGAAGTCAAACAAATATAAACCACTTCGCTTAATTTAGAACGCTTCGCTTTCAATGCAATTTTTGAAAGGGTTTTTGAAATACGTGACTCAAAGAAAATGAGTCTGTATATGCAATAATCAAGGTCGTCCTAACTTAGGCCAAATAGCCTTCATCCACAAGCATTCAAACAGTTATTTCAAATAAGCACGCAACCTTATGGTAGTTATGCTCGACATATCAACAATCGTACGCATACAATATATTAAAGCAAAAATGCTTACCCTAAATATTCAAGGTAAGCCAAAAGAAATAAAATAGTTAGAAAGAATGCATGGTCCTAATAATGCAACATGACTAATGCAACGTATACAACATGCAATTAAGAGGCTCAGCTACTAGTATGGCATGCGAGTTAATTCAAGGCATGCGATAAAGCACGGATTCGAGCAAGGAATTTGAAATTGACATTGATTAGTATGATGAGCCGAACCCTTATGCATGCAAAAGTGGATATAAGTCATGGCAATGACATGAAAATGTAAAACATGATGCTACCATTATAAGCAGGTACATAAAATGGAGAAAGAAATGGGGGTTGGAAGACATACACAAATTATTACATATTTGCCCTCGCGCAGGAGGGTCCGAATGTCCAAGTGTCCGAATTAACTACTTATTACAAATCCAAATGAATAATAAATGAAAAACTATCTAATTTATTACAACAATAATATGTAAAGAATGAACAAGATCCCATGCGCGCCGACGAAGACAGCCCTCAGAAACTACTCTATCTGCTTCTTAGGAAACTGTTCTGTTTCACCCTCAGCCACTGCTCTCGGTTTCAACCAAAAATGCTCTGTTTACCATACATTGGACCCTGGCCAGCCCACAATAAGACCCGGCCGAGCCTAAACAAATCTGTCTGTGCCCTTTTTTTTTTTGTGCAGAAAGCTGTTTTTGTGCTCTAAGGTGAAAACAGTGCAAACAGAACATCCCTAAGCCATGTTTGTCTTTTCTGAAACCATCAATAGTCGCAAGTTGATCGCGTGATGATTTTAGATACGATAGTACAAAATTTTAATGAACGCAATGAAAGACAAACAACACCTCATTCCTGTCATGAAGTTAATTCAAGAAAGGAGGTAGACATGCCTCAAGAGTCATCAAACATCACGAATTAGTATGTGATGACTCTAGAAGCATACCGTCCGACCGAATCTGACCAATTTTCTGAGTTTCCTTTATGTCGATTTTAATTGATTTTAAGTTGATTTTATTAACCTTTTTCAACTTATCTTTCTATTTCTTATCTATTATTCCATTTTGTCCAAAAGTGATATTTACGTCTACTAAGTCCAAAAGCAATAAAGAAGAACAAGTATCGACTTAACCCGAGAAATAAGCCTTTCAAGTCCTTTTCTTTAGGGAAAATTACAAAAAATAGGTCAAACTCATTTACGAGCGATAAGGGATTTAGAGTCAAACCCAAGAGAGGACGATAATGACTCTAAATCTGTCACGAGCCAAACCCGCCCTTAGAGGTTTAGCTTCGTAACCGGCCAGTAATCTTTGCATTACCAAAGGCATCTGAACAAATTAACATATATTTAGAGGCTGGCTGAAGCAAATATATAAAACAAACATAGTCCATCGAGCTATGCAGACATACATGAGACAGATAATTTTAAACTTTAATAACCTACATGTGACATCATTCACATATACAGATAAAACAAAAGTGGAACCTAGCCCAGTACACAATCAACCAGTAACTTGTTCATAAACCAAAACAAAACAACGTCTTAAACACTTGGTTCACAACATTTGGCTTCTCTAAGGGAACCTCATCATGAAGCATGGTGGCTGGCTGACCCAAAACTTTTCAGGCAGCAACTTAGGCCTGGTTACGCGTCTGCTCACCTGCATACATAATATAAATAGTAAGCGAAAACTCGGTGAATAATAATAGAGTAAGGAATTTAATGAATGATGTCTCATATCAGATTTCAAATCAGAAACAAATTTAGATTCACATACTTATCCAGAGATCAAAAGCAGTTGTATATGGTACATCCATTTAGCTATCATATCATATCAAATTAGTCGATACCGACGAGCACAAGGGTCCATATCTTGTGCACAAGTAGCCATGGTATTGTTATTCCTAGGCAAGGGCCATGTGAACATAGGCCTCGGTATTGTTACCCCCAGGCAAAGGCCACATGAATATAAGCCGTGGTATTGTTACCCCTGGGCGAGGGCTACATGCATATTGGCCATAGTATTGTTACCCCCGGGCGAGGGCCACGTGAACTAAGGATGTCATAAATACATTTCAAAAAAATGGACATTCATTCATGATTCATAAAATAGCATTTCAGAAAACAAATCGTATCATATCAGTCAGAAAAAACTTATAATTAAACATAACTTTACAGAGTTATTACTCACAGTTGACTCCAATTGTAGATAGACAGATCAGATAACTTGTGGCGCATGACCTACACAGATACAGAACGAAGACATACTAAATTACACACCCGTAATCATTAACTTGGTCCTTACTTATCTTGGTGTGTTTCTATTTGTTATCCTCATTATTATGTCATAATCTTGGCCTAGGAATGGCTAGGATATAATGAGGATGCTAAAATGCACTTGGAAACATTTAACAGAACTTGCTAAAAATAGGAGTCTCGCTCGAGCGCAACTTTCTTCGCTCGAGCGGACATGCAAAATGTGAGTGGTCTCTCGAGCGCAACTTCTGTCGCTCGAGCGGTTTATAAACTCTGTAAAAGTACTGGTTGCTTGATTTTTCCGCTCGACGCTGGCTCGAGCATGAGACTCAAGTCCTCGCTCGAGCACAACTTCTGTCACTCGAGCAGTCTGCAAAACATGTAAACTTCTGGGAGATTACATTGCACGCTTGAGCCAACTTTTGATCGCTCGAGAAAAGTGCAAGATCACAAAGTGGTCGCTCGAGTGTAGGTTTTGTCGCTCAAGCAAAGAAACAGAATCTGGAATTTCCAAATTACTCTTCCCAACTCAAAACTCCAATTCCATGTTAAAATTCATGTTTTCTTGGGCCAAAAACTTAAGAAAACTTGTGTAATCTTGGAAAACATGAAGAATTAAAGATCATTTCATTAAATCAAGGCCCAAAAGCTTGCCAATTGAGCAAAATCAAGCTCAAACCATTAAAAACATAACATGCATGAAGGATCTTGCTTTCAAAGCTTCCAAATCATGAACTATTGTGATACTTTGGTTGTAAACTTCATGAATTCTCAAACCAAAAGCAAAATGAACACATGCACGTGAGGTTTCTTTAAATTCAACTTACAATGCCATGAATTATGCATGCATGTATGTATTAAGTTCCAATTCATCAATTCTAGCTCAATTCTCAAATTAATCCATCTCTTTCACCTAAATTCTTACATGAACTAACTCAATTATGCAAATAAGAGTTTGATTCCTTACCTAAGATGCTTATTTGTGCTCTAGAGTGCTAAAATCCTCCAAATTCTCTTCCAATGTTTAGCAATCCCTCTCTTTTCTTCCTTGTTTGTTGAATTCAATTCTCAAGATTTTCGATCCCTCTCTTCTCACGTTTTTGTTCTCAAGACAACAAAATGAGAGAGTGTAAAGTGTAGTCAAGGGTCCACTTATGCCTTCTATGGGCTTGATTAGAGAATTGATAATTAGGCTTAAGTGATCATTAATGATTCTAATTTAATTCGTTCCGAATTGAAATTCAATTAAACCTACCATAATGTTCTAAAAATTCCTACTAACACATAACCGTAGTCAATTTCGTGATCGAATGCCGATAATTCGCAAAACAAAGCAGAAACATAAGCAGATAATCCAACGCAAAACAAATAGAATTTCACATAGCATATAACACATGCAATTAATGTAACATTTCACCTTAATTACTTGTCAGGCATTCTTAATCACGGTTTAACAGTTAATCATAGGTCGGGGTTGTTACAAAATCCAAACTCGATAATAAGCTATAATGAAACCTTCTTTTGTGATTTTCAAGGGCCTAACTAGAAAGTTTGTCTCTTAGAAGTAAATATACCGGTGATAAAGAGGAATGACAAACAAGAGGTTTTGTTTAGCATAAGAGAGATGTAACGCCTTGGTAATGAATCTCCGAAGAGATTAAACCATTAAGCATGAGATGTTTCTTTCTTATGCTTGAACAACAACCTTTTGTTAAACACGACTCTTTAATAAAAAAATAAAAATAAAAACAAAGAATGGAGGGAGGTTGAAGAGAAGATTATGCAAAGTTGATTATTACAAAAGTGGGACTCTTTACATGAAAACTAGGTATAAAAAGCTATCAACTCAAATGAATTGGTGTCTGTGGCTCAAACAACCAAATCTATGAGGACTTACAACACTACAAACATGATATTCAAACCATAAACTATTTAAATGAATTAAACAGCCCCTAAAATGTAAAAAAAATAGTGCCTAAAATCACCTTGAAAGAGTACAAAAGATAGCTAAAAATAAGAGGATACAAAGCTAGTAAGCAAGACTATGGAGGGGTGGCTAACCCCTCCACTTTTAGGACTTCTAAATCATATTTTTCAGCCTTTTAAAACTCTAAAAATCAGTATTTAAACTAAAGAAAAGAGTGGGAAAACAAAAGGTATGAGTTATGGGATAAGGTTCAAGGAAGAGTAATTAGCCCCTCCACTTTTGGTAGCTCTTTAACCCTAAGTTTCAGCACTTGGAATTGATCCAAAATAGTATGAAAACACAAGAAAAAGATAGATAAAAAAATTGAAATGAAAGCAAGGAAGAATGTGGCAAGCTTATACCTCTTGAAGAGAGAATGCTTTTGTTGTAAACCAAACTTGATCCTAAGGCACTCTCAAGTTTGAATTATGGTACCAAAGTCTCAACCAAGGCTCCAAGTCCAAGTTCTAAGGGTGTATATGGTGTGTGTATATAGTTCAAGGATGATAGGATAGCACAAAGGTGACTTGCAAGAGAAAAAGGAGCTCTCAAAGGTCTTTTAGGCTCTTTGAAATTTTTTTAACCCTCAAAACAAAGGTCTGAACTCGTATTTACAGAATTTGAGGTAAATAGGTCATAAATATCTTCAAAAATAGACAGCTGGCAGATTCCTGCCCAGAATAGAATTTATCGCCTAAAAGGCATGGCCGAGTCTCAATGGCCACAACCGGCCCCAAATGAGGCATGGCCAAGCCCCAATATGGCTCCCTTGCCTCTCAGTTTCAAGTTTAATGCAGGTTGGCATAGTGCTCAAAAATGGATTTTTGAGGTAAAAACATCTTGGGTATGGAAGGTTGGGATTGTTTAGAGCTCAAATTCAAATTCCTTCGTGGAGAATTCAAACTACTTACACAATGTAACTTTCATCAACGAGTGTTCAGAATAAAGCGCCTAAGTCTTATGGGCGGTCAAAAATGGGGTGTCTACATAGTCCATAAAAAATTGGTTATTATAATTAAAATTGAGTTTGTGTAGAACTTTATATGTAAATGGAAAACGGATACTAATGCGGATTTTTTAGGGGGGGAAAAAAAAAGAAGAAGCCTTTAGAATGTGCGACCTAAGCAAGAGAAAAACACTAATATATGATATTTTTTCACAAATCCAATTTGAGTTTTACATGAAAACTAACTATAAATTTTATATGGATTATATTTTGATTGTAAAAAATATTTTCTACATTATTTTATATAATCACAACTCACATGAAGAAAAATCTGCACAATAATGATATTCTCACAAATTCAATTTGAGTTTTACATGAAATCTACTTACAAATTCTATATGAATTATATTTTGACTGTGTAAAATCTTTTCTATATTATTTTATATAATCACAATTGAAAACCCTGCACAACAATAATATTCTCGAAAAACCTCCGAAGTTTGGATTTAATACTTGAGTTACTTTTTCAATTGTTGAAGAGTAAGTTCTTCTATGTTTTGATATCATATTACAGATAATTAATCACTTCACATACTGAGATGTATATATCGTTTGGATGTTTTCATTTATTTTTTATTTTTGGGTTTGGATATTATTATGAGATTCTTTCTTAGTTAGTCGGTGTTGAATTTATTTTATATATTTGATATTTTAATTTAATTAAGAGTGTTTATTTTGCAATCTTATAATTTAATATATATGAAATAAAATCATTATATGATTAATCTAATTACAACATAGGGCAAACTTCACTTTATCCCCCTGTGGTTTGGGTCGAGTGCGAATTACCCCCCTGACATTCGAAAATCACCACATAACTCCCATGTGGTTTGTGGACTAAAATGCATAGTTAGCTTTTCCGTTCAAGATAACCAATTGTAAGAGTCACGCGCTTGCAAGGAGAGTAATACTATTTTTAAGACGAAAATGCCCCTAGCACATCTTCAAATTTATAAACAATGCCATTCAATGATTTCTCTCCTACTCCTTTCATCACAGCCATTAGTAGCCTTCCATTTTTTTTTTCTTCTCCTCCTTTTCTCTTCTTCTTTTCTTTTTTCCAGCTCATCAACATCCATTACTTGTAGCTTCCCCCATGATCAAATTAAAACAAAAATTTTAAGCTCAGAGATCACTCACTCCCAAATCTCCATTGACAACCAAAGGGAAGAACGGAGTAACAATAGCGCTGACAAGATTAATGAACGACGGCGTCGCCCTACAATCATATCTAACTACTCTTCTCACTTCACTCCAACCATAAATCCCCAAATCTCCATTGACGAAGAAGGAAAGAACATAGCAGAAACAACGCCAACGAAAGGCATACATCCCGTTGCAGTTTCTTTGAATTGAAGAGAGACGATTTTCAATCTTCTCTCTCTAAATCATATTGCCTTTGAAGATCTCTCCAAATGTCAAAATTTATTATTTCAGAAAAACTTCTACTTTGAAATTGCTTTATACGAAGAAAAAAAAAATTAGTTTGTTAGATTTTGGATTTTGAAATTTTTAATAGTGTGTTGGACAAAAATTTTTAGTCTGATGGACTTACGAATCCCATGTTTATTTTATTATTATTATTATTATTATTATTATCTTTTGCATGTGTCATGTTTTTGTGTTCTCAGAGTTGCACAAAGCAACTATTTTTTTGGTTTTTGAAATGGTTACTGTCAACTAATTTTTTTTTTTTATAATTTTGGATTTGTCATGTTGGCTATGTTTGAGTTGATTTTAGTGGCTTAATTGAATGAAGATTATTCAATTTTTGGCCTATGGTTTCGAATTGATAGGTGGAGGGTTCTTCCCGGCGCCATTGCTGGTGGATGCACGCTAACGGTTCTTTTTCGTTGAGAAGAAGAAGATTGTCTCTGTGTATATATATATATATGTGTGTGTGTGTGTTTGTGTGTATGTATATTTGCAGGTTTAAAAGAGACCAGACAAAGAAGATGAGGGCATAAAGGCAAATTTACACGTTCTATTAACAGAAATTAATGTGCATTTTAGTCCACAAATGACATGGGAGATATGTGGTGATTTTCGAATGTTAGGGAAGTAATCTACACCCAGCCTAAACTACAGGGAGGTAAAGTGAAGTTTGCCCTACAACATATTTATATTTAAATTTTTCAAAAAAATTTATATAGTTTCTATTTCTACATATTTTTATCTTCCAAAAGAATATGAAAGGAAATTAAATAGTTAGAATTATTTTGAATTTTATGTTACTAATTCTTCTTATAATTTAACTATTATTTTTACAGAAAATTACTCTAAGGTCCGTATCCCATTTTTAATAATGGAAGAGATCCATAATATTATTTTATGATGTCTAAGGTCCCTCAACCCTGACACCCAAATATCACAGAGAAATTTGATTCTCTCAAATCAAATCGGTCTCTTCCTCTGTTCCTCTCTCTTTGCTCTTCTCTTCTCGACGAACTCCATCTTCATCGCCGCCGTTGACAGCTCTTCCCTACTGCTACATCTCCTCCCGCCGCCACCATCTTCTCACACTCCTCTCGCGGTCACATCTACTCTATCATCTCTCTCTCTCTCTCTCTCTCTCTCTCTATATATATATATATATATATACACACACAAATTTGCAAACCTCTATTTTGTTTTGTGCTTATGGTATGAATATGTGATTATTGAACACAAGTCCAAGAACTCTTTCATGGTAGGTTTGATTAGGGTTTGTTTCATCTAGAATCTTTAATCTTTTCTCTGTGTATGTGCGTGTATATATATAAAATAAACAAATACATACAAACCATACATATGTAATACGAGTTTTTCGAAGATTAGGGTTTTGTTTTCTGATATATATTTTATCTTTCTCTCTCTGTGTTTTTCCTCTGTTTTGTTTTCTTCATTTTCAACAATATAGTTGATGCAAAAATATGTTTCTTGAATAACCTTATGTTTATGTATGTACTTGAAACTCTATCTCATGAACAATGTGATTACAATTTGTTTGACAAATTTGTATAGTGTTGATGGGTTTTAAAGGATTTGGGGATGTTGAGTTCTTGAATTTTGGATTTAAAGTTTTAGGGTTTGAGGAGTTATATATGTATTATGTATATGGACAAATGCAAATCACAGTGAAGCTAGATGCTTTGTTCCTTGAACTCTTCATTATTGTTTCTTGAAATCTAGATAAAATCCAGAGAAAATCTCTAGACTGGAATCTAGAGAATTTCTCTGGCCTTTCCATGGACAAATGCAAATCACAGTCAAACCAAATGCTATGTTTCTTGAACTCTTCATCATTGTTTCTTGAAATCCAAAGAAAATGTAGAGAAAATCCAGAGAAATTCTCTTCAAATCTAGAGAAAATCTCTAGATTGGAATCTAGAGAATTTCTATCTGGCCTTCCCATGGACAAATACAAATCACGGTGAAGCCAAATACTCTGTTCATTGAACTCTTCATTACTGTTTCTTGAAATCCAGAGAAAATCTTTAGACTGGAATCCAAAGAATTTCTCTAGGCTTCCTAGAATTTCTCTGAAGAGAAATTCGTCAAGAGAAATCCTCTAGATATATGTATATTGGTTGTTGTTGTTGTTGTTGTTGTTTAGTTGGGTGATCGATTTGTGTATTGCACATCGTGATTAGGAAGGCGGATAAATTTTCTGGTGTTTATTGAACTCTTCATTACTATTTCTTGAAATCTAAAGAAAATCTCTAGACTGGAATCTAGAGAATTTCTTTGGCCTTCCCATGGACAAATGCAAATCAGAGTGAAACCAGATGCTCTGTTCCTTGAACTCTAAATTACTGTTTTTTGAAATCTAGAGAAAATCCAGAGAAATTCTTTAGAAATCCAGAGAAAATCTCTAGACTGGAATTCAAAGAATTTCTCTAGATATTGGTTGTTATTGTTGCTTATTTGGGTGATCGATTTGTGTATTGCACATCGTGATTGGGAAAGCAAAGAAATTTTCTGCTTTGAACTCAGAGAAATGCTTGCGAAAACCAGAGAAATTATTTGAAAATCCAAAAAAAAAAATCTCTAGACTATAATCTAGAGAATTTCTGTCTCTTTAGACTTCCCAGAAATTCTCTGGGAAATCTAGATAAATTCTTTGGATCGAATTTTCTCTAAATTAATGTTGAGAGATCTTAGATATTATGAAAATATTGAATGTCCTTCATGCTACAAAATCTTAATACCAGGTATTCTTAAAAAAAAATTCTCTTATTTTTAATATCAAAATGAGTATTTATTTTACTATCTTATAATTTAATATATATCATACATAATTATTATATGATAATTACATTTTTATAATACGATAGAACTAAAATTATCAAAATACCCAAATAATTTAACTTAAATTAATATATATATATATAGGTATATAAGTAACACTTTAATATAATGCCAATATTATCAAAATAAATAATTAAAATTATATTTTAATCTCATATATATATATTAAAAGTAATTTTTTTTCAATACTTATGTGGCACATTATAAGGACTTATTTTTCCTAAAAAAGCCACACCAGAATGTATTTTCTTAATTACATATATATAGAGTTCTACACAAACCAAACTTAATTTAAATTATACTAACTTTACTTATTTTATATGGACACTATTTGACAAATATTTATTTTCTATATATTTTGCATGATAAATTGAAATAATTCAAAAACTCAATACTAATTTTGCGTTTTACGTTTTTGTTCTTTAATTCTTTCAAAGGTAATGGGATTTTTTTTTAATGCTAAATGACCTCTTTTTTTTTTTCCTTTCTTATTTTTTCGTACATTATTCTATACTCAACACCAATTATATATTATGGCTTTGTCGTTTAAATTTTATAGTGATTCTATATATGAAATTATATTTCATTTTCTCCTTTATTTTATATAATCACAACTCACATGAGGGAAAACCTGCACAACAATGATACTCTCGAGGAATCTCTAAAATTTGAAGTTACTGCTTTATTTTTCAATTATTGAACAGTAAGTTCTTTTATGTTTTGATATCATATTACAGATGATTAATCAATTCACACACTGAGATATATCTATCGTTTAAATCTGTTTATTATTATTATTATTATTTTATTTTTTTTTTAGTTTAGATGTTATTATGTGATTCTTTCTTGATTAGTCGTTATTGAATTTCTTTTATATAGTTGATATTTTAATTTAATTAAAAGTGTTTATTTTACAATCTTATAATTTAATATATATATATATATATCATATAAAATCATTATATGATAATCCAACTACAACATATTTATATTTAATTTTTTAATAAATTTTATATAATTTCTATTTCTACATATTTTTATTTTCTAAATGAATATAAAAGAAAATTAAATAGTTAGAATTACTTTTAATTTTATGTTATTAATTCTTCTTCTAATTTAACTATTATTTTTAATATCAAAATGAGTATTTATTTAAATATTTTACTATTTTATAATTTAATATATATCATACAAAATTATCATATGATAATTATATTTTTATAATAAGATATAACTAAAATTATCAAAATATACAAATAATTTAACTAAAATTAATATATATATAACTATTCAAGTAAACTTTTATAGAACGATAGCGCGAATATTATCAAAATAAATAATTAAGATCATACTTTAATTTTAGTTTCAATTTTAAATTAAAATTAAAATTATTCTTTTATAACACATTGTATCGTGAAATATTTTTTGAAAAAAATAACACATGCATTACACGGGTCAATTGCTAAGTTATTCATCTATAACACACATATCGTACTATTAAATAATTTTTAAACAAAAACACATATATTACACAAGTCAACTGCTAGTTATTTCTAAAAGTATCTCCAATGGTGTTTGCTAAAATAGTATTGCTATTACTTTAATTTGGCAATAAATAATGTTATTTTGCCAAATTATAGGAATGGCTCCAATGATCACATGCTATTTTGGCAAATCTCAACCAACTTTTCCTCCAAGTTTGTAGGTGTTGTTTAGATATAGGTTTTTTAGTTTTTTTTTTTTTTTTTTGGTTTATTTTTTGTCTTTAGTGACATTTTTTAATTGTTTCTAAAAAATATATATATTTACATTATTCTCGACTAGACAAATATAAAAAAATGTTCAAAAGCTGGAGCTTTCCTATCCATAGGCCTTTTACCCATTGCAAAGACACTGCCCTCACCAACAGTTAGATTGTTACTAACAATTGGACTGGTGTCATCTTTAAGAGAAATGCAATTATCCATAGGAGAATCGGGGGGCTGAATTAGGGGAAAACAGTGTACGTATCATTAACTTCACTGTGTTTGTAGGAGCTACATCTTGCCACCTGATATTATTTTGTAAGATTAGCCAACAATGTTCAAAAGCAAAATGTTTGTTTTCATCTTGCTGGTATAACAGTTTTGCTTGAAGCATCTGTATCAATAAATTATTAGCCAAACAGAGCACAACGGCTCTGTTTCTTTCATCACCACCATCTACATACAAATCATCAACGGTTGAGATGATTTGTGTAGAATTATCCAACCTTTTATTCCTTTCCCTCTCACTATCTCTCTCACCATTTTCGTCATCCCTCTCCCTCTCAGTCTCCCTCTCTCTCTTTCACTCTCAGATATCATCTCTCTTCTCTCTCTGTTCGAGGGGCGATGGTGTTGATCCTCAAGTGTAGAAGACCAACAACAACCTCTATCTCCCTCTCGCTCTCACTCTCACTCTATCCCCTTCCCTCTCACTCTCACTCTCTTCTCTCTTTCTTCGGTCGGTGACGATGTCTACCCCCAATCGTCGAAGACAGCCTTTCCTCCCTCTCCCTCTCCCTCTCCCTCTCACTCTCACGCTATCCATCTCCCTCTCTCTCTCACTCTATTTGTCATAACCCAAACCTATCCCTTTAGGTTTAGCGTCGTAACTGGCCAGTAATCCGAAGAATACCTACGGCCTTAAAGACAAAATTCAAAATATTTAAATATAATTGGGGCTTGAAGCAGAAACAAAACAAAAATAATAATGTCCATTGAGTTGTGCATACATGATCAACTGTAATAATTAAAACATTTTTAACACACTTTTATAGATACATGTACGAAGGCATATTTTATAACATATCTCACACACTACATGGAGAACTTTTAACAAAACACAAAGATTAACTCAAGCCTAACAAAATAAAATAAAGCCTCTATGTAGAGGTACTTCTTGGGTGGCTTGACAAAGAGGCAAGCTCCGAGGCAAACTCTAATGTTGATCTTCCAATTGCTCACCTACATATATATATATATATATATATAAAGAGTGAGTTAACGCCCAATGAATAATACCAAAGTAAAGAAGTTATATGAATGAGATTCTTAATTAAGTAAATCACATTAATACTTATTACATGTAAATCAAATTAGGACAACCTCAAGTCCAATTCATCATGCTCAAGACAAATCAGAGGGGGCAAAACGACCTCAAGTCCAAAGTACTTGTCTAATCATATTACATGTTCATATTCATGTCTACGTGTATATTCATATTCGTGATCATGATAACCTTTTTATTCAATCGACTTTTGGCCCATTACATTCATATTCAAACGGCCTTTGACCCATCACAATATTTAAACGGCCTTCGGCCCATCATAACATTCAAACGGCCTTTGGCCCATCATAATATTCAAATAGCCTTTGGCCCATTGCATTCATATTTAGATGGCCTTAGGCCCATCACATATTATTCAAACGGCCTTTGGCCCATTGCATTCGTGTTCAGACGGCCTTGGGTCCATCACATATTATTCAAAAGGCCTTTGGCCCATCATAATACTCAAACGGCCTTTGGCTCATTGCATTCGTGTTTAGACGGCCTTGGGCCCACCACATATTATTCAAACGACCTTTGGCCCATTATTCGTATTCAGACGGCCTTGGGCCTATCATATAGCGATCCCGGTATTTCCTTTACTGTTCAGTTGTATTCCGGACTCGGTTCCGTGGAGGTAGTGGTCGTATCTATTGTGTTGTCATCCTTTAATTTCGTATGTTTGAATTCCGTATGTTTGAGTTTTGGGATGTCTTGGGCAGGTGTGTTACAGGTTGGTTGAGCCTGAGTCTCAAATCTAGTTGCCCAGGTTTTTGGTGTTACGCTCGAGCGGGTTGTTCTGCGCTCGAGCGGAGTTTGGTTTTTGGGTTGACCGCTCGAGCGGGCCTTATTGCGCTCGAGCAGGATTTGCATACTCCCAGTATTTTTGTGCTCTGCAAAACTTCTGCATTGGTGATTTCTACGCTCGAGCGGATTTCCTGCGCTCAAGCGGGCTTGTTGGAGCTCGAGCGGGTAGTACAGTTCTGGTATAAGTTCTGGGAGGAGGAAATCTACGCTCGAGCGGACTGGCTTTCGCGCTCGAGCGGATGTACTTTATTCATGTGTCTTGGCGCTCGAGCAGGTCTTCTTGCGCTCGAGCGGACCTAGTTTTTTGTTCTTGACGCTCGAGCGTTGTATTTTACGCTCGAGCAGGAATGTCGTATAACAGAGGGCAGCTGGGCATTTTTGAATCATTTTCTACACTTCCTCTCTCTCTCTTACTTTTCCAAAACTCCATTGTTGAGCCTCTCTCTTTAGAACCTTGCCTTCTCTCTAGGTATTGATCTAGTAGGAGTTGCTTCCTCACCTTTGGCCTTTACAAAAAAGTTGTTGATCGTCGAGGGCTACCTTTTGATCCAAGAATCTCGGGATTTGGAGCACTTCCATTTTCTTCATCTTCGTCGTTGGGTGTCAACTTTTGAGATAGGGATTCCTATTCACAACTATGGGTTTTGACCTAGATTTTTGAGCATTTCGTTAAATGGTTTGATTTTGGGATCTAGGGTTTCAAAATATTGAAAGAGGGTTTTGTTATTTTGATTCTAAAATGTGTATTTTGGGTTTCAAAATAATGATATTGTGGTTGGTTGTTGAAATATAGACCATTGGGTCAATATTGAGAAATGGGGTAGAAAACCCTAATTTGTTGTATAAATTAATTGGTATAATTAATTTGGAAAAGTTGTGGATTTATGGAATTGAGTTAGAAATAATGAAATTGACTCATTATATTGTGAAATGGTAGAGTTGGATTTGTTAATCGCTCACTTTTGAAAACATTGATATTATATATGTTGGAGCTTTTATTATCTGTTTAGTAATAATTGCTTGGGCTATTGGTGGAGGGTAGTCTTGATTGTTGTAGACAATGCATGATGATTAGGCAAACTAAAACCAATCAATTGGATGTGTCATAGAGTATAACGGTTGATAGAATACATTAACGTTATGTATTGAATGATTGTGTATATGACCTATGTGTATATACGTTGTGTTGTGTGGGGGGGAGATAGGGGATGTACTCCACGGTTTAGGGGAAGATAGGGGATGGACCTCTAAACCGGATGTTGTTTAGGAAGAGATAGGGGATGGACTCCGCTGATACAGCTCATATGCTTGTCAGTTAATATGTTAATATAGCTCATATGCATATCTATGGAAGTGTTGATACAGCTCATATGCTTATCTGTTGAAATGTGGATACAGCTTGTATGCTTATCTGTTGAGATGTTGATATAGCCAATATGCTTATTTATTGTAAA
The DNA here is from genome assembly GCA_036172215.1 of Camellia granthamiana. Taxonomy (NCBI): domain Eukaryota; kingdom Viridiplantae; phylum Streptophyta; class Magnoliopsida; order Ericales; family Theaceae; genus Camellia; species Camellia granthamiana. The sequence continues at coordinate 49,845,326 of CM069916.1, read as the reverse complement.
ATGGGAAACGTTTAATATGAGCCATTGTCTCATATGAGTGGTTGGCCAGGTTCTGAGCCGTTGATGTAGATTGTGAAATCGATAAGAAATGGAAAATGAAATGAAACATGAACATAGTGGTCTTGTAATGGAAATGGGTTATGAATTGATCTATGGAATTAAACATTTATCAATTGCTAATGTCTTAGTTATTGCTCATACTGTGTTTAGCATATCTCTACTGGGCGTTGGCTCACCCTATATAGGACATTATTTTCAGGTACAGGTAGCATGCCACCTCCAAGGACATAGCTTGGATGGATATGGGAGTTGAAGACTCTTTTTGATTATTTTGTTGTATTACATGTATATCAAGCCAAGGGCTTCTTTTGTATAGAGTTAGTACTCTTCTTTTGTGTAACAAAGTGTTGACTTGGAAAGTTGTAAGCCCATAGGGCGCTTGCTTTTATTGTTAACATGTAACACTGTTGTAAGAATTCATTTAATGAATAGAAATGGTTGATTTCTCTTATATCAATGCATGTCTGAAGTGATGGGTTTTATGTATATTTTTTAGGGCGTTACATATCACATATTATTCAAACGGCCTTTGGCCCATCATAATATTCAAACGGCCTTTAGTCCATTGCATTCGTATTCAGACGGCCTTGGGCCCATCACATATTATTCAAACGGCCTTTGGCCCATTTATCAAACGGCAAACGGCCTTAGGCCTAATTTAGACATATCAAATGTATCAAACGGCCTCAGATCCAATTCATACTCTTATCACATATTAAATGGCCTTGGGCCCACATTATGTTCTTCACAGAGTCTTATACAAAAATTAGGCATATAGAATACTCATTCGTAATTCAAATCAACAATTCCATGAAGCTTATACAGAAGTAGCATTTGAAAAATAACATACTTGAAAATATCTTTACTAAGATATTACTCACAGTGTTCAGATGCCCGGTTCATCCTTGTACTTGACCCTACACAATTCATAATACACATAGAAATCGGGTCATAATACAATTCATTCCGTTTTTTACTTGTTTAATTCTCTTAGACTTCTTTCTTACTCTTTCTATTCATTTATAATGTTCAATGTATGTTTAAGAGTGCTTAGAAATAAAAGAGAACGGAAATTGGAACATGAAACAGCTTTTCAAAATTTTCTGAAACAGGGCTCTTCACTCGAACGCAACATTGCTGACTCGAAGCGGACCCCTTGGTCTGCAAAAATACTGGTTGCTTGCATTTTTCGCTTGAGCAATAACTTCTTCGCTCGAGCAATGATGACGAATTCTGAGTTTTCCAGAAGGTTGTTTAGACTTCAAAACACAACTTTAAATGATACAACTTACATGTTTTGTTCTATATGTCAACCATACAACTTCTAACATGACATAATGTCAATTTTACAAGATTTGAAGCTCAAATCTCCAAGGATTTATCATACAAGTCCAAATTATTTCAAATTCATTTTCTTCATATCAAGCTCAATTTCAAACCCACAAATTTTAAAACATGAATTGAACTTTCAAAATATAATCTCAAAACTTGTGTTCATACATGACTTGTCTAAAACCACACAAACTCTTAATTAATCAAGAAAATATGATCAATTTTAAATCATTTACCTAAAAACTTCTTTAATTTAAAAATTGAACTCATTTGTTCATAAACTCCTTTAATTTAAATCTATGATGCATGTATAATTAGAGTATTAAGACTTGTAGGATTTATCCATGGATGTAGAAATTAGACTCCATTCATGCATGATATTCCAAAATCAAATCCAAAATAACTAATTTCTAAATTAACTTCCATAGTCATGAATCTAATTTAATTTCATCATCTTCTTACTAATTTCTTTTTAATTACATGAAATCAAACCCAATTATTTTTTACATTAAATTTTTTACATGAATTTCTTGCTAGAATTAGACTTAAATTTCTTACCTAAAACTTTAATTTGTTGAATCTCTTGAGTTCTTCCTCTAATTTTTCAGCACATACTTAGGCCAAGTTTGGTAAGACTAAATAAGTGTACTTTTTTACTTTTTATGAAATATGGATTGGATTTGGGTTGAGTTTGAAGTGATGTGTTAGAGAGGTGATGTGACTTAAATAAGATGATGTGACTTAAATAGGATAGTGACTTTTTGACTTTTTGAATTTTTTGAAAGATGCCAAACTTGACCTTAGATTCTTCTTGTTCCCTTCTTGTTCTCTCTTTCTCCTTTTCGGTTCTCTCTTACTCTAGCTCACAGGCTTCTTTAACAAATAAGGATGAGTTTTCTCTCTCTCTCTACTAAAACGTCTCCAGTAAGGGAAATGAAGGGACTCCCTTTTGTTTTGTTCTGCCAAGTCCTCTCAAGGTTCTAGACTTTACCCAGCTATACATCAATGTTTTAATTAGTTTGAGTCTATTAATTACATGTTAGCTTAATTAATAGCACTTAGGCCAAGTTTGATAAGTGTAAAAAAAGTTAAAAAATTAAAAAAATTACTCATAAAGTTAAAAAGTTATCACTATTTATCAAAAGTCAAAAATTACGGCTGCACAATTCCTAATCCTAATTTTTTCCTACATACTAATTTATACAATTTTTTAATACACATTTTTCCATAAAAAGTCAAAAAGTTAACCCAAACATCCATATTTTTTTCCTCAACTTTTTAGTCCAAAATGACAAAAAGTGCACTTATTTAGGACACCTCAAACAATCCCTTAATCTTAATTAATCCTGATTACTATATAACTTATTTAATCATAACTAATCATAATCTTCACATAATTTAATTAGTCTAATTTGACTTTCATTAAGGCCTAATTAATTATATTTAAATTTATCAATCTGAATCAAATTTTTATTCAAACTTCTAAAAAGCTCCAAATATCAAATTTAACTTATCACCATCCTCAATCTTGGTTTCCCAAGCCATTAAGGTCTTCAATTTCAAATCAAACTTAAAATCTCCGTTAATAAATTATGTATTCAATTGAACATCTCATAAATAGATTTAATTCATAATAATCTTAATTCCCAATCTCCATACCTTAATCAACTCCAATTCGGACCCAATTAATAAAATCTCAATTTTACTAAACTGAATCGAGTATTAATTAAACTCTCAAATGGGTCCATATTTAAAATTAAGCTAATTAATTTCACTTCCTTAAACTATTTGGACCTTAATTTCTAATTTCAAAATAAATTGTTATTAAAATCAAATGCGAATTAGACTCTAAAATTCTCATAAATCCCAAATTACATTAGAGTAATCACCAATTAGAATTCAAATCTCCTTAATCAATTAAACATAAAACCTCATACATGATGAAGTTGGCTTAATCTAAGGTTTATACTAATTAAGCTCAATTAATTCATCACAAATCGTAATTTTGCCAAATTTTATTGTAGGCTCTAAAAATCATACTAAACACAGATATGAAATCGGTTTTAGTTTCTGGCATCTTTAAGGCTACAAATTTTCAGTTCAAGGTTCCAATTGCAATAGATTTTTCTACACTCAACAGATATAAATTCATAATCACAAAAGTTAAAAAAAAAAAAAAATAAGAAGCTCAACTCAAATGAACTTTTTTGCCTCAGGCTAAAATAGTCAAAAATTAAAAAACCAACCCATTTACCAAATGAGACCTTTATATATTTCAATTAATAATTCAACTAATTTTATTATTATATAGGAGAGTAGTTTAAAATTTTACTTTTTAATTAATTATGTTAAATGCAAAATTCTTATAAGATAGTATTTATAATTTTCTAAATCACATAAGATAATATGTAATTTAAGTAAATTTTAAAAAATATATTTATAATTTATCTCAATTTTTAATAATTTATTAAAATTTCTAACATTTTTATTTTATTTTATTTTACCATTATTTATTCCAAGTATCATTTTTTGTTCCTGTAAATTCTCCCAAACAAAATAAAAACAAAAGAAAAAAAAATCCACAAAAAAATAGCCTAGAATTTAGAGAATGTGAAACAGTGATCTGTAATTGGTCACTCTCCGATTCCTTAGACCACAGACAGTCCAATACCCATACTCTCCCCCTCGCTTCTCCAGGAATCTAATCTAATCATTTGTATTTCCCTTTTTTTCATCCAACGGCCCATATCCACTCCTCCCTCCCAAATCTGAACATCCACCGTCCGATTAGATCTACACAACCCAAGTCATAATCTCCCCAACTTCGCAAAGCTTGTCACAGTCACTCCCCCCAGATCTAACCCATCTCTCTCTCTACTGATACATACATATACAGTGCCAATATAGAGAGAGAGAGAGAGAGAGAGAGAGAGAGAGAGAAGATCGAGTCTGCCCATGGTGGAGGCACAGTCATGGACCACTCGCAGGGGCAGCAACCCGAGGCTGGAATCGTCTGCGGCCGACCAAGTCCTCGACATTCCGGCTACTCCCACCGGTGACCTACGCAATAACAACAACAACAACAACAACACCGCCATTGGATCGATTCTCTCTCCCAACGTATTAACGGCTGTGATCATCGCCTCATGGTATCTCTCCAACATCGGAGTCCTCCTCCTCAACAAGTACCTCCTCAGCATCTACGGCTACCGTTACCCGATCTTCCTCACCATGCTGCACATGCTATCCTGCGCCATCTACAGCTACGCGGCGATTAATTGGCTGGAGATCGTCCCTTTCCAGCAAATCCTCTCCCGCCGCCAGTTCTTCAAAATCTTCGCTCTCTCCGCCATCTTCTCCTTCTCCGTCGTCTGCGGCAACACCTCCCTCCGCTACCTCCCCGTCTCCTTCAACCAAGCCATCGGCGCCACCACCCCCTTCTTCACCGCCATCTTCGCTTTCCTCATCACTTGCAAGCACGAGTCCCCCCATGTCTACTTCGCTCTCTTACCCGTTGTCCTCGGCATCGTCCTTGCCAGCAATAGCGAGCCATTGTTCCACCTCTTCGGTTTCCTTGTCTGTATCGGCTCCACCGCTGGTCGAGCCCTTAAATCGGTGGTTCAGGGCCTTCTCTTGACCTCCGATGCTGAGAAATTGCATTCTATGAATTTGCTTCTATATATGGCTCCAATGGCGGCGTTGATTTTGCTTCCGTTTACGCTTTATGTTGAAGGGAATGTGCTTGCGATAACGGTGGAGAAAGCGAGGAATGACTCGTTTATTGTGTTTTTGTTGATTGGGAATGCGACGGTGGCGTATTTGGTCAATTTGACGAATTTTTTGGTGACGAAGCATACGAGTGCGCTGACGTTGCAGGTTTTGGGGAATGCCAAGGCGGCGGTGGCGGCGGTGGTGTCGGTGTTGATATTTAGGAATCCGGTGACGGTGATGGGAATGACGGGGTTCGGAGTCACGATTACGGGGGTGGTGCTGTACAGCGAAGCGAAGAAGAGATCGAAGATCACAGCTCATTGACAGACTGCAATAATTTGATTGATGATTCCAGACAAGATTACGGGTGCGATTCTTTTTCTCTTTAATTCGATGCTCTTTTTTTATTTATTTTTTTAAATCTAGTTTTTATTTTGATAAAGGTCTTAATTGAGGGAAAGAAAGATAATTGGAATCAAAAGTAAAACAATTGGACCATTCGATTGTATAGGATGATGATGGAATCATGGGTTTTTTTTTTTTTTTTGTTTTAAATGTAATTGTTTTTGGTTGGGGGTGGTTTAAGAGAGTAAAAATTCTCTCTTTTTAAGTTTCCCCAGTGTGTAACTTTATTATTGTTTGCTGCAAATTTTGAACACAAAGAAAAGACTGATTCTTCTTCAAATGTTATTTTTGGTGCTGTTTTTGTGGGTAGTGAATCATATCCCCCACTTTCATATTGTCAAAACATATTCCCTGGTGACTCTGTTGTCATGCAATTACATTGTTATTGCAGCATATGTGTGTCCATGTGTGTAATTGCCATTCTTTGTATTCATATGGTATATTTTTTTTTTTTAGCTTGTTTGTTTCTGGTTGATTTTGTGCTTGGGTGTTCTCCAATTTAGGAACCATATTAAGTCAAAAGTATTAAGGGTATTTTTACCCTTTTGGCTTGTGATTGGACCACACTTCACCTTCAAATATAAGTAGACCGCCCATGTGATTATGGAGAGAGTAGAGGGTGCCATTGGGGCCTGAGAAGGGAAGAGGGAGCAGTGGCGGTTGTTGTCGGGAAGGGGAGATGGGGTGGCTGGAGGTGGCAGGAAGGGAGGAAGTAGGCTGAGGGATGGCAATAGGGCAAGTTTGGCAAATGTTTGTAGGGTCCTGTCTCAGCCCAAGGATAAATCGGAGTTTGCAACTTTAAAAATGGTAATGCATTTATTAGAGATAATATAATATATTACCGATAATGATTTTATAATTAATAAATACATTTATTAGAGATAATATCGTATATTATCGATAATGATTTATAATTAATAAGAGTTGAAAGATGAAAGATAAATAAATAAAAATGTAAGCATAATATTTTAGTGTTTTTTAATCTTCAGGAGGCTGGTTAGGGTTCAGTTAAGGATTTAGGGTTATTGTTTGTAGGACTCTATTACTAGAAAACATTAATACTTAAATAATAATAATAAAAAAAACTATAATATATCGGATGTCAAATTAACAAGACTATCTACGTATCATATTTTAGAGTTTATAGTATACCACATTCCCATTCACGCTTCTCGTACTAGAATGATCCGTATTCTAGGTAACGTTATTTTAGGATGCTGAGGTGGAAGATGAATACATAATGGCTAATGGGATCATTTGTCTTTTTTTCAGATCATATTTTTCGAATAAAAAGAAGAAAAAATGGAGCTACAAATTGCGCATGTTATTACTTTCTGTCTATGTAGGCGGAAAATCTAATAGTTGAGAATTAGTCCAAAATCACGGAGAATGGTCAACCCATATTTAAACCAAAGGGTAAATCCTCAAACCAGAAGAGTAAAATGTATATGAATTTGGCCTATGATTGAATTGAATAGTTACATTATTCATTTGTCTCTATTTTTCTTTTTGTTAGCTCAAATCCTCCACCATAATATTTTTTTTAATTGAGAGTTGGCTCACGGTAGGGTAGAGAGTTTTTGGGACTGGAAAATATGGATCCCTGTTCCTTTTATTATGTTTGGCTGCGCATTTAAATTTTGATTGTGCTAATATAGTTAAAAATAGTGATCAAACTGTTTCCTGTTTATGAGATTCTGTAGAAAATGACGTGTGAAACACAACTGTGGCTGAACCTGAATTGCACTGTTAGGGATTTTCTTGATTTGGGTTTTAGATGATTTTGTTAGATTGCTTTGGAGAGAATTGTAAAGCACGTTAAGCTTTCCAATCTTTCATCCAGTCAGAAACTTGGTTGTCTGGTTTTAACTATTCAATTTCATCTTTACAACACTAAAGTCTGTTTTCATTTTTTGTTTTTGTTTGTTTGGAAAATAGAGTTAAATAATTAGAAATTTGAACATATGGCGTGAATATGACGATGATACTTGACAACAAATAAGAGAAAAACACAAATAATGTTCCAACATCAAACCATAATTATCACGAACGTAAACATGAACACTGACAATTTAAGTTTGACGCAAAGTCCAAACTTAAATATTAAAAAATAAAATGAAAAAGGTAATGAACTACTAGCCGGCAAATGCCTGCACTGCATAGGAACCGTACAATGGCCAAATGTGAGCTACAAGTGACGACGGGACAAAGTTCAAATACATATTTCAGTTAGGTTTGTTTTCCTAGGCTGTCACTGAGAGCTACGAGAAGAATAATGAATTAGAGCTCAAAAATTTACACCACGTTTACCTCCTTGGCCTCATGTTGTTGTAATTGGCATTGCTATTACAACAGCCTCAGATTTTTAATGAAGTTCTCTTACAACAGCCTAAGAAGAAGAAGAAGATACAGAAATCATATTACCACATGCAGAGATGAACCAATCCCCCCCATATATTCCTTGGCTGCCTTTAGAAACTTTCAGAAAAAAGGAAAAAGAAAAAAAGGTTCAGCCACTGAGCAATGTAAAATGGTGTAAAAATAGGTGTCCATAATCTTATTCAAAAGAATATATCCATAATACATAATGTGGGTGTTTGGAAAGTGGGTTTTTTTTGTAGGTTTTTTTAGTTGTAGGATATTATTGGAGAACAAATTTTTTGTGTTTGAGAAAATAGTTGAATTTTTTTGTGGTTGGATGTGATGTTTGTGAGAGAAAAAGTAAAATGATTATGAGATTTGATGTGATATTTTGTTTAGATTTGTTTTTTTTTAATTTTGTAATCAATTTGTCTTTTAGTGAAAAAAAACCAAAAAACAAATTTCCCAAACACCGTCATGTGTAATTTTTGGGTACTTTCGGAGCACCTAGTGGCATTGTTTATGTGGTGGCCAAAACCAATACCAGAAGTTTGTTATAATTAATCTAATTTTTATTTAGTATATATTATATATTTAGATTTTGTTTGTTGTTTTGTTTCTTATTGTAAGTTAGATTTAAGTATTTAATTTCAGTAATTATATAAAAAAACTTCATGTCAAAATTAACAGAGAAATAATGGATAAATCCCACTAGTTTGATATAATTTCACTATATTCCTTAAATGTTTTAATTCATATACAAAACCCTTTTCTTTTTTTGATGACTCAAACTAAAATATATATATATTCTACCTTTGATTAGCTCTTTGTTTAGAAATTATCTGCATTAGTTTAGTTTGCTTTAATATTCCTAAAAGAAAGATCGATATAATTATATCAAATTTATGAATTTTATTATATTTTTTTGAAATCTAAATGTAATTTCTCTACCCGTCCCTCCTCCTACTATTAAATTTTTGAATGAGATCCTCTATCATATGATTGTATGATTTAAATTTTACTTCTAAATTATGTCCTTGTTTGGTATTTAGCTAAAATAATCAAAAAATTAATATAAGTTGTCATATTATTCTTTCTATTTTTTTATACGTCTTTTCATAAAAAAATCAAAAATCTAAATAAAATAGACAAATTCCAAACGAGCCCTATATATTACAAATGATATTGTGATAAACTTGTGTATTCGGATTCTCTGCTCTGGGCGAAGTTAATGTGATCTTGCTATGGTTTTAACCACAGCTTGACATCTCAGCAAAAAACATGATCTAATGGGTGAGATTTATTTTAATCTACAAACTTCAAATTCATGTCATTTTGGGTTAAAAATTCAAAATATTAAATAAATAAATCTACCCCTGTCCCGCCCTTCCCCAGCCCCGCCCTAGTCCTGTCATTGTGAGTTGGACCACCCCAAACCCCAATTGCTTTGAACTTAACACCGATGGGCCTCAAAAGGCAACCCAGGTCGAGCTGTTGGAGGAGGCCTTATTGGCGATAATCTTGGTCAATGGGTCTTTGGTTTCTCTCTCAACATCGGCATCACCACTAGCTTATGTGCTGAACTATGGACTCTTAGGAATGGGCTCAACCTTGCCTTAAACCTCAACAACTCACCTCTCACTATTGAAACGGAAACTAAAGTTGCATTGATTCTGCTCTCTTCAAAGAATACAGAGTTCCACCACCTTGGTAATGTCCTTTCTGATTGCAGGTTCTTCCTGGAACAACTCCAACCCATCGGCTTGAGCATATCTATCGGGAAGGAAACAAATGTACAGACATTTTGACTAATGAAGGTTGCTCTAGAAATTATGGTCTCGCTGTTTTTCCTTTTGCACCAAGCTGTATTTCCATACAACTTTTTGATGATGCTAGGGAATGTTTCTACCCCAGGGTTGTAACCTCTTAACGAGAAAGGCATAAGCAACCCAATTATTAGCAACCTTAGTAGTCCCAATTCGTTTTCACGTGGTTTTCAATTACTTGACATATATTGCATAGATTAGATTGATACCAAAAAGCTCTCCAAAGAAGTGGTCGAAATAAGCTTTGTATTATTATTATTATTATTATTATTATTATATTATTTTCTATAAGAATGTACGTGGTCCTGGCTAAAAGGTTTAGACAAGTGACAAGCCAATGTCTATAACGAGATCATGGACTTGGGGAGTCATATAATGCAGCAGCAGTATTGCAAGGGAAGGGAAGTCCCATTTTTGTTTGTTTTATGTGGTTATGTTGCCTGGGAATCATTGGGGTTGCATTGGTTGTGGTTGAGAATCGAAGGGACAAAGCTCAAATTTTGTCTTTAATTAAGTGGGGGCTTCGATTTCTTAGACCATTTCTAATGTTAAAATATTAAAATAAATAGTTTAAATTAAAATTTGATAGTGTTATAGTATGAAATTGTCACATTTTGGTAAGGTTGCTCTAATGAATGATTGTTTAGTGATTTAGATGTCACAGCCTTGATTGTTTCCAAGTTATCTGTGCGACAGTTAGACAATCTCAAGTCTCACTTGATGATGTTAAGTCAGCCTAACTCACAAACTTGCAAGAAAACAAGTAGAAAGACAAAGAGAGTTTGAGAGAATGCCTTGTATTTGCTTTGAGAAAGTTTACAACTCTTGGATCATTCTAGAATACTCAAGAGAATATCATGTAGAAGCTTTCCTGAAAGGCTTCTTTACAAGCTACAAGAATGTTCTAGAATGTCTTCTAGAAATATCTATACAAGATATTTACAAGTCTAATATGTACAAGTGTCTTGAATACTCAAGAATGTTCTAGAATCCTCCATGTTCTCTCAAGTGTTGGAATGAGTTAGGAAGTTCTAGATCATTCCGTTGACCTCTATGCTCCTAAGCTCCCATATTTTCTCAAGTCTTTTAGGAGCTTCCAGAATATTCTATTAGCCTCACTTCCTTGAGACTTCCTTTTGGTAAGCAATTCTATCTGGGTAAGTTGGCGGGACGTGACATTCTCCCCACTCATGCTCACGACGCCCTCGTCGCGCCTTCTTCCTTGAAGTTGTAGGTTTTCTCCTTGACTTGTGTCTTCTTAGATTTGCCTTATCCACTTGCCCTATTGATGACTTAACAACTGTGCATGTCGGTGGACTATCTTCTATAGAGCCAGTCATCTTCTTGACAATGCCTACTACCTCTTTCTTTTCCGTCCCTGACTTAATATACATAGCTGATAGAAGTTTGAGTTTAGTATTCAACTTACTCACCATTGGCACCGTGCAAGGTCCATCCTCCATAATGCACATAGTGTTGTTGCGAGCTAACAGTGCCACGTTGAACTCTCGCAAGAATTTCATCCCTAACACTACGTCATAGTTATCGAGTGATGCTATCGAAAAATTGACTTTTCCACGCCACCCACCAGGGTGCAGCTCGACCCCTCGAGCCATGCTACAGGTTTTGCCTTGGTGTTCACCATCTTCATTAATCCTTGACCCTTGTCAAGTTTAAAACCAAGCCTCTTGGCCTCCTCTGCCTTAATGAAGTTGTGCAACGCGCTTGTGTCTACCATAACTTGGGTCACCTTCCCATTAATCTTGGCATCCATGTACATTAAACCCTTATCCCATTGGGTCAATATAGTAGGCTTCGATTTGATGGCACCAAGTAGCTGTAGAGATCCTATCTGCGGAGTCTCCACTTTTTCTCGTTCTTCAATTATGGCATTGAGGGCTTGCCTCTTGGGACACTCTCTTACCCAATGTGGCCCGTCACATAGAAAACACTTGGTCTTGGGTTTGAATGTCTCCTTGTTCTCTCTGACTTTGCCTTTGCCCTCTTTGCCAATGGGAGGTTTGATGTGTCTTTCCTTACGTAGGATGCCTTCATCCTCATCCTTCTCATTTTCACTAGAATTTCTTCTAGGGTCACCCTTAGATGTCTTGGCCTTGTGTCACACACCGACTGTGCAGAAGTCTTGCCAATAGATATGCAAGTATGTGTAGCGCTAGTTAACTCTTTTCACTAGCCCACCAATAATGCTCAAAGGGTTTGCAAAAACTAGCAAACACAATACTAATTAGTTGATGAGCTAATAAGTTTGGAGACAAGCCACAAGATATCAAATAACAAGCTAAAATTAAAGCAAGCAACACTAGAAAAGCTTTGCACAACTTAAAGGCGAAATGAACTTTTCATTGATCAAAAGAAGCCATTACAATAGTTGAACAATGCACCAAAAGTGCTACAAAAGTTGCTTTAATATTGGCTAGGTTGGGGTACTTTAAAGGCACAAATGGCTTAGTTCAACACTTGGGTCCCCCCTCAATAATATAGCTTATTAAGCCATTTCCTAGTTGGTAAGAGGAAACATTCACTATGTTTGAGAAGTCATAATAGATTTTTAAAAATTATACAAAAAGAGAAAAATTACAATACTTGGACCTAAAACACCTTTAATACTAAGGTATTTACATAAACATTTACAAGGTAAAAAGACTACATTTGACCCTCCAAAAGTTGGCTTAAAGTTACTACTAGGCAGGCAAGTCTGTGGCATGTTATGGCCTGCTGTGGCTGGGCTGCTTCATGGCATGCCTTGGGCTGTCTTGCACCATGCCTTGGGCCTTGGGCCTTGGCTTGCACTTGTACCAACAATTTCTTGGGCATGTTTCTGGCTCTCCAAACGGCACAAATGAGTATGACATCAAGGTGTTGACTCTTGGATGAGCGCACCTTAACAGTCTCCCCCACTTGAACAGTTGACGCCTTTGACGACTTTGTCCAATAAGCATCAATCTCATCTTGAAAAGCCGACAAGTCCGCTTCCCGTTCCCAATTGATTTCTTCATCTCCAAGGCCTCTCCATTTCACCAAGCATTGCCTTTGTTTCTTCTTGGAAACCATTTTCACCTGATCGACCAAGGTAGATTTAATAGATTTTTTTCCTGCTTTGACTGTAATGGTTTGGCGTTTCAGCTCATTTCAGGTTGGATTTTCCTTGTCTGAATAGTAAGGCTTCAAATAACTCATATGGAAAATCGGGTGCACTTTTAGTCAAGATGGAGCATTTATCTTGTAAGCACACTTGCCAATTCTCTTCAGAATGGTTAACAACCCTCATACTTGCGCACTAGCCTTTTGTCTCTTCTCCTCATGAACTTGCATTGCTCGAGGTTGAGTTTGACAAGAACTTGATCCCCAACTCTAAACTCAAGTGGCCTCATCTTTTCATCAGCCCATTTCTTCATTTTACTTACTACTTTTTCAAGATAGGCACGAGTAATGTCCTGGTTTCTCTTCCATTTCTTAGCAAATTGGTAAATCCTATGTGACTTTCCTTCATAAGGTCTATCCACTGTGTAGGGTAACAGTGGTTGTTGTCCATTCACTATCTTAAAAGCACTCTTGCCCGTAGAGCTACTTCTTTGAGAGTTGAAGCATAATTGTGTTACATCAAGAAGTTGTTCGCAATTTCGTTGATTAGCATTAACAAAGTAGTGCAAATACTCCTCGAGAATACAGTTGAAGCGTTCAGTTTGCCCATTCATCTCCAGATGGTAGCTTGATGAAGTATTAAGTTGTGACCCAAGAAGCTTGAATAACTCCGTCCAGAAGTTGCCAACGAAATGCGAATCTCAGTCACTAACAATACTTTTAGGCACACCCCAATATTTAACAATGTGCTTGAAGAAGAGTTGGGCAGTCTCCTCCGCTGAAACATACTTTGGGGCAGCTACAAAGGTGGCATACTTGGAGAACCGGTCCACAATAGTCAAGATAGTCCCGATGTCTCCCACTTTAGGCAGTCTAGTGATGAAGTCAAGTGATACACTTTCCTACGAACGTTTAGGCACGGGCAAAGGTTCAAGCAAGCCTGCTTTCTTCTTATGCTCAACCTTGTCTTGCTGGCAAGTGAGACAAGTGCGGACATATTCTTCCACATTATCACGCATCTGGGGCCAATAATATCCTTACTTCACCAAAGCCAATGTTCGCTCCCAATCCGGATGTCCAGTCCAAAGTGTATCATGGCTAGGGCTACAAACGAGTCGAGCCGAGCCGAGCTTTAGTATGTTTGGGTTTGTTTATTAAGATTTTAACGATCTCGAGCTCGAGCTGAATAAAAATTTAACGAACCGAGTTGGCTTAGGCTCGACTTGAGCTCGAGCCTGTTCACAAGCCTTAACGAGCCAAAAAATTTATAAATTCATACTTGCATGTGAGACTAAAGTTACAATTAAAATTTTGATTATACAATATATATAAACATACTTAAAAAAAATCCATATTTTATCAAAATAATAATATCTATTACCGCTATTATATAAATGTACTATTTATAGTTAACTATTATTTACATTTATATTTTTTAAATATATAAATAGCATATTTCTCTTATTTTTTATACATATTTTTATATTATTTAATATATAAATAATAAATATTAAACGAGCCGAGCTTACGAGCCGAGCTTTAGAATGTTTGGGCTTATTTATTAAAAATTTAACGAGTTCGAGCTCGAGCCCGAGCTCGAACGCAAAAAAAAATTAACGAACCAAGTTCGAACGAGCTCTTACCGAGCCGAGGTCGAGCTTGTTCACGAACGGCTCTGTTCATTTGCAGCCCTAATCATGGCACTACCTAAGAAGTGTCTTCCTCAAATCACCAGCCCTAGGTACAAAGATGCAATTGTCTGTTGTCATTAGTAGTCCATCTTGCACCAAGAATTGGTGAGTCTTGCCCATTTTGACAAGGTTCATAAGATTCTTTGCCATAGCATCCTTGTCTAGATGAGCTTTGATTTTCTCTTTGATGCTGGTTGAAATGGAAGTAAGTGAACATACTTGATGGCACACGACAAGCTCCGCCTTCCTACTTAGTGTATCAATAACATGGTTGGTGGCACCAGCCTTGTATTCTAAGGCAAAATCAAACTCTGCCAACTTCTCTTGCCACCATGCTTATCGTGCGCTTAGCTTGGGCTGTGTTAAGAAATGGCTCACCGCCGTATTGTCAGTCTTTACAACAAACCGTGAGCCCAAGATGTAGTGCCTCCAAGTCATCAAACAATGCACTATTGCAAGCAACTCTTTCTCATGAGCTGGATATCTCCGCTCGGCATCATTGAACTTCCTACTCTCATAGGCAATTGGGTGACCATCTTACAAAAGAACACCACCCAAAGCAAAATCAGATGCATCAGTTTGTATCTCAAAAGCTTCACCTAAGTCAGGTAGAGCAAGAGCAGGGTCTTTTGATATAGCTTCTTTCAAGGCTTGAAAAGCTTGTTGGCATTCTTCTGCCCAAATATATAGCTTGCCCTTCTTCAGCAACTCTGTCAATTGGGAAGCTAGTCTTGAGTAGCCTTCAACAAACTTGTGATAATAATTAGCTAACCTAAAGAATGACCGGAACTCCGAGACATTAGCGGGTGGTTGTCACTCTCGAATAGCCTTGACCTTCTCTTAGTCCATTTTGATGCATCCATGCTCAACAATGTGCCTTGGGAACTTAATTCTCTCTTGGGCAAAAGAACAGTTCTCTAGCTTGACATAAAGCTTATGCTCCCTTAACTTGGACAATGCTTTTCTGAGATGTTCCACGTGCTCTTCTAAAGTGGAGCTATAAATTACAACGTCGTCCAAATATACTATCACGAATTGGTCTAAGTACTCTTGAAAAACTCCATTCATCATGGTGCAAAATGTTATTGAGGCATTGGTCAAGCCAAATGGCATGACTAAGAACTCATAGGAACCATAACGAGTAACACATGTAGTTTTGGGCTCATCTCTCTCGATAAGTCTTACTTGATAGTACCCCGATCGAAGATCTAGCTTGGTGAAATACCTCGCTTTGCTCAATTGATCAAATGAATCTGCAATTAGGGGAAGGGGATACTTGTTCTTAATGGTCATCTTGTTGAGTGCCCAATAATCCACATATAAGCGAAGACTACCATCATGCTTCTTTTGGAATAAGACAGGTGCACCAAATAGGGCCTTGGATGGCCTAATGAAGTATGTTTCCAATAACTCTATTAGTTGCTTCTTTAATTCATTCAACTCAGGAATAGTCATTCTATACAGTGCATGAGCTGGTGGCTTTGCCCTTGGCACCAACTCAATAGCATGATCCACACATCGACGTGGAAGTAACTCCTTAGGCAACTGTTCAGGCATAACATCTGCAAATTGCCTTAAGACCTTCTTGACTGTGGCTAGGACAGGAGTAGATTCAAGAGCTTCATTCAACTTCAATGCGGCAACCCAAGTTTCTTCACCATGCCTAACACCCCTCTTGAGTTGCATAGCTAAGACAAACCGGTCACTGTTGTTGGTGGCCATAGCAGGAATAATGCATGGCTTATCCTCCAAAACGCACATATTATTAGACTAAGGCATGACTGCTTTCTTTGTGCTTTTCAAGAAATCCAACCCAAGGATGGCTTGGAAGTCATCCATAGGTACTACAGTGAAATCTACTATTCCTTCCTAAATGCTGACCTTCAAACGAATAGATTTTACAACCCCATAGATGGGCTGCGATGCCGAGTTAACTGCCTTGATACGGCTGCTATCCTTCTCTAAAGATAGCCCAAGTCTTTCAACTTCGGTCCCAGCAACAAAATTGTGGGTGGCCTCTATGTCAATCAAAGCATAGAGGGGCTTCCCATTGAGTTTTACATCCACAAACATCAAACCTTTGTTGGATGAGTTGCTCTTGTTCAACTTGCCTAATGATTCCCCACTATACATGGGTTTTTTCCCTTTGTCTTCATCTTTAGACTCCACAAGTTGTTTAGGATCCGAATGCTTACCCACTTTCCCACTCCTGGCATTCTTCTTAAGATTCCTTGTAGAAGTCTTCTTCTCCATAACATTCATCATGTGAAAGGCTCCCACTCTAGAGCCAGCTGCCTTAAAACCCTTGCCACTTTGCCTAGACTGCACGTCTTCTTCCTTGCTACCATCGTCACTTGGTTGAGAGACATGGTCAAGCACCGCTGCTAAAGCATTCAAGGCACACTTTCGTAGACATTCAGATAACCGATGTGGCCCATTGCATAAGAAACAAGAGATAGGCCCTTTGTTTTGCTTGTACAGAACTGTTGAGGGGCTTTTGCTCTGTCACCATAGCTCTTCTGTTGCCATTGTCCTTCACCCGAATGGGTTTTGGATATAAAAGTGTTGGCTTCCCCACTTTTAAGTTTGCCATAGCCTTGGGACTTTCCACCTCCCCCTACTCTTGCACGGGGAACCACTATCCCGTTGCTTTGGTTCAACGTAGTCCGTAAGACACTTAGCTGCTGCTTGTGCATGAGCTAAATCTTGCACTCTTTGCCTTTAAAGTTCAATTCTGACCCATGGCTTCAATCCCTCAAGAAAAAAGAAGAGCTTGTCTTTCTCTGACATGTCTTTAATGTCTAGCATAAGCCCAGAGAATTGTTTCACATAATCTCTTATAGTGCCGGTGTGCTTGAGATCCCGTAAAGCATGCCCGGCATTATACTCAACATTTTCAGGGAAGAATTTGAGCTTAAGTTCATGCTTAAGTTGCTTCTAAGTCTCAATTGTGCATAAGTCGCGTTGTATCTCATCATGTTTAGTCTGCCACCACAACTTGGCATCACCGGACAAATACATTGTGGCTATAGAAATCCTTGTCTCCTCAGCTTCAGCTTTCACAGCTTTAAAATATTGCTCCATGTCAAAGAGAAAATTGTCTAACTCCTTGGCATCTCAGGTGCCACCGTAGGCATGGGGCTCGGGCACACGCACCCTAGGGAATTTCATGCCACCACTAGGTGCGTTGCCAAAGGCACGAGTAAGAACACCAATCCAACCACTAAGATCTTCAATTTCTAGCTTAAGTTCAGTGACAACATCCTCCCAATCTTGCCCTTGAGTAAGGCCATGAGTTTGCTCAAGATTATGAACCTATTGCTCAAGGTTGGCTAATGAAGCTACCAAGGCATCCATATTGCCCATACGTTGCTCCAAGAGCTCAATCCTCTCCCTTTGCGTTGGATGACGGTTTCCAAGAGCATCCATTTACAAAGCCAATAATAGAGAAAGCCAAATAACTTGGCTCTAATACCAACTATCACACACTGGCTGTGCGGAAGCCTTGCCAATAGTTATGCAAGTGTGTGTGGCGCTAGTTAACTATCTTCACTAGCCCGCTAATAATGTTCAAAGGGTTTGCGAAGACAAGCAAACACAATACTAATTAGTTGATGAGCCAATAAGTTTGGAGACAAGCCACAAGATATCAAATAACAAGCTAAAATTAAAGTAAGCAACACTAGAAAAGCTTTGCACAACTTAAAGGCAAAATGAACTTTTCATTAATCAAAATAAGGCATTACAATAGTTGAACAATGCACCAAAAGTGCTACAAAAGTTGCCTTACCATTGGCTAGGTTGGGGTACTTTAAAGACACAAGTGGTTTAGTTCAACACTTGGGTCCCCCCTCCTTAATATAGCTTGTTAAGTCATTTCCTAGTTGGCAAGAGGAAACATCCACTATGTTTGAGGAGTCATAATAGATTTTTAAAAATTCTATAAAAAGAGAAAAATTATAATACTTGGACCCAAAACACTTTTAATACTAAGGTATTTACATAAAAATTTACAAAGTAAAAAGACTACATTTGGCCCTCCAAAAGTTGGCCCTCCAAAAGTTGGCCTCAAGTTGCTACTGGGCAAGCAAGTCTGTGGCATGTTGTGGCCTGCTGTGGTTGGGCTGCTTCATGGCATGCCTTGGGCCGTCTTGCACCATGCTTTGGGCCTTGGCTTGCACTTGCACCGACAATTTTTTGAGCATGTTTTTGGCTCTCCAAACGGCACAAATGAGTGTGGCATCAAGGTGTTGAGCCTTGGATGGGCGCACCTTGACACCTTGCCATCTCCACGTTTGTACTCAATAAGTGATTCTGCCACTGCCATGGCCGAGGCAAGATCTTTCACTCCACGTCGACGCAATTCTTGCTCTGCCCATGGTTGTAGGTTGTCCAAGAAATTAAAGAGTAATTCTTCATTAGTCATACTCAGAACCTCAAGCATGAGAGTAAAGAATTCTTTTACATAGTCCCGAATAGACGATGTGTGTTTAAGTTTCTTCAAGCTCTTTCTAGCTTGATAGGCCACATCCTCAGGAAATAATTATTTCTTAAGTTCTTTCTTAAAGTCATCCCAAGTGTCTATGGTGCACGTACCTTTTTCGATGTTAGCATGCCTACGACACCACCATAGTGTTGCAGTATCGGCAAGGTAAAGGACTGCGGTGCGTACCTTGGCATCTTCCTCGGTTATTGTCATCGCCTCAAAATATCTTTCCTTATGCCACACGTAGTTGTCCACTTCTTTGGCATCCCTCTTTCCATCAAAAGGCTTTGGCTTTAGCACCTCCACCTTAGATGTCCCCGGCAAGGTCATAACTCCTCCGGCTATAGCTTTTTTGCACATTGCCACGTCTTGGTGCACCTTCTCCAAATGGGCTTCAAACTGTGCGAGCATCTCCAACACCTTAGCTTGGAAGGAATCATTGGCCACTTGAGCATCATGTGCCACAGAATTGATGGTGGAAAGCGTGCCATCATGGAGTTCCTTGATCTCCCCCTTGACCCCTTCATCTCTTGTTCAAGGCTTTACTCCAACACATTAAGACGCTTTCCCAAGTCGCCCACGGCAACCTCCACCTTGGCAAGCCGTGTTTCCATGGCAGTAACGGCATCTCGTGACTTATCTTTCCTTCCCTTCGTGGGTTTCCTTCCACGGATTTGCTCCGTTAGTCTCCTCTACACCAAATGACATTGTTGCCTTTTCTTCTCTTGTCTCAAACTTGGCTCTGATACCACATGTCAGGGACTTGGTTGTTTCCAAGCTATCTGTGCTGCACTTAGACAATCTCAAGTCTCACTTGATGATGTTAAGTCAGCCTAACTCACAAACTTATAAGAAGATAAGTAGAAAGACAGAGAGAGTTTGAGAGAATGCCTTGTATTTGCTTTGAGAAAGTTTACAACTCTTGGATCATTCTAGAATTCTCAAGAGAACGTCATGTAAAAGCTTTCCATGGAAGACTGCTTTACAAGTTACAAGAATGTTCTAGAATGTCTTCTAGAAATATCTATACAAGATATTTACAAGTCTAATATGTACAAGTGTCTTACATACTTAAGGATGTTCTAGAATCCTCCATGTTCTCTCAAGCGTTGGAATGAACTAGGAAGTTCTAGATCTTTCCGTTGACCTCTATGCTCCTAAGCTCTCATATTTTCTCAAGTCTTCCAAGAGCTTCCAGAATATTCTATTAGCCTTCCTTCCTTGAGAGTTCCTCTTGGTAGGCAATTCTATCTGAGTAAGTTGGCGGGACGTGACATAAGGCACACTTACGTTGTCTTTCATAAGTCAAATAAAAAGTAATAAAATTTTTACTGCCTTAACTAATAAAAATTAAATTGAGACATCACGTGAGGTCATTTCAAAATTATCAATTAAAATTTTTCTATTCTAATAATGCAATAATTATTTCTTTTATTTATTATAAAAAAAAAAAGTCAAATCAACTTGTTATCAATAATCAACTTGATATATAATCAACTTGATCTCATGTTACTTATTTAGGCTCCTACAATTCATTTTATTTTAAAGGATTGAAAATATATGGTATAAATTAACAAAAAAAAAAATTGAAATTGACAAATAATCAATTATGAAGCCATATTATACATATTTTTTAATAATATAAATATAATTTAATCGTTATCATTTTTTACATAAATAATTTACTTACGTATTTGGTAAGATAAATGATTGAAGAGTTTTGTTAATAAATGTTCCTAGGAAACAAATAAATAAAATATATATATATATATAAGACATTTTTTTTTATCAAATTCAACATATTTTTATTAAAATTAATATATTTTTTTATATACATTTTAATATGAAACCATGTTGATGATTTAAATCAACTAAATAGATCCAATCATGACCATGAAGGCTCAAAATTAAGGTTCAATTAGCGCAATTAAAAGTCTGCTTATTACAAATATGATAAAAATGTTTAAGGAATGGGTTTAGGTCCCGTTTGAAAATTAAATATTTTAGTCAAAAAGTCACTATAAGTTATGACATCATTTTTTTTTTATTTTTCTATATATATATATATATTTTTATAACAAATTAATATATTTCTAAACGAGATCTTAATTTCTTTTCTTTTTTTTTTTATTTCTGTTGTAATAAAAATAAAAAATAAAAAATCTAATTCCAAAAAAATACATATATATTATAAATATATTTAGATCCCAACAACGACGGCGCTAGATCATCAAAATTTTCGTGAAAATTCCAAACTTGAGAGAGAGAGAGAGAAAAACAGTCACCATCTCACTTATGTTGCGTTTAATTGAAAATTTAAATTGAAAAATTTGAGAAGGAATTGAAAATAAATAAATAAAATACACTATATTTAGCACCTCTTTTTTCTTTCCATTATCAAATCACTTCTCAAACTTCCAACCGTTAACGTCTCAGGAAAAAAAAAAAAAACCATTTCTCCAGCACCACTCCTTCTTACGTAGTCTCCGTCCACCACCACCTCCGCCGTCATAGTCCAGCAATTCACCATGTCCCAAGAACCATGACTCAAACCCAAAAAACTCCAACCACCCAATCCGACGAACACACCACCACCACCACAAGTAGCCATGAGGGTGATAGTGCCCTTACAAGGGATAGTTCAGGGCAGGGGTGGCCTAGTTCTAGGGTCAATCATACCCTGCACTCTCTTCTACTTCTTCAAACTCTACCTCAAGCGCAACCGCCCTGGCCCACCCACTCCTCTGCCACCCGTGCCGGAGCTTTCTCCTCGGTTGCATAGGGTTCAATCTCGGATTGGATCGAATGGTCCACCTCATATCTCTTCTAGGGCTAATTCAATTTCTAAACAGAGTAATACTCATTTTATCGGATTGGAAAAGGTTAAGGAGGACCCCTATGATGAGTCAACTAATCTTGATGGTGTTATTCAGCTTGGATTGGCTGAAAACAGGGTGGGTTTTGATTGATTGATTGATTGAGATTTTTTTTGAATGATTTAATTGATGGGTTTTTGGTGATTGTAGTTGCCGTTGGATTTGGTTGAAGATTGGTTAGCAGAGAATGCCAAAGAGTCAAATTTTGGGGGAGATGTGAGTATAAATGAGATTGCAACTTATCAGCCATCTGATGGATTGATGGAGCTGAAAGTGGTAATTTTCACATAACTCTTGTCAGTTTTCATGGATTGAATTTTGTTCGGGCTAGCAGATTAGTGTGAATTTGTATCGGATTTTTGCATTTGTCATATTTCATTGTTAGTTTGATTTGCTAGTTTTGTTATTTTAACTTGTTTGGCAGATGATTTTCTTTTTCTATATTGTATGAATTGAGGTTGCACACTTCCACTTAAATTGAAATTGACCATACCAATAGAGTCGGAGGTATTCTCTGCTTAGATGAGATAGTCGTGGTATTATTAATAAATATACTAAAGATGGTTACTTGGATGATATGAAGTGTTGAATTTACTATTGCAATTGGCTCATGCAATTGTTCAGACCATTTCCATAGAATATGGATTTTCAAATATATATATATATATATAAGCAATCAATATGTTCATTGCATCAACTATTTCGCAGATTATTTGCTTGTATCCTCTTTGAGCTATTTGGGATCTTGAAAACATTGCCCTGAAGATGTTTCTGAGAAGATGGAAGGCATGAGTGATTGTCTGAAATGTGCTCCACTCTTTTAGCTCCTAGATGTGCTCAAGTAAATGAAATTTGTACACATTTTTTATTTGACCACTATTGTGTTCATCAAAACTGACCGCCCTATATTTCATTTTTCATGCTGCAGAAACCTCACTTAATATCTGAAGCATATTTCTGCTCTCATTTCCAATGTGATCTTTGTAAAACATAAAGGTGAATTCACTATCTTCACTAAATCTACATATTTATGCAGTTCTATCTTTCTCTTCTGAGTCAATATTTTTGTAATGAT
Source organism: Camellia granthamiana (assembly GCA_036172215.1). Classification (NCBI taxonomy): domain Eukaryota; kingdom Viridiplantae; phylum Streptophyta; class Magnoliopsida; order Ericales; family Theaceae; genus Camellia; species Camellia granthamiana. The sequence goes on along the minus strand of CM069916.1, from coordinate 49,822,401 downwards.
TGATTGGTTGACTTTAAAACTCCACTGATTTCTTGATGATTCTAAGTCTTTAATCTGTCTGGCAGCTCTTCTATTTTGATCAAGTTTTGGTAAATATGCGTTCAAAGCTTTGGGCACTGGCAAAGTATTAAGGGTTCATTCAAGATGGATAAATACTTGATACTACTATACTGTCATTTAACTTTGGAATGTTATTGTGTGGACTCGTTGAGTTTCTGTTAAAACATCTTCTTTTGTTTGTGTGCTGTTTTGTGCCTGCTTTTAGTGCATATAAACACTCGAATTGCTGTTGTGGTTGTAATCTGGTATATGTATGGTCAATTCCTTGTTTAACGTTCTAATGCCTACTCCGGTATGCCCATCTGACTTTCATATGAAGCACTAATGTATTTAATTGCAAGGCCTCATTCACATAAGTTGTTTTCATTGTTTTGGGTATCCTTCCTTTTCATGCTTTCTGTTTAGTCTTAGGTTCCATTGTATTTAAGGATTTGAAATGCATGGATTTGACATTAATCATTCAAGGAGAATAATTGAAATTTAGATGTGATAGTTTAACAATGAATTTCAAGATTAAATTAAATAATTTTATCATGATGGAATTGAGCTAACTATTTAAAAGTAGTTATTTGAAATCATGCTAAGGATTCTCCTTCTGACTACAAAAACCTTACTAAAATATCTCTTTAATCTTGACTTGTCTTCTTCTATAGTTTTTCTATCCATCTATAATAGGTAACTCTTCAATTTGAAATTCCTTGATTTGAAATTCGCATCCATCCAAACGGACCCTTATAATTTCTATTGGATACAAAGATTTCTTTTTTGACAAATATTTGTATGGTTTACCAAGTGGGCCTTAACTTTGAGCCTACCCTTTTCAATTCTTTGCACGGCTGATGGTGTTTTCCTGCAAGTGAACACGGAGTTGCTTTATCTTTGAAGGCTGTGGCTGGATTCATGTCTCGAGTCATGAAAGGATCAGTGTCCTTCAACCTGTCACAAATAATATTGACAGCAGGTGCAACCCCTGCAATTGAGACCCTCAGTTTCTACCTGGCAGATGCGGGAAATGCATTTCTAGTTCCCTCACCATATTACCCAGAGTAAATTTCATTACCTCTGATGCAAAACTTTCTTTTAGTCATTTTATCCTGTCTAGAAACTGAATTTTGAACACTATCCAGTCTTGACAGGGACTTAAAATGGCGAACTGGGGTGGAGATTGTACCCGTACCTTGCCGCAGTACAGACAACTTCAGTTTAAGTACGACTGCTCTTGACCGAGCTTTTACCCAGGCCAAGAAACGTGGTTTAAAAGTTCATGGGATTATCATTTCTAACCCTTCAAATCTTGTGGGCAATCTTCTCAATCGGGAAACACTTCAGAGTCTTTTGGGCTTTGCTACAGAAAAGAACATCCACATCATTTCGAATGAAATATTGGTAGGGTCTACTCATGGAAGTGAGAAGTTTGTTAGCCTGGCAGAGATCATTGATTCAGAAGATTTCAACCGAAATAGAGTTCACATTGTTTATGGTCTCTCAAATGACTTCTCTCTTCCGGGTTTTAGGGTGGGAGTTATATATTCCTTCAATGAGAATGTTTTGTCCGCTGCCAAAAAACTATCAAGGTTTTCATCCATCTCGGCTCCAACCCAATACTTGCTTATCTCAATTCTTTCAGATACAAATTTTACCAAGAAATTTCTCAAGACAAATAGAGAAAGGCTTCGAAGAATGTATACCAAGTTTGTGGATGGGTTGAAGCAATTGGGTATAGAATGCACGAAAAGCAGCGGGGGTTTCTATTGTTGGACTGACATGAGTGGGTTGATCCGATCATACGGTGAGAAAGGGGAGCTTGAGCTCTGGGACATGTTGTTGAATGTAGCTAAGGTTAATGTAACTCCCGGATCTTCTTGTCACTGTATTGAACCTGGGTGGTTCCGGTGTTGTTTTACCATGATGACTGAAAAGGACATTCCTGTAGTTATGGAACGTATTCGCCAAGTTTCTGAAACCTGTAAATCTCACAGCCAATTTGGGTATGTGAATCCTTCCTTTGTTCTGTAATATGCTCAAGTTCTGAAAGTTGTAACATCTGTGATGTTGCAAAAGCAGTCCAAGACGTAGAGACAATGGGTAATGAAATTCATTTCTAAATTTCTTGTGCAGAATAAATGTAATTTGTTTCACATAATTGGAATTATAAATTATTCTTTCTCTCATGACTAATTTGTTTGCTGTATTCTGTATTGTGCTACATCTGAACTGATTATGAGGTGCCCATAACTGAATATAGACATGAGGGACAGTAGAACTTGAGAATAGCAAGCATCCCTGAGCAACTTTTGGCAAGTGTAATTATGTGGCTTCACCCACACCATCAATCCTCCCTGTGCATAAAGCAAATTCTTGATGTCAAGTTGCTTAAAGGGTCCAACTCCTCTCTAGTCAATTAGAAGTCTAGTTGTGAGAGGAGCTGTGAAACCATGGGAGCCACACAACTCAGAGTTCCTTTCACAATTGGACTTGAGAGTTGACAGGAAGAAAGTAATTCGAAAACACAACTTGTTATTGGTCTAAAACAATGAGGTCTTCAATACACTTTCTGGATGTGGAGCCATTGTTTTCAACAAATTATAAGTCATATTTTGTTCACACATCACCGTTTGTTTGTAAAAAAATGACATTTCTTTAGCTTAATGTGTACAACTGGTCACCCGTTGTGATTGCCACTTAGCGGCTCCTATTCCCCACACGGCCAGTAGTAAGCTACATACAAGGTAGGTGTTTTTGGTCAATTAAGAAAAACTTGTTTTACATCAATTCCATCGATGGCATAGATGGAAGCTTTTAGACATAAGCTCATAATGCACCTGTAGGTCTTCTGAGGTGTTGCTTACATTGCAAACTTGTTTTACATCAATGCCAACTATGGCATAGATAGAAGCTTTCAGACATAAGCTCAGAATGCACCTCTAGGTCTTTTGAGGTGTTGCTTGCATCACAAATTATTGGACACTACTAGACTCCAATGATACTACTGCAGACCATTTAACGCATGAAAGGTAATTTATATTGGAAAATAATTGGCTTCTGAGGCATCAACAACAAATTCTCCTCTGTTTGTAAACAAGATACAAAACGAATGAACTTTATTGAAGGAATTACAAGGTATAATCAATTAAGGTAATCTTAAAATGAATACAAAAGAATGTTTCTGCTGTGTTCTTTTGCCCCAAAAAGTGACTATTGTTGTCTCCTAACCTATGCACACCACCAACCCAAAATCCCATTTCCAACCATAACACCAATTCTTTTACAAGACACAACTATTCACTTCACTTCTATCTTATGGACTCAAGAATCTGAACTATCTCAGCCATGCTTGGTCTCCTTGAAGGCATCTCAGAAGTACAGATCAATCCCAATTTCATGACCTGAATCAACTCATTTTCCACGAAACCACGCAAGCTTCTGTCAAAGCAATCCGAAGCAGTACCACTCTCAATCAACCCCCTAACATATTCACACAAAACCACCACCTCGCTCCTTGCCGGACTCTCCACTGGTTTCCTTCCTGTAACCAGCTCCAACAAAATCACCCCGAAGCTATAAACATCACATTTATCACTTAGTCTCAAACTTTGTGCCAATTCTGGTGCAACATACCCGACTGCGTTGTGGAACTTGGTCAACCCATAATTATCCAACAATGGAAGTAACTTCACCAACCCATAGTCGGACAATTTGGGTTCATAATTCTCATCTAAGAGTATGTTAGTTGACTTAATGTTGAGGTGAAGCACTGGAGGGTCGCAGTCATGGTGAAGGTATGCAAGGGCTCGAGCTGTCCCTAGAGCGATCTGGAACCTTCTAGACCAATTCAATTCACTATTGCCAATGCCAGTGCTAGTGCCAGGATAATCAAGTCCATGTAGATTAACATAAAGATTCCCATTTGGAACATAATCGGATAGAATTAACTGCATAATAGATGACCAGTAGTAACCTTGAAAAGCAACAAGATTAGGGTGTTGAAGGTTTCCTAACCGTCCGATTTCATGCTCGAATTCATCTTGGGTTCTGATTCTTCCAAGAGTCTCAAGCTTTTTCACTGCAATCGAAATCCCTCCTTCGAAATTAGCCCTGTAGACTGTTCCAATCGAGCCACCACCAATCAGACACTCTTTATCGAGTAGAGCTTTGGTGCCAGCCTCCCAATCTTCGTACTTCGAGGGAAGACTTTTGCTGAAAAGAACCAACTTTCCAATGATGATATTTGAATCCGATGAGGCTAGTGGAGTGCTCTCTACTACAACCATTGCCTCCTCAACCCTTCTCTTCCTGCGAACCTTCATGTTCACAATGGTTATCACGCAAACACCAGTAAGAATCGCTGCAGCAGCAACAATCGCAACAATGGCCGTAACACTCAACTTGGGCTTTCCTGACGATGGAGTTGTGGCATTGCCCGAGCACGATGTACCCAAAGGGGCACCACATAACAATGGATTTTGAAAAAATGCAAAGAAACCGAAATGCTGGATAGTTGAAGGAATAGTGCCGGAGAGGTTGTTGTAAGAGAGATTAAAATAAGTCATATTTTTCAAATTCCCAAGTGAAGCAGGGATTGACCCAGAAAAGGAATTTTCTGCTAGATCAAGAAATTGGATTTGAGTCAAATTCCCAAGACTTGATGGGATGCTTCCATTGAGCTTATTTTGGTGTAAATCAAGAATTTCAAGTTTTGACAAGTTGTATAGGGTTTGCGGTATTTCTCCTTGTAAAGCATTACCAGAAAGATCCCTGCAAGAACATTTTATAATAGAATTTCAAGTTTGATTCAAAGCAATGTTGATGTGTATATATATAGCATTAGAAGGGTGTTAATTGGACTCACAGCTCACGAAGAAACTTGCAATTGCTTATATTTCCAGGAATGTTTCCAACTAGTTTGAGATTATGCAAATCAAGAACCTGAAGCAATTCAATGCTTCCAAACGCTGCGGGGATTGTTCCATCAATCGAATTATTCCCCAATCGAATAAGCAGCAGATTGTTCAAACCCGATAGCTGAATTGGGACACTGCCATTCAGATTGTTGAACCCCAAGTCCAAGAACTTAAGGGCGTTGCAATTTGTGATGGTCAATGGGATCTCCCCATACAATTGATTCCTCGAAGCATCAAGAATTCCCAATCTCTCACTACAAGTTCCAATATTTGGAACCTCCCCCACAAACCCATTACTCGAAATATTGAAATATGTAAGATTTTTCAATCCAAGAACATCAAAAGGAGCCAACCCAGTGAACAAATTGGTGCCAAGATCCAAGAGCTCTAAGCTCTGGCATGATGAGACCTGTTCTTGAACACTCCCTGATAGCACATTGTTCCTCAAAGACAAGTACACTAGGCCTTGAATTTCACAAACTTGTGAAGGAATTGGACCTGAAAGATTATTGAAAGACAAATCGATTCCAAGCAGATTCAAGCAATTGGAAACTGACCCAGGAATTGAACCTGAAAGATTGTTGTGAGAAAGTGAAACAAACTTTGTTTTGCTACAATTCTTAAACAAAGCTGATGGAATCTCTCCAGAATACTCATTTCTTGACAAATCAAGAAACCGAATATTCGACAAATCCCCGAGAAAATCAGGAATTGAACCTGATAAAGCATTGGAACTCAAATTGATCTTCCACAGAGTTTCAATCCCACCATATTCAGAGGGAATGTTGCCGATGAATCGATTCCCAAACAAGCTAAGAATCCGCAGAGATTTGAGCTCCGATAAGGCCGGCGATAAAACTCCGGCGAGACTAGTGTTCCATAGCACAATCTTAACTACATTTCCAACTGAATTACAGAACACACCACCGTAGTCCAAACAAGGGTCTTTACTTGAATCCCATGAGCTCAAGAAGTTGTATGGATCGCTCGAAATGTTGGCCTTGAATTGGAGCAAGATCTCCTTCTCAGTAATCGGAGAAACTACAGTGAAATCAAGAAAAATGAACAAGAACAAGAAAAAAAAAATAGTGTGAGAATTTTTTCATTCTCGCAACCCAGCATTATTGGGATCCGATTGGAAGAAAAACCAAGATTTGGGAATCTGAAATTAAAAGGAATCAAAATGGGTAAGTAGAAAACAAAGAAAAAAAAGGGTATTGATTGTGCTTGTGGATCTCTCAGTGAAGAACAGAGGTATCTAAGAACCCTGAAATCTTAGCTTCAGGGTTTCAATTCAAGAAGGAGAGAGTGTGAATTTTAAAGAGAAAGAAAGGAAATGCTCTCTCTCTCATTCATACTCTTATCTCTCTATAAACAAAACCATCAATGGGGATCAACAAACAAAGAAACGAAAAGCCAATTCAGACACTGACCAACACCGTGTGAATGATTGGTCAGCTTCAACATAGCATTTATTCCCTCCAACAACCACCACATCACCACCAGGACCACCGCCACCAGAGACACAGTCATTTATATGAATCCAAAAAGACCCTAAAAATGTAGAAAAGGTTACTGTTTGGTCCAATTGACTTAGCTTTTTTCTTGCATTGAAATTTCGTCGGCCTGTCGTGAAAAAGATTTTGACATGACATTCGGTTTTTTTTTTTTTTTTTTTAACTTGAAAAAAGAAAGAAAGGAAATAAAAAAATAATAATTTACTTTAATTTGTAAATTACTAATAATATATATTTAGGATAATTTTTGAGTGTGCAAAGTATATGATATGTCATATATTTATGTATTTTTGTCACTTAAGTTATATATTTTTGTGAGAACTTATGACATATTTTATCGGTTAACTTACGTAAATTTGTATTAAGTTACACGATTTTGTTGAATAACTTACGTATACTTGTGAGAACTTATGTCTAATTGTGATTTCTTAAATTTTTATTAATTAACTTAAGTGAATTTGTATTTAAGCTATGTGATTTTATGAGGTGACTTACATATATTTATGAAAACTTACGTTAAGTTATAATTTCTCAAATTTTTATGAGTTAACTTATGCGAATTTATGTTTAAATTATTTGATTTTAAAAAATAATTTATTTATTTTTATGAAAATTTATGCAAATTTACATACTTCTTGCATACACACCCAAACACTTCCCATTTTACAATAATAAAAACAACAAAAAAAACAACAAAGATGTTTGGCCAATTTATTTGTTTGCTACGAAGTGGTTGTTCTCTTTGCCCATTGTTGGGTTCAAATCTCCTTTTTCGCGTTTGTTCTTTCTTTAATTGAGTCAACTAATCAGATTTTGGTGTTAGATTTTTTAAGGGAAAATTATGTATTAGTGTTATTTTTCAAAAATAATTACTAATTTATGAAAAAGTTTATAACATTGTAAACTTTATCATTAGTTTTTTTTTTTTTTCCTTACAAACTAACACAGAACAATTATTTTTCCCTTTTATAAATCCATAGGAAATAATATTATATATATGAGTTAGTCTTAGTGTTGGAGTATTTACCAAAATAAGTAAATAATTATAGAGTCAAAATAAATATGAGTAATATTTATCATCATGAGAAGATATCAAATTTATGTAGTTCGGCAAATTTACTTACATTTACGGATATTACCCTTCGTCTATTATTTTAAATATGCATTACACATCACATCACATCTCCAAATATATGAATATACAATAAATCGAACTAAGACGTTGTAATTTCACTCTTTAAAGAGATTCAAGCTCTTCTCAATTGGTAAAACCACCACTTCCCGATACAGCAGAATATCACATATTAGCTTGTCTCTCCCAGTATATAACAGTCCGACTTTTAGTCGTGTTGACTCCACTAACTCTCAACAAGTAGGTGAGTCCAAAGCTTCACCATAAAAACACATTTACAAGCTGCCTAATTATTTCTGTATAAACACAATATAAAATATATATAGGTACACTCACAATTCTCCATGTATACTCCTCCGTATATACACACAAGCTTTAATTTATATGCATCCACAAACAAATTAAGAGTGCTCATATTAAATATAATAATAAATTAATTGTACCTCATAACCTTTCACATGACACACTCAAACCTTTTCAGTTCATCATATTACATTATTATATAATCTTTAACTACACTTTATAACATGATGTATGTATACACATAAATGCATATATATAATTTTAATATTAAAATAACATGAGTGCATGTATGCACCAACAATCCCCCACTAATTTTAATATTAAAAATGGACAAGGAAATTATCAAGCAAAGATGGATATTATACATCATGAAGGTGTGCTTTGCATTGAACCTTCACTAATGAAATAATGATCTCTACTCTAGAATCAGTAGTGGTCTTAGACTTGAATTATGATTGCTTAGGGAAAATAAAGTATCACTACCTACACACAATAATACAGATGTTGACGTAGGCTTTGATGCCTAGCACGTTATGGCATTGTGTTGATCCTAGTCTTTCATGAGTATGTTTGAGAATTAAGCCATTATCTCATAAAAAGTGACCCCACTTTCACACTCACATAGGAAAATTTGTCAAAGGTGCTCCTGCGATTTCTTAAATTTTTATGAGTTAACTTACGTGAATTTGTGTTTAAGTGACATGATTTTGTGAAGTGACTTAAGCATGTTTGTAAAAACTTACGTCAAGTTGTGATTTATCAAATTTTTATGAGTTAACTTACACGAATTTGTATTTAAGTTATACGATTTTATAAGATAATTTATGTATTTTTGTAAAAACTTATACAATTTTACATGCACCTTGCATACACACCCAAACACTTCCCATTTTACAATAAAAAAACAACAAAGATGTTTGGCCAATTTATTTGTTTGCTACGAAGTGGTTGTTCTCTTTGCTCATCGTTGGGTTCGAATCTCCTTTTTCGCGTTTGTTCTTTCTTTAACTGAGTCAACTAATCAGTGAGCTAACCAGACTTTGGAGGTAGATTTTTTTAAGGGGAAATTACGCATTAGTGTGTTATTCTTCTAAAATAATTATTGATTTATGAAAAATTATATAACATTGTAAACTTTATCATTAGTTTGATTTCTTCCCTCCTCTTTTTTTGTTTTATTCAAAATAACGCTGAACAATTATTTTTTTATTTTTTAAATCCATAAAATAATATTATAGTAACCTTTTGTATCAAATATTGATTCTTATATTTCTAATTTATTTAATGTTAATAGATATATACTGTATGGGAAAGAAATAAACCTTCTCGTATAATTCTATTGATCAAGTCTGTGCTCCTCTGTACGACGTCGTTCTACTACCTGAAAATACAAACGTGAGCTAGCCGGCGGGTGTGTACCGGAAACTTCTCCGATGCCTAAGTCAGCAAACTAGACAAATAAACAAAAGCTCTGTATATTCGGGATCAAAATTGCGTTACCTCCCCATAGGTGATGTTTGTGAGCTTTTATAGGTTCCGTGTAGCACAATTTAAGTAGGACTCTTGCTCCTCCATGTAGAGTCCTCCTAGGATTCATACTCCTGAAAGATAATGCTTATCCTTCAACACCCCCTCACTGCTTAAACCAAGTGAGATGGTTCTAATACGGCCGAACTACCATACGACCGAAGTAACCATGGCCATACCGAGCCACGGAGTAGACCGAACTATTATCAATTCGGTTCTTCCTTCAATTCTTACCTCAGTTCCTTCTGCACGAACCGTGGTAAGTCTAAACCGAGCTAACCTTTAGCAAGGTTTTAGACCGAGCTAACCATACTGCGTCATAACCAGTATAATTTCTAGTATGGTGACCGAGCTAACCTCTTTTGGACCGGAGTAACTTAAGGCCTCTTCAGGACCGAACTAACTTCTGGGCTTTGGGCCCGGCCTAACTTCAAAGGCCCTTTCAAGACCGGAGTAACTTTACAGCCATATTACTCAGCACTTCGCATAGCGGCCCATAACGGCCCATTACCCAGCTCGACCCAATTTTCACATAAATTACCCTCTCAATTGCCCCTTAATTCCGTCTGCGTAGCATGATAGGGATTACCTGTCCCTCAGCCGAGCTACAGTTCTTAAGCCTTTCCAGCCGAGCTAAAAACCCTTTAGCCTTTCCAGCCGAGCTAATACTCGAACCGAGCTGTGCTTGTCCGGTCAAAACGTCTCTTCAATCACAGCAATCTGAATCGTTTCTTCTTCCCATGACACGTGGCACGCTCTCATTGGCCTATCGCAGCTGTTACGCCGCCCTCGTACATCGTAAATTTTGAACAGTTCCCGCCTTTAGGTCATTTCACCAGAACAAAGATCTTTTCGTTTTTCTTTCAAATCATTACACCTTCTTATTCACCTCTTCTCTCTCTCCTAAGCTCTATTGCTCTCCAACTTTTGCAACTGCGAAGCTTGCTTCACGTTCCTCGTTTATTGCCGTTGCTTCCATCTCCAGGTCTTCTACTTCAATCTGGTAAGCAAATCCATCTTTCTTGCTCTGTTTTTGTACTTTTCTGCTCTCTTCAATCCACAGTTTTTTGCGTTTGTTTTTGAAAAACACCCTCTTGCTTCTATCTGTGTTTTTCCTGAAAAAAACTTAGCCATAGAACACTCGTACATACATAATATCCTATAGAACACTGATTTTGATCCACAATCATGAAGCAACCGAACTAGGATACTGTTTGCGTTTAAGTGCGAATATAACCAGATCATAACCGGACTAGATCTTGTGAATATATTAGTAATTTTAGTAAGTCACCATCTTCTGATTGACTTTAGCCGAGATAAAATGCACCGAACTAAGTCTGAACATAATATAATGGAAAAATTAGCCTTTGACCGAGCTAGGTCTTCGGGGGCTAAGCCAGCTTTCTTAGTTTGGAACCGAATTAAGAAAGCTGCCCCTAAAAGGCTCAACCGAGGTAACGAAACCCGTAGTTCAAACCGAGATAACCAACCCCATATACAAACCGAGCTATCGAACCCCTTACTCAATCCGAGCTACCAAGCATTTTGCCAAAACTGAGATAGAACCTGTAGCTTACCACATAGCCGAAGTAGGACTTCTCTTATTTTTGTTTTGATTTCGTAGCATGGTTAACGATCTGTGCTTAACACCTTTGTTTTCCACTTTGCAGACTTAGGTTGCCCAGGCACTCCTATGCGCGCTCAACCGAGCTACTGAGCACAATTTTTCGACCGAACTAATTTATTTATAACTTAACAAATAAATGGGGAAGTATAAATTCCTAGTAGAAACACCTGGTGGTCTAGCCGAATTCTGAAAAGATTACAATATACCTGACGACGTCCACCTTACTCTAGCCGAAAAAGATATCACACCTTGGGGAAACCCTGGTTTTGTACCGTTTACCCTCTTGTCCATAATAGAAGCCGGTCTACGATTTCCTGTACAGCTATTGCTATGCGAATTCCTTAGGCAAACTAGGATTTGCCCTACCCAGCTTTCCACAAACTCATACCGTATAATAAATGGTATAGCCGAACTAAACCGCCAAGCCGGTCTTAACCTCGGTCTAGCCGAAATATTCCACCAATACTCCATAGGATCAAAAGACGACGGGTGGGTTTATTATTTAAGAATACGCCGCCGCTGAGAAAAAATAATAAAAGATACACCGGATAAAGATTTGAATGACGACGATTTCTTCTGGGTATCTGGCAATTTTGAAGACCACCAAGCCCAGATTCCAGGCCGAAGTATAAACTGGAATAAAGGCATCCCCGGTATAATTACTTCGGCTTTGTTGCATGCTTCTGTTTTACTTCGGTTTCTGATTTCATAACCGATCTAACAGTTGTATTCTTTTTGCAGACTCAGCCCATCTTCTATCCTTGTACAGCTACCCCAACCTAAACACACTCCGCGCCGCACTTCGCTTTGAAGAAAGAAGTTGGGCAAAACTTCTTAATATCGAGCCAACATACCGTTACAGCGGTCGCCGAAAAGCCAAGGTCACAGACTTTCTGCTTGAGGACGCCCCAGAACCGGACCCAACTTTACCCGAGATCAACCTCGTCCCACTGACTGCTGAAGAGGAAATGGCCAAAAGAAATAGAGTGAGGGTTTTGTTGACCAAAACAAACAGAGCCGAAATACCCCCACCGATCCAAACAACAGAAACCATGGTGGCCCTTCCCTCTCAACAGCCTTCGACATCTCGGGCGCACAAGCGTGCCCGGACTAGCCAAACCGAGCAACGCCTTGCTGACGAGGACGAGCCCATTTTTCCACCGAGCCCTCAACCCAACTTTCAACCGGAGCAATCTGACCGAGCTGACTCCTCCAAATGGGCTCCAGTTCTCACCTTTCAAAACCGAGATATCGAGGAAACTGACTCGGTTGTTTGCTGAGAAGGATCACTTGATGGTTTTCCAATCTAGCCAAGAGTGTTTGCCTCCCAAAAGACATGGAGCACCACAAACAAGCAACTAAACACCGAGCTGAAGGCCATCCGGTCATCGACAAAATCAATAATCCTGGTAAGTGGCTCTCTGTTTTCTTTGTCTAAATTTTTCCCAACTGTTAGTCCAGCTAAAGAGAGTTACTATTTTGCAGGCCATTCAGAAGAACAACATTGCACATAGGAAAGTGTTGAAGCTGAGGAGAACAACAAGGAGGGCCATGGCAAAAGTCGAGGCCAAGAACGCCGAGCTAAAACAATCCCAAGCCAAGACCGCCGAGCTGGAGGGCCGAGGTAAACTCGTCTAACCGGACTAGTTGCCTCGGCTAACAGTGACAAACAGCGAGCTCTGACCGAAATGAAAGATAAGCACCTGTGGGAGCTGGCAAAGCTTGCAGGCTCCAAGGACGCCCGAAATAAAAAGAGTTGAAAAAGAAAGCCGATGACGCCGAAAAACAAGGCTTTAAAGAAGGCGAAGCAGCTTATATTCAACAATGCGAAGCAGTAAAGGATCTGTTTCTTCAAATGTGGCTGGAGAAGTGCTGTGGAGCAGTTCGGCTGCGAACCCGAAACCGAGGTCTACAACGCTCCTCAGTACTCCATTTCCGGCCTCGCTAAAGGAGTATGCTGCCGAGGTCCAGAATCAATTCCTCGAGGCGTCTGACGATGATGAAAGCAAGGCAACTGATACTCCGGTTGTCAATGAGCATGCTAACGATCAATCAGCTCGGTTGGAGCCAACGGTTGAAGACTTGACGACCGATTCCGTGCCTCCACTTGAAACCGAGCTCCCAACCGGGACTGCTCTAACCTCTGACACCGGAGTACGTGTTGATATTGATGCCGATCTGGGTACCGAAATTGATGATCTATTTAACTGACCTTTGTATAATATATATATATTTTTTTTTCTTCTTTTTGTTTTGACTTGTAACCGGGCTGGGAGCCCCTTGTAATCGCTTTTGAACTTGATCAATGGAGATCATCTTCTCTTGTTCTAACTTTTATTCCGGTTTGATTGGTATGCCTTGTACTTGTAATGACTTTTCAATGATCTTGTTACTCAACTATTACCTCGGTTTAAATACTTTATTCAGGTCCTAGCTTATCAGACTGGGCTTACTCAGCCAACCACTCTTTGGCCGATATACTTATTTCGACTGAAGAGTACTAAGACTTGGTTTAATCCAGCCAAAAATTCTTCAGCCGACATACGTACTTCAGCTGAAGAGTAACAAGAGTTGGTTTTAATCTAGCCGACCATTCTTCAGCCATACCCTTACTTCGGCTGAAGAGTACAAAACAATTGGTTTAATCCAGCCAACCACTCTTCAGCCATACCTTTTACTTCGGCTGAAGAGTAACAAGAGTTGGTTTAATCCAGCCAACCACTCTTCAGCCATACCCCTTACTTCGGCTGAAGAGTACAAACAGTTGGTTTAATCCAGCCAACCACTCTTCAGCCATACCCTTACTTCGGTTGAAGAGTAACAAGAGTTGGTTTAATCCAGCCAACCACTTTTCAGCCATACCCTTACTTCGGCTGAAGAGTACAAAACAGTTGGTTTAATCCAGCCAATCACTCTTCAGCCATACCCTTACTTTGGCTGAAGAGTACAAACAGTTGGTTTAATCCAGCCAACCACTCTTCAGCCATACCCTTACTTCGGCTGAAGAGTAACAAGAATTGGTTTAATCCAGTCAACCACTCTTCAGCCATACCCTTACTTCGGCTGAAGAGTACAAACAGTTGGTTTAATCCAGCCAACCACTCTTCAGCCATACCCTTACTTCGACTGAAGAGTACAAAGAGTTGGTTTAATCCAGCCAACCTCTAAGTTGGTTTTTCCAGCCAACTTAGAATAAAGTGTTTGGGTTATTCCGGCCAAACGTCCTGCAGCCTGGATCCTTATCCCTGGGCTTAGGGGAGGTGTTGGTTTAATCCAGCCAACCGAGAATAAATGCTTACAATGTTCCTATCCTACTAAAATTATCTTTTACAGAAAAACAACCATGCAGAAAAGAATTGACTTGTTTTATTGAGAAAAGAAAAATTACATATGTTTAAAAGAAAAAAGGCTAAAAATAAAATAACTTGAGATTGGCAGTATTCCATGGCCTGGGAATTGCTTTGCCGTCCTCATCTTCTAAGTGGTATGCCCCTTTGCCTGCTAATCCGACCACTTTGTAAGGTCCTTCCCAATTAGGCCCTAGCTTGCCATCTCCCGGAACCAAGGTGTTTTCCCATCACTTTGCGCAGCACCCAATCTCCGATTCTTGAATTGCCTTGGATGCACCGTTTTGTTATACTTTCTGGACAATTCTTGTTGGTAGGAGGCGATGTGAACCAATGCTCTGTCTCTTCTTTCCTTCTGCAAGGTCCAAGCTCCAATGCTATGGCTTCGGCATTTAAGTCTGGGTCAAAGTTTTCGCTTCGAATTGTGGGGAGGCCAACTTCCAGTGAGATTTACTGCCTCCATGCCGTAAGCTAAGAAGAATGGTGTTTCTCCTGTCGATCGCCGAGGTGTGGAACGGTAAGCCCATAAAACATGAGGGAGTTTCTTCTGCCCACTTGCCTTTTTGCTTTCTCTAACCTTTTCTTTAATCCATCTAAGACGACCTTGTTTGATGCTTCTGCCCTGACCATTTGCTTGGGGATACGCCGGTGTAGAATTGTAGAACTCTATCTTGTACTCTTCACAAAAGCCTCTGAAAATTCTACCGTCGAACTGAGTGCCGTTATCTGAGATCAGTGCTTTTGGTATGCCAAATCGAGTGATAATGTTTTTGCCAGACAAACTTTTTCACATCTTTTTCCTTGATTGAGGCCAAGGCTTCTGCTTCCACCCACTTTGTGAAGTAGTCGGTTGCTGCAAGAAAGAACTTCCTGTTGCCTGGTGCTGTTGGAAGTGGCCCTACTATGTCTAAGCCCCACATTGCGAAGGGCCATGGGCTAGTGAGAGGTAAAAGTTCTCTGGCAGGTTGGTGTATTTGGTGCGCAAACTTCTGACACTTCTCGCATTTTTTGACATATTTCTCTGAATCTGCTTGCATGTATGGCCACCAATATCCTTGCGAGATTGTCCTGTATGCTAGTGATCTTCCCCCTTGATGGCTTCCGCATACGCCTTCGTGTATTTCGAACAAGAATGCTTCCACTTTGCTGGGGTGGACACACTTTAGGTAAGGCCCTGAGAATGATTTTTTGTACAATACCAAGGATGGGGGGGAGAGCCAAAATCGCAGCGACTTTGCTCTTATTCTGTTGGCCTCTTTCTTCTCTTCTGGTAGGGTGCCATCTTTTAGGAACAATATGATGGGATCCATCCAAGAAGGGCCTAGATCAGCACAACATACCTCTTCTGCTTCTGGGTTTTCAATGCTTGGTCTAGGTAGGTAGTCGATCAATAGTGGATGAGGGATGGAGGTATCTGCCATTAAGGCGAAGCCTGCTAGTTCGTCTGCTCTGCTGTTTTCCTCTCTGCCGATCTGTTCTATCCTCACCACTTCAAACTTCTTGATCTCTGTTCTGACCAGCTCTTGATACTTAGCCATTCTGTCATCCTTTGCCTCATAGTCGCCTGAAATTTGGTTCACCACCAGCTGTGAGTCGCTGTAAACCATTAGTTCGGTGGCCTTCATGTAGAATGCTGATTTGAGACCTGCCAGAAGCGCTTCATACTCCGCTTCGTTGTTTGATGCTGGAAAGCCAAGGTTGACTGCCTGCTCCACTACTAGGCCGTCTGGAGAGGTGAGGACTATGCCTAGTCCTGCTCCATGCCGGTTGGATGCTCCATCCACAAAGAGCTTCCACATCTCCCCGACGAACAACTTCCAGCAAGTGGAGGGATCAGATGATGCCTTGGGGTTTTCCATGTCGCTGGTGTCTTCTTCTTCATGGTTCATGCCTACTATTTGCCCCTCGTTATCTGGTTGTACCAAGTCTTGATTTGTTGGTGAGTCTTGACTTGGTGTAGCATGGTTCGCTTCTTCCTTCCTTACTTTACTCTGGTCTGCATTAGGACCTGACTGAGTGACTAGTACTAGGGGTTGCGTTATTCCGACGTCAACTTCCATCCCTAGTTCGATTGTTTCAGTCAGGTCGACTGGGCAGATATGGTGACTTCCTGGGGTGAATTCTGCGACGAAGTCTGCCAAAGCTTGTGCCTTTATTGCGGTTCTGGGCTGGAACTTGATGTCGTATTGCCCTAACTCTACTGCCCACTTTAAGACTCGCCCAGAGAAGTTAGCCCTTTCAAAGAGAGCTTTCAATGGAAAGGCTGTGAGGACAACTATGGTGTGGGCGTGAAAGTAATGCGACAACTTTCTTGAGGCCATCATCAAGGCTAAGGCCAGTTTTTCTAGTGGCAAGTACCTTGTTTCGGCACCCAGTAATGTCTTGCTGACATAATAGATGGGTAGATGTTGGATTCCTTCTGCACAGACCAATACTGCGCTAATTGCGTGCTGTGAGACTGCCAGGTACAAGAAGAGTTCTTCTCCAAGAATTGGGGTTACAAGTAGTGATGGAGAAGACATGTATTCCTTCAAGCTTTCCAAAGCTCAGTCGCATTCGTCGTCCCACTCAAACTTGGCCTTTAGAGCATAGAAGAATGGTCGTAGTCTGTCTGACGACCTGCTTATGAACCGATTGAGCGCAGCTGCCATGCCGGTGAGATGCTGCACTTCTTTTACTGAGTTTGGTCTCTCCAACTCCTGGATTGCTTTGATTTGGGAGGGGTCTACCTCGATACCTCGGTTAGTCACCAAGAACCCCAGGAATTTGCCAGATCCTACTCCGAATGCACACTTCGACGCGTTGAGGCGTAACTTGTGCTTCTTCAGGATCTCAAGCATCTCACCTAGGTCCTTGAGATGGTCATTCTCATCTTTGCTCTTGACCACCATATCGTCGATGTAAGCCTCCATTGTTCTGCCTAACAATGGTTCAAACATCTTGGTGACCATTCGTTGGAATGTCGCCCCTGCATTTTTTAGGCCAAAGGGCATGACCTTGTAACAGTATAGTCCTCTTGGGGTTGTAAAGGACGTGACCTCCTGGTCTGGTTCATGCATGGCGATTTGATGGTAGCCTCTGTATGCATCCAGAAAGCTCAGTCGGTTGTGGCCCGCTATTAGGTCTACTAGTTGATCTATCCGTGGCAGAGGAAAGCTGTCTTTTGGGCATGTTTTGTTGACTGTTTTGTAGTCGACGCAGACACGCCACTTGCCATTCTTTTTAGGGACTACGACTGTATTGGAGATCCATCTTGGGTAGTGCACTTCTCTGATTGCCCCTGCATCCAGCAAGTTTCCTACTTCTTCCGCCACTATCTCGGCGTGGTGGAGTGCCGATCTGCGAGTTCGTTGAATGATTGGTCTGGCAGATATGTGGACATTGAGTTGGTGACAGATGAAGTTTGGATCAATGCCTAGCATGTCGTATGGAGTTCAGGCGAACACTTCGATGTTAAAGGTCAAAAATTCTAAGATCTCTAACCTCTCAGTGCTGGACAACGACGAACCGAGCAAAAAGAACTTATCCGGGTTCTTTTCATCTATTCTCACCTCTACCAAGTCTTCCACTGCTTTTTGATTAGCCGATTTGCCGACATCTGCAAATAGTTCATTGCTCCCCGGTTCCTCCACCGAATGAACGTGTCCTTTGGCAGCGCGGCTGCCATTCACCGTGACAAAGCATTGCTTGGACATAATCTGATCTCCATAGACCTCTTCAATTATACCAGTGTCGTTGGGGAACCGCATTACTTGGTGGTAGGATGACGCCACCGATCGCATGGCATGCAGCCATGTTCTGCCCAAGATGATGTTATAAGTGGAGGGGACTTTTAATACCCAGAACTCCACTTGTTTCGTCACGCTTCCTGCCTTGACTGGGAGGATTATTTTGCCGACGGGCCATTCTGGCATGGAGTTGAATCCAATCAGGGAAGACACGGCAGGTGCCAAGTCTTTGTCTTGTAACTTCAACTGTTTGAATGTTTCGTAGTACATTATTTCACATGAACTGCCTTGGTCTATCAAAATTCGCTTGACGTCAAAATCCTTGACTTGGAGAGTGACAACCAAGGCATCATTGTGAGGGCAATATATCCTTGCCAAGTCTTTATCCGAAAAGGACATGACGTTCGTGGCCTCTGTCTTTCCCTTCTTGATGGCAGGTTGGGCACTTAGTACCTCTCTTAAATGCTCAGCCTTTTTGATTGATCCTCTGAGCTCGCATACACGCTCAGATTCAAAGACCCCATGTATCACATTGATCACGCCTTGAGGTGGGGCATCGATTGGCATCCCGTTGGGGTTATTATGGTCCTGGGGGGCTGGTTGCGCCCCTCCTTCAATGTATTTATCCAGGTGACCTACTGCCACCAACTCCTCCAAGTGTTGTCGCAATGGCGTGCAATTCTCAGTGCGGTGCCCCTTTTCTTTGTGGAAGGTGCACCGCGACCTCTCGTCGTAGTCCTTCTGGGCCTCTCCTAGCTTAGCAGGCCATCTGATGAAAGGTTCGTCTCTTATTTCACTTAGAATTCTGTAGATCGGTTTTTTGAAGACCGTGGTTATGGCAGTGCGGACTCTCAACCACCTTTTATCCTGGTCCTCTCCATTGTCTTGCCTGCCACGTCCACTTCTGTTCGGACGATCTACCGCGTTGACCTTTGCTGAGGCCTTCTTTTCTGGTACTGTGGTCGTGCCAGGTTTTGCTTTGGCACGTGCGCCATCCTCCTCCACCCTGATGTGCTGATGCACTCTCTCCATCAAGGCTTCCATGGTGAGAAGCGGTGTCATGGTGATTGAGTCCCTTAGTCTGTTGCCGACTGGAAGGCCTCTTTTGTACTGTGCAATGGCGAGATTGGTGTGGCAGTCCCCAATCTGGTTGAAGGTCTCCCAGTAGCGACTATTGTAGGATCTTAAGGTCTCCTTGTCGCCCATGTCGATGGAGAGTAGTTGGTCGATCTCCACCGGGGTTTTAGTGTTTGTTCTGAACCTGGTTACAAACGCTTCCGCCAATTGCGCCCAGGAAGCTATGCTGCCTTCAGGAAGTTTTTCGAACCAAGTCAACCCTAGGTCGCCAAGGCTAGATAGAAAGAGGATGCACATCAAAGCTTCGTTTCGCCGGTATACAGCCATGACCTGGCGAAAGTGGCTTAGGTGCGAATAGGGGTCCGTTTTTCCTTCATATGTGGTGAATTTGGGCTGAAGGAAGTCTGAAGGTAAGGGCGCGTTCTCAATTGCTGGAACAAACGGCGAAGTCTACAGCCTCGCTAATGCTTTGTCCGTCGGTTCGTAGGCAGGGCGCGGTATTGGCATTCCAACCTCGACGCTTCCATGCGATCGAGGAGCCAACTGCTGTAAGGCAGAAACTCTGTGTGGATCGCGTGCCCTGGCATCCTCCTTCCATCGTGCCTTCTCTTCGAGCACGGTGCGTAAGTCGGATGATCTGGGCAACTCCGTCTGTCTGGATCTTGTTTGGTGCGTATGTGAAGGCCAATAAGTGCTCCCTTCTGTGTGTGACCTCTCAGATCTCTTCCTCTCAGACCTGGAGTGACGAGTTCTAGAAGATCTGGATTGAGTATCGCCTATCCTGAGGCTTTTACTCTCTACTTGCGAGGGTGTGGTATTCCTTCTACGATCTTCTGAGTGGCGAGGGGGCGTCTTGTTTATGCGCCCCTCTCCCGTCGCCACTTGTTTTCCCCTCATCTGGCGCTTTAGAGGTTCCATGTCCGCCGCCATTCGTCGTATCAACTCGTCCTGTTCCTTGACGCGGTCTTCCAGGGCTTAAGGGTCAGTCCTCCGCCTTTGTCTCTCTGGACTCTGTGAACAAGAGTGACGAAGGCTGTTAGTCCGCCTTCTTCCCCTTCTATCCCTTCTGGGATTCTGTTGTTGTGGCTCCAACTCCGCCATAGGAGGGATGAGAGGTAGACCTTCGCGCCTCGCACCCCCTTCTGGTGTTTGTCCGTCGATGGCGGACTATGGTAAATCTTCATTGTGTGCCATTGATTCTTAAGAGGAAAAGCTTGATCAAGAGGTTTTGTTCTTGTCTGAATTCCCACAGATGGCGCCAATTGTACGGGAAAGAAATAAACCTTCTCGTATAATCCTGTTGATCAAGTCTGCGCTCCTCCGTACGACGTCGTTCTACTACCTGAAAATACAAACGTGAGCTAGCCGGCGGGTGTGTGCCGGAAACCTCTCCGATGCCTAAGTCAGCAAACTAGACAAATAAACAAAAGCTCTGTATTTTGGGATCAAAATTGCGTTACCTCTCCATAGGTGATGTTTGTGAGCTTTTATAGGTTCCGTGTAGCACAATCTAAGTAGGACTCTTACTCCTCCATGTAGAGTCCTTCTAGGATTCATACTCCTGAAAGATAATACTTATCCTTCAACACCTCCCTCACTGCTTAAACCAAGTGAGATGGTTCTAATACGGCCGAACTACCATACGACCGAAGTAACCATGGCCATACCGAGCCACGGAGTAGACCGAACTATCATCAGTTCGGTTCTTCCTTCAATGCTCTTACCTCAGTTCCTTCTGCACGAACCGTGGTAAGTCTAAACCGAGCTAACCTTTAGCAAGGTTTTAGACCGAGCTAACCATACTGCGCCATAACCGGTATAAGTTCTAGTATGGTGACCGAGCTAACCTCTTTTGGACCGGAGTAACTTAAGGCCTCTTTAGGACCGGACTAACTTCTAGGCTTTGGGCCCGGCCTAACTTCAAAGGCCCTTTCAAGACCGGAGTAACTTTACGGCCATATTACTCAGCACTTCGCATAGCGGCCCATAACGGCCCATTGCCCAGCTCGGCCCAATTTTCACATAAATTACCCTATCATATACTTATTAGTGTTTGGACTTGGCCCAATCATATATGTGCGACACATCACAAGAGGCCTACCATAAGTAAGTGATCTATATTGAAAACCCTATAAAAGGTTAACATAAAGGAGATGGTGATGCAACGGAATACATGGGAACTAGATATCGTTTTAATAGGTGAAAGGGGCTCTTGAATCCACAAGAAAAATAGAACCTTGAATCCACAAGAAAAAGAAAATATCTTTAAATTATTGAATAAAAATTGTTTTTGCCATAAGGCTTACATAACTATTTATAATAATATAAACCTTAGAGACCAAATGTTCTTGGACACCAAGAAAACTCAAATTAGGAAACAACTCAAATTAGGAAACAATAAACTAATCTAATTCTTGGAAAACAAAAAACCTAAGAAATCTGAAAAACAAAATCAAAACAAATTAAAAAACCTAATAATTCTAAAATATTTATACTAAGGCCTTGTTTGGGAAGACTAAATAAGTGCACTTTTTGTCTTTTTTGACTAAAAAAGTGAGGTTGAAAATATGGATGTTTGGGTTAACTTTTTGACTTTTTATGGAAAAATGTGTAATAAAAAATTATAAAAATTAGTTTTTAGAGGAAAATTTGAATTGGGAGTTGTGCAGCCGTAATTGTTGACTTTTGGTGAATAGTGTTAACTTTTTAACTTTTTGAGTAACTTTTTGACTTTTTGAATTATTCTCTACATCCCAAACAAGGCCTAAATTACAAGAATCCTAATAAAATAATATATCAAAAATGTTAAAACTAAAAATATAAAAATTCTTAAAATCTTATCCTATATCAGACTCCTTTTCTTTGAAAGAACTCGTCCTCGAGTTCATATTAAGGATCTGTCATCGTCCATGCCAAATAAAAAGATACTTAGAATACTTCAGTTGTTTGTCACTCTTCCAAAAATTATATGCAGAGAAGTCTACTTTCTGAAAATTATTCTCTATATGCTTCAACTGGTTGACAAAATCAATTAGACAAGCATTGAAAATTAAATTAAATTGCTCTACACCAAGAAAATCAACCAAATTTACTTTATGTAGAACTTGCATGCTCTCTTAATGTTGCACCATCCTAGATTCAACTGATCTTTCAATTATCAACCTTGAAATATCAAGTGTAGCATCAACCAGTTACTTTGTTGCACGTAGCGGTTGTATTATCTCTTTTATTTTCTCTTTGTTACTAGGCTCAATCAGATCTCATTCTTCCTTAATATTTTTATGATTTATTTGTAAAATTTTCTCCCCAATATTCAAATTACTATGTGTTGATACATTATCAACACTCGAATAAGACTTTGTATCTGATTCATTAGTTTTACAAACAATTTCACCACAAATAATATTTGGATGTGAATTCTTTTCTTTTGCAACTGCAATTTCATTGCAAATCTTTACCAACTCCATGGAAGTATATTGATTTGTATATGACAATATATTTTCATGATCATGAAAGTAAAATTTTCTTGCTAAAAAATTTTTCATTATTAACCATGAATTAATTGTCTTTACTTTTGCAAACTCGATAATCTTGTAATCCATTCCACAATTTCAATACAATTTTATCAAGTTTGTAGGATGCAAATATAACCTTCTTTTCATGAGGAATATTCATGAATTCAAAGAAATTTTCAAGATCAAGCAACCAATCAAGAAAATCTTCTTTTTGAAACTTACTTGAACCGTTAAAACATGAAATTTTTGCAAAATAACGTAAGCTAACAGATTGGCCTTGGGTAAATCCTTCAGCGCAATTGCTGTCAATTATTGGTTGCCTCTGGTTGACGATTAGTCCCAAATCGGCAAATAGATTACAAATCTCATTGCGAAGTTCATGCACCTCTAGCCGATGTTCTTCAATCACATCCCATATGGCTTCCACATTATGATCAATGTCAATAGGGACTATGTGTTTTCTATTGTCTTGTGTCATTGAGCTAGGTGAATCCATGCTCTCATACCACTTGATGCAGTGGAATACATGGGGACTAGATATCGTTTTAGTAGACGAAATGGACTCTTGAATCCACAAGAAAGAGAAAATATTTTAATATTATTGAATAAAAGTTGTCTTTGCCATGAGACTTACACAGCTATTTATAATAATGTAAACTTTGGAGACTAAGTTGGAGTGACCCTAATTTTTCGTAGGTCATTATTTATTTATTATTACTTTATTTTATTTTTTGATTTTATTATTTGTGTGATTACATGAGAATTTAATGTGTTACTTAGTTAATTTAATGTGATATTTAATTAATTTAATGTGGTATTTAATTATATATAATTAATCTGAATATTTATATATTTATATATTTTATATATAAAAAAAAGTGTTTTAAATATTGATAAAATATATAATATATTTATATATGTTATAGTTGTTTAATAAAATAAAATAAAACAAGTTAGAGCCTTTTTGGTTAGATGTATATATATATAAAGGAACCCTACAATTTATAGAAGC
This sequence comes from Camellia granthamiana, assembly GCA_036172215.1. Classification (NCBI taxonomy): domain Eukaryota; kingdom Viridiplantae; phylum Streptophyta; class Magnoliopsida; order Ericales; family Theaceae; genus Camellia; species Camellia granthamiana. Next base: position 49,798,655 of record CM069916.1, on the reverse strand, counting down.
AGTAGCCGTATGAGAGAGAGAGAGAGAGATTAATCAAGAATCAAGAAAGAGGGCTCTATGTATGGGGAAATTCCGAGAGCAAAGAGAGATAGCGGTAAATATATATATATATATAAAGGAACCCTACAATTTATAGAAGCAGCAGCCGTATGAGAGAGAGAGAGATTAATCAAGAATCAAGAAAGAGGGCTCTATGTATGGGGAAATTCCGAGAGCAAAGAGAGACAGCGGTAAAAGAGATGAGGAAAAGAAAGAGTTATGGTTTTATTTTGGTGGCTCTATTAATTCTCTAAATACTTTTTTGATATTTAAAAAAATATTGTGAATACAAAATTCACTTTTCTTGATTTATGTTTAATTTGTTGTTTTTATTTATTTATTTATTTTTATTTATTTGATGTTAGTGTGATTGTGTTTTTACATAAAGATGATAGATTGATTTTAATTATTTTGATTAGTTGTGTATGTAAGATTTAGGATTTTTAGATGATAGATTGGTTTTAATTATTTTGATTAATTGTGTATGTAAGGCTTAGGGTTTTTAGATGATTGATTGATTTTAATTATTTTGATTAGTTGTGTATGCAAGGCTTAAGGTTTTTATATGAATTTATTTTATGATTGTAATCACACTCATGGGTATATGAAATTAAAATAAATTAGGAACCCATAGATAAATTCCTTACACTCCACTATGACTCCATGGACTGTTGTTTTATTTGAGTGTTGGTGAGAAAGAGTGTATAAAAAAAAGTGAGGATTATGAGATTTACTTGAATGCCTTAGGCTTGGTATTGTTATGTTTATTCTCATAAGTGAGATGTGTGTATATAAATATATATTGTTGTCTCGTTCTCATGAGTAGACGAGTGCTTTGATTTACGCGTGTACGTATATGCTAACCATCCGGGGAGTGTGAGTCAAACTCGGGACGATATTCCCGTGCAAGTTTGGCTTCGGAGCAGTGTTAAGTATACAGGAGGCACATGGAATATATGTGTAGGCCGGAAGTGGAGGTCGAAGTGGTGGAATTAAGGTACAAAGAATTTAATTACAAATTTATTGTTATAGTGTGAATTGTATTAATTTGTGTAGGTTGAAAAATAGTAAACAACCTCGATAAATTATGAAACTTGAGCAGAGGCATGTATACGTGATTCTAGATAACTTTTGTATTTTAATTTTTTAGTAAAAAGATCGATTATAACTTATAATCGGATGATCTTGGTTATTGTAATTTTGATTCATTTTAGCAATGCAGATTTTAGAGGCTGTTTTAATTCACCAAACGAGCTCATTTTTATTGGTTTTGCGTAAAATGAAGTAAAACGTTATTCTGCACACTTTTCATGTTTTGAATTTTTTCGAAAAAAATCATCTTAGAGCAGTTTTTGTTCATTTTCAACTTCAAATTTTTCGATTGAATTCCGTCTAGGTTCTTCTATCAAGTCTTTCTTTCAACCTGTTCAGTTTTTGTTAAATTTGTTCGCATTGTCTTTTAGGAAATTTGATTCTATACAACTTTTATTCTTTGAGTTTTAGTCAATTCAAATTATTTAAGTATGAAACAGTGCATTTTTATACTTCTTTTGCAAGTTGCTTATGATTAAATTATATTAACTTTATTTTTTTTGCAGGATGGTGGGTCATACTAATTTTTTTGCAGAGCTGACTCACTATATTTTTATTTCTATTTTATTTATTTCATACTCAATTTATATTTCGTTGCGTATGGGTAAGAAACTAAATGCCACCGTATCTCGAGAAACTACACATTCGTCTCGATGTGGTTGGAACTACTTGTCCTGTCCCGTAACAAGAATTAAAGTATTTTTGTTTGTCTGGTGAACACGTGAGTGTTAAATCTTGTACTCATACCAGTATATGTAATGCCCCGAAAATTGGGCATGATATATTTATTTATGCAACAAAACACACCTGATAGACAACCACATATATATAGCAAACTAATCCATACACCCAGTTCCATTAAATCCCAAATGCCAAATACATGTTCTTCATATCTCAAAGCCCTAGTTCTAATCCCAAACATGCATTTTACAACAAGTATGAAATGGAAGCCAAACAGATAATAAGTGTCCTACAGGCTTACAAATTTATCCAAGAATATTCCTGGTTATACAAAATGGAGTCTCGCTCATTACATCTTAAACCCTTGGCTTTACAAATAACAAACATACACACATAAGGCATAATTAATAAGCTCTTGCTTCCCAAAATTCCATCCACGCTATTGCCTTGGAGGAAGCATCTCACCTGTACCTGAAAATGGTATTCCCATATAGGGTGAGCCAACTGCCCAGTAAAAATAATCTAACACAATTTATGAGGTTTAGCAAAGGTATAAATACCACGTACATAAACAATACCGATCCTAAAACATCCACAAGACCTGCATATCTATATGCCACTAAGACCAACCTTATTCCATTTTCCTTTAATTTCATTTCCAGTTCATATATACTACTCAATTCATGAGTTAAATTCGTTAACTTTCAAGAATTAAAATGAGACTGCAACTCAATGATTTTTCCAATTATGTAAAACTCACATAAACACTTCAAATCTGCCATTTTACGGATATTTCGTCTGAAGGAATCGGTACCCATGTATATATAAAATTTCGGGTCTTTCACCCAGGATACTTCGACCAACTTGCTTTAAATAGAGTCCATCCCCTTTCTTCTCTCAAACAAATATACATATGCAATGTATTTATAAACATAATCACATATGGAGTATATCCCCTTTCTCCTCCCAATAAACATACATATACAATGTATCTATAACATGGTCATATTCAATGACACCAACAATGGATTAGCATTAAATCGCCTAATCTTCATGTAATTTCTACAACAATCATAACTATCCTCCACCGATAACCCAATGCAATTATTTCTAAAGAGATGTTCAATATCAAAATAAATAGTTTATTCAAAACTTTCATAGGTGAGATAATACATATCCAATATCATCATTTATAATCACAACCTTCCAATTTCACGTTTTCAATGTTAATTCCAATTATTTATGCAAAATAATAATTTAATCAAAATTAGGGCAGAATTCCCCTTTCACCAAATATCAACCCAAACACCAAAATCAACTATTTTGGCACAACATAATCTAATATTCAAGCCCCATACTCGTTTACCTCATAATCATCAAAACCCCTCTTTTCATTTCACACCCAAATCCTAAATTTGTCCAAACCATAACCAAATCTCATCATCTATACACAATAGCAAATAACTAAGCTAAAAACCATATTAGAGTGTAGAAAATCCCTACCTTAAGTTTTGAAGAGAATCTGAGATGAAACCCCAAAATCTACGGTGTCGAAACTCAATTTCCACTGCACACAATAAAGCCCTCGAGGTAATAATAAACTTTGGTGAAGAACTTAGGCCTAAATCCCAATGAATTTGGAGAAATCAAATAGAGAAGATGACTTCTAGAGAGAGAAGCTCTAGACCTGGAAATTTGGAGAGTTTTAGAGAGAGAGAGAGCTGCAAAAAGTGATCTGAAATCCTAATCTACGGACTGATATAACAAGGTCACTCGAGCGTGAAATACACTTTCTCGTAAGCAATTTCGAATGCATTTTGCATTTTTGCTTTCGGCGAGCTGACCGGGCAGCTCGACCCCCGAAGTTGACCGGGTCAAAAATCGGGATCGCTACAATATACTTGTATACTGGCCCGTTTTGTCTCTTGGCAACTTGGGTGTGTTCTGTTTGGGCGCAGTCGAGCTTCCTTTGCAGGATTAGTTGAGGCTATGGTAATGACAAGAAATAACTATGATCGTAAGACATGTCGTTTAGACGTCTTTTGTTTTCTTGAGCTTAGGGTTGATATTAGTTTATGTATTTATTATTTTTTTTATGACTTTAGTATTGGGATAATTTGGCATGGTCTGTAACCGTACATTGTTTAAATTATTTTGACTATTTATTGTTACTTTAATGTTGGAGGTATTGATTAGTTATGAAATTATGGTGGATGGTTTGGTTGGCGTTTAGTTTTTTTATTTCACCCCTAGGATTTGGATGATGGAATATTGATTGGGGTTTAGCCCTAATTTAATATTTAATTGTCCAAATTTTAGGGCGTGACACAAGTATTATTGGACACCAAGAAAACTCAAATTAGGAAACAATAAACTAATCTAATTCTTAGAAAACAAGAAACCTAAGAAATTAGAAAAACAAAATCAAAACAAATTAAGAAACCTAATAATTTTAAAATATTTATACTAAATTAGAAATTTCCTAATAAAATAATGAAAAAATTAGTCTAAAGTCCCTCTCCCATTTTTAGTAATGAAAGAGATCCACGATATTATTTTATAATGTCTAAAGTCCCTCAACCACACACTCATATATTACAAAGAAATTTGACTCTCTCAAATCAAACCTCTTCTCTCTCTCTCTCTCTCTTTGTATATGTATGTTTATATATATGTATGTATATGCTTTCTCTCTCTAGAATTCTTCGAATTTCTAGGGCTGTTGTTTTTCTTCCTTTGCGATGACTTAAGAGGAATTGCAGAGAAGTTGGGCTGAAATATGTTGTTTCGGTTGCACTTGCCTACAGCTTTTCTGGCCTAAGATTTGAATTTCTCTGGATTTCTCAAAGAATTTCTCTGACTTTCCTAGAATTTCTCTGTTCGTTTCAAGGTTTATAAGCTAAATGAAGAAGAACACAAATGGGCTGAAGTGACAGATTTGGTTGAGAGAGTATTGTAGGTGGGTACATATTGCTCCTACTCTTTTTCTGTTGCAAATTTCGATGGATAAAAAGGGAAGAATTATGTTTTCTTCTTGGATGAATGTTGCAATCTGTATGATGAAAACTTTTATGATCAATATGATGAACTTAAGGCATATGGTCAATGTTTGCTGAAACTGAATCTCTAGTTGAGTTTGATTTTAGTCCTGCAAACATTACAGAAGAAAAAAAAAAGATGATGATGATGATGATGATGGAATCATAAAACACTATGCCCATGGATTTTTTCTCACTTTCTCTCTCTTTTTCTTGGTAAAGTGAAGAGAAAGAGCATTTTGTCTTTTGATGTTAATGTATTTTTGATCTTGAAAGTAAATTTCTCTAGACTTTTATTTGAGTTCAAAGAAATTAAAAACTTGTTATTACAATCTAGATAAATTATAATTATTACAAATTTCTCTAAACTTTTATGTTGTGTTTTTTTATGTGTTTTTATATTGAACAAGTTATTTGTCGTCTATTTTTCTTGTGAGTTTCTTAGAACTCTTTGAACATTTATGATTTTATATAGCTTAATGCACGCTATGTTGAAGCACTTGGAAGAGAAGTGCTCATGGAGAGATTGTTTGAAGATGATCAAGTCTGTTGAATTTTTCTGAAAAATTGGATTCTCAGAGAAATTTGGATTCTCAGAATTTCTCTAGAGTTGTAGCTGTGTTTTTTTGTCTTTTCTTTCAGCTGTTGTTGACTCAAGTGAGATCATAGGTGGCTAGTTTGCAGTTGTTGTATTTGCTTGTTGTGCAGCTTATTCTAGAAGGGTCAAATCGAGCCATTGATGGGTGAAGTTGATACTGTAATTGCCCCATGCTACCTCCAGTTAATCATTTGTCATGTTGTGCATTTGTGTTGATACTATCAAAGTGTTGTTGCTTCTATGGCTTTCATGGTGCTGCTACAGCTGCTTATTTGATGTAGAAAGAAGAAGATGATGATGATGATGATGATGATGAAGGCTATCAAAGAATTTCTCTGGAGAAAGAATTTCTTTGGAGTGGGTTAAATTTTCTCTAGATAAAGTAGAGAAATTTTGAATTTCTCTGGAGTGATTTGAATTTTCTCTGGATCAAGTAAGAACAAAGCAAAGAAATTTTGAATTTCTCTAGAGTGCTTTGAATTTTCTTTGGATCAGGTAAGAACAAAGCAGAGAAATTTTGAAGCCTTGTGAATGTACCCTGCAATAAATTACAGATTTATAGTCCAAAGAAATTCTTAACAATTCAAATTTATAGTCCAGAGAAATTCTTAACAATTCAAATTTATAGTCCAGAGAAATTCTCAATAACAATGAAGCCTTGTGAACCAGAATTTCTCTGTGAAGTCCAGAGAAAATTCGTCCAGAGAAATTCTCTGCAAACCAAAATTTCTCTAGATCGATGTTGAGGGACCTTAGACATTATGAAAATATTGAGTATCCTTTATGCTATAAAATCTTAATATCAGGGACCTTAAAAAAAATCCTCTAAAATAATATATCAAAAATATTAAAATTAAAAATATAAAAATTCTTAAAATCTTGTCCTACATCAGATGGGGTCACTGCTGTGACTTAAAACGGCGCTGTTTTGACCCTTTTTTTTTTTTTTTTTTTTTCTTTCTTCTCCTTTCTCATGTGTATGGGTTTGTGTATGAGGACAAACCAATTCTGTTTTTTTTTTTTTCCTTTTTTTTTTATTGCCATACAAATTCTTATCTATTTCCATTGCCAAATGAAGAAAGAATTCAAAACAATTATATTAATTGAATACAATGTATGAACTACATCTAACTACTCGGTTTTTTCCTCAATTGTCTTCTATTTCCTCAATCAAGAAGCCTTCAAATTTGCAGTCCATTAAAGAATCAAACTATGGCCCTCCGAGATATAGTGTATCGCCTTTGGTAAGTATTTGGATCACCCTCAACAATCTTATTGTGACCCACAAGAAAGGTCCAAACAAACAAAACAAAACTCCGAATTCACAATCCCGGACGTTAACAACGCCCGATTTCTTGAATGCCTAGAATTTTACAACACTATAGATAACCCATTCTTTCTAAGATCACCACCCCTTCCATTTTCGTAGTCTCTTTAGGTGTGTAGTCGTGTTGAGAACACATTATAATAGCATAATTCTCGTCTTCCAAGTTGATTAATTTCTTAATTTCGATGGCTGTCGAGGCATCGTAAGAGTTTGCTGATGAAGCCATGGCAATGGTTGCTGTAGACTTCTCTCCTACATCTCTCTCTCTCTATATATATATATGTGTGTGTTGTTTTGAATATATATATAGGTGATGTTGTATAGATTTTATGAAGAAATGATAATGCAAGTTACTTAATTGGGTTTGTATTCTATTCTTACTGTGGGTGTGATGATGCCTTTGCTGGGAGCTCAACTTGGTTTTTCCCAAAACGCCAAAAAAAAAAAAAAAAAGACAGAAAACAAAAAAAAGGGGCTGAAGCCATTTTAAGGCAGAACAGGGAGAAAGTCACAGCAGTGACCCCATTTCCTAAGGTAAAATAAGCACAAGGTAACAATATTTTAAGTTTTAAATCTCTTCTTCCCCTCTCTCTACATTACTCTATTTTAAGTAGACTGACTTGTGCACTGATGCCAAGGCTTGGTTTGGGAATAAATTATTTTAGTAATTTTTTGGCTTTTTAAGAAAAGATGTGCAGAAAAATAGAGAGATGTTATAACCCACAAAGGCGTATATGTGTAAAATAAATGTATAAATTAAATAGACAATAAAATAAAATAATTCAAAAAAATAATTATATAAATTATTTTCCGAATTAAAAGCTTACAGAAAATAATGTCGAGGCTTGTGTTGGACACAATCTCCTTAAAGTAGATTTCGCCCTCGCTCTGGTGCTTCGAGTTTTGCTGGCGTCTACTTCCCATGATGCAACAACTAACACTTGAATTTTGCAGCACTACAAAACCAAGCCTTGCGAGCCAAAATTATGTTGTAACTCTTTCTTTCTTCTTTCTAAAATTAAATGCAGAAAAATGCAGAAAGACAAGAGGACGACTTGAACGAGAAATGAAGAAATGCTCTCAAAAAACTTGATTGAAAGAATTGCTAGATGGCCAACTATTTATAGAAGTGGAAGTGACTTTTCCGAACAGGTGCCAACAGATATGAACCTGTTCAGACAGATTTAATAACCAAAAACCTAACTTGTTTGGACAGATCTGTTCGAATTGTTTGAACAGATACTGATCTGTCCGGTTTTGAAATGAACAAGTATGAACCTGTTCGAGTGGAAAAAATCTGGACCAATTTCCTTTTTTTGGTCCAAAAAGATGAGTATTAGATCAGATAAGCCCAACCCGACCTCACACCACGCACTCGCCCGACTGGACGGAAGGACGGCGACGGCGCGTGTGCAGTTTTAATTTTGGGTCTAGCTAGCCCACTTCACCCATAACCTCACCCTTCCACAAACTTGGATACCCCTTGGGGCCCATTGCAAGTATCCAATGCTAAGGTATATAAACCCAAACAATTCCTCAAACCTTTCTAATGTGGGACAAGCACATTTCACAAATGTATAGTAAACCCTCCAAAATACATTTCCACGAACCCGAAAATGCGCGTTGAATTCTCATTCATCTGAAAATGATTTTGAGCAACCAAATACACGGTTTTATTCACTATGCGACATTAAACATGAACCCAATAAAAAACGTTAAAAATAACGCTTAGGTCTCACCTTAATTAATGCTCAAAGTTAGCAAAAAATAAGGTTATACAAAAATCATTTTCCAACAAGAGAGTGATGTGATAACTTATAGTGACATTTTTGGCTTTTTAGCTAAAACTTCAAGTTGCCATATGAGACTTAAGACTCACTCTTTCTCTTCTTCTATGGCAAGTCTTGAGGCCAACATCAAACTAGATGGATCAACATCATCAATTTTATTCTTAATTTTTTTTTTATATTAGGTCAATTTAAATTTGTGTGAGCCGAGTATAAAAATTACACTTTTAGCAAACAGAGCACTCTCACGCCCATCACTAATGGACCCAAGTCCAACCATGTTCATTGCCAACCAGGCCCACTAGATTACAGAGGTTCAATGCCGAGTAACCTCTTCACCAACTAGATGACACGCTAAGTAGGTAGTGGCGATAGAATCAAAGAACATTCATGCCAAGCTCTAGAGGAAATTTAGCAGACTATCTCAATCAAAGTGGACCCAAGCTATCCATTTCCGGAGGTGTAATTGGGACGTGGGCCTTAACATTATGATGATTATGATGGGAAGATCAAATTACGTAAGAAATATCTACACAAAACCTTTATATAAATAAGGTCACTAGAAGAAGAAATGTATGCATAATCACCCAAATTTTCTTTACTATTTGGATATCAAACCCATTTTCTATCACAACCAATCTTTAATTTGTCCATTGGAGTGCTAATTCTAACACCTTCGATCAGAGTGTTACTTGTTTCAGGTATTGGAGCGAAGATCCATTAAAGGTATGTTTGGAATGAAGGAGTCTAAACACCATCCCTCACAAATTTAATTGATAATACTACTTTAAAAATTATACTAAAATAGAGGAGTAAGATAATTAATTTACTCTTCTCAAAGTGTTTGAGGGATTAATGTCTAATTTAAAATGATCCAGGAATGCACCATTTTGCTATGGATTATTGTTCAATTTCTTAATAAATATTATCAATTTATTTAAATATATAATTAAACCTAAAAGACACAATTGACATAAAAAAATATATATTACAATGATGATGTGTATAAATTATAATTTGGGAAATGCTATCTACACCCCCCAAAATGTGTATAACATACCAATTGTAATATTAGTTAGAACTTCTTATGACATGGGTATACATTATGGTGCTAGTTATACCTCGTTGTAATATTAGTTATAATCTAAATGATCCTAGATTATGCCTTATATAGTGTTTTGTTATGACTCATTATTTTAGTTATAAATAAAAGTTATTCAATTATGACATTTGTAGTACTCAACCCTATAAATGTCATAACTTAGATATGTATATCATAGCATTACCCTTATAATTTACCTTATATATTTATAACAATTTAATATGGTGTTCCCATCCCATTTTATGAGAATTATTATTTTCACTCTTTTTTTGTTTTTCAATATAATCACACTTTAAAATTTTTCTTTTCTATTTAATAGTACGGGTGATATTATTTTTAGGGGGAATAACACATCAATGAGAGCAGCAAAAATTATTTACAAAATAGAAAAAAAAAATTTATAATTTTAATTATTAATATTTATAATGTTTATCACTTTTTTATAAGCTTTTTTTTTTTTTTTTACCATTGATGTGTAATTCTCTCTATTTTTAAAGGGTAATTGCATCCCAGTGAGATTTTGAAGAAAAAAAAATACAAATTTATGAAAAAATATACAATTTTAATTATTAATATTTATATATTTTTTTTTTACTAATTTGTAATTATTTTTACAAAGTTGTACTGATTTGATATTTTCCCTATTTTTAATGCACACTAAATATAAATTTTAGAATGTAGTTACCAAAAAATAAAATAAAATAGAGCAAGTGAATAACATTCGGAATGAATGCTTCACATTAATGTTGATAAATTTTAGAATCAATATTTCACATTTGGAACAAGTCCAAAATTATAACATTTCACATTAGAATTCAAGTTCCTTTAGAAACTCTATTACCAATCTAGTGCAACAAGTACGAAATTAATGCTTCACATTCGGAATGAATGCTTCACATTAATGTTGATAAATTTTAGAATCAATATTTCACATTTGGAACAAGTCCAAAATTATAACATTTCACATTAGAATTCAAGTTCCTTTAGAAATTCTTACAAGATGTTAATTTTCACGTTTGGCCATCATATATAACAATGGATTTTTAAGAACTTATTGGTTTTTTTATTTGGCGTTCTCCTTGATTTACACAATGACCATCATATTCACAAATAAAATTCATCATATTTTTTTTAGATATTACAAAAAATTAATATGTATATATAATATTTGTTGTGTGAATCACTTAAAATAAATAAATAAATAAATAAATGAGAAATTCATCTTTATAATGGGGTGTTTTGAGAATTTCATAAAAAGCTAGTTTTTGATTTTTGATTTTTTAGCCAAAAAAGTCATAAAAAAAAATAAATACCTTTTTTATTTAAAAAAGTCAAAAAAAATCAAAAAAAAATTAAAAAATTAACTTTTAACTAATTTTTCAAAACATCCCAATGTATTGTTTTTTTTCTTGAAATGATTGGAAAATGACAGATTTTACCATTTTTACCACTGGCGTTATAAACAAGGGCTTTCATATATGCTGTTCATTCCAATCAAGTCCAGGTCGGTTCACGACGACTGCACACACCCCCATAAGGGGGTGCTCTCAGTTGTTGTCTTCTGCATGTGAATCTGACTTCTTCTATTGTGGTGTGCTATTCATCTCTCTCTCTCTCTCTCTCTCTCTCTCTCTCTCTCCCCAAAGACTCATATGAGATGTTTTGGAAACTTGGCTTTTAACTACTTTTTTAGGTTTATAACAAAAGTTAAAAGTTGACTTTTTTGTATTTTTTTCATTTGAGAAGTTGATTTTCAGTCACTAGTGAAATTACAATTCTATTACTCATGAGTCAAAATGTTTTACATAAATAAAGTTGTAAATATTTTAAATTGAATGGAAGTAGTTTGATCATTTTATTGTGATTTAACACTATAAACAACTATTAATTAAAAAAACCCAAAGAAACTTTTTACTAACTTCCCAAATCATTTGTTAAAAAAGTCAAAAACTTAGTTAAAAATCAAAAAGTCATTTTTTACCATCTTTCCATCTTCCCAAAATATAAACCCTACTTAAGTATCCTAAATTTATTCGGAATGAAAATTGTGTTATTTAAATTAATTTATATTGTATGAGATATATATATGTAAAATAGATTTGAATCACAATGTGACAATTTTGGATAATTAATTCTGAATTTGTAATATTACTAAATTTTATAATCATAAGAGTGTTTGGAAATTGATTTTATTAATAATTTTTAAATTTTTTTCAAAAAAACGTATAGAAAAATAAAAATGATAATTTAATCATTTATAATCATTTTTTGACATTTTAACTATTTTAGATCCTCCCCAAACAGGGCCACAACCCCCCCCCCCAACAATAGTTTAAGATTTGTCAGGATTTTAATTAAATATTTATATAAGTATTTATTTAATTTATATAAGATTTGTCAGGATTTTTAAAATATTTTTTGGATAGGTCTTAGACAACAAATTAAGTGATTTAATAATTGAGTCACCTCCAATTAAGAAATAATTTTCTTCACATATTTTCAAAGCACGTTAATGAAACAAAAATTTTTTAGTAGTAGTTTAAAATTGTGGAATTTTCTATTAAAAGGTTTATTGATTTTATTTGAAAATATAATGTTGTAGACCAGTGAATACTTGTATTTTGTTGGAAAAATTACAAATAAATGGGATAGTCTTCAAATAATTATACAAAAGGTAAAAAAAAATTTATTACGAGTTTGACATAGGAAAAACTTATACCATAAACAAAAAAGACTGTTACCACCACAAAAATAAAATTATTTTTTCACTATCCACCTAAAACATAATTTCGCCTATTTTGTTCATACACTAGTGTGAACAAAATCAAACTTATTGTGATCTGAAATGTAAGTCTTTGTCTCTGAGAGGAAACAAATATTGAGTGTATCGATAATTTTATGTGGCATTATAGGTCAATAACAAGTTGTAAAAATTAAATGGATAAGTCTTCTCTCACACATTTTTGTAACTTTTATTGCAAATCAAGATTACTCATTGAATAGTGATAACGATGCGTTATATCACTGTTACATATAAAGGGAAATTACATCACAGTGTAACAGTAAAAAAAATTTATAAATCAAAATTTATACACTTTACTAATTAAAATATTATACTTTTTAATGATTTTGTATTTTTATTTATCCTGTGACCAGTGTAGTGTTTTTTTTTTTTTTTTCCTTTTTTTTTGATTTCTCATGGAATATCCGGACCAATTTAATGTGCACCTCGATTAATCCTTACTCGCGATGGGAGTCTACTACTAACCAAAAAGTGTTGTAGCTATTGAGACTCAGGCTTCATTTGGGAACAAACTATTTTAATACTTTTTTTATTTTTTAGCTAAAACATGAAGTAAAAAAAATAATATGTTTAAAATGACTTTTTAATTTTATATGAAAATATGTGCAAAAAGTAAAGAGAAAATAAAATTTTTAATTTTTTAATACAAATTATTAACTTTTTAACTTTTTTAACAAAATTTTTAACTTTTCAATTAAAATATTAAATTGTTAAACAAGGCCTGAATTGAAGAACAAATTCAATCAAACTGAACCTTATAGTAGACAAGTCACTCTGCCACAATTAACTGTAGTTTTATTTCTCCGGAGAAATATTTGGGACCTCTTTGGAATGAGTTCCATATTTTTAAAGTGATTATGACCCTTTGGTGTCTTTTGGGAGGTGGGTCGATTTTTTAATTTTTTGATTTTTTTAACTATTTTAGTATGGATTAAAAAGCTTGGTTTGAAAAGGATTTTTTTGATTTTTTTGACTTTTTTTGTGAGAGAATAGTATAATGATTATGGATTAAATGTGATGTTTTGTTTTTTATGACTAAAATAGCATATTTTATTTTTTGTGACTAAAATAATCAAAAAAAAAAAACTCCAAATAATTCTTTCCAAACGGAGCCTATGTGTGGACTTATTTATATATGTATGAAATTTCTATCATAAATGGTCTAAATTGATAGAGGTATTGTGAGGGTGAAAGTTTTAATCATTACCTTTTCCCCACATTAATATTTACGTCCGAGTCTCGTCCACGTCATTTCTTGGAAAAACTTTACGAGGGAGTACAAGTTTAGCTGTCAAGTCCGTATGCCATGGAGCCATGTAGTGCTTTGTTTGTGTACTTCTTACTACTTATCTTAGCCTCCGTTTGGGAAGTGGGTTGGTTTTTTGGTTTTTTGGCTTTTTTGGCTTTTTTAGCCTGGGCTTAAAAGTTTGGTTTGGGAAGGGCTTTTTGGCTTTTTTGACTTTTTTTGTGAGAGAGGAGTGTAATGATTATGGGTTGGATGTGATGTTTTGTTTTTTGTGGCTAAAAAAGCCTATTTTGTCTTATATGGCTAATTTAGCCAAAAAAGCCCACAAAAGCTCTTCCCAAACACCACCTTAGAGGGACGTTTGTTTTGGAAGGATTTGGCATGGAATTAGATTATTAATTTAGATAAATTAATAGTCTGTTGTTTATTTTAAAAGTTTTATTTTGGACTAATAGTCCCTCTGAATTATTAATCTCATATTTGTGAGACTATGGTATCCTATGGGAGGATAGAATAGAAACTATAGGATAACTCATTCTATGGAATTAGTTAATAAAATTACATTTTTGCCTTCTGGTATTTAATTATATATTATATTTAGTAAAATTTAATAAAATTTTAATGTCTTAATTTAAAAATAAAATAATTTTATTTAATCTTTATTTTTGTTTTATTTATTTAATTTTTTAAAATAATTTTTTATAAATATTTTATTGATATTTTATTTTTAAATTTTGTTTATATTTAAATTAATTTCATTATTTAAATTTTAATAGATATTTTATTTTATTTCATTATTTAATTATTATTATTATTTAAAATAAATTTATTAAAATTTTAATTAAAAAATAACATATATTTTTATTGATATTTAATTTTTTTAAAATAAATTTATTTAATTGTGCAAAAAATAAAATAAAATAAATTTTTATTTAATCTAGCTAAAAATAATTAAAATATTAAAACTATGTTTAATATTACTCTTACTTAGTAAATAATTGAAAATAATAAAATAGTCATTTGAGCATTTATCTTTTTCCATAATATCTCAAACAAATATTAGATTTACTAAAATAGTTCAATCTAGACATCTAATCTCATGACTAAACAAACATAAGACACAAATCTAGTCCAACCAAATAGTCTGGGGACAATGTATCCCAGAACTAATAGTTCGATGGATTATAATCATTCCTTATCCAGTCCGTCCAAACAAACACACCCTAATAGTCTTAGCCCCGGTTTGGCAATAGATTTGGGGCTAAATAATAACATATGGACAAAAAAATATTAAAAAGTTAAAAAATTAACAAAAAAATTTGTCATTCTAAAACCAAAAAGTTAAAAAAACCAAATAAGAAAACTAAGCCAACAAAAAAAATCTCAGACTAAAAAAATTTTAAAAAACCAACTAAAAAAATCATTATCAAATGTACCTTTCTTACCATTTTCTTTTCACATATCCACATCCGTGTTTGGGAAGTGAGTTCACTTTTTAATTTTTGATTATTTTAATTTAAGGTCAAGTTTGGCAACTCAAAAATAATTCATCTTTTTATCTTTTTTCCATCACATCACCTCTCTACTTTTTTGCACATCTTTTCGTAAAAAGATAAAAAGTACACTTATTTAGATCATCCCAAACAACCCCTAAATTAAAAAGTCTTATTTGGGTAAAGTTTTTAGGGTTTTTTTACTTTTATAAGAAAAATAGTAAAATAATTATAATTTAAATGTAACATTTTATTTTATTAATTTTTAACTAATTTTATTTTTTTATAACTATTTTAACTTTTTAACCCCAAAAATCTTTTTGCCAAATGAAGGCATAATATAGGATAAAATACAAAGATATTTTTTTGAGATTTGTTAAAATTTTGAATTCCTTCTCATATTTTCAATATTACAAATATTTTAGTATTTTATTATTAAAATTGTTTTGTAATTGATCTAACTAATATCAAAATAAAATTATTATATTATCATTTTCATCCCCTCATCACCAAATCTCTCTCTACACCACTATAAATTTAAATATTTTTGAAAAAAAAAAGATAAAATGAAAATATTATAATTATCAAATTGACTTAATTTTTTAATGAATGATATACGCAGAGTATCTTACAAAATGAATAATTCAAATAATCAAAATAGTATCTGTGATGAGACCTACAGACCCTTCAAATTTTTTTAAATTTAGATTTAAACTTAAAAGAAACTCAACACATTAATCTTGATTAGTGAAATAGAAATACCTTGTAAAAGCTTTCAAACTAGGTTAATATTTTCAAAAGAAAAAAAGTTTCAAACCAATTAGAAATTTCTAAATAAGTGATGATGTTAATCTTCTCTATATATTATCAAAGAAAATCAATTGACCCGAATACATTGCGATACCTGTGGGGGGAGGCAGAATTTCATAAATTAAGAGTATGCAAAAATAGAGATGATTGGCCCAGAAGCATAAAGACCCTGAAGAGGCCCAAAGAGAGGCCCAACAAGCCCATCGATGGATCGGAGTATGAAAAGATACGTAACCATTCGATATTTAACAGACAAATGAATGGTTAGATTTCAGTCTAAGCGACAAATGAATGGTTAGATTTCAGTCTAAGCGAGCCCTCTCAACACTATAAATTAGATGTGAAGCGGCAAGCCAGGGACACACAAAATAAAAATTAATATTCACTCTTATATTCAATTTTCTTTTCCATCAGTTACTAAGAGGTTGTTTAGAATGTTCTAAATAAGTGTACTTTTTAACTTTTTATAAAAAGATGGGTAAAAAAATAGAGAGGAGATGTTGATTGATGTGACTCAAAAAAGATAAAAAGATAAAAAATATGGACTTATTTAGTCTTTCCAAACAATACCTAAGTCGATCGTTGGAGGACACTCTTAACCCTCGCCAAATTTGGAAGGCCTCTAACGGTCTAGTTTGTTTTATATGTCAAGATGAGACCTAGGCGTTGCATCTTGCTCTCATCTAGAAGTAGATAAATCCGTCCTCCACAATATCATTATTTATATGATAACTATTATTGGATTAATTTTACTTTTATTTCTTAAACTATCGTTATTTTTGCTAATTTATACTTATAAGCTATCAATTTTATCTATTTAATTTGAAAAATTTTAAATCGCAGTTAATGGGACTGTTTGGTATAGATTCTAAGAGGTGATTATAACTTATTTTAATTTTGGAATCTGTGCCAAACTGTTTGGTACAGTTTCTAATTATACGTTATTAGACAGAAAATAGCTTAAATACGCTGATTATTTAGAAGTTAGAAAAAATGTAATTTTAACTTCTACTTTCTAATTATCAGCTTTCAGCTTTAAAAAAAAACTCTATCAAACAGGGCCAATTTAAACAGTATCTAAATTAGTAACCATTAAAACTTAATTTGATGAACAAAAAATAACTAAATAAATAAATCCATTTTCTATGAATAAAAATCTATTTCAAAATCCATTTTCTAACCATTAAAGCTTAATCATTGAAGTTGTTTGAGGTTTGCTTATTTAGTATACTTTTTAATTTTTTACAAAAAAATATGTAAAAAAATAAAGTGCTGTAACTCAAAATAAGCACTAAGGCCTCGTTTGGGAAGCATCATTTTTAGCCAAAAAGCCAAAATGTTATCTTTTTAGCCAAAAAGCCAACAACCTATACCAAAAAGTCAAAGATTCTCTTTTCTCTCTACTTTTTGCACATCTTTTCGTAAAAAGCCAAAAAGTCATCCCAAACATACTAGTTTTTTTGAGTGACTATTTTAGCCAAATAGCCAAAAAGTTACTAAATTAGCCTGTTCCCAAACGAGCTTGAACAATGAGCTTGAACAATTTGCACCTACAACTAAAATTCCATTTTCCTTCTCTACACCTCCTTTCAAAATAATGAATAAAAAAAGTGAGTGCTCTTCTTTATATGATTTAAGTTATTCAAATCATAAAATTACTTTTTTTGTCTATTATATTCAATTTTCATATTACAGATTTGGACGAATTGTGTCCAGTTGATATGAATTGGAATAAGAGACTTTATAAATTAAATAGATCAAATTAATAATTGAGAAATTAAATAGAAAAAAGTAACAATAATTTAGAAAATAAAAGTAAAATTAACCAACTACTACAATGGTTTATAATAGTTGGAGATTACGTAAACAGAAGCATGCGCCAAGTAATTTATTAGCATGCGCATCACATCTTGACTTTTAAATTATTATTTTTTTTTTGGGTAGGTTTTAAGTTAAATTGATCTAATATTTTAGGTTTAAGTTGATTTAGGGGCAAACAATTTTTTTTTCTTATTCTTAGAAGGACGTAAGAATTAGATTAATTATGCTTTCCCTTTCTTTGATTAAAAGAAAAATCTTTACTTTATAATTCATCCACAAATATGTCTTCTTTATTTATTAATTTTTAAAATTACATAAATATTGATGTTGCTATTGGTTTTTGATAAAATTAATATTTTTGTAAGTCTCTTATGGAGATCTACCAATTAAGATCAATGTTAATTATGAAATTTAATATATATATATATATATATATTCAGACAAATTTTATTGTCTAAGTAATGTTAACGCTATAAAGTTTTACTCCATTAATTAGGATAGTAATATATGAATTTATCATTAAATTGAAATTTCACCATCACCATTACTAACCACTACCTTTGTCACGACAATTATCATTATTTGTAAAAATAATAAACGATAAATTTATCAAAATAAAATTTCATTGTATTCACTTAACCTAGATAGCAAAAATTTACCATCCAAATTAAAATAAATCATTTTTTTTTTTCTTTACAGTCTCCTATGGGTTAAGCACACCTTGAGCTAGGAGGATAATGTTGAATAACTAGTATCACTTGCTGAAATTTGTACGTTTCATACATTTTAAATATAGAGTTGTGCTCATACAAGTAAGTGAGATAGATTCCTTTTCAAATGATTTTAGTAGTATTATTAATAAACATTTTACATATGGAAAATGTTTTGTCCCCCTAATTTTTTCCCCCCGAATCCCCCGAAATCACAGAGGAGAGAAAGAGAGGGGAAAGAGAAGAGAGAAAGAGAAGAGAGGGAAGAGGAGCTCGTCGGGAAGAGGAGCTCGTCGCCTCCGCCCGCCGTCGCCTCGTCGGAGCTCGTCCCAGCTCGTTGCCTCTGCCCCCCTGCCTCTGCGTCCGCCTCCACCCCGCCTCCGCCTCCAGCCCGATTTGTTGGGCCCCCTCCAGTCCTCCTCCTCCTCCTCCTCCTCCCTCCTCCTTCCTCCTCTTCTTCTTTCTTCTTCTCTTCTTTCTTTCTTCTTCTTTCTTCTTCTGATTCTTCTTCTGATTTTCTGATTGAAAAAAAAAAAATAAATAAATAAAATTAAACGACGAAACGACGTCGTTTCGTCGATTAGGGGGATTCGGGGGGCTCAATTCGAGCTCTCTAGCACTGCTCCTGTTGCTAAAGACAACAGTGAAAAGAATTGATTTGCACATTCTGGTTTTGTCATAAAGTACAAAGTCGGCTCCTCATATTGATTCCCCTGACAAAGACAATACGAAGATCAAAAAGCAAAAGCTCCTCTTCCTCAATCAACAATTTACAATGTGTTTAGTTATGAAATTTGAAAAAAAAAAAATTAAAAAGAAATCGAGAAAAAGAAGATAAAATGTGAATAAAATATATGTATATATATATATTTCATTTAGTTTCATATATATTTTTTTCTTATTTTTCCAAATCTCTTCTTAAATCTTTCAACCAAAGTATTAATAAAATCATAATTGTAGGAAACGATACTTCTATCTCAAAGATTTAACAATATCATCACTCATGACTTCCTCTATGAGCACGATCAAAGTTCATCTCGCTAGAAAATAAGCGAAATGAAAAGCCAAGTTCTTTGTGTGGTGATTCCTCCTATCATCCTCTCTCTTGAGCAACCTCAATACTGTGTAGTACCCTAAGAATTATTCAGTAAATGACCTTGAACATTAAAATATTTTGATTTGAACTTTTCACAAGGTGCAATTTTCTATGAGGAATTTGTGGGGAATTTATTTTATTTTATTACTTTTTCAAATATATTTAGATTAAGTATGTGATTACACAATTTAGTAATTGGTATTGACTTGGCTATAAAAGGTCACACTAGTAATTTTGTGCATTTTCCTCGATCATAGAGAATGCAACACAAAACATAATATTTATGGAGAAAATTCTTTTTGAATTATACGATGGTGATAATATTGAATTTATGAGCTATAATAATTACAATTTTAGTTTGAAATAAAAAATCACATATTTTGTATAAAAAATTAAATTTCATACATGATTAATTTTTCATTAAGAGTTTGAGAATTTTCAAATACTATGGCTTAGTTTTATATGTTAGCAACTAAACTAATCAAGATGAATATTGACCGCACATATTAAAGCCCATTTTAATATATATTTAATATTTTGATAAAATACAATTAAATGTGCTCTGGCCTATAGGAGTTAGGCTTCATATGGTTTCTTTTTTACTTTCTCTTTTTTTTTTTTATAAATTTTTTGGATCTATCTTAATTAGAAGATTCTATTTTTTATTTTTAAATTGATTCAATTTAAACTTTTTGTAATAAAGAAGAAAATAAGTCAAATTTTATATACATACAAAAATTAATGGCTTTGTTTGGTTTTAGTTTTCATAATTCACTTTTTAGAAAAATTTATTTTTTCGTTTTTCATATTTTTTTTTGTTTTCACTGAATTTTTAAAATATTTTAAGTAATGTTTTTAATTTTTAGACGCACCTAACATAAATACACTTAAAATGTACAATATTATGAAAAAAAATCTTTAAAAAATTCACTAAATACCAAAAATACAAAAAAAAAATGAAAATTCAATATATTTTTCGTATTTTGTGTATTTATTAATTTTTTAAAATATTTTTTCATAAATATTTTACTATTTTGATACATCTAAGTAAGATTGATCTAAAAAAGTAAAAAAAAATAATTACTTAAAATTTTTAAAATATTCACTAAAATTATAAAAAAAAAACACGAAAAATAAAAAATTCAATTTTCAGAAAACTAAAACTAAACGCACTGAATAACTTTTGTCCTTAAATTTTTAAATTTTTTTTAGGACTATATGAAAAGTCAAAAAATTGATATAATTAAAAATAGAAAAAAATTTTGTTCAGCGTATTTTTTAAAAAATAATTATAGATAAATGATAAACTCTATAAATATTAATTATTAAAATTACAAACTTTGTCATATATATGTAATTATTTTGTAAAACAACCACTAACGGATTCTTTGAGATGATCTACTTTAGATCATCTTTTTATTTTATTTAGGTCATGTGAAAAGTTGAGGATTCTCCATACGGAATGGAAGATAAGGTAGTCCTTCCTTTACTTTGCAAAGAGAAACCAATTGGTCACTACTTGCTCCCAACCAGATATGGTCAGGAGGACCCTCTGACGATCAAGTTAGACATATGATCGGTCATAAAATATTTACTTTAGAGTATAGGTTCTACAGTTTCTTTTAAACTTACATTTGCTTTTCTTTACTTCCCCTTTTATAATGTTGTGGTTCTGGCCTTACCTGTTGGATTGTCATCTTTATCTAAGGGTTTTGATTATCGCTAGACTTTGGTCGGGTAAGTGGTTAGATTGCTTTGATCCTTTTCCATTGGATTACCTTACTGTGTGCGGCTTAAATTATGTCAAGCCTCTTAGGGACAACTTGCTAATTGTCTCATCCGTCCGATCAGGTTCATGGGACAACCATTTCCTTTATATGGGCTAGTCCTATGCACCTATCTCTAGTGATTATGATCTTCATTGTTCGCTGTGAATTAATCTAACGGCCCTCTTCTATTTTGCAGATCTTCTTTTAGATGGCGATTTTGTTCAGGCTTCAGTCAAATAACACTGTCCCCTCTTTCGTCGGACCTATCAATGTTTTGGGCCTTCCTTGATTTGGGTCTTGGGCTTAACATGTCTGGTCCTTGGGCCAATATTTTCACCCCTCTACAGGTCATATCATCTTTTATTTATGTCGCATTATCTTTCTACCACATTGCACATATTTTCGTAAAAAATATTATTTAAAGCATCCCAAACAATTCCTAAATAGTAAATGGAGAAATCTGCTAACCTAGACTTACCCACCCAAAATTTTTTTTAAATGGATGATTGTGTGGTATGGAATTCATACAGGGGTCTGTGTTAGAGATTAATTTCTAAATTTGTTGATAAGGATGAATTTGTAGGAGTGTAAAAATAGTCTGTGGTTCGTGGATGGCCCGTGGCCAGCGATAGGCTCGGCCCGATTAGGCTCAGGTCGGAGCCCAGCCCAGTCCAATCCAGGACCCTGGGCCTGGGCCTGGGCCTGGGCCTAGGCCATCATTTTGAAACCTGGCCCGGCTTGTGGCCCGCTCAAATCCCACTCAAAGCTTAGCCGGGCAGAGATCCAGTGTCATTTTTGTGAAAAAAAAATAAAATTTTGATATAAAAATAAAAAAAATATTTAAGCTCGAGCTCAGGGCCAGACCTATTAGCTCGTTTAGGGCTCGAATACTTCCTGTATCTAAGCCTAATTTTTTGACCCAACCGGACTCAAATTTTTTGGCCCAAGTTCGACCCGGATGAACCGAGCCGGACCGGGCCAAATTCACGCCCCTTGTCATGATGGATAAGTGCGGTGAGGGTTTGGTACTATTATTAACCACACGTACCACTGACCTCTCTCTCATCTGAACCCCCTCCCCTCGATCAATTCCGTTTTTCTGTTACTCAAATGAGTCAAACCACTCTCAGCTCCCAACTTCTTCACCACCAACAACAATGGTTGCAGATCCCTCCTCAACCTTCCCTCTCCTCACTTTCCCTTCTCAAAAACCTCTCCTACAGCTACATCCCTCCCAATTCTCTTCTTCTTTTCCCGCGAAAATATCACTCATCCTCAGGTCTCTCTCCCACTCTCTCCATATGCAGACGCAGTTGTGTTTTGTAAATGATTTTTGTTTTAATCTATGCAGAGGGACGTTGTTTAGGGTTTCGGATCCCAATCGATGACTCGGTTTCTCGGCGTGAGTTGTTTACCTTGCTCTGTAATTTGATTTTGGTTGTTAATGGATGTTCTTTGTTTTTTCATTTTGTTTGGCTTAATTATAGTTCGGAACTCAAGATTACTACTAGTCAGTAGATGTGTATCGGACAAGTTCTCGGATTCATTCGAGTCTGATCAGTTTTCGAATCCTGTTCTTCCCTATCCAACTCAGGTTAATATTTTTAACTATACTCCATTTCTATTCCTTTTTTTGTCTTTATGTATATACCTATAATATAATTTTATTTTATACTCCATTTCTATTCCTTTTTTTGTCTTTATGTATATACCTATAATATAATTTTATTTTATACTCTAATTATATTCTTTTTCCAGCGGTAATATTTTATCTTGCTTTTTTTGGTCGCATGTGGAGTGTCCTAGAAAAGCGAACTGTTCAGCAAATCAGAAAAGATATCTTCTAGGGAAAACAAAAATGAAGTGGGAATAGAAAAAAAATTTAAAAAAAAAAAAAAATTTAAAATTTAAAAATATTAATAATTAAAATTATAAATTTAAAAAATGATTGATCCACTAAATTTGGAGTCGCCTGAATTACCCAAATTACGTCAGCCAGCCGGCCGGCCGACCACCTAGATGATTGGCGTCCAAGGTTCTGAAAAGCAGTTATGGTCGCCGTAAAAGTGGCGATGGCACGGTTGCGGTTACGGGGTGTAAAGATTATAACGTAACGGTTCCGGTAATCGGAACTGTGAATTTTTTTATTTTTTGCACAATTTGAAAAAAAACTTACCGATACGTATATTTTTTTTCCATGATCATATTTATTAGGTTTAAAATAAATATTGATTAATTTTTGTAAATTTTTAAGTATGATCCAATATATTTCATATTTTTAGATCACTATAAACTATTTTTTACATTTTTTTTTAATAATTAATGACTTTATATTATAAAAAAAATCAATCACTAACTATTATATATAAGATAAACAATAACAAAAGTAAAAGAATAAATATGGGCCTAAATATATATATATACATATTTTAACCAAATCAAATAGAAAATAACCATACTTATTATTATTATTATTTTCAAACAATATATAGATAGACACACACAAACAAAGTGGTTGAGTGATAGCAACTGAATAAAATAGCATAGGTATTACAATTTCAATGAATCAATAACATGTTCTTTTATCTTCCCTTTTCTCTCTCTCTATCTCTTGCTCCTCCATCTTCTCTCTTTATCTTCCCTCTTCTCTCTATCCCTCTTCTCCTATTTTCAGCTCTTTTTTTTTTTTTGTGTGTTTTTTCGAAAGAAGCAGTTCGGAACCGTTGCGTAACGGTACATAACAAGCCGTTACGGCTTTTACGGCACCATTACGACCGCTACGACAGCCGCTACGGCCGACACACCTGTGAATCTCAATCACACTGGAAAAACGGCCGTAACGGGTGGCAATAACCACCACAACTGTTACGTAACAACGTTACGTAACGGTTGCAGCCGCTTTTTAAAACCTTGTCGGCGTCACCCTTGTCAATCGCAGTTATCACTTTGTCAACCACAATTGTTAGGCTTGTCAACCGACATCCGCCTGGATGACCAGCTGAACGACCTCTCGGATGACCGGTGTTTCAACTGGCATGCACAAATTCAAGTAATTCGGGTGTGCTCAAATTCAGTAGATGTAGCATTACTGTTATAAATTTTTTCATTAATGTAATTAATTTTGTCTGACATCACTATGTAGTAATGGTCCCTATCTTCTACATATATAAAAAATGTAGATATTAAAAATTAGGATAATTCTATTTGCACACTATTCAAACTCTCAGTACACATCACAAATAGTGTTCGAATATTAATTTTTGAATTTAGATATAAATTTATGAACATAAAATAGTTGTTCGAATATAAATAATTGAAAGGAATGTATATTTGAACAATTTTTTTTGTTCATAACTTTAAATCCAAATATTTGACATTTGTTCGGAAGTTTATCTAGAAGTTATAAGAAAAGTTATTTGTGGTGTGTATCAAGAGTTTGACATTTATTTGTGGTGTGTATCACTCAAACTTTCATAAATAAATAGTGAAATAAATGTCAAGAGTTTGAGATTTATAGTTTTGTCATTTATAGATAGACATTTATTTGTGGTGTGTATCAAAGGTTGAGTGATAGCAAGAGTTTGACATTTGTGGTGTGTATCAAGAGTTTGTATGGTGTGTAAATTGAATTTCCCTAGAAGTTATAAGAAAAGTTATACATAAATAAGAAAGAAATGTTAGTATTAAAATTACAATAAAATTTATTATATAGTATTTAGTAATAATATTTAATAAAATCGTAATTGATAATATGAGGAGACCCTTGAAGTGGGAGTTTCTACTCCAAATTTATATATATGTATATATAGAAAGAAAGAAACAAGATAAAAAGAATAAGATTTATAGTTTGCCTGGTTCTCATTAACCGTTACCGGTTGGTTGAATTGCAGTTTTTTAACTGGTTTTGTCGAAATACACCGGTTTTAGGTAGAGAATGGTTTTGAGGGTGAGTCCAGATTTTAAAACATTTGTCTAGGATGGATCATGGATGGTCAGTTGTCTTCAGTGAACTAGAGCTTGGTTATTTATTTTCTGTTGTATCTCATATATACTGAATCCCAATCTCACAGTTGCTTTGTGTCAGAAAACTGGTGCCATATGTCACGGACTGGACGCTTGTCATCCTCCCGAGAAGCCGGCTCCATCAGTGGTACTGTGTACCCTCGTGCATTATGCCCAAGGACCAACCCAGGAGATGCGATAGGGATCTACCCTGCCTGCCTTGCCGCTCACAAACTAATGCGCTTGCAAGGTGCTTGGTGTAGAATTCGCATCCCCAATGAGTCGGTACGTGACATCCTACCACCGCCAGTCCCTGACGCCCTCGTCAGGGGGACATTACCCTGCCTGCCTCCATGCTTGTCCGTTCTCCTACCCATAGGAAACCCGCCCCGTGCGGACACCACCCTTGGTGCGGACCCCACAATGAAGGTGCTTGGTGTAAGTCTCGTGTACCGTCCCCATCACAGTGCCCCTAGGCTGGCTCTGATACCACTTGTCACGGACTGGACGCTTGTCATCCTCTCGAGAAGCCGGCTCCACGAGTGGTACTGCGTACCCCCGTGCATTATACCCAAGGACCAACCCAGGAGATGCGATAGGGATCTACCCTATCTGCCTTGCTGCTCACAAACTAATGCGCTTGCAAGGTGCTTGGTGTAGAACTCGCATCCCCAATGAGTCGGTACGTGACATGCTACCACCGCCAGTCCCTGACGCCCTCGTCAGGGGGACATTACCCTGCCTGCCTCCATACTTGTCCGTTCTCCTACCCATGGGAAACCCGCCCCGTGCGGATACCACCCTTGGTGCGGATCCCACAATGAAGGTGCTTGGTGTAAGTCCCACGTACCGTCCCCATCCCAGTGCCCCTAGGCTGGCTCTGATACCACTTGTCACGGACTGGGCGCTTGTCATCCTCCCGAGAAGCTGGCTCCACGAGTGGTATTGCGTACCCCCGTGCATTATGCCCAAGGACCAACCTAGGAGATGCGATAGGGATCTACCCTGCCTGCCTTGCCGCTCACAAACTAATGCGCTTGCAAGGTGCTTGGTGTAGAACTCGCATCCCCAATTCACTTGGTGTCCACATTGTTAAGATATCCTTATTCCAGACTTTTAGATGCTTCTGCCCCTAGTCAATTTTGGGCCAAAGCTATATGTCATGGCAAATTCATCCAAGTTTCGACTGACCTCTTGTTCTGGTGGGTAGAGCTTCCATTATATGGACGGTTGGTTGGGGTTGTTTCAGAGTTTAAAACCTTGGAGATCCCTTTTAAATCCTAAATTAGCATCTTTCACATGTAGCATAACAAACAAAAGACCAAAAACCAGGAGGATAAGTATGTATAGACTATAGCATCCTCTATGAGAAAATACGTTCATTTATTATAAATAATAACAAAAATAATAACAAGCTCTGCGTAAACAAGTAGGATCTCCCTGTCCACCCCCTTTTTTTCTTTTTCACCCAAATCTTCAGTGCATGCGTGCTTATAAAGCATTGAAAATAAAAATACAAGTACATGCATCTCTTTTTGGATGTGCAGAGTTTCAGTAGCTTGTTTATATTGATCAGTAGGGGAATTTCCGTGTGTTGCAATACATCTGTATTGAAATTTTACTATTGATATTCACTCTGGCCAATTGCAGTTTTTGTTTTTTGTTCATCGACATTAGGTATTTGAAGGTATAATGGCGTCCAGGTTGATAATATTTGATATTCATCTTATCTCAGATTCATAAGCAAAAGGAGGCTTCTTTTGTGAAGATTTTGAAAGGAGCGAATTCAATTCTACCTCAAGTAGTTATTGCTAGTACAGTTTTGGCCCTTCTCTATCCACCTTCTTTCACATGGTTTACTAGCAGGTTTTTTTGACATTCTTTGTATAGTTAAGTTAGCTATGAGCAGTCCTTTTTTTTATATTTTTATTATTGCATCTGACAGCAACTAATTAGGAAAAATGATATATTTGGCTGAATTAATCATGCATAATTGTTTGAAATTTCACTGAAGTGATTTCTTGCTGAGGAAAGTTTTATACGCAAAGCTTGGAGGTCATTGCTAGGTAGGGTGATGCCTTTAAAAAAGCTACCTGCTTCTCATTGGGATTTGCAAAAGGTCCTTTTGTAAGGTAAAAGAAAATTGTGGAAGAGGCAAGATGGCCTGGGAATATAGGCTATTTCAGCTCGCTCTGCTTTTATTCCCTCAAAAAACATGGTTTATTTCACTTCATTATTAATGAGCGTTAATTATACAAGGAAACAACAATTTAAACTAGGAATGTAGATCAAAGGTATAATTTAAAAGCCTTTTCTAACAAAACAAATATATAAATTTTTTGGTTTTGTTACCTCATGCTAGTGAAATTAATTGACCGATGAAATTTGTTTAATTGGAGGGTTCATACTCTTGAATGGGTAGCTAGTTATAAGAAATTGTCACCGCAAGTATGCACTGATTTTGTATCCGAACAGATGGATGCTAACAGCTGCTATGTTCTAGTATCATCGTGGTTGAAAAGCAACATACACAGTAATGCCAAATAACAAGTCTCCATAATGCATCTGAAACTGAAATAAATATATAACTTATAAATATATAAAATAAATAAAAATAATACAATAAGACTTTGCATCTTCTACAAGGATCAATCAAAGGTTTTGTGGAAATGGAGCAATTAGTTTTGACTACTATATGAATATCCCAGGTGCAACTAATGATGTACAGTAAATTGAATTTGGCTTGCTCTTGGTATGTGATGCCAAATTGTTAGTTGAACTGGTTCAAGGGAGATTAAATTACAGCTTGTAAGGGTTCTTCAAATTTTATACCATCACATGAACTTAATACTTTCTCTCACCCATTTTCAGATACTATGCTCCAGCGCTAGGGTTTTTGATGTTTGCAGTTGGGGTTAATTCAAGTGAAAAAGACTTTCTTGAAGCATTCAAGAGGCCAGCAGCAATTTTGGCTGGTTATATTGGCCAGTTCATGGTGAAGCCTCTCCTTGGATATGTTTTTGGCACAGTTTCAATGACAATATTTGGTCTTCCAACTTCTTTAGGTAACAGTCAGTCTGTCTTATCTCACCAAATAAATAAATAAATAAATAAAGTGTATGCTAACCTTGGCAATACCAGGTGCTGGGATCATGTTGACTTCTTGCGTTAGTGGGGCTCAGCTCTCAAATTATGCTACCTTCCTGACTGACCCATCAATGGCCCCTCTAAGCATTGTGATGACATCATTGTCCACTGCTACTGCAGTTCTCGTCACCCCAATCTTGTCACTCTTGCTTATTGGAAAAAGGTTACCTGTTGATGTAAAAGGAATGGTGTCCAGTATTCTGCAGATTGTAGTTGCACCCATTGCTTCCGGATTGCTTCTTAATAGGTGAAAAACTGGTTTAAGTAAATCATTTAACATGATCTCCCCATTAGTTCTTCCATGTCTTATACTCTTTTTTCTTTTTTTTTTTGCCTACAGGTTCTTTCCTCAGATTTGTAATGCTATTCGGCCATTTTTGCCTCCACTCTCAGTATTTGTGACTGCTCTCTGCGTTGGAGCACCACTCGCTATTAACATAGATTCTGTTTTGTCCCCGTTTGGAGCATCTGTTCTGTTCCTCGTCATTGCATTTCATTTGTCAGCTTTTATTGCCGGTTATTCCCTTACAGGCCTTGTCTTCCACGATGCACCTGATGCGAAAGCACTGCAAAGAACACTATCCTATGAGACAGGTTTAACGGTTGTGCAGTGTCCTCAGTATAGTATAGGAAGAATATATTGTTGTAACTAATTGATTACTCTATCCGTCCTGCAGGAATGCAGAGCAGTCTTCTTGCCCTTGCACTTGCAAATAGGTTTTTCCAAGATCCACTTGTGGGTGTCCCTCCTGCAATCTCTGTAAGTCAATGACTCGTGAATCAGTAATGTTACCATTGTTGCTCTAGAAAGAAAACTCTTTGAGCAAAATTGCAACTTTTTTTGTTTGGGAAAAACAGTTGTTTTGGCTGCTATAAGTTATTCCATGTTAAGTGTTTCTACAAACTCTCTGTTGCAGTTGACGTAGTGGTGATGCATTCTCCTCAGTATTCTCTTTTTTATCATTCTTCTTTTTATTTCCTTTTTATTTTTTCTTGGTTTATCACATTTTCCCCTTGACTCTCCTTAATGGAGGTAATTAAATGGGATAATCTGCCAAGGTGTTATAGTGATTGGGTTGATCTCTATGGCTGATTAATCTCAATATTCTTTGAATTTTTGTTGAACATACTACTGGTTAATCTCAATCTTCTTCGAATTTTTGTTGAACATACTATAGATGAACTGATTATCAATATATAGTGTTAGCATTTTATATTTAAAAATTCTCTAATATCATACGCATCTATTTAATAGATATATAATAACAACCATGGGAATTCCCCCAAAGAGACAGTCAAGGGACGTCCTCTGGGCTCATTGCTTCCCAAAGGGGCTAGTCAAGGGATGTCCTTTGGGTTCATTGCCCCTTGTAGATTTCTGATGTGTGACTCGGCACATGGAAATCCAGGTCGGGGTCAGTACATACATATATTGAATTATATAAATAAATGATACTAGGGCTTTAAAAACATATCGATTTTTCATTGAGGTGATGTCATGAAGATATAAATGTCCTCACATTATCTTTGTAAAGTTGATTGAGTAATGATATTATGGATAATGCTGCAAGAGAAGGATAGCTAAAAGAAACTTGAGTTGATATAAACCCACAGGTAGAGTTGAAGAATGAGAAACATTTGTATAACCCCTATGCTTGGGCTGAGGCTCAATTGAGTGAGTGAGGCATTTAGCAGGTTTGTGTGAAGTGTTATAAGATCAGTCCTTTTGTTTATTCCTTTAGGCATGCCTAGACTTAGAATGTTCAATATGGATGAAGAATAAGAAACTACGATTTAGTTACATATACTATTCTTTTTCAAAAGTTGGATCAGTGCACACTCTATCACTGTATCACATGAACAAGATGGTGCCATATTGTAGCTTTACTGTTGTTTCTGTCTTTAATTTTCAAACCGGCTTTCCAAAATTGTGGTGTAAATGACTTCGCTAACTTTTTGAAGTTCACCACTGTTTCTGATGTATACAGGTTGTAATCATGTCATTAATGGGCTTCTCTCTTGTCATGCTGTGGGCTAAGAAAAAGAACTGACAGTGGTGCTTTTTGCCATTAATTCCTAAGAAATATGTTGTATGTCATCCTCCATCCAAGGATGCATTGGCCTTGCAACAAACTTTCACGGTGCACTCTAAGATTGAAGCCATTAAGGAGATGTTATGAAGTGTCATTGTTAGATATCTGTCCTAATGATTGTCATTTGTTCGATGGTCAGTTATATTCCTGATTACAGGACTTTTTTATTGACCTGGAAAGGAAGTATTTGAGAACAAGTATCAAAAACAAAACATTGCATTATTGGCTTTTAGATGTGAAATTGCGTTGTTATTCTCATGCTGTTTTGTTGCTGTTGTTGATGAAATGTGGGGTTCAATTGTCTACTCCTTTCGTCTTTCTTCTACTTGAAAAAGGATCAATTGTTCGAGAGCAATGGCAACAACATACATATAGATGTATAGTGATATGATATAAACATTGAAACACCATCATATTTCTTGATGCAACTGTTCACCTACAAACACAAGATGAACAAGTCTATTGAATATATGAATTTCCCCAATCAGGCTAAAAAAGAAGAAATCATATGAAAATAATGAGTGTTTTTAATTTTTGGGTAAATTACACTGATTTTCTTTTTTCATTAATAACTCGTTAGTCATATAGATTGAAAATTGGTATTGTTAATTTTTTATACTAAAATATATATTTTACCTTATTTATCTTTGAAAAAATTATTCAATACTCTTGTAGCAGTGTTCTAAAACTCTAAAACGGAAAAAAATGTTTCCTCATTCATGGCAGAGAATGATTTATTCGAGACTATTAACTAGCACAAATACTTGTGGTAATTCACTGTTAAAAGAGAGTGATTTTCCCACGTTATATTTGTGATGATTTAAAAAAATTGAATGAGCAAGCATGTTTTTTGAGGCATAATTAGAGGCAATGGCCTCTCCCTCTCATGGGTGGTGAGTTTGTCAACCAAGTGGATTGACATTAGCCTCTCTAGTTGCAACAATGTACAATTTGTTTAGAAATTTTGGATAAATCATCATAAGATTACCATATCTTTAGACTTCTGGGTCACATTGGTTGCCAAACATACATCCTGTTTGAACCTTCAATTTTTTAGTAATTTAATGTGATTTTTACACATGTATGTCAACAATAGCACCTCCCTCTAGGCCCTTTATGCTAACTATGATTTTCTTTTTTGACTGCTAAGGTTTTGATGTATCTAATCAAAATGGTTGAATATGAAATTGCCCTAGAGTTGTCCAGAAAGATGTGAATTTGTAGTGTGCTGCTTTTTGAGTTGTAATCATGGGTTTTTGACATATGTTACAAAGAGGATAGGTACAAAGGAAAAAAATGGAGGAAGTCCTTATAACGAATCATGATAAACTAGTTGTCACCAGTATTGTTTCTTTAAACGGGAAAAAAATGGGAGCTCTTCAATGGTTTATTCTCGAGTTTGTTGATTATTCATTTTTGTTTTCTTGTTTACTCTTTACATTATATATTACTCCAAAAAAATTATCCAGTAGTGTCAGTGCATTATTCACCCTCACCTAGGGCTGAAAATGAGTTAAGTCCAGCCGAGTAGTTTGCACAAGCTTAATTTATTTATATAGTCAATCAATCTCAAATAATTTTTTAATGAGTCGAATACAAGTTGAACTTAAGTAATGTATTTTTTTTTTTTTTGCACTATATATAAACTCATCATGTGACTACTATTATTAATTTGGGAGCACCATATTATTATATTAAATTGGTACTCAAAAAGATTGAGATTACTGAATAGTTACTCATAAGTCAACCAAAGTTAATATGTGTGAGGTAAGAATCAAGTTAATGTTTGGTTGCTTACAATTGGAAGTATGAAAAATTAAAGGCTCGTTTGGGAAGTGAGTTAATTTTTTTATTTTTTTAGTCTGCAGATTTGGTTTGGAAAGTGGGTTAGTTTCTTAATTTTTTTGGGGCTATTTTAGCCTGGACTTTGGGTTAGCTTTTTTAATTTTTTTGACTTTTGTGAGAAAAAAAACAAAATAATTATGCTTTGAACGTAATATTTTGTCTTATTAATTTTTTAGCATATTTTTTTGTGTGTGACTATTTTAGCTTTTTAGCCCCAAAAACCAGCATGCCAAATGAAAGAGGTTAAAAGCTACTTTTTGACTTTTAACTTCTTGTGGATCACGTCACCTTTTTATTTTGTTACACGTTTTTTAAAAAAAAATTAAAAAAAATTAAAAAGTTAGTTTTTAACTTATTTTCCAAAATAATCCTAAAAATCTCATTTGGGTTTGATTTTTTTGATTTTTATGAGAGAAAAAGTAAAATGATTATGGTTTGAATATAATATTTTATTTTATTAATTTTTTAACTTATTTTATTTTTAGGTAAATTACAAATACAATCCTGAGGTTTGATTAAAACACAAATCACCCCCTGTGGTTCTAAAAATTACATTCCATCCCTTGAGATTTTTAATTTCATAACAAATCGTCCATTTTATTAATAAATCATCAAGTCAATTAACAGTTTTTAATGATGTTATAAATATGTTTCAATTAATAATTTAAGTAATTTTATTATTGTATAGGAAATCAATTATAAATTTCTTTTTTTAGTTAATTTTGTTAAATAAAAAAATTTAACAAGGGAGTATTTATAATTTTTTAAATTATAAAAAATAATTTATATTTTAAATAAATCTTAAGAGGTGTATTTATAAGTTATTTTTTATCTTTTTATAATTATTTTAATAAAAAAATCCCAATCTAACGTGTCAAACAAGGGCTTATAAAGGTTTTAAAAGAATAATTAATTAGATATAGGATGAAGAATAAAGTAGACCTTTCATTGGCCCATCAAAGTAGTCCTTGGACAAAGTGTAGGGTCAAAGCATTGGGATAAACTCTCCCTTGCCATTGCATTTTAGGCTCAAAAGAATTAAGTATCGAATTCAAATAAAATTATTAGTAGGACACAATTTTTGACCTCTGTAACTTTTTAGAGACCTCTCACATGGTTCCTTCCAAGCTATCACCATCATTTAGTTAATTTTGTCTTCCTTAATTCCCCATTCCACATTCAAGGAAAGAAAAAGTTCCTGAACGCTATAATTAATTGGAAGATTTTAGAGAAGAATTTGGAAAGAAAAAAAAGTATGTGAAATTAATTAAAAATATATATATTTTATTTATATTTTATTTTGTTTTTTTTCTTTTTAAATCTCTTTTCAAATTTTTTAACTAAACATAACGTAAGAGTGTTGTCAATATTAAGTGAATTTTTTTAAGTTGGTCATTTAATTTGAGATAATAATTTAAGTTTGGTGGGCCTATTTTGGTGTTATTCTTGATAATTTTAACAATTTACGTCATAGGATTTGTTGAATAGAATATTTATATAAAAAATTAAGATGATCGGTAACTACATATTTAAATCATATTTGTATTAAAAAAATAGATGGTCTATTCTTAAAATTATATTTGTTATTTATTTTTTTGAGAAATGTGATACAAATCTATAGCTATTAATATCCGATTATTTTAATTTTTTGTATAAATATTCTATTTAACAAGTCCTAAAAAATGAACGGGCTGGATCACCCAGGTCAAACTCAAGACGAGCCTACCAAACCCAATTGGCTTCTTAAGTTGTATGGCCAACTTGAGATAATTCAAAGGTCAACTTGAGATAATCCAAACCCCTATTACGAATTATTTGCTGAACCAAAAATAATTTAAAATGCCCTTTTTCTTATTTTTATTTTTATTTTTGAATCAATAGGAAGGAAAAGCTTGGGACTATGTCTTATATGTAAGATTAGGTTATGTTATATTTATTATAGATTGCATAACATACCTATAAGGCTATAAACGTAATTTTAAAGATAATCAAGATAAAACAGCCATATGATCTTAAAGTATACATTCTATGTTTGTTTAATTCCAAAATTTCAATTTTTCCTTTTTCTAATCTGTTTTTATCTTTGGAATTAAACTAACACAGAATGCAACATGATTTACAAAATTACAATCTTAGATATCAAAGTAACATAAAGTGGTTACATTATATTATATTACCATTCTGTAAATCATTTGGATGTCCCATTTGAAATTGGTTCATTTAGGCTCGATTTGAAAGACACAATTGGTCAATTCAAAATTTGGAGGAGAAAAGTGACATAGAATGGGTGCTGCTAATAGCACACACATAAGCTTTTCAAATGTTTAAATTTTTAAAAATTTTTTGGGCATCTTATTTAACACCAAAATTAATTCTCACTCTCTCAAACCCTAACTTTACCTATGCTACGCTACCCACCAACTCCAGTCCTCATTGCCACCTCCAACCCCCCTCACTCTTTGGCACCATCCCTAGATCTTCCATAACCTTTAGTGCCAGCTCTTAGACCTTCCTTCTCCTTTCATCCTCCAACTCTCCTTACCTTCCGCCTCTCTCTCACTCTCTGTCTTTCTTTCCCTTGCCACCATTAGTTGTCATGAGCAGAATAGGAGAGACAAAGAATAACAAGCAGTGAGAGAAAGAAATCGCGAAGATGGAAGAAGAACAGGGTCACGAGAGTGGAGCCTATGAGAGTATGGAAGGATGAGGATGGGTTCTGAGAGGCTAAGAAGTGGCTGGAGATAGTGGTCGGAGTAGGGAAATGAATAGGAAATGGTGGTCGAAGTTGGGTATCAGGATCCTTTGGAGTTTGTTTCCTAAAGTAATCCCTGAAATGGGGTGATCCAATGGCTCAAAACGAAACTAACCAAAACGACGTCGTTTTGGTTAGTAATTTCAAATAATAATAAAACAAAAAATTTTGACATCAAACAACCCACAACCTCTCCAGGAGATTCCACCATCCCTTTCCTCTTCTTCCATGTATTTTCTCTGTAACCAAACAACCCACAAACCAAAACCAGCAAAATCTCACAAACGTTTCAAAGGGTTGAATCTGATGATTACCATTGACATCAATTATTGACTGTGTTGTTGAACCAAACATTGAAGCAATGGAAGTGAGGTTATCAGAGGGCTGGAAAACATAACTGATGAGAAAATTGGCTCTGTTCTGCAATTGGGTTGTGTTTGGACACTTGCAAAACACTGGGAAAATTACGGTGACACTCAGATTTATGTGATGGAACAAAAAGAAGGACAGAGGCTTCAAAATGTGTATATATATATATATTTGGGAACAAGATTCAAAGGAAAAAAATAAAATTAATTTCAAAATTATGTGTAAACTATCAATTGATCTTCCAATTTTGATGAGTTTTTTCAATTGATCTTCTCTCTTCGATCCAGATTTGTTGAGGATTTGAGATTTTTTTTTTTTTTTTCGTTATAGATTTTGAGTTCGATTTGGTAATGGAACAATCCGGCGATGGATGGAAGCGGAGGGATGGGGGAAAAGATGGTTGGTCGGAGGAGGGTTGGGGATCAACTGGCGACCGTCAGCAAGGGTGGGGGACCAGGTGGTCGCCGCCACCGCCGCCATCAACACCGACGAAGCTGTTCTTCAAG
This sequence comes from Camellia granthamiana, assembly GCA_036172215.1. Lineage (NCBI taxonomy): Eukaryota > Viridiplantae > Streptophyta > Magnoliopsida > Ericales > Theaceae > Camellia > Camellia granthamiana. The sequence goes on along the minus strand of CM069916.1, from coordinate 49,762,529 downwards.
TTCTTTCTCAGCCCCTTCTCCCTTTCTTTCTCTCTCTCTCTCTCTCTCTCTCTCTCTCTCTCTCTCTCTCCTCCTCTTGCGTTCAAACTGTAAAACAAAGAATTTTTTTTTTGGGATTGATCTCAGCCATTAGCTTCATTAGTGGGACAGGTGTCGGGCCGTGAAGGATCACTCTAGAGGATTACTTCACCAAATCACTCTAGAGGATCCCAATGCCGAAGTTGGGAGTGGCAATTGAAGCTAATGGTACTTGGTGGTAGCTAGCTAGGGTAGGGATAGGGATAAGAGCATCTCTAATAGTTATGTCATTGGTCATGCCAAAGCCAAAAAATGGCTTGGCTTTCCAAAAGTTGTGCTCCAATGGTGTGCCATTGGTTTAGCCAAAAAATGGCAAAGTCATCTTGCTGCAAGGAGCATCATATGGCTAAAAAAAAAAAAAAAAAAACCTAGATTGTGCTAAAATGGAAACTCTCTATTGGAGTGGTATAACAAAAAATTGGCTTTTGTGCACTGTAGCAAACCAAAAAATGGCTTTGGCAAAATCATTTTGACTTGAACCATTGGAGATGTTCTAAGATTAGAGTTTAAGAGGTTAGGGATAAGAGCAAAATTAAAATTTTGTGATAAAATAAAATTGTAATATATATATATATTTGAATAAGTAAGAGTATGATAATAGGAGAATTCTATTCTATGATGGGATTCATACTAAAACAAATCAAAGCAAACTAATGCAACACAGTAACAAGAGTGAAGAAGAGGTGTAAACAATTTATACTTGTAAGCAGTTATTGTAACAGTTAGTTAGTTAATGAGTCTGTTAGACAGATAGATATAGTTTAGATATATAGCACTTGTGTGTATGTAAGAGGAATGAACGTATGTTCAGAAATATCAATGAAGATAATATTCAATTTCTTTCCTTCTTTATGGTATCAGAGCTAGTTGCTCATAGAATCCGTGGAGTTATCTTTATCTTTACCTTCAAATCTTACACTTCTTATCTCTAAAACTTGAACTCATTTGTTACAGTCAAGTTAGATACTACAAATTACATTGTATGGAAAAATCAATTTCAAAATTTTCTCAGAGCCACAAATCTTCTGAGCTATGTTGATGGATCTATTGTTTCTCCATCTACAACTATTCTTGATTCATCTGGAAAAACTGTGGCTAATCCAAAATTCTTGCAATGGAAATTGATTAACTCACATCTTTTGAGTTGCATTATTGCAACTTTGACACCTACAGTGTTCACATCTGTTGTTCAATGTGTAACTTGCAATGAAGTTTGGTCTCTTCTTTCTAGAAGATTTACTTCTCTCTCTAGGTCTCATATTCACCAATTGAAGAATAAAGTTACCAGTCTCTCGAAGAAATCTTCATCGATGGAGGAATATTTATTTCAGATCAAAACCATTTTTGATCAATTATCTTTCTCTAGATCTCTAATTGATGAAGAAGATTTGGTTCTTATCACCTTGAATGGAGTTCTTGCAGAATTTAATGCACTTAAGATCACAATTCGTGCAAGAATTGAACCTATCTCCATGGAAGAACTCTCTTCTTTACTCTGTTTTGAGGCTCTGCACGTTGATCCCGATACTAAGTCTTCAACTTCTGATCAAACTGTTGCTTACTCCATCACAAGAGATCACAACAATCGGTCTAGGTTTCAAAACTAGTCATCTTCTAACTATCGAGGGAATCAAAATCAATTTCGTAGAGGAAATAATTCTTCAAGAGGAGGTCGATTTCACGACAATCACTGATTTTCTAATTCAGGCAGACAATCTTCATCTTCTTCTTCCTCTGGTTTTGGTGGTTCTGGTTTCACTCTCTATTGTCAAATCTGTGGCAAGCCTAATCATGGATGGATACTTCTTACAATTCTCCACCAAATTCCAACTCTCAGCCCAATTCTTCATCCCATACTATGTATATGGCTTCTCAGTCTGTTTCTCCTCCTGCAAATTGGTATGTTGACTCTATTGCTACTACTCATATTACCAATGATCTCTCTAATTTTCAGCAGTATCATCTATATCATGGATCTGATCATGTAACCGTGGGTAATGGTTCTACTATTTATATTATGCAAACAGGCCAATGTATTCTTCATACTCCTTCTTTTTCTTTCAAACTTCGTAATATGCTTCATGCTTCATCTGTCTCTTCTAATCTTTTATCAGTTCATCAATTGGTTTCTGATAACAATTACTCTATCACATTTGATAATACTTCTTTTGTCATTCAGGACAAACATTCCACGATTCCTCTGTATAAAGGTTTTTATAGTAAAGGTCTTTATTAGTTACCTACTTGCTTGTCTAGATCTTTATTTTTTCCTACTTCTTCATTATCATCTGCATATGCATCTGCTCATATTGTTGATATGCTGCACCTGTTCCTACTACTACTTGGCATTAACGGCTAGGCCATCCCTCATCACAGAAGCTTGATTTTGTTTTGAATAAATTTCATTCACCTGTTCATAAATCTTGTACTAAACATGTTTGTACTCAGTGTGCTGTAGCTAAGTGTCACAGACTTCCATTTACTTTGTCCAATTTCACTATTAATGCACCTTTAACCCTCATCCACAGTGATGTTTAGGGTCCATTTTCCTCATCTAGTTCTGGTTTCAAATATTATTTGTTGTTTGTGGATGATTACAGTAAATTCTCATGGGTGTATCCTCTTTCTTTTAAAAGTGAAGTGTTCTTCAAATTCAAAGAATTTAAAATTTTTGTTGAAACACAATTTTCTACTTCACTTAAAGTGTTTCACACAAATGGTGGGGGTGAATATACAGGGCATCAGTTTGAACAATATCTCAAGTCTCATGGTATTTTGCATCAATTGTCTTGTCCTTATACTCCTTCCTAAAATGTCGTGGCTGAAAGGAAACACTACCATCTCCTCATTACCACTATTACTTTACTTCACCAGTCTGGTCTTCCTCTTTTCTTTTGGTTTGACTGTCTTGCTACCTCTATGTTTCTCATTAATAGATTGCCCTTTTCCAAGCTTCATAACATTACCCCTTTTGAAATGTTTTATCATAAAATCCTTGATTTTCCTTCTTTTAAGTGTTTTGGGTATAGGTGTTTCCCTTGGCTTCGACCTTATACTGTTCAACCTCGATCCATTTCTTGCATTTTCATTGGTTATCATCTCCTATTAAAGGATATAGATGTCTAGATCCTCTCTCAGGTCGAGTGTACTTATCTTGACATGTTATTTTTAATGAATCCATGCTTCTTTTGGTTGATCATCCTATCACTTATATTCTTTCTCCTACTCTTTCTCAACTTCAAACCTTTTTCTAGCCACCCACTGGTTCAGCTCACTCTTCTGTTTCTTCTCCTCTTACTCTCTCATCTTCTATACCTCATTTCTCTCCTATCTCTCCAGTTTTACCATCTATATATGCTTCTCCCTATTTGCCCTCTTTCGCAGCCCCTATTCATATTGCTTTTTTTGCTGTTGATCTTACTTCCTATCCTCTTCAGCCAACTCTCCCTAATTCTTCTTCTCTTCCAGTTAACAATTATCCCATGCTTACAAGGTTTAAAGCCTCAGTCTGTCATCAATCCCTCTTGGCTTCTACTGCTCATGATCATGCTCTTATTGAGCCTCATTCCTTCTCAGATGCTATTAAGACTCCTGTTTGGGCTGCGGCCATGAATGAGGAATATCAAGCTCTCCAACGACAACAGACTTGGCAATTGGTGCCTCTTCCTCCTGGTAAGCAATAGATTGGCTGCAATTGGGTCTTTCGAATCAAGAAGAACTCTAATGGGTCCATAGCTCGGCATAAGGCTCGACTTGTGGCTAAGGGATTTCTTCAAACTGAGGGTATTGATTACCATGAAACTTTTAGTTCTGTGGCAAAGAAGCCTACTATTCGGGTGTTTCTTAGTTTGGCTCTTCATTTTGCTTGGTCCATATGCCAACTGGATATCTCCAATGCTTCTCTTCATGGTATCTTGGAAGAGGAGGTGTTCATGACTCAACCTCTTGGTTTTGAGGATTCCACTAATCCTTCTCATGTCTGTTTACTTAAAAAGGCCCTTTATGGCCTTAAGCAAGCCCCTCGCGCCTGGTATTCCATTTTTTCTTCTTTCGTGCTCTCTTGTGGCTTCATCAATAGCAAATGTGATTCTTCTCTTTATATTCTCCATTCTGGTTCCTCTATCAGCATTCTCTTGGTTTATGTTGATGATATTCTTATCACTGGCAATGATTCTTCTCAAATTTCCACTCTTATCACGCATATGCATTCAACTTTCTCTATGAAAGAGCTGGGCTCTCTTTTTTACTTTCTTGGTATTGCTGTTCATCACACTGCTTCTGGTCTTTTTCTGTCTCAATACAAATATGCCTCTGATATTTTGGTCAAAGCTGGTATGCTTAACTGTAAAAGCCTATAATTCTCCTATGGCCACCAAGTCTAGTTCTTCCTGAGACCTCTGTTGCTTTTTCCCAGCCCTCTGTCTATCGCAGTATCGTGAATGCCTTGCAATACCTTACTCTTACTAGGCCTGACCTCTCTTATGCTATTAACTGTGTTTGCCAGTTCATGCATGCTCCCACAGTGGCTCATTTCAAGGTTGTCAAGCGGTTGTTCAGATATCTTCAGGGTACGTTATCTTATGGTTTGGTTTTTTACTGCAGGTCCATTGACTTTTCATGCCTATTCAGACTCTAATTAGGTTGGTAGTGTCCTTGATAGGAAGTTCACTACTGGTTATTATGTCTTTTTTGGTCCTAACTTGATCTCTTGGGTTGCTAAAAAGTAGTATACCGTCTCTCGGTCCTCCACTGAAGCAGAGTACCGAGCCCTTGCTCAGACTGTGTCTGAATTGACCTGGCTTCGTATGCATCTTCGTGAACTTCATGTTCTCTATGTCTCTCCTCCTCTGTTATGATGTGACAATTTATCTGCAATTTCTCTTGCCTCTAACCCTGTGTTCCATGCTCGCTCTAAGCATATCGCTGTTGACTATCATTTTATCTGAGATCAGGTTATGTCAGGTTGTGGTCAAGCATGTGTCTTCCTTTGATCAAGTTGCTGACATCCTCACCAAGCCTTTGTTGCTCGCCTTTCTTTCCTTCAAGAGAAGCTCATGGTTCGTCCCTTACCCATTTGCTTGAGGGGGCCTGATGATATTCATACTAAAATAGGTTAAAGCAAACTAATGCAACACAGTAACAAGGGTGAAGAAGAGGTGTAGACAATTTATACTTGTAAGCAGTTATTGTAACAGCTAGTTAGTTAATGAGTTTGTTAGACAGATAGATATAGTTTAGAGATATAGCACTTGTGTGTATATAAGAGGAATGAACGTATGTTATGAAATATCAATGAAGATAATATTCAGTTTCTTTTGTTCTTTATTATACACACCCTATACTATATGCATCGTTAGTTACGTTATTTTTTATTTCTTTATACTAATTTTCTTCTTTGGATACAACATTATTTTGAGATGCTTTATTATGATTTTTTATGTTTGGTTATTATTATTATTATTATTATTATTATTATTATTATTATTATTTTAAGTTATGATTCAAAAAATATAAAATTATATCATTTTCTTCTATAGTTATAATGTGCATATGGTATATACACCCCTCAAAGGGTGTGTACCATATTATTTCCCATAATAATATAGAAATTGGGTAATATTTCATCCCTAGTGATGTGGAATTAGAGACACTAAAAATGAGAGAGAGAAGAGTGTGAAACTGCCTCAATGGAGTTGGTCACGTCATTAGAGATGGAATTAAAAAGACAATTAAGGGAGGTAACACCACTCATAATAATATTGAAAATATCTTTAATCAAAAGCTTTGGGGACTTTTCCAGGAACTAGTTTCTTTACAATTTTTCTCCCCCACGTGTGAAGAATCCCCCCCGGAGTCCCAACTGATGGCTCGAGGCTTTAGAAAAAAAATACAGGCTAAAGCTATTGCTGTGTGTGTGTGTGTGTCCGTGTGGGGTGTGTGGAGGAATTGAATGACATTTTCCATTCAAAAGTGTGTTTGTTTTGTTTGTAGGGTTCCAATGAAACATCCTTTATGAGGAAATGAAATGCCTCGACTCTCTCTGTCTCTCATCTTTTATTATCTTCCCATAATGGTCCTGAAAAAAAAATAAAAAAAATAAAAAAATAAAAACTAGTAAATTTTCAAATAATGCTAGAGCTTGATCATCTCCACAATTCTGAGTCCCTTCTACAACTATATATTGCATTTGAGTCTGGTCTTGCCATTTTCTCTCTAATTTGTAGCTATAACCATTTGATTTTGAATTTTGACGATGTGTTACAACTCTATAAATTTAATGAAATAGAGATCTTCGTTCCATCTATGAAAGTGAGAGAATCAAAATCCAAAAAACAAAAAACAAAAATCATCAACACAGGTAGTGTCTTGTTTATGATAAACTTGTCAATACAACAGTAATAGCATTAAATAGTCTCACAAACTGCCAAAAATATGGAATGAAATTGAAGGGGCAATCGTTATTAATTTTCTTATGAAATTTCATCGGATAAGAGACTAACAAGTAAGTAACAACATAAAATAAAATACTATTAAACAAACCTACTCCTCCTTAAACCCAATTAGATATAAAATAGCTGAGAGAGAGAGAGAGAGAGAGAGAGAGAGAGAGAGAATTACAACAAAGAAACCAAAGCGAGAACAACAAACAGTTCTTCATTTGATGCTATTATTGTTCTGAGAAAGCAGAAAAAGGGTAGTGGAGAGACGATCAAAAGCCAAGAATTTCTTCTGAAACTCAGACATCAAAGCAAGGTTCTCTTGGTGTAGGAGGCTAGCTTTCTTCCTCAATTTCTCATTCTCTTCCAATATACTCATGTTCTTCATATACAGCTTCAAATTCTTCATCTCCATATCCTTCCCAACCTTCTCTTCACATTTTCTCTTCCTCCTGCTAATAAATAAATTCATTCATTAAGATCACTTGATAAAAGGATCAAACTAAAACAATGAAATAGTACCCAAAAAGAAACCAATATGAATTACCTATTAAGTTTGTGAACTTGAACTTTAGATCGCTTTGATCGTTGTTTTTGCGGGCAAGAAGACTGGGTAGGAGGTGGATTAATCCATTCTGTGGAACTGATACACATGTTTTTTTTTTTTTTTTTGAAGCAAGCTAGCTAGCTATTATTAAATGAAAATTCTTCTATATCAAGAATTAGAGGAAGAAGAAAAAGAAGAAGAAGAGCTTTGGAATGAAAGAGTTGAATTTGAGACAATAGAGTGCCTTGGGTGATTAATATATTTATAGTTGGATGGTGTTTCTATGGGTATGGGTCTGCACCCATGTGGTGCCCTGGCTGTCATGTAAATTTCTCATTGAGAGAGAGAGAGAGAGAGAGAGGTTTCAATTCAAGATTGGTAATGATGGTTGGAGGGCTCATGATTACATTGGGCAGCAACCCCATCTGCATACATGAAGAAAAGCCTAACAAGAAGGAAAGGCTCTCTGTCCTCATTTTTCTACCTTCTCCCTCCCTCCCTCCCTCCCTCCTCACATTGCCTTTGTTTGGCAGTCTAGGGATCTCATTTTCTAAGGGGGAAACTAGTAAAATTACTTATCTACCCTCCCTAATCACCAATAGAAAAGCTTGTCATATTACTCTTTGTCATAGAAATTGAGGGTATTTTCGTCCGTTTGAAAATGTTACCACCAAGAACTTTCCTTCCAGCGCGTGAAAAAAAAGTCTCTCCTATTTTTTGTCAAGGTGTGCATGCAACCTTTTAAGATTATTATGGTAAGAAAATAAGAAAAAGGTGAAGAAAAGTTAAATACACCTTAAGTTAAGTAACAACCTGGGAAAATACACCTTATTGATTTCTCAAGTTTTGCTTTTCAGATTCTCAGCAACCACACACTACCATACCATGTAACTGGTGTATAAATTAATGTTTTATTAGTTGACAATTAGCCATTTTTGGGGTTGGATCTTATTGAGAAGCATGACAAAATAAATAAATAAATTACCCATTTATGTGGAAATTACAATTAAGAACCAATTCATAGAATTGTAAATGGTTGAGTAGCACAAACAAATAATCTTAGATGTTTTGTTTATTTTGTAACAACAATGATGTTATAATAACTATATTTTTGTACCTCTTTAATTTATCATATGAATTAATCATTGTGCATTTGATATTTAGGCCTTGTTCAGCATAATTTTTTTTTTAATCTAAATTAGTCAATAAGATAAAATATCACATTCAAACTATAATTATTTCACTTTTACTCTCACAACCATTAAATTAACTAAAAAAAAAAAAAAAAAAAAGTCAAAATATATCACAAACACAACTTTTTTAGTCAGGCTAAAATAATTTAAAAAATTAAAAAATTAGGCTAAATCAACTCATTCCAAACGAGGGCATAGTCTCAGCACTAACAATATAAAACCGGTAATTTTCATTCAATTGTTTCATTTTTAATATCGAATTTTAGTTACAACTATTTGGTGTCAATTGTAATCTTATGTCCCTTCTCTTCATGCGATTAAGTGCCCTGTTTTGGATTTTATCTTTGGTTATGTGGTGTTGGACCATCGCATCTACTTCAGTTCTAAATTATTTATGATTAATTTTGAGACAGTGAATCTCAACAATATGAGATCGTGATTTTACTTTTTCTTATGTGACTAATAATGAATGACTAAAAACAAGACAGTGATCCTGACTCCTAAACGAAATTTTTTCTTTGAAGAAAGAAATGATGTTAGCTATTTAAGGCACTTTTTTTATTTTTTAATGATTTTAGCTATTTAAGGTACTCTGTCCAATCTTCCATTTAGCAAACTTCACATGCTTCCTATATAGCTAGTCAGATGGTGTGATATATACTAGCTTTGCTGGATCCATCCTTGGAACTTTCTAAATCTTGTTACCTTCTTGGGCCAACCAGTACACAGCTCTCTCTATCTCTATCTCTCTCTTCTACATATATGTAAATAAATATGTACATTTACATGTACCTGTCTGTTTGCGTTTGTAAAATTCAGGCAGAACATGTGAATGCTGATTATCCATGATGTTTCTCAAAAATCCATTTAATTTTTTTTTTTTTTTTTGGGTATTCCTACAATGGAGAAAATGATTTTAAATTTTACAAACCGTAGATAGGAAAACATACATGTGTGGGTATGTGCTCAAGAGTTCCATATCTGTGGTGGAAAGTCACTATTGGACAGATGATATGTAACCAACTCAGACCCCATCCTAATAAAGGCAATGAATAGGAGCTTTCAATGTAGTTAAGTTGATGGTAACCATTACACCTTGTTCTTGACCATAATTTTCTTTCCATTAGGAAAGAAGTGACATTATAATTTTTTTCTCCATTGGTCATTGACACTATTAAGGCCCCGTCTAGGAATAGGCTATTTTAGTTATTTTTTAATTTTGTAGCTAAAATATGCTATAAAAAAAATTAATATTTTTAGAATGATTTTTTGATTTTTTACGAAAAGATGTACAAAAAGTAGAAAAAAAATAGAATCTTTGACTTTTTGATATAAATTATAGACTTTTTGATTTTTTAAATAAATTTTTGGCTTTTAAGCTAAAACATGCACATGACAAACAAGGCCTAAGCCATTATTAAGCAACATTCAAATCACGATCTGAGTAATTATTCGATAGTAGCCTCATATAGTGCCGCAAATTAATAAAAGTAAGAAATTTTAATGATAAGATAATACTGACTCACCTCTTTATTAAGTAGTAAAGAAATAAGAGATGATTCACCTAGTGTGTTTTATAATTTCTTATTTATCGAGAATATCATGCAAGTAATATCATATAATACTTCAAAATTATTTAATAATTTTTGAAAAAGTTAATTATCCAAAAAAAAAAAGAGTGTAATACAAATTCAACTCTAACATAAAGGACCACACACTTTCTTCTAAGTAACTTTTTGACAAAAATTGTCAACCATTTAGGGATGCAAGAAAAATTTTAAAAATTGATTAAATCGGTTGAACCGAACTAAACCGATTATATTTGGTCGATTTTTTTTAATATGATTTAGTTTGTGCAGTTTTTAAAATTAATTTTTTTCAATTTTTGATTTGGTACCGGTTTACACACCTTGTGCACTGAATTAAACCAAAATCGGCTCAAAGTTTGCCATATTAAACATAATATATATTAAATATGTAATGAAGTTGATTGAGTACAAAGTTCAATTACTTTGTTTATTTTTCTTAAATATTCCAGGTTTGACAATAGACATTGACAATGTAATAAATTATTAGTTTGCCACTCATATGTGCTTAAGTCAAGTTTTGCTACTAATATGATTATATAGTTGTAGCATATGTTTATATCGTTTTCAATTTTGTGAATGGTTAGATTAAATATTGAAGTAATATACAAATAGCTAATTCAATATTTTTATTTAAATTATTTACTATATTATAAATTTAAAAAGTAACTCAAATTTAAAAGGTCCTAAATTGAATTGGTGCAATTTTGTACGGTTTAGTGAAAAATTTAGTATGTATCAATTCTCAATATAATAGAACCGACATTATCAATCAGTGTAAAATTTTATCTAAACACCAACCATCCCGAACCGATTACATCCCTACTACCATTGCTGAATAATTTTCCATACCGATCAATAATGTTCTATTTGAGATGTCTGATGAGTTAAATGCTATCTCTATTATGCAAACTATTAAAGATTGCTTTTTAGTACTAATTGAAGACATGAATTCAATGATGTCAGACACACTATTAATGCTTCAAAATTCAATCCTCGTATATTTATTGATCATTAAACCTTACAATCCACCTTATTTGGACCACACAAGGTTCAACTTCTCTAAAATTCATGTCTTTCTATTATAATATATTTTCAATTATACGAATACATTTCAAATTCTCATCATATCATGCAATTGAAGTCTTGGAATACAATGCAGTGTTACTTGTGGAATTCTTGATAAATGAGAAATTGTAACACGTACTAAGTGAGTTATTCCATCTCTCAACTACCTATCAAAGGTGAGTCATAAATGTTTCACTTGTAAATTTTTTCGGTACATCATTAATTTTATTTATTACATAAATAATGTCATATAATACTCCAAGAGAACATATAAAATTTTAAGTACAAACAATTCTTGACCTATTTTGAGAACTAAATATATAAAGAAATTTGCATGGATGGATAACATAAGAAAAGGATTAATTAGATTTACAAATGACTTAGACATGTCCCTATATTTTCATCCTTTTGGGGCTCATTTGTGGACCATTAGGGTGGGAAGGTGGCATTTCAATCCACTATTCCCTCTCACTATCCTCCAACTTTATATTCATACCTCATTATACTTAGTTTGAACACAAAGATCTAAGAGTCAAATCCAATGTTGAGAGGGCCTGTAAACTAGTATGTCTCACATAGTCTCTCTGCATTTGATGGCACATTTTGATGATGATCACCAGCTATGAATGAAGGAATATTTTTGTACCTAGCAAATTGAAACAATAACAAAATTTGTATTATTGTGGGCACATTCCTTGCCATCATTACTAACTCAGCTGAGTAGGAACCAATCCACAACCATCCACCAATCCAAACAGCTTACCTATGCCACCTTTGTTTTTATTTTTATTTTTTTCAAACAAATGGAAAATAAATAGATTTCTCTTTATAGATTTTGAATTTGTGAAATAATTTATGGAGGATAAAAAAGAAATTGTGCAAACAAGTTAGGCTGTGTTTGAAAGAGTTTTGGAATCATAGTTCTACCTCTACATTCTAGTATGATGTTTGGTTTGAGTTTTGAAAAATTAATTTCACCCCTCCCTTTGAAAACTCATTCCAGGCAGGCTTTTAAATTTTGAAATTTGGCCTACCGGTCGTCCCCCGGACGTCTGGCTGGTCGTTCGGTCGATTGACTGGCTGGTTGACTTGAACAGTGCGAGTTTATTTATTTATTTATTTATTTTTGCAATTGGCACTTGTTTATATATATATATATTTTTTTTTTAATAAAACAATAATTTTTAAAATTTTTAAAATTTTTTATGAGCTTTTAATATATTTTTGAGTTGTGTGTTTAGTTATGAATTGTAAGTTTTTGTATCAGATATCATATATCACATCAAAAATTTCCCACTCAATTCAAAACTCTTTCACCACACAACTTTTCTACACTCAAGTCATAATTCCAAAACTCACAAACTCAAAATACAATTTCTATTCTCAAATCATATTTAAACAACTCTACCAAACGCTACCTTAGTTTTTATTTCATTCACTTTAGCATTTATTTATAAAAGAAAAGTCTCTTTTTTTTTTTTTTTTTTTAATTTTAAAGTTCATATAGAAATATGTCTAAGAAGTAGCAAATCACACATATGCTACTCACAATTGCTACCTCACTTTGGAGATGGTCTTACACATGATATACCTCCAAAAAATGTGAGTGCGGACAATATAACACAGTCACATGATAACTTCAATGAATAAATTACACAAATAGTCCCTAAATTATACTATTTATTTTATTTTGATTCCAATTTATTTTATTTACCAGTAATTGGAGATTTACATTTGTGAATGCACTAGAAAAGAGTTCAAACAGTCCAACAACTGGAGGGTTCAATTGATACCTTTGAAATGAAAATTGAAAATGTTGTGGAATTGAAAATTTTGAAAAAGACTAAGGGATTATTTGGAATGATCTAAATATATATATTTTTGACTTTTTACGAAAAAATGTGTAAAAAAAGAAGAGGTGATGTGATCCAAATAATTACACTTATTTAAACAAATGCACTTATTTTAGGGGATGCAAAACAAACTCTAAAGAAACCCTCCTAGAAGCACAGTCATTAGAATGACATATAGGGGTTGAATGTGCAAATAGTATACCTAAAATACTAGACAAAGACATATTATTATGTAGACATGCAATAAACAAGTGCTCCTTCATAATAAAAAAAAAAGATCACTAATTACGAGATGAATATAGTTAACCTGATCAATTTTTGCTAGTTAAATGGGAGATGAAGTCGACATTATCCATAATTTTTTATGTGATCTTAGCTAAGAGCACCAAATGATGTTTTAAGCCGGAGATAATATGAGGTTAGTCTTATCCATCTATTTTTGTACATCACTGATTAAGAACATCACATGGTGTACCGAATGATTTTCCAAATAGTTTTTTATGAGCACAAAATTTGATCACAAAATCTAAAAAGATTGTATCCAATTTTATGATCGAATTTCGTACATTTGAATTATTCTTTTTCCAAATATTTGGCACTGAAGCTTACACCTAGGTCCCTTCATATTTATATAGTGTGGTGCATGCACATGTAAGCTATAATAATAAGAATAATAATAATGCCATATTTTGAATGGGGAAGGGATGATCCATTTGAAGAGAGGACCACAACCACTCACTGAAAAAACTTCACTTATTTCTTCTTTTACTACAACTACTACTAGCTAGCTACTACAAATATGAGGCACAAGATGTAATAGTCAACAAGGAAATCAAACTCTATTCCTTTGTCTACATACGCCACCTTCAAAGTGTGGGTGTACTCATGGATAATGGCAAGCTCTTCTGTCTTCTTCTTTCAATTTTTATTTTTTATTTTTTAGTTTTTAGTTTTTAGCTTTTGTATGATGAGAAATTTCTCTAAAACAGAATCATTTGGATGAACCTTAAATACTAATGATTCTTCACAAATTAAAGTATCAAAAATAAGTGAAGATGATAATATGGTGAGTTGAACACAAGTCTTTCAAATTTTTGATCGGTGATAAACAATCTTAAATTTAAAGATAAATTATACATGTGGTTCTTATAATCACTTGTGTCAATTATTAGTCCCTATAGTTCTAATTGTATCAATTTTGTCCCTTAATTTTTTCTCATTGTGTCAAATTAGTCCAATTAATAATATCTATTAAGAAATTAGATAAAAATTAATGACAAAATGATTTATTCAAAGAGAATAAATCAATTTTAAATTGAATGCCAATCTTTCGTTCACTTTGACAAGAGTGAGTGAACAATTTTACGCATTCGTTTTGGTCTAATTTCTAAAATAGAGTTGTCAAATTGACTAAATTGATACAACGTAAAAAAATAAATAAATAAATAAATAAGGATAAAATTGATTCAGTTACATTATAAGGATTAAATTTATACAAAAGAAAAATTATAAGAATACTCTGTTTGGTCTGAAGTTTTCAAAAATAGTTTGTTAAATTTTCAATTCATATTTTTTTAAGTGAAATTTTTTTAATATTTGAATCAATATTTTTTACATCTAAAATTCACTTAATTTAGATATACTTAAAAAGTAAAATATTTGTGAAAAAATTTAAAATAGTTCAATATATATACAAAACAAAATATAAAAATATAAAAATTTTGTATTAATTTCTTTTGTATTTTTGAGTATTTAGTTAATTTTTTTATAAAAATTAAAATTTTGTACTTGTTAAATGTATCTCAATTAAGTAGTAGATCTAAAGAGTATATAAAAAATTAATTAAAAAAATTAAAAAAAAAATTAACAATTCAAAAAATTATTTTTAAAAATTTTAAACTAAACATAGTATTATTTTTGTTAAACTTAATTTGTACAAGTATATAAGTTAGGTCATCACATGCACCAATCATGGATATATAGACCATGCAAAATCCATAGGCTATGTTTGGGATACTACTTTGGGCTAAAACAGTCATATATGACAAAATTGATTATTTTAACAAAATAAGACAAAATATCACATCCAACCCATAATCATTTCATTTTTTCTTTCACAAAAATCAAACAAGTCAAATAGCCTATGCCAAACGAGGCTTTTTAACTCTAGACTAAAATAGTCAAAAAATTAAAAAATTAACCCACATTCCAAACGAAAGCTAAGTACAAAGTAATGTGTCCAAAGACTCCTTGAAGGTCCACATCATTCTTCTCATCATCTACGTATCCAATTGTGCATTCAACTTTGGTGCACTGGTGTGTAATCGATTGCCCCTCCCTCAACTTCTTCTTCTTCTTCTTCTTCCTTATCATCATCATCATTAATCACTACACCCCATAAAATCATAATCACAATGCCAATTTTGATAGTGGAAATTGGATAATGCTACTTTCAACTTGTGTGTATACTAATAGTACTATGGTGCACGGTAGTAAATTTGTTGCATACCCCTCCATGTAATTAATTATAAAGGAGTACTAGTTTTGGTATACCCACCCCCAAACTATGAGTATATTATATTAATACATAGTTTTTTTTCTTTTTTTTTTAATTGCTTTTTCTAGTGACTACTAACAATGAGAATGAAGTCCACATATTGTGAGTAATAAACAGCATAAAATGCAAATAGAAAATGGTGTCTGTAGTAGAACTTTAAAAAAAATAAAATAAATAATAATAAAAAAATATATGAGGTTGTATCTATACACAAAGCTCCCACTTACAATTGGATCTGAAGAGATTACTAGTAGGAATGGAAGAAGGGAGAGGACCAACACGATCATCAATATGAAAAATTATTCGGTGCTCATAGTATATCACATAGTTCATGTCATACATAAATCATAAATTATTATGATTTTGTTGTTCTCCATCATCTAATATAAAATTATGAATCTTACCTCCTCCATTAATCATAAGGATTATGTGGCACCACTTGACCACACCCTAACTGAAGATATGAGTGGTGATCACATCATAATATGGTGAACCCTCTCACACCATATCATAATCTTCATTTGGTGATCAGTAAACCTTCCCGCAAGATGTAGAATAATCTGGAAGTATTTTGGGGTTTGAATTTAAACACAAAGAGACACAATGCTTCATAGCATTGTATCTATTCCCATACATCATGATGACTCTTGGCAAAGGTTATCAAAATACTTATAAATAGTTGGAGATTAGTTCTTATGTTTTCACTTCAAAATATCCAGAAAACAGTATATAAATAAACACTCCGTTTACTTCCGGATTATCTACTCTATCTTGCGTGATAAACACCCTCACGGGAACTTCGATCCATTGCCATTGTTAAGTTCATCTTTCAGTGGTATCAGAGCAAGGATATACATTATCGCAGATGTCGAATTTTAGTCCGGAAGAACAAAAATTTTCTAAACTCTTTTTACCAAAAATTCAGAAAATCATTGATCGTCAATCTTCGGCATTGGTTAATTCGATTTGTTTATTTAATCATCATCAATGAATTGTATTTCCAGAAAACTATCCGAAAAAGATAACTGTTGGTGGTGCTATTGTTCCAAACCTTGCCGAAAGTGAGTCCGAATTACACCATTGGAAACAATTTTATAAAATATTTTTCGGTTCAAATTGTGTCTCCAAATTGGTATCATCTTGTTCTTCACAGAATTTTGATCATAACAGTGAAATTCGTTGTGAAAAAGGGCGAAGATTTGATCCTCAATATTCGAATTTTAGTCTGTGGTCTCCGACTCCTGTTGCCGAAGAAGACGATCGGAATAACACCTTTGGAGTCGTTGCAGCGTCTAAATTGAAGATAAATTCCACTGGGCCACATTCAAAATTAAAAGAAAAGGCCCAAAAATAAGAAAAACTGCCAGGAAATCAATTCCTTTGGGCTGTAAAATTAAAAAGAATTTTCTTCAGCCCAAAAGCCCAGGCATGGCCCAAAGCCAGGCGCAGCCCATAGCCACAGGCGTGACCCAGCTACCCAACGGTCCAGAAACGCAGCCAGCCCAGTGCGCAGACCAGCCCAACAGCCCAACGCTGCAGCCAAGCGCACGTCCAGATCCGCACGTCGCCCCAGCACCCTGCGCACCACGCCTAGACCCGTGTCCGTTTGCGTCGCTCGACTCGTGTGCTGAACCGCGCCCTGATCCCCGCGTTGACCAGCGGTTCACGTCGGTTCGATCTCAGCCGGTCCAAACCGGTCTAGCACAGTGCTTAGACCGGCAGCAGCCTGGTCCAATCGATTTTTTGACTCGTTCTCGCTCATTTCAAGGCCGTTTTCAGTCATTGAAAAGCCAAATTTTCCAAAATTCTTCTAAGAATTTTTCCCTGTATCGTTGTACTAAATTTTCTGAAAACAAAATTTGAGGAGGAGGCTATCCAAGGGTGTTA
The DNA here is from genome assembly GCA_036172215.1 of Camellia granthamiana. NCBI lineage: Eukaryota > Viridiplantae > Streptophyta > Magnoliopsida > Ericales > Theaceae > Camellia > Camellia granthamiana. The sequence continues at coordinate 49,745,323 of CM069916.1, read as the reverse complement.
CCAAGGAAAACATCCAAAGACACATTGCTTAAAAGGCACCATTGTGTTCCTTGGGCTCGTAACTATTATTACAATACTCATAAGCAAAGTATTGGGTTCACTGGGCCATTGGGTTTTCATCATTCTTCTTACCCAAGGCAACAGTACCGTTCTATTCCTTCACATCATTTTCATCACAGGGGCTGATTCAACAACTACAAGGCCTTTCCTTATTGTTGTTGTTTTTAATTTTGCTTATTTTTATTTTTATTTTTATTTTAGTATTGTAATATTCACATTTGAATTTACATAGTAACACATTTTGTTTTTCATATGGCTATTAAAAATACCATGGATTCTTCAAGGATCGAAATGCTTAATGGAAATAATTTTCGAGCATGGAAACGCCACATTTCTTATCTTCTTACACATGAGAAAACATTGCATACTTTATCCACTTCTAAACCAGATGATGATTCTGATTGGTTCCAAAATAAATGGATAGAAGATGATGCAATGACAAAGGCAACTATGTTACATAATATGAAAGATAACATTATTCCGCTCTTTGAAGAACATGAAACTGCCAGACAACTGATGGAAGCACTAGAAAATAAGTATGGAGTTCGATCGGATACTCAAATTCAATTGCTCTTGGACAAATATAATAACACTCGTATGAGTGATAATGATAGTGTTGGTAATCATGTTAATCAAATGGAATTAATTGCTAAAGAATTATCCAATGTTGATCACTCTTTGTCGGACAAGATGCAAGTAACAACCATACTTAATAGTCTTCCATTGTCTTGGGATCATGTTATCACATCTCTAACTCATAGCGGACGAGAGATTTCAATGGTAACATTGCCTGTACTCTTAGTTTTGGAAGAAGAAAGAATGAAGTGCAGGCGTAAAGAATGATTGTCTTCTAATTTGTTGATGGCACAATCTTCACCACAACCACAGAGTAATACCCACACTCCATTCAACAAGAAAAAGACGATTTTTTTCAAGAAAAAATGGAAGAAGGGATTTCAGAAAGGATGGAAGAAACCACAAGACTGGCAAAAACAACAACATCATAAGCATCAAATTGGCCCATGTTACAAGTGCGGTCAAAAAGGTCATATCAAAGCCAATTATTCTCAGAAGAAACAGACAAAGGAGCATAACCCTGTTGCCATGACAGTTTCTGAAGCTATGATGCTTGAACCTTCATCAAATTCATGGTGGATTGATTCTGCTGCAACTAGGCATATTGTGCAAACTAAAGACATGTTTCGTGGAGTTTACTGAAAAGAAGGTTGGTGAACACAGAATCTACATGGGCAACAACTTCTATAGTGATGTTTTGGGCATCGGCAATTGTCAATTCTCTATTAATGGGACTTCTATTGTGCTTCATGATGTGTTTTATGTACCTAACATTCGGCGAAATTTAATTTCAGTTCCGGTGTTAACTCAAAAAGGTTTTGAGATTACTTTTAGGTTTAACACAATATTGATTAAGAAAGGAAATGTATTAGTGAAAGGTGTAAGAGTGAATGACATGTATTCACTTCCTATTGATAATAAAGTATGTATTTTTGATTATTTGTATGTTTCTACTAGTAATAGTTCTTATTTATGACATTTAAAGTTAGGTCACATTAATAAAAATAAAATGTCTCGAATGTTTAAAAGTGGCTTATTACTTAAAGTATGTTCCGATGATTTTGATATATGTGAACCATGTATCAAAGGCAAAATGACTAGCAAGCCATTTTTCAAACATTGGAAATCATCGGATTTACTCGATATAATTCATTCGGACATTTGTGGCCCATTAAGAACTAAAACTCATCGAGGCATGGAATACTTTATTACTTTCACTGATGATTATTCAAGATATGGACATATCTACCTTCTTAAACACAAATCAGAAGCCCTTGAAAAGTTTAAGGAATATAAATTACAGGTAGAAAAGCAACTTGGTCGGTCCATTAAACACTTGAATAATGATAGAGATGGCGAATATGAAGCTATGGATTCTTTCTGCAAGGCGAATGGCATAAAACATTTGTTTACAATGCCATATACACCACAACAAAATGGGGTTGCAGAAAGACGAAATCGTACTCTCATGGAAATGACAAGGTCTATGATGGCTCATGCTAATCTTCCTATTCATTTTTGGGGGGAAGCCTTGTCCACTGCTGCGTACATATTAAATAGAGTCGAAACAAAAGCCAAACCTCTAACTCCTTACGAATGCTGGCGTGGAACTAAACCTAATGTTCAAAATCTCAAAGTTTGGGGATGTAAGGCACATGTACTTATTACCAAACCTTTAAGGGATAAATTGGGAAGCAAAACTTGGAAATGCAAGTTTATTGGTTATGTCGAAAATAGGAGTTGTTATCATTTTTACCATTCCGAACGTGGATTGATAGAAAGTCGAGATGTTATTTTTCTTGAATCCACTGTTCTTGTTACTCCTATTGAACATATTGAATTGCTCTCTGACGTATCTCAAGATTTTTCTCTTCCTTCTTTGTCACACAGTCCACATATTCTCCCCGAACCATCTAATAGTGGGAGCAAACGCAAATTACATGACATTGTTTTCCCTGCTTCGAATTCTGAGATAAGTGGGAGTAAGAGAGCAAGACGTCCATCTACGGTTTTGAAAGATCATTGTGTTTTTCAAGTTGAAGAACTTAATAACTTAGTAGATGATCCTACTAGTTATAATGAAGCAATGAGTAGCAATGATGCTACACAATGGCATGAGGCATTGAATAAGGAACTTGACTCGATCAAGAAAAATGATATTTGGGAATTAACTGATCTTCCAAATTGAAGAAAAGCCATTTGTTGCAAATGGGTTCTTAGAAAGAAATTCAAAATAGATGGAAGTTTGGAGAAATATAAGGCCAGGTTAGTAGCCAAGGGTTTCACTCAACAACCTGGAATAAACTTCGTAGATACATATTCTCTTGTTGCAAAATTTGCCTCAATAAGAATTCTAATGGCGGTAGTCGCAATGATGGATTTGGAATAGCATCAATTAGATGTTAAAACAGCTTTTCTCAATAGAGAATTAAAAGAGAAAATTTATATGATGCAACTTGATGGTTTCCAGAACCAAGGTAACAAGGATAAAGTCTACAAGTTGAAAAAATCTCTATATGGACTTAAACAATCTTCAAGACAATGGTACTTGAAATTCCACCAAGCCATTTTAGAAATGGGCTATGTTGTAAGTCCATTAGATCATTGTGTTTATATCTGGAAAAATGATGACAAGTTAGCAATATTGTCTTTATACGTGGATGACATATTGTTAGCAGAAAATTGTCCAGATATGATTATAAAAACCAAAACTTTCTTAGCATCTAGATTTGAAATGAAAGACATGGGTCTTGCAACCTATGTTCTAAGAATTAGAATTTCAAGAGATAAAAATTCAAAATTATTATATCTAGATCAAGAGAAATATCTAGACAAGGTGCTCAAAAGATTTAATATGGATAACTGTAATTCTTTAAGTACGCCTGTTTGCAAGGGACAAAGTCTTAGTAAAAGTATGAGTCCTCAAACTAAGTCTGACATTGAGGAAATGAGAAATGTTCCGTATCCTCAGGCAGTAGGCAGCCTAATGTATGCTATGACAAACACTAGACCTGACATCTGTCATGCAATCGGATTGGTAAGTCGGTTTCAATCTAATCCAGGTAAGGAACATTGGCAAGTAATCAAAAGAATGTTCAGATATTTAAAAGGCACTAAAAACTTGAAGTTATGTTTTGGTTTGTGTGATCTAGATATAAAAAGATACACTGACGCGGATTTTGCAGGAGATGTAGATGATAGAAAATCTACTAGTGGTCATGTGTTCTTGTTTGGTGGAACAGCAGTTTCTTGGTTAAGTAAGAAACAGAGTTGTGTTGCAAAATATACTATGGAAGCTGAATACATAGCTTGCAGCACAGACGTTAGTAATGCGGTCTGGATAAAACGTTTTGTTAACAGTTTACAATTAGGTATACCTGTCAGACCGGTCAGTATGTTTTGTGACAATCAGTCTGCCATCTCATTAATAAAAAGTGGAGCAAATAGCTCTAAAGGAAAACATATTGATGTTAGTTACCACTATATTCAGGACATAGTGGAGAGAGGTGAAATTAAAGTCAACTATATACCCTCAGAAGAGATGGTAGCTGACCCTATGACCAAAGGGTTGTCTCTGGAAAAATTCAGAGAACATATAGCTAATATGGGATTAAAAAATACCTAGTTAGGTGGTTTAGCTACTTATATAAGAGCATAGTCGGATGACTCTGGGGACGCCTAGATAACCGATGTTTTGCGACTCTATCTTGCGTGGAAACATGTGTTTGGTCAGGTAACAAGATAGAGGAACTGACAAGGTATGGATATCATAGTTAGCATGAGATGTAAAGTCCATAATATGCAACGTGCTAGCTAGATGATATTATCTGCTTGATCAACAAAAAGTCATTTATAAGGTGTGTTAAGGAAAACCTTCAGGAAGTACTTAACAATAATTTCAGTGCAGGTCGACACATGAAAAATGTGTACGGCTGAAGTCGTCAATGGTGATTGGATATAGACTATGAACCCATCACTGAAAATTGATGCCGTTCACTTGTTATATAGTGAATTGAAGTCATCTGGAATGTGTTGACAGTGGGAGAACACATTCGTACGGGTGCGGTCAGATCGGTGACAAAAACGTGCGTATGTATGGCCAAGTCACAATCAGACGTCGATCTATGAGGTAATTTCATAGATGAAAGTTGGCATGAGGCAAAATTTTGGTACTAAGGTTAACATGTCCAACTCATATTTTATCACCAATATTATTATGTGATCAAGTGGGAGATGAAGATATGAGTGGTGATCACACCATAATATGGTGAACCCTCTCACACCATATCATAATCTTCATTTGGTGATCAGTAAACCTTCCCGCAAGATGTAGAATAATCTGGAAGTATTTTGGGGTTTGAATTTAAACACAAAGAGGCACAATGCTTCATAGCATTGTATCTATTCCCATACATCATGCTTTTGGCAAAGGTTATCAAAATACTTGTAAATAGTTGGAGATATAGTTCTTATGTTTTCACTTCAAAATATCTAGAAAACAGTATATAAATAAACACTCCATTTACTTCCGCATTATCTATTCTATCTTGCGTGATAAACACCCTCACAGGAACTTCGATTCACTGCCATTGTTAAGTTCATCTTTCACTAACGACATAGAATAACTTCTCATCAAATACAAAGCCAAGTACTAACTTGGGGTGGCCATGAACACCTAGGGCTTGTTTGATTTGCTTTTGGGAGAGTTGCTTTTGAAAAAAAAATTAAAATTTTTGTTTGGTTTGTGGTTTTTTTCAAAAAAATTTCAAAATCACTTTCTCTTACATGTCAATCAATCATTTTTTTTCTCTCCTCTCTCATTTTCAATCATTTTTTCTCTCACACACATCTACTCAATTACAACAAAATTTTAAATCATCTCAAACTCCCAAACTCTAAAACTACTTTCAAAATATACAATCAAACAAATCAAAAAAATTTCTAAACTCTGTCCCTAAATTTTTTTTTGAAAATCACTCTCTTAAAAGCAAACCAAACGCATCTTTTCAAAAGCCCTCTTATGTATGGTGTATATATCAATGATAAAGTTCATAATTAGTAGTGCCCCCTCGACAACTAAGGCTTTAAAACAACGACTTAGCCTTCGTTTGGCAATGACTTTTCTAGTTGGCTTTTTGGCTTTTTTGACTTTTTTAGCCTGAGACTTTTTTAGTCATTTGGTATTCTTGTTTGGCTTTTTTAACTTTTTGGCTTTGGAATGATATATATATATATATATATATTTGTCTTTTTGCTTATTTTGTCATTTTTTGATTTTTTGATTTTTTTTTTTTTGTCTTTTTGTGCTTTTTTTAGTCCAATAGGAAAACTAAACATCACCTTAGTTTGTTGTCCAAAATTCTTACAATTGAGTAGAAGGTTGGGGTCTCACGTCTCCACCTGGGTATAAGCTTTATTATCTTTATATTCTCTTTATACTGGTTTGAAAATTTCCTTTTCACTGTGAGAGTGTTTCTTTACAATAATGATAATTGCATAAAAATAAATTAAAGCGTGTGATATTTCATTTTTTCATTACTAAAAAATTTAAGTACTTTTTAAAAGGAGGAGGCTCCTTTCTAATTGAATTCAATTAGATGGTGTTGTCGGCCCACCACGGGCTCATTACGGGACTCATCTTGATTATTCAAATTGTTCATTTTATAATGTCTTTCGAGAACATCATTCATGCAAAAAATCACGTTGATCAAATAACAACAACTACATGATTGGGTCACATTTATCTTAAAAAGAAATAAATAACAAATATAGTTTTTAGAGTAGATCTTTAAGATATATGTGACCCAATCATGTAGTTGATTTTTTGCATGGTTAATGTTCTCGAAAGACATTATAAGATAAGCAATTCAAATCATCAAATTGAGTGTTGTGGTGGATTTACAATGGGCTAACGGTACCATCCAATTGAATTATTAAACTAGAGAGAAGTCTCCTCCTTTTTAAAAATAGGTAAAACAATTTTAAATAGACTTCTTACCTATTGTTTAGTGCCGAAAGTTGAAGTTTTTATCAAAGTGTCATCACTTAACTAGAAAAAAATAAAAATGAAGGGATGTATTATTATGTAGGCTTCAATTTTTCTTTATCTGTGTCTACAGAGTATTCTCATAATTAGTGTTATAGACATAAAAATATATATATATATATATAAATTTACAAATAAATTATATGAATTTTTTGTCCAAAATAATGTGGTAACTTTGGATCTTATTATTTTGAAAAAGGAGGTCCCATCAATGTAATTTATTTTTTAAGAAAATTATTGTCATACCATTCTGATATGAAATTATAATATAAATTTTTTTGTTCGTGAAATCATTTTCCTTTCCTCATATAAGTCAATAAGTCATGCAATATAAAACCCTTAACAAATAGTTTAAGCTGGTAATGTGTCTTCTCGTGGTAATTGATTGTATAGTGTACATTTGCATGATGGCATTTGGATTGGATGGGCTTGGACTTTTCTTTGGGCTCTGCAGGCATGTCATGGACAAAAGTTACAAACCCAATTAACATGTACAGGATAAATAGATAGATAGATAGGAGATAGATGGATAAATAAATAAATATATATATATATATAAATTCATAACACATATTAATAGTTATATCTATATAATAAAGTAGGATGGTTTTTAAATTTTTCCTACACACATTTATCTACTAGGACATTTGGACGGCTTAGATCTATTCAAATTATAAAATAATGACTGAGATATATTTTTTAAAAAAATATCCTACATATACATTTTCTATTTTCCCGCTTCTCTATCTTACTTTTTTCTTTTTTCTTTTTTCATCCATCCTTCCATGATCCCACCTTCCTCTCTCTTTTCTTTTCTTTTTTTTATTTTTTATTTTCTCCCATTTTTATTTTTCTCTCTATTTGTTTATTTTATTTTTTATTTTCTCCATTTTGTTCACTTATTTTTATTCATATTATATGGCAAAATGTACAATCCCAGAATTAGGAGTCAGATTTTACTGTGTGTAGTGAAGATTAAATTAATGAATTTTATAGTCCACAATTAAATGAATTTAAACAATTAATTATTATTTTTAAATATATTGAATACATGATAGACTTCATAAATTTAGACCTTATATGAATCTTCAACATCTATATAATAAAGTAGGATGGTTTTTGAATTTGTCCTACACACATTTGTCCTACTAGGACATTTGGATGGCTTAGATCTATTCAAATTGTAAAACAACAGCTGAGATATATTTTTCAAAAAATATCTTACATTTACATTTTTTATTTTTCAGCTTCTCTCTCTTACTTTTCCCTTTTCTCATCCATCCTTCTATAATCCCACCTTCCTCTCTCTTTTCTTTTTTTTTTCTCCCATTTTTATTTCTCTCTCTATTTGTTTATTTTTTTTATTTTTTACTTTTTGTTCACTTATTTTTATTCATATTATATGGAAAAGTATACGATCCCATAATTAGGAGCCAAATTTTACTGTGTGTAGTGGAGATTAGATTAATAAATTTTATAGTTCACGTATTAAACGAATTTGAACAATTAATTATTATTTTTAAATATATTGAATGCTTGATAGAATTCATAAACTTAAACTTTATATGAATATTCAACATCTATATAATAAAGCAGGATAGTTTTTGAATTTGTCCTATATATATATCCTACTAGGACATTTGGATAGCTTAGATCTATTCAAATTATAAAACAACGGCTAAGATATATTTCCCCAAAAAATATCCTACATGTACATTTTCTATTTTCTCACTTTTCTCTCTTACTTTTTCCTTTTTTCACTGATCCTCCCATGATCCCACATTTCTCTCTCTTTTCTTTTTCTTTTGTTATTTCTTATTTTTTATTTTTTCCCATTTTTATTTTTCTCACTATTTGTTTTTTTTTTTTCTCCGTTTTGTTCCCTTATTTTTATTCATATTATATAGAAAAATGTACGATCCTAGAATTAGCAGCAAGATTTTACTGTGTGTAGTGAAGATTAAATTAATGAATTTTATAGTCCACAAATTAAATGAATTTGAACAATTAATTATTATTTTTAAATATATTGAATACCTGATAGATTTCATAAATTTAGACCTTATATGAATTTTTAACATATTTTAGTAAAGTAGGACGGTTTTTGAATCTTCAACATATTTTTGTCCTATTAGAACATTTGGATGGCTCAAATCTGTTCAAATTATAAAACAATGACTGAGATATATTTTTCCAAAAAATATCCTACATATACATTTTCTACTTTCCCGCTTCTCTTTCTCTTACTTTTTCCTTTTCTCACCCATCCTTCCATGATACCATGATCCCACCTTCATCTCTCTTTTCTTTTTATGTTTTTTTTATTTTCTCCCGTTTTTATTTTTCTCTCTATTTGTTTATTTTTTTATTTTCTCCTTTTTGTTCAATATATTTTCCACATATTTTCATACAATGTATGTATGCCCGTAATATACTAGGACATTATGGGCATACATACAATTTCCATATAATTATATAAGCAAAATCAATATTGTATGTATGCCCATGGAAATTGTATGTATGCCAAGCACATCTATCTATCTAGCTATATATTATATAAGCAAAAGCGAGTTTTCGTGAGAAGTTTTGTGAGAACTCTAAAATTTTATAATAAATTTGTGATTTTATCAAATTAAAAAATAAATTTAAATAGTGTTGGGATTACAACTATATTCTAATCCTAATATTATTTACACCGTGCCTTCAGACATGGGCATACACTAATATATATATATATATATATTCACTAAACTGTGATTGGGTCTTGAATTTAAAGAATTTCAAGAGAATTTATAGAGAAAAATGAAAATATTAATACTACCAATTCAGAATTATCTATCCAGAATTTACATAGAAACAACAATCAATGGTTCAAATTAATTTTACTCGTGGGCTCCACATTTCATCAATTTAATCTCCATCATACATACTCATTCTGGATAAATTTTGGACCATAATTCTAAGATCCCAGATTTTTCCAAATGAAAAAGTCAAGGGAAAAGTTTAAATGGAAAAAAAAAAAAAAATAGTTTAAACAATTTTGCACAAAGGGGGTATTGTCTGAAAAATATGTTAATCATTTGAAATCTGCAAGTTGGGCTTCAACATTCTTTTCAACTCCACCCACAATTATAAATGGGCTTCATGGGCTGGCGAGTCATATGCACTTTTCCTATATATATTTTTTTGGGGGACAAATTATTCATATGTCCTTTTTGAAAGATGTGTACTTTATTTAATCCTGTAACTTTTTGAGTAGGTCTAAAGGTCTTACGTGTTTTTCTTATTCTTTTTTTTTTCTCTTTCTCTTTTTGATATCCGATAACCATGCCTTCCTTCTTCTCTTTCTCTTTCTGATATATTGTTATTAACAATCACCATCGATTAGGGTTCACCAGCAATCATTGACCACCGACTGCTTATTTCGTCCTCACTGACGGTAAAGGATATGGTTTTCCAATGAAGCAGATGAGTAAATCTACATCGGATCCGGATAAATCTAAACAAAAAATAGTTGTTGGTGTGTAATCATCTTTATATCTATCTCTCTTCTTTGATCTATCAGTTTTTCTACTTTTTCTCTGCCACACACTTTTCTTTTCCTTTTTTCATGGAGAAAATTTTCATGTTCTAAAGAAATTATTTTTGACTTTTAATTATAAGTGGTGAAAATTGTAAAATTTTCCAATTTCAGTTTTTTTGGTGTTAAAATGAATCATGTTTTAAAATTGTAAAATTTTTACAGTTTCATAATATGTTTTTCAGTTTGATTGATAGGAATAAATACTTAATAGAATCATGATTTAAAACTGTAACAATTTTACAGTTTCAAAACTTACTTTTCAATTTTATCAATCGGAGATTATTTGCTTAAACCCTACAAAAATTGAAAAATAACATATATTTTCTCCATTGTTATGTTTTTTTTTTCTCCCCTTTTAAGTTTATCAATATTTAACACATTTTGCTATTTTTTCCCTCTGATTTCTCCTTTTGTTTTGGAAATATTTTGAACATTCTGATAAGTCTCTGACAATATTCTTGACGTCTAATGAGCGCTATGAACATTTTGGCGACATCCAATGACGTTCAAAACACTCCGACGATACTCTAGCGAATTTTCAGCAATACTCAGTGACTTCCCAGTGATGTTGAACATTCCAACGAGCCTCTAGTGATCGTTTAATAGAAATTCAACAGTAGTGAGATGTATCAGCGTTTTTTAAAAAAAAAAAAAAATTAGATTTTTTGGTAATAATAAAAAATATGTAGGACTAGTTAGTGCAAGCGTTTTGTTTTGGGATTAGATGAGTTTTGAATTTTGTATATGGGATCTACTGGCAAGTGTCCTTTATTTTTAAATTATTATTATTATAAGGTGAGACCCTTATTATTAAGGGTGTAAATATGGCCCAGGCCGGCCAACCCGATCCCCGACTCAGGCCGGCCCATGGCCTTTTCGTTGGGCCGAGCCAAGCCGAAAAGTGAAGCATAGGGCCTGGGCTCGGGCCGAGCCTGGCGAGCCTGTATATCTGTTTTTTTTTTTTTTTGTGCAAAAGATAAACGATAAATATATTAGGTATACAAATTATTTATGAGGGATAAAACAAAAGCAAAATAGTATTAGAGTATTTTAGTTAAGACATTAGATGTTTGGTTATATTTAATGTACAGTGGTATTTAAATTTAATTATATATGACTTATATTTTTTTGGTTATGAACTTACAACTAAAAAAAATATGAAATTATGTAGTTTTCTTCTTTTAAAATAAATAGTTTTATATATATCAAAATTAAACTTCCAATATTATAATCATTAAATTAAATAGATAACATTTGTTGAATGAATAATTTTTATTTCAAAATAAAATAAAATATTACAAAAATTTATATCATTAAATAAAATAGATGTAGATTATTGATAATGGTAAAACAATTGCATCAGTATAGATCAAGTACATCCCAATTATGTTGGCACCTACTAGCCTACCAATCATTTGCATTATATTCTACCTCAATAATTTGATACAAAAAATAACGAAATGAAATAGTGAAAAATAAATTGTTTATCAATCATTGAAGAAGACAGACAATTCACTCGCATTTCCCGAGAGTATGTCATCCAAATCAGGTTTGAATTCTCTCATTTTCACTTTAATTTTATCTTCTTGTAAACACATGATATGATCTTTGGATATCATCAGTGCTTCAACCATTTGAGGTGAAAGCCTATTGCGGTAATCGCTCAGCATTCGTCCACCTACATTAAAAGCTGTTTCAGGAGCAATTGTAGAAATAAAAGCGGTTAGTATATCATGAGTCATCTGTGAAAGCACAGGCCACATTAGTTCATTTTGTTTCTACCAATATAAAATATCAAAATCTTCGGTATCATACACTAGTGGGCTATCCAAATAATGTTGAAATTCCAAACTACTTATGCATGTATGTTGAGATATTCTTTTTATTTTTTTATTACTGAAAAAACACTTAATCTTTCACCTCGAGATGAGGCTGCTAGTGCATTATGTATGTCAGGACATATTTTGTGAATAACAGCACGTGGTCAAGGTGACGCCGAAGTGTCAGCTGAGGTGCCACGTGGTCTGGTCCTGACGCCGAGGTGATCTCGGCTAGGCCGAGGTTATCTGCGGAGATACCAGAATCCAAGATGAACGGATAAGAGACGAGTCCCAGAACAGGGGAGGGTCTCAGTTAAGATAAGGATAAGGCTCATGAAGAGTTTATCCTTATCTAGCCGAGAGTCCAGGATAAGCATTGAGCTTAAGTCCACTAAAGTGAGACTTCTAAATTAATCAGGTCACTGTTGGTTATAAAAGCAAGGCATCCTCGTGGGTCGAACGTAAGTTCTTTCTTATGAGTTTAAGCATAATTTGCTATCTTTGAGAGATATTGATTACTGACTTGATTGTTGGAGTGCCCCTGATGGACGAACCACTGTCGAATTCTCATCTTCTTGTGCAGGTTATTAGGCTTGATCTATTCTGCCGGTGCTTTACAGCTGAGTTCCCTATTTGGTTGTGTGGTCAAAAATCAACACCGACAATTTGGCACCGTCTATGGGAATGTAAGGAGAATAGATGGCTAACGACAGACAGAAAGAAAAGATTGGAAACGACATCCCTAGTAGGAGTGGTAAGCATGCCGATCCAAACATGGAGGAAAAAAACCGTAATGAAGGAACACAGGATCAGAATCCCAGGAAAAAAGACGTTGGCCAAGAGGGAGACACACCGAAGAAAGTAGGCCGAGACGAGTATTACAACGAAAGCGACCTCCAGGTATGAAAAGATAGATGCTTGAAGAGGGACGGCGAGATGAAGGGAATGGCAAACAAGTTGGCAGACCTGCAATCGGTTGTCAATTTCATGATACAGAACAACGTCATGCAGCCACCATTTCCATTAAAGGACACCTCGATTCCAGCGGCCAAGAACGACACCCAGAAAGGGAGGCAGAAAGCAATTCCAGCAGTTCCTCAGCAAGACAAAGTGAAGGAATGCTCACATCAGCCTTCACGGGATGCTGGGCAAGTAGAGTCAATAAGAGGAGAGTCTTAACGAACGCCTTATACCAAGTGAACTTATGCCAAGGAACATCAGTATGTTTAAGGGAAGGAACTTTGTTTTGACACGGTGAATGAAGAGAAGTCCAAGGGGACGCATAACGACACCAGGAGCTGCGCACTAAAAGAGCTGAAATCCGTTGATAGCAGGGCCCCTGTTCGAACTAAGGAGGATTTGAGGGACTACCTCCAGAGGAAGTGACAGAATGCTGAGGTTACATCACCTGTCAAGCCGAGAACGCCGTTCTCGGTAGAGTTTGATAGGTTTTTGTAACAACCCCGACCCATGATTAACATTAATCCATGCTTAATTATGCCTAATAAATAATTAAAGTAAATTGTTGCATCATATATTGCCTTATATGGGTTTATATCTGTTTAACGTAGAAAGATCTGTTCATGTTTTCATTTTGGTTTACGAATTGAAGGCCTTATCGACATCCGATTTGAAATTAACTTGGTTTATGTGTCATTTGGGATTTTTAGAATTTTATGATAGGTTTAATTGAAATTCGATTCGGAACGATTAAATTAGAGTAATTAGTGCCCAATTAAGACCAATTGATGAATTCCTTAATCCAAGCCTAACTAAGGCACTAGTGGATTCTTATATGCATCCATATACTCTCATTTCATTCTTTTTGAGCTACAAACGTGGGGAAAGAGAGAGACCAAAAGTAAGAGTGAGTTCAACAAGGGAGAATGGGTGAATTACTAGGAATTGTTGGAAACTTGAGGAGAGTTTAGAAATTTAAGCCTCTACACTTGTGAATCCAAAGTATAAGGTAAGAATTCAAGCCTTTAGTCTTGCTTTTGAGTTGGTAAGTTCATGAATACAAGAGAATTAAGCTAAAATTAAACTAGAATGAAGGAGCATAAATCATACCATGCATGCATGCATATTTCATGACATTTTGAAGTTGTCTTCAAAGATTTTCTCTTATACATGTTGTAATTCCAGCATGGTTTGAAGAATTCATACCATTTCTTACCATTGGACCTCATTTGATCATGTTTTGGAAGCCATGAACCCAAGTGAATACATGCATGTCATGTTCATATCATGTTCTTACATTTCAAGTCAAATTTTTGCACAATTAACTTACTCTTGGGCCTTGATTTTGTGAAAAGATCTTTAATTCTTAATGTTTTCAAAGTCTAAACTTGTTTTCTCAAGTTTTGGGGGGCAAGAGTTGTGTTTTGATGAGTTAGATTCGAGTTTTGAGCTAGGGAGTGCAATCTAGAAATTCCAGATTTTGCACTTCCGCTCGAGCGAATGAATCCACCCTCGAGTGACCACTCTGAGTGCGTGTACTTCCGCTCGAGCGACTTGAAGTCCGCTCGAGTGCGAAATGCAAGCTCCTAGAAGTTCTTATGTTTTGCAGTCTGCTTGAGCAACAAAAGTTGCGCTCAAACGAGGACATGTCTCTCACGCTTGAGCGAGCGTCGAGCGAGCATTGAGCTGAAAAATCTAGCAACCAGCACTTTTGCAAAAGTTTACAGACCACTCGAGCAACCACTCACATTTTGCATGTCCGCTCGAGCGAGGACCCTGTTTTCAACAATTTTTGTTAAGTATTTTCAAATGCATTTTTGCATCCTTTTTCCATCATAGACATTCCTGGGCCAAGCTTAAGACACCATAATGAGGATAAAGAAGTAAAAACACACCAAGATAAGAAAAAACAAAGTAAATGTTTCTGGGTGTGTAATTCAATATGAATTCGTTTTGTACCTATGTAGGTCATGCGCCACAAGATATCTGAGCTACTTACTGTATTCATCTATTTGGAGCCACTTGTTATTTATGAGTAATAACTCCGTAAAGTTATGTTAGACTTTGATTATTTTCTGATGATACGACATGATTAGTTATTTGAAATGCTACATTTTGTGTGAATGAATGATGGTCCAAGTTTCTTAAATGTACTCGTGGCATGGGTCATCAGGTCCCTTTATGGGTCATCGGAATGCCTTTATGACTGTCTCTTTATGGGTCATCGAAAACGTCTCTGTGCACACGAGTCATCGGAATGCCTTTACGGCTGTCCCTTTATGGGTCATCGGAAACGTCTCTGTGCACACGAGTCATTGGAATGCCTTATGGCTGTCCCTTTATGGGTCATAAGAATGCCTTCACGGCTGTCCCTTATGGGTCATCGGATTTGATAGCGCTAATGGATGTGCCACATACTATGATGTGAAATGTATAAACTCTGAAAATGAATATGATCAAGTATATGAATCTGTTTCTGATTTGAAATCTGTATATGCATAAAACTCTAATTTATAACTCTATGATGGACATTATTCATTAAAATCTTTATTCTGTTATTATTTACTGGGCTCCCGCTCATTATTTATGTTATGTATGTAAGCGACCAAGCGCGCGACCAGGCTTAAAATGATGCCTAAAGAGTTTTGTATTTGTCAGCCACCCTTTGTGCCTCCCGATGAGGTTCCGGATCATGTCAAGTCCCGTGGCTATGTTTTTGTACTTAAGACTTTGGTTCTTTCGTTTTAATTATAGACAAGTTTCTACTTATAAGTACAGTGCTTGGAGTGATGTGTAACAACTGTATCTTTGACATCACACGTATCTTTATTAAAGTTTAAGAATATCTTTCTCATATATGTCTTCATAGCTTAATGGACTATGTACATTTCTGTTTATTGCTTCCGTAGCCCCTAATTTCATGTTGTTTTGTTAAGAAGCCTTCGGTAATCCAAGGATTACTGGCCGGTTACGGCGTTTAACCTATAGGGGCGGGTTTGGGTCGTGACAGAGTGGTATCAGAGCACATGTACTACCGCACACACGAGTCCATATGAGCTCAAGGTGTCCTAGTAAGAAGTAGGGGCATTTCATCTGCATGTGTAAGTGTGTGTTTATTGAAAGTGAAAACATAAATCTGGTTATGATCATATGATATGGAAACAAATGATTTAAATATTGAAAAAGGACTATTTGCCTGTGTTCATAATGTTCCGTTTATCTATAGCAAATGGAAAATACAAGAAGTGATGGAACAACTGAATCATCCGAGGCTTGAATGAGCTGCATGGAACAAATGCTTACAGCTTTGACTGAGGTAATGACTCAACAACAACAGAGGCAACAACCTTTACCTACTCCGCCTCCGCCGGTACAAGTGGAACCAGACAATAATGATATTATCAACTTGACTCAGAAGTTCATGAAAATGAAGCCGAGAAGAGTGAGGAAGCCTTGAAGAAAATTCTGGTCCAAGAAGGGGATAAAGAGCACTTCTTCTTTCTCGGCTCAAGCTTGGCCGAGGATGAGGAAAAAGAGTTGGAAGCTTTCTTACGGGCCAACATAAAAGTATTAGCCTAGATGCCATACGAGATGCCAGGCATTGACCCCAAGGTCACATGTCATATGCTCAATGTAGATAGGTCGGCTAAACCAGTCATCCAGCAAGTGAGAAGGCCGACGTTGATGCATGTTAAGGCAATTGAGGAGGAAATAGACAAACTGCTGGAAGCCAAAGCCATTCGCGAGGTGAACTACCCTACTTGGCTGTCCAACACTGTGGTAGTAAAAAAGAAGAACGACAAGTGGAGGGTTTGTGTCGATTTCACCAACCTGAATAAGGCTTGCCCCCAAGAACAGTTTTTCACTGCCTAAGATTGATCAATTAGTAGATGCCACTTCAAGGCATGAAAGAATGAGCTTCCTAGATGCTTACAAGGGATACTACCAAATAGCAATGTATCCCCCTGATGAGGAGAAGACTGCATTTATCACCTTAAAAGGGTTGTACTACTACAGAGTGATGCCTTTCGGGCTGAAAAATGCAAGAGCAACCTACCAGAGGTTGGTAACCAAGATATTCAGACATCTGATTGGCCAAACAATAGAAGTGTACATTGATGACATGGTCATGAAGATCAAAGAACCTGAGAATCATCTGGCCGACTTGAAGGCAGTTTTTGACATCCTGAGAATATATCGACTCCGACTCAATGCTTCGAAATGTGCATTTGGAGTCGGGTTTGGAAAATTTCTGGAATACTTGGTTACCAGAAGGGACATTGAAGCAAGTCTAGATCAAATCAAGGCCATCCTTAACTTGAAAAGCCCGACATCCACAAAATAAGTGCAGATGTTGACTGGAAGGGTTGGAAACCTGAACAAGTTTATCAGCCAAAATTCTGATAAGTGTAAACCATTTTTTAGTATGTTAAAGAATGCCACATATTTTTTGTGGACAGAGAAGTGCAAAGTCTCCTTGGCCGACTTAAAAAAGTATTTGACAACAGCTTCGGTTCTGTCAAATCCAATTCCTAGAGAAGAATTGTTCCTATACTTAGCAGTTTCAGAGCACGCAGTGAGTGTAGTGATAATTAGAGAAGAGAAAGGAAAACAAAAGACAGTATACTATGTGAGTAAAACCCTAGCAAGTGCACAGACCAGGTACTTACCCCTGGAAAAGTTGACACTAGCCTTAATAATGGCTTCGAAGAAACTGAATCATTACTTCCAAATTCACAAGATCGTGATACTGATTAAGCATCCTTTGAAGTCCCTGTTGCAATAAGAAGATCTGACAGGTAGGGTAGCCAGATGGATAGTAGTGTTGGGCCAATATGACCTAGAATTTAGGTCCATAACAGCAATTAAGGGCCAGGTTTTAGCTGACTTTGTGGCCGAGTTCACACTTGGTGCCATCCCACATCAAACTCTGGCGAGCCTCGGCTTGGGGTGCCCAGGAGAGTAAGAAGAAACCCAGCTGGGGCCAAAGAACCCCACTCAAGCGTAACAGGAGAAAGAAGAGAAACCAAAGCCCTGCGACATCTACGTCGACGACTTCTTTCGCCTGTTTGTTGATGGAAGTTCAAACCGTCAAGGAGCGAGGGCAGAAGTAATGTTAGTATCACCAGATGGGAAAATGTTAGAGCAGTCTATTCGTTTGGGGTTCAAGGCCTCAAACAATGAAGCAGAGTATGAGGCACTGATCGCAGCGTTAAAGTTAGCAGGAATGGAAGCCGATAAAGTGGTTGTCTTCTGTGACTCCCAACTTATTGTGAATCAAGCAACAGACGAGTATGCAACCGAGATGAAAGAATAATAGCCTATGTCAAAGAAGTTGTTAGACTGCTAGCGTTGTTCCAAGATTGCTGGCTGCAGCAGGTTAGCCGAGATGATAACAGTCATGCCGATGCCTTGGCCAACCTGGCCAGTGCAATGAAATCATGGGAGGCAAGAACAATAATGGTTGATTATTTGTCAGGCCCAAGTATGGAACCACTAATCATAGAGTATGAAGCAATGTGTGTGGAGATGGGTCTAAATTGGATGGATGTAATAGTAATGTTCCTTAGGAATGGCAAGCTGCCAGACGACCGAAAAAATGTACATAAGACCAGATTAAAGTCGGCCAGGTTCAGCCTAACAACAAATGGCCATCTCTATAGGAGATCCTTCACTGGTCCCCTTTTGAGATATTGTGCATCCCTCCCAGATTGAAGACTTCTTGTATGAAATTCACGAAGGGGTGTGTGAAAGCCATACTGGGGGCAGATCACTTGCTCATAGGGTACTGGTGGCCCTACATGCAGAAGGATAGTGAAGCCTACATCAGAAAGCGCGAGAAGTGTCAAAAGTTTGCACCTTTGATACATTAACCAACAGTAGATTTGAACCCAGTATCCAACTCTTGGCCATTTGCCCAGTGGGGCATGGATCTTATTGGACAATTACCCCCAAGCAACTAGGCAAAGGAAGTTCCGCTAGTAGCAACTGATTACTTCACAAAGTGGGTAGAAGCTGAACCCTTTACGAAGATTTAAGATATTGATGTGAAGAACTTTATATGGAAGAACATTATCACCAGGTTTGGGATCCCACAGACAATAATAGCAGACAATGGTACACAGTTTGACAATAAGCTAATCAAAAACTTTTGCGCAAAGTACAAAATCAAAAAGTACTACTATATTCCAAGTTTCCCTCAGAGCAATGATCAGGCAGAAGCATCCAATAAGATTATCTTGGATGGAATCAAAAAGAGGCTGGAAGTAGCAAAGAGAAAATGAGTGGAAGAGTTGCCTAATGTACTCTGGGCATATCGGACTATGCCGAGAAGATCAATTAGGGAGTCTCCATTTGCCATGGCTTATGGCATTGAAACAGTTATCCCACTGGAAGTCGACATCCCTGGGATCAGAACCCAGGGAGTAGAGAATGAGACTAATGAGACATTTCTAGCCCGAGATTTGGACCTGTTAGAGGAGAAAAGAGAGAGTAGTAATTCGGTTGGAGGCATACCAGCAACAACTTGCCAGGGCTTACAACAAAAAGGTCAACCCAAAATAGTTTAAGGTTGTGAACCTCGTCCTAAGAAAGGTCGTTGGCAACAAGAAGGATCCTAGGGAGGGAAAACTTGGTCCAAACTGGGAAGAGCCTTATAGAATCATCTCGGTTACCGGTAATGGGGCATATCGGCTTGAAGACACTGAGAGTAAAGAGTTGCCAAGACTCTGGAATACTTACAACTTGAAATTTTTTTTATCATTAGTCTTTTGTTTTTCAGAGTTATGTCATACTTTTATTAGCCAACGTAATAATAAAATTCTAGTCTGATTTTTATGAATTCGAAATTTGTGTAAAAGGACTGACCAGTCTTGTGGCGATGTTTCCGAATGAAACATGACGAATAACTTAGACTTATTATATGGCAGAGTTGAATTATACTTGCATATAATAGAGTTGAACTAAGTTGGCGATGTTTCTGAATGAAGCCTGACGAATAACTTAGACTTATTATATGGCAAAGTTGAATTATACTTACATATAATAAAGTTGAATTAAGTTGGCGATATTTCTGAATGAAACATGACGAATAACTTAGACTTATTATATGGCAGAGTTAAACTATACTTGCATATAATAGAGTTGAACTAACTTGGCGATGTTTCTGAATGAAGCATGACGAATAACTTAGACTTATTATATGGCAGAGTTGAATTATACTTACATATAATAGAGTTGAACCAAGTTGAATTAACCTAGACTTTGCCATGTCAGTAGAGTTAAACTCAGAATAAAACTAAGTTTGCTTTAGTTGGATTAACAAAGGAACCAAGGTTGAACGCATCGGCTAGTCTTTGTTTGAATCTAACTTCAGTGAAAGACTATAAACGCATAATGTGAGCTTAAGTGGAACTTAGGTTCATATTAAGGAGCAGAGAGGATGAATGATAAATAAACTTAAGAGCTTGGGACTTGTTTTGAAATTTTTTAGAAAAATTTACAAGTTAAAATGGGCTTAACACTTGTTGAAATTTCAGAGAAATTTACAAGTTGGAATTAGCCGGAGTAATTATGAAAGAAGTATCCGAGGTACATATTACCCGAGATGACCAATCAGGTTGCCAAGCTTGGAAAGGTTGGAAGGGTGAGGTCTTGACAGAAGACAACAAGCGGAAGTAAATAAGTAATACTTGACTGAATAAGTTTAAAGAAATAACACTTGTAAAAAATATTTCGAATTATTTTTTAAGTGTTAGCCAAGGTGTTTCAAGTGTTGACTGAGACAAAGAGTCAATATTTATATCCGAGGTACTTTACCCCGAAGTGATTACAAAGTTAAGGTGTACTTTGAAGAAGTAGAAAAATATTCTAATTATAGAGAAACATACAAACATGCAAGGCATAAAAAGAAAAGCAATAAACATATATACACCTAGCCAAAGGAAAGTATGCATTCATAAAAGAAACTATTTCAAAGTCAAAAGCTCTTCAGCCTGGCCAAGGAAACTACTTGTTCAAATTACAAATGGGCACATTGGCCAAAAGAAAAGCTCAGATAGCAAAATATTACAACTGTTCAAAAGTAAGAAGAAAAAGTACAAAAGGGGAAAAATCATAAGTTCATGCATCTCCGACATTTTCCGCAATCTGCCCTACCGCGACAATTGGCGTTGTGTCAGCCTCGGCAGGCAGCTGGGCAGACCTTTCAGCTTGGACCTCGGCATCAATCTCACAAAGGGTGTCATTCAAGCTCTTGTTGGCAGTCTCAATCTCAGCTTTAGAAGTAGTTTTTTGAACCTCATCCTCTTCATCTTGAGTCAAGTTTAGGACTTGCTCATTTAGAGTTGAGGATTTGGCCCCAGCAGAACCTTCAGCACCGACTTTGACCTCGGCTTCTTCGTCTCCCTTAGCCTCATCCTCAGACTAGCTTGGAGCGGGACGAATGGCATGACAAGTTGGCTTTCGTTCCAGAGAGGCAAGTCGTCATGGATGGCCAACTCCTTCAAAGCAGCCATCTAGCCAAGGGTGTAATCCATGTTGTATGTCTGTTTGACTTGCTTTTTATATTCATCACGGACGTCGGATGCCCCTTCGGCATAGGCTTTCTCATCCGTCTCCTTTATCTCAGCCGCCTTGGTGGCAAGCGCTGCTTGTAGTTCTGTTTGGGCTTGGGCCTTATTTTCCTTGGCTTCTTTGGCCTCGACCTTGGCTACCTCGACAACGTTCTCGGCAGCCTTGGCGCGATCATCGACTTTACTCTGGGTCAGTTGGACAGCTTTCGCCTGGTCTTGCAAGCTTCGGATGCGAGCCTCGGCCTTGTTTAAGGAAGACAGGAGCTTGGCTGCCTCCGTAGTTTTCTTGGTTAGTTCTTTCTTGAACTCCTCTGATTGACTGTGAGGGAGTGACCTTGCTGGATGGCCTGCAAAAAAAGAAAGAAAATTCGTTAAGTATGGAAATCAGAGTTGAAATTAGACCACATATTACAAAATACTACAAACTTACCAAAATGCAGTGCTGCATCATCATTGCGTAGTTTTTGTACTAGAAGAGCTCGACCATCCGACTGATGTCGCCCAGAAGGAGAACGACAGTGGAAAGAGCGGCACCAACTTCCAGACTATTGAGCGCACTGTCCCCGGCTAGAAGAGGTCAGTCTCCAACCTTAACAGACAGGGTCCAAGGCTCGTCCGCGCGAAAAACAAAGGGCTCAGGCTCAGAAGACCCCCTGGACCTCGGTTTTTTGGATTTCGGTTGATCAAATGCCTCAGCCTCGACAGGCCTCTTCTTGGTAGATGCAAACTTCTCTATTTCAGCCAATTTTGAAATTGGCACTGTGTCCTCTGATTCTACCTCGGTGGCGTTGGGTTTGGCCTTGGCCCTTTTAACCATTTTTACCTTGGGTTTTCGTTAAGATTGGGAAGGAGATGAGAAATAGACCGACACCATGCCAGGAATGTTGGCAAGCAGGTCGTCCGGAATGATTTTTGCACAGCCCATTTCTTCGGCGGTGGCGGCAATAGTGACCTTGGTGCCAAAGCGAATTGCTAGAAGGGTTATAGGAGGGTTAGCAGCATAATGAGCCGATGCCTCAGATTCTCAACGTCTACAGCTGTGAGTTTTTTTGACAGGAACGGAAATTGGAACTTGGCGTCGGCGTTGGTAGTGGAATGGAGGAATTAGCTGAGGGGCAGAAGTCGATGGTTAGTCTTTAGTATCAGAGGTAGAGACCTGATCTGGCCTTGGAGATGAAGCAGGTGGAGGAGTGGTGGTGGATGAAGGAGATTTGTTTTTTCTAGGGACGTCAGGCAGAGGACTCCTATACATAAGGACGAAGTTGAGGAGGACTAGAGCCTTGTGCACTTCAATGGGTAAGCCAAGAAGACGCACCAGATCCCTACTTGGCACGTAGTATTGACAGAAGTCCTTTTGGGGTTGAAGAAGGGCTGCAAAAACACAAAAAGAACATTAGAAACAGAAATATAGATTAAGGCAACATAGAAAGGGACTTTGGGAGGGGACTAGGTCCTTACCCTTATTATCCCTAAAAACTTCGCAGTGCAAGGGGAAGAGGCAGAGTTCATCATCTGGCGTGAACTCCCAATTGCCTGAGATAATTAGGTAGTCATTTGCCATGCCTTTGTTAGAATTTGGGATATCTGCTATCAGCTTGTATTGCGTAGATCTTGGCTTGAGGTAGTAGGTGTAGCCTTTGTGTGTTTTTAAGCTACACATGGTATAGTAGTACTGGATGTCAGAGAGAGTGATTCTGGCATTTTGTTGACGTAACAGTTTGGTAATGCCATTGATGATCCTAAAAGAGTTAACGGCCAACTGCATGGAATTGAGTATATAATAGTGGAGGACTTCCCTAAAGAGGATACCTAGGGAAAGCCTAACTCCTCATTCAACAATAGAGACGACTGGAAATGGCATGTAATCCTGGCTAGGCATAATTGAGTCGTCCTTCTTAGCCAACCTCAGATGGACATCGGCCGGGATGAAAAACTCTTGCCGAAAGTACTCTAGTTTGGCCGGGTAGTCTACTCTCCACCTAAACATGCCCATAATGTTGGCTTAGTGAAGATTGGTGCAAAATTTCAGAAAAGAATGGTTGGTATGGGTTTAAAGACCTCGGCTAAAACCTAAACTAGCACTAGAGCTAGGGTTTTTACAGATCTAAGGGAAGTTTGTGTTAGTTTCTCCTAAGTATTTGGTTTCTAAGCAAGTCCCAAATTTTAAGTCTACGTAGAAACAAGAATCAAAGGCAAAAATCTGGAAACAAAGCAAGAAAAGCATAACAGAAGCACAATTCAGAATCAAGAAGTACGAAATCAGGAGTAATGACTAATTGGCAAACTTCAATTCATGACATTTGACAAATGAGTCTAAGGCGAATGTTCAGGGACAATGAAATCAAAGCACAAGGACAGAGGAATCGATTCAATAAGCAACACATGAACATTTAAGAGATGCAATAAAAAGCCAGAACGATGAGGAACAATAAAGTAGATTCAAGAGCAAGAATTGATTGTGCAAAACATGAGTAATGGCAACCAAAATCAGGGAACGAATGGAAAAATATATAAGCAAGTTCACAATAAACATCATATAGCAAAGAAGGAACACATACAGATTAGTGGAAGATTGAAATTAAAGGAAAAGAAACTAGGAACTCACTGATTGTAGTTGAAGAAACGACGCCAAGGCAATGATCGCCGGAATCAGACGATGACAGTCACTGGAATAAACCAACGAATGCCTCGCCGGAAGTAATGGACGGAGCAGTTGCAGGAGCTTAGGAGCATGAAAATGGAGGTTTGGGAAAGAAGTGTTAGAGAGAGAAAATCTGAAGGCAAATTGAATTCTTAAAAGTGAAGAGACGGGGAGAGAGGGAGAAGTTTTGTCAAAACTATGAAAAGGCGGCAAACCATAATGATATGCCTTGGACAACGTGTCTGTCAGGCGGTGTGTGCAAACGCGACCTGATAGCACATGTCAGGTGCGAACCAATGAGAGAAGGATGCGTGGCGAAAACGGTTAAGAAAAATCGTGCGTAACAGCTCATGAGCAGATAAAACTGTTGGAGTTCTTGATTTAATGAAGCGAAAACCTTGGCTAGAGGAACGATCTCGGTTAAGGAACTCAAGGAACTTAGTTCTTAAGTCTTGGTCATTGATAAAGATGGACAGTTGAGTCCTGGATACTTGAAACCGACGAGTCATGATCTCGGTCGAAAGGGAAGAATGAATTTTAGCCGACATAACATGCGAATAGGCGATGTAGGTTCCATCACCTTAAGTTGTCGAGGTAATAGAACCTGGGGGCATTTGTGGAGACATATTTTGTGAATAACAGCACGTGGCCAAGGTGACGCCGAAGTGGCAGCTGAGGTGCCACATGGCCTGGTCCTGACGCCGAGGTGATCTCGTGTAACAACCCTCGTACTGATTACCGATTAACCACTGAATTACGTACTGATTACTGCTAAACTGAACTGATAATGACTGATAATTGGATTAACTGAAGTACTGAATGAACTGATTGAAATCGAAACTGAAATTGAATAAGTATATCTATTGTATTGTATTTCTATCTGTTGATTGATTGATTATCTGTTTGAATTTATATGTTTAAACTGCTAATTGGAGGCCTTATCGGCGGCCGAACTGAAAACCGTTTAGTGTTTCATGATCAGTAGAATTTATTTGATTTTATGGTATATTTATCTGAAAATTGATTAGGAATGATTAAATTAGATTACAATGAGTTAATTGCAAACTTGGACTTAATTACCATATTGCCACTCCTAGTGGGCCACTTAGAATAATATATTAGGCCTTATTACATGTTGATCAAAGCTTCTCCTCAGCCATTTCCTTAGTCCCCACCGAAATTAGAAGAGAGCTAGAGTGAGAGAGTGATTTCATTTGGTGTATTGGCTTACTCTTGAAGAATTGCTTGGAATTGGTGTATAACTTGGCACAATCTAGCTTCCTTACCTTGAATTGAGACTTAGGTAAGTAAATCCATCTTCTTCTTGTTGTCTTGAGCTTCATCTTGCATGTTCTAGACTCCATTGTAGAATTAAGCCATAATATAGTGCATAGAGGTTGAATTATGCTTGGATTGTTACATGCATGGCCATTTTGGTGCATTTTGGAAGTTGAATTCATGGTGGATTGTACATGCATGTCCATGTTTATATTATAGTCCATGTTTTCAAAATGTTTTCCAACTGTTGAGCTCTTTAGAGCAAGGATTGAAGCTTGAATTTGGTTTAAAACTCATGCATTACATGTTTACATATTGTTCTTGAAAATGGGTTTGAAATTGGGTTTGAATTAAGCACCCTTGGGCTTTGATTTCTTAAATTGAGTTTTGAAACATGTTATTCAATGTGTTTAAAAGAGTTTTTCCAAAAAATAGCCCAAGAGGATCGAAAATGTTGCTTTTGAACTTGGTTTTGAGCTTGGGACTCAAATCTGGGATTTCCAGATTTCTGTTGTCCGCTCGAGCGGACGAAGTAGCGCTCGAGCGGAGAAATCGAGCTCCCAGCATCTTGCACTGTGCATCAGTCCGCTCGAGTGGAGTATTGGGCGCTCGAGCGGAGGACTGGGTGACACGCTCGAGCGGGCGTCGAGCGGAGATTTCACCTATCCAGTACTTTTTGGTCCGCTCGAGCGGGGATGTTGCCGCTCGAGCGGGGACCTTTGTTTGCTTGTCTGCTCTAGCGGGACTCTGTTTCACTGAAAATTCTGCAATTGTGTTCCATGCGCATCTTTGCATCCTCATCCCATCCTAGGCATTCTTAGGCCTAGTTTAAGACATCTTAATGAGGCTATAGATGTAGAACACACCGAGGCATGATAGGAAGTTAGTTATTGTACTTCCCCAACTGTTAAACTTAGAGTGTGTTCAATTTGTTTACTGTTTAGGGTTGGCACTCGGGGACGCGCTCTAGCATACTGTAGCCCAATCTCTGTGAGTAACAGATTGTGTAAAGATATGTTCAAAATGGTTATCTTTTGAATACTGAACAGAACTGTTTACTGAACTGATATCGTTTATTGAATGAATGTATGTCCTGTATTATGAACTGTACTGTGGCATCCTTAGCACTTATCGCTTACTGTTATTGTTACAGAGCTCTGTCGGTTTCCTTGTGGAACCATACTGTTTATTGATTGATGGCCATCACTACTGTTGGGTCTGTTGGGGCCCGGTCCTTTTGGACCTACTGTTTATAGGCTAATGGATGTACCACATATGATTGATTGACTGACATACTGAAAGACTGAAATGCTGTTCAATGAACTGTTTTCATTACTGTAAGGACATTCATTCATAACCTCTTTACGCATTATGTTATTCACTGGGCTTTAGCTCACTGTTTATATATATATGTAGGTTCTCAGCAGCCGGACCGGAGCTAGGAGCGTGGGTTAGTCCCCAGTTTTGTCAAGCCAGCCTATGTGCCTCACTGCGAGGTTCCGAGACGCCATGCTATGGCTTGGGGTGTTTTTGTGTTCCCCCACCTATCTCTTGACTGTTTTGTTTATTGTATAAACTGTTTACTGTTTGACCGTACTGTTATCGAGGGATTAAGTCCCCGTACTGAATGTTGTAATGATTGTATAGACTGTACTGTTTGAACTGTATGAATGCATGAAAAATGTTTTTGGCATACAGATTGTCACAGCTCAATGGACACTAGTTACTTACTGTATTGGCTTCCGCCAGGCCCTGTACTCTGTTTTACTGTATAACTGTTCAGCAGGCCTTCGGTAATCTCGGATTACTGGCCAGTTACGGTGCTAAACCCATAGGGCCGGGTTTGGGTCGTGACATCTCGGCTAGGCCGAGGTTATCTGCAGAGATACCGGATTTCAAGATGAGCGGATAAGGGACAAGAATCCTAGAACAGTGGAGGGTCTCAGTTAATATAAGGATAAGGCTCATGAAGAGTTTATCCTTATCTAGCCGAGAGTCTAAGATGAGCATTGAGCCTGAGTCCACTAAAGTAAGGCTTCTAAAGAAATCAAGTCATTGCTAGTTATAAAAGCAAGGCAC
Source organism: Camellia granthamiana (assembly GCA_036172215.1). Lineage (NCBI taxonomy): Eukaryota > Viridiplantae > Streptophyta > Magnoliopsida > Ericales > Theaceae > Camellia > Camellia granthamiana. The sequence continues at coordinate 49,717,707 of CM069916.1, read as the reverse complement.
CATCGTGGGTCAAACGTAAGTTCTTTCTTGTGAGTTTAAGCACACAATTTACTATCTTTGAGAGACATTGATTACTGACTTGATCGTCGGAGTGCCCTGGGTGGACGAACCACTGCCAAATTCTCATATTCTTTTGCAGGTTGTTGGGCTTAATCTATTTTGCCGGTACTCTACAGCTGAGTTCCCCATTTGGTTGTGTGGTCAAAAATCAACACCCATAGAGTATAAGTGTATTTGCAGATGCAGTTGCCTTATATTTTTCAAATAATGTTTTGCATGTTTTTATAATATAGGCAAATTATTTTTAATAAGTGAAAATATGTTCTAAAATTTTTTATAAATCAATTTCTTTATACCTTAAATCAATTATTATGGCTAAACTTAAAAGATAAGAAAATAGATCAAAATATTTATCAATTTTTTCTTTCACTACAGTAATAATGGTTACATAATATTTATTACCCATATATTTTACGAAAACTTTCATTATTTCTATTAACATATATAAAACAAATGGTGAAGTAAGAATATATATATATATATATAAGAAAATAATTTTGTTGCAATATCAAAAATTTTTAGAAAATTTTTATATAAGGTTACTTAGTGCCAATTAAGTTATGTGGGAGTCAGTACTCTTCCTCTTGATGTTATTGCAAAAAATAAAGCTATTATTTTTCTTTGTTTACAAGGTCTTTTTAACATATTATACGTTGAATTACATCCACTGTCTATATTTAAAATTAATTTTTTTAATGTCATACCTTCTCGTTGACAAATTTTTCTGTATTCCGAAATTCGATGAGCAGAAGACATAAATAATAACAACGGCATTTTTTATTACCAATACATAAGTCCCGTATATACGCATAGCTTCTTTAACAATCAAGTTTAAGATATAGGCACAACAACGAACATGAAATAAATTATGACCAACAAGTAATTGCAAAGTTGATTTTAAATGGGTTAAAGTCTAATTGTAATATGTTGTATTATCTAAATTAATGGTAAATATTTTATTTTGCGAACCCCACTCATATGATACATTTCTTATTTTTTACACCAAGCAAATGACCAATATATGAAAATTCAACTAATCTAAATGAAATAATTCTTTTATTTAATTTCTAATTATTATCAATAAAATGTGCAGTGGTACATTAATATTCTAAATCATTATTTGACCACAGATCAGATGTTAAACAATCTTTTCCATTTAATTTTTTAAATATGTTAAATAATTCACTTTTAATATCCTCAAATTTCTTTAAAATCTTGTTTCTAGTAGTATTTTTTGAAATGCAAAATTTTCATGAATCATTTATAAAAAAAAAATCGAGAAATTCACTAGTAGTAAAATGTTATTCTTTTTTAATAATATAATCAAGTACAGAATTTTGTGCACATATAGGATCATATGAAAATGTTTGCAAATGATCAGTTGATGAGCCCCTATTGCATTTGACTTTTAATATCAGATTATTGACTTTATAAATGTTTGTTAGCATGTTTTTTTAGATAACTAGTACCCCTGTAGATGCAACACTATGTAAATGTGCACAATATTTATATTTTGCTTTAACTGCAATTATACCATTAGGATTATGTACAGATTTTTTTCAAAATGATCTCAAACACTACTAGTCGTGCCCCTAAATGATGATCCAACTCTTAGAAAAAGGATATTAGGTATATTAGAAGGAGAATCAACAGATTCATGTTGTGTAATATATGCATCAATATCGACATAAATATTAGGAATATTAGGATCCATAGTAATGTAAGTAAAATAATATATAAGAACTAATAATTAATTTAAATAATGAATAAATAATAACAACTAATATATGTTCAAAAATAATTAATGTAAAAAAAAGAGTTACTAATAAATTTAATTCAACTAATTAATGTTACTGATTGACGAATGTGATACAAAAATTAGCTTGTTCTGATAAAAGTTTCTTCTTGCACAATTGCAATTATCACTTAGGGATTAGATTTCAAAATTAATTGAGAGAGTTGAGAGTTGAGAGAGATTGAGAGTTTGAGAGAGATAATTGTTTGTGAAAAATAAAATGGGAGAAAGGAATATTTATAGGAGTTTGGGAGGAGGGGTTAATTTGTTAAAAAAAAATTAGACCGTTGGAAGTAAAACAATCAAATGACCATTTGAATTTTATTTATTTATTTTTTAAATTTTGATCATTGGATGCATAGAGCCATTGGGAGGTCGGGTCGGTGAACTGGGTCGGGTTTCAAAATGACAATCCAGGCCCAAGCTCAAGGTCTGAGCTCGAACCCAAACCTAACCAAATTAGACTCACCCTGGGCCACAAGCATGCTTCGGACCACCCACAGATTTTTTGTGGTTGACCTCACTCTTCAATTTTTACATTAAAATTTAAGCTTTTTTTTTTATGTTTTTACATAAATGTTCCTTTTTTCAACAGCCTCAGAATCCTATAATGTTAAATAATTATAATTTTAATACATATTTTTTTATATCTCAAATTATTTTTATATATTTTAATGCACTTTATATATATAATTTAATATTAATAATAATCTGAAGGACTAGTTTTAGTATATTCCTTTTAAAAATATCATAAATGATTATTAAATTAAAGACGAATTATATTAACAATTCTTATAGTTTGGAATTTGTGTCACTTTAGTTCCTGAATTGTTAATTATGATACATTTAACTCTGAATTTTGAATATCGTTTCAAATAATGACGATTGAAGACATTGTTACTTCATTTAAATGGCAAAGTCGTCATATAATTTATTTTGTCTTGGTTAACTTATATGTTGTTTGAAATATAATGACATTTTTTTAATGAATAATGTTGAAACTTTTTTTATTATAAAATTCTATTTTATTCTGTTTTCAGAATCTATTTTCAGAAATTTTTCTAAGAAACTAGAAATTAAATTGGTGAAAAAAATTAAAAACGTATCATTTTTATATAATTTTATTTTTTGGGAGGATAGAAATAATTGTTTAAAATAAATTTTTTTGATATTAAATTAGTTTTTAAAATTCTTAAAATTTCTTTTATCTCTCCAAATAATACTTAAATTATGCTTGTGAAAATATTTCACCCCTTCAATTGAATGCACACCTCTCCACACCCTAAAAAATCTCTTTTAAAAATCTTAACAAAACTCACGAATGTGATTACTATTTCATCTCCACATATTTGTTTATGACCTTACAGTGAGAAAAATAAATGTAGGGTTTTTAATCTTCAATCCTTAGAATATATTATCAAGAAATTGGGTTAGGGTTTTTGTGCTTGAGAAAGAAGAAGAAAAGCCAAGTATGATTACTGTCAATTGCCCTAACAAGACTGGCTTGGGTTGTGATTTCAGCCGCCTCATCTTTTTCTTTGATTTGACATTGTCAGAGTTGATTGTTTGTTCCCGAACAAAAAAAAATGTTCGGTTACTTATTTCCGAACAAATAAACAATGTTCATGCATGTATTCTCGAATTTCGGTCATATGTTCAGGAGTTTAGTGTTGAAAAAATGACGAACAATTTTTATTATTTTTTGTCATTTTTTTAAAGAAACTTATTCTTATAAGGTCAATCTTCTCTAAACTAAAAACACCATCAAAGTTATGAAACTCTTCTGAGCTTTTACTGTTGTACTTCTCTCGTCTTATGGAGTTGTGGTTGCACAAAAAATTTTCACTTATTATCATTGCTGAAGAAGTGTAAGTAATCAAATTATTGTCATCGTTATCATCAGAATATTGCTGCCAAAGAGTTTTCAAGATTTTGAGAGTGTGCGGGTTTTGAATGTGGGATTTGGGGAAGATGGATGGGTGGTGATAGAGGTGGGTGTTCTCATAAATCCTAATTCATGGTGTAGTAGGTGTGTGGGTTTAATTATGAGATGTGGTATCCCAAAATTATTGATGTCATTTTTAGTAATTTTATTTGAGGTTATTATTTTAATAAAAAAAAAGAGCTAAAAAATAGGGGTCCAAAATAATTAATAGGATGTTACTAGTAGCACTCTTATTAAATCAAAAAATTCAAAACTAAAACATTCTGTATATTAAACATATTGATTATATATATTATTACCTTATAACCATCCATTACATGATAACTATCCAAAACATATCTATTAACTACAAATGCAACCATCTATTGCATAATAACCATAAAAAAATATCAATAAAAACAAATATCCATTACATGACCATCATCTAAACACATACTAAAAATTAATTTGGTAAAAAAATTTAAAAAAAATAAAAATGTAAAAGATTATCATCTTTATATTTATATTTACTGAGTAAAATAATTTTTTAAAATTTAAAAATAATTTTTTGATATTTATTTTTGTCAAACCAGTTTATATTTTATTAAATCGAGAGTTTTGCCATATGTCTTCAATTGTTCATATTTAGAACGCGATTTAAAATTCAGGATCAAATGTATCGTAATTGAATGGTCAGGAATCAGAGTAATACAAGTCTCAAACTATAAGGACCATTAGTATAATTTGTCCTTATATATATATATATATACACGTAACTTCTCATAAATATATATATTTTATCTTATAAAATTTTATAAATTTTTACAAATATACATAAATTAATTTATAAAAAAATTAAAAAAATCATAATTTATATATATTTGTATAAACTTACACAATTTTATAAAATAGACTCCGTTTGGTAGAGCTTTCAAAATATAATTACATGCTCACTTTTGAGTGTGATGCTTGTTTAGCGTTTTCAAAAATTAATTTCACATTCACTTTTGAAAACTCTTTTCAAGGCGAGAAAATTTGGACTAATCGGTCGTCCAACCCGTCATTTGGCTGATTGATCGGAATAGTGGTCGGTGTTATTTATTTATTTATTTATATTATAAAAAAAAATTTGTGATTTTTTAAAAAAATTATTTATGAGTTTTAAATAGAATTTTAGATTATGTGTTTGGTTATGAGTTGTAAATTTTTGTATCAAATATTATATGTCACATTACTCAATTTAAACTCAATTTAAAATTCCTTTCAAAACTCATAACCAAACAAATTTTCTACACTCAAATAATAATTTCAAAACTCATAAATTCAAAATATAATTATATTCTTAAATCATAATTTCAAGAATTTACCAAACACTAACTTACATATTTTTATGAAATTTCCGTAAATGTATAAGACATGCATCTTTCATACCTAAAACCCTTAAAAAAATCGGGTTTGAAAAGTAAAATAGGCAAGTTATTAAACGCCAGTACGAACCGGGTTCGCCGTAGGCAGTGGGCCCTCCTCGGGAAGAAGCGTGTGAATGAAGGGATAGTAAAAGCGACCCAGCTCGCTTTTCTGAAAGCGACCTCTCCTCCCCAAATTCTTTAATTCTTTAAATCCCCAAACGCCTAACAAACCGTCCGATCATCATACCATCACATAGTCAATGCGGTAGGATGCGATCAGAATCCAATCCAACTGCTACCATTTTCAGCCACATGCTATTTATCCTGTGCCTCACTCCACCATTAAACCACAGGAACAACATAATCTGGGGGCTCTCTCTGATTGCGTTACGGGGTTTTAGAGAGAGAGAGAGAGAGACAGAGAGAGAGCTCTTTCATTTCATTTCATTTCATTTCAGCGGCCAGTTTTCATCGATAGATCAAAGCGCATCAGAGGCTCTGAGAGAGAGAAAGCTTCGTTAGACAAAGAGAAGTATCGAATTTCCGATAAAGAAAACCAGGTACGAAATAAATAAGCCCCTAACACTTCTTCTTCTTCTTCAGTTTTGTCCCTTCTCTTTGTGGGCAGATTATAGCAGATCAAATTTCAAATACGCCTTTTTTTTTTCTTCTTTCGATCAAGTCCAAAATATATTTTTTTTCGACGAATCGTCGATGCAAATTATAGTCTTCGTTTGCTTCAATTTTCATGTAGAGTTCATTAAGTTGTAGCCGTGTGATATTCATAAGATCATCGGATTGTTTGCATCAAGCGGTTTAGATAAAATTTCCGACGAATGCGTGAGGTGTGAGGTGTGGATTCTTCGAGAACTAGCATGGATTGCATATTACTACTATATTATTATTTCCCAGCTCGCCTCGAACTAGGCTTCTGTTAAAAGACTATTTTATCCTCACTTCCGTTTCCTAAAACCCCAACACGGTGGGGCAGTATCGTCTTTTGGTTTCCACCGTGTACACGAATTGTAATTCTTACTAACTACTACATATTGACTATAATACCCCCAACTTTCTCATACTAACTTCCAAAAAGGTCTTCTATAGGAGGGTGTATTTGTCAAATTGAAAGTAGTCCCGTTGTGAATATAAGACCATGGACCGATCAAACTATCCTATATAAATTCATATTAATCATCGATTTTCATTGCGATCAAAGCATTGAACACGAAGAGAGAGATTTTGATTCACAAATCCTAACCTAAAATTGTTTTTGGTTTTGTGAAGGAGGAGAGAGAAAGAGAGATGGGTTCTGAAGGGAACAAGATGAGCGATAGCACGAGCTTCCAACCATCGGAGCCAAAGCTCTGCGCCAACGGGTGTGGCTTCTTCGGCACAGCGGCGACGATGAACTTGTGCTCCAAGTGCTACAGAGACTTCCGGATCACAGAAGAGCATGCCGCCTCGGCCAAAGCCGCCATGGACAAGCTGGTTGATGGGTTTCGTGTGGAGATCCGTGCTGGGTCGTCGTCTTCGGCGGTTGAAACCGCCGTCGAATCGTCGGCGGCGGTTGTACGGGCGGCCGGAGTGGAATCGGTGAATCAGGCGGAGACGAAGGCGGTGAACAGGTGCTTTTCGTGCAAGAAGAAAGTGGGAGTGTTGGGGTTCAAGTGCAAGTGCGGAGACACGTTCTGTGGGATGCACAGGTACCCGGAGAAGCACGAATGTTCGGTGGACTTCAAGGCGTTGGGTAGAGATGCCATTGTCAAGTCTAATCCGGTGGTTAAGGCTGATAAGGTCAAGAGGTTTTGAACTGAACCGAATCGAACCGGGTTTGGGTTTTGATTATGAATTGGTGATTTTTTTTTTTTTCGGTGGTTATTTGGGGAAGTATTATTAGTTTGGTTAGATGGGTAGTGGGAAAAGCAGTTTGATTTTTTTGATGATGTTTTTATTTTATCTTCTGGGGGGAGACTGTTGGTGTGAAGACAGGCTGGATGAGGCCGATGCCTCTATTGGGAGTTGGGGGTTGGTGGTGTATCAAGAAAAAGTGGTGGCGGATTCCATAATAAAAGTGGAACATTCAATTATTTAGCTGCAGTTGGCCTTTAAAGCTCTTGGCTTTTCTCTCTTTTATTTTTGAATAATGTTCCATGTATTAATAAATGGAGTATTACCAAACGATGTGATAAAATTTTAAAAATTTTAAATATTTGTAATTTGTTTAATAAGTGGAGACAATAACAATATCATAATATTAGTTAGTATAATAATTGATGTATGTAGCATCACCGTTTATTTTTTAAGATAAATTATAAATATACTTTTTAATATTTGATTAAAATATAAATCTTCTATGGTTTTAAAAATTACATTTCACTATTGAGATTTTTAATTTAATAACAAATATTTCTTTTTATCAATAAATCATCAAATCAATTAATAATTTTTAATGAGGTTAGAAATATGTTTTAATTAATAATTTAGTTAATTTTATTAATGTATAAGAGAGTAATTATGAATTTTATTTTTTTAGTTAATTTTGTTAAATAAAATTTTTTAATAAGGAGATATTTATAATTTTTTAAATTACAGAAAATAATTGGTACATTAAACAAAGTTTAGGGATGTATTTGTAATTTATTTTATTTTTTTATTAGTATTATTATTATTTCTATGTAATTAGTACGGATATTAAAAAATAAATAAAAAGAGTAAAGTGGCGAAAGTGACGAACTTGTTTACAGATAGAAACTCGTAGAGATTATACACTAAAATCATCAAAGTTTTGAACTCAGACCTATTTTCTTCCCCAAAAAAAAGAAAAAAAAATGCTATGAACTTCACGAACCTAGAATTTATCCCGAATGAGATTCGAGTGATTGAAATTAAATTTGTATAATATAAAAATTATGTGTAAAATAAAGTTGAACAATAATATGACAATTTTAGATAAGTTTTAGATGGTTAAGTCTGTATTTGTAACCAGGCGCGGAGCTAGAGAAGAGCCAGGAGGGTCACGTGACCCCCCGGGTTTTGGGTTGCTTTTTTTTTTTTTTTTAATACCAAATATAAAGAAAATATTTTTTTTAAATTATAAAAATATTTTTTAGAGGGAAATGTTTTTAAAATTATGAGAACAATAATGGTTATTTTGATTGAAAATTAAAATATTACGATAAGTTATATTATTATCTAAGAAAAATTTATAATTTTTTTTTTAATGTAATGGTGATATCTATTATTATTGTCATGCAGCCATAATTAATCTTACTATGAAGATATATAATTTATTGAATTGTTAGTTACATTTGACACATGAGGTTCACCTTCCATGTGTTTCTTTATTATTGGTTAATGATATCACATATCAATGATGACGTGGTATTACCATCATATTAAATTTTTACTCAAATTTTGTATAATTAGCATTATATAATTTAATTTAAGAATCATAACTTTTTTTGTATTGTTCATGATACATTAGTCATAAATAATATTATTTTTTTAATCTTTCTTAAAGTCAATTGTAAAAATTTATGTGAAATATTTTTGTAAAAAATTTCAATGTTATAATTAATAAGTACCCCCTCTAATTTAATTTTCTGGCTCCGCCGCTGTTTGTAACATTGATTTTTTTCACCCTATTGGCATGTTAAAGTATTAGTTTGAAGCTGGTTCATTCCTCAACTTTTATGAATGAATTAGTGGGAGTGTTTTGCTTATCATAAAATTGGACTCTATTGCAAGGGATAAAACAAGAAAGATGAGGCTGGTATAAGAATGTAAATTTTCTGCTAAACTTAATATTTTTATACATATTTTCTAAATTTATTTTACTTTGTGAATTATGAGTAAATTCGTACTTGGGAAATATTTTTTTGAAACAAAGTTTGGTAAATAATGCTGAAGCATTGGTATGGTTTTTCAAAATTTAGTACTAATTTGGTTTGTTTTGTTTTTGTTCTTATGGTTGTTTAATTGTTATTGTGAGTAATCTGAGATGCTATTAACATATAGGGCGATTTTGGAAAGTATGAAAAAAATTAGTTTATTAGTTTATTTGAGTCACATCAATTCTATTTTTGTTTTGCAAGTTTTTTCTAAAAAAATCAAAAAATTTCAATAAATTAACTTTTTCTTACTTCCCAAAATAAGCTATAATCAGCCTGATTAGGCCGAAATAAAGTAAGACATTATGCATGATTTTGGTAGTATGTCTTACAATGGGTCCATTTCAGTTCGTCAATGATCGGAGTGAATTTATTTTGTTGAGCTCGTTAGGTAGTTATCATTCTTGTAAAAAATTAAAGTTAATAGGAATGTAGGGTGTTCAGACCAGTTTACATGTAGTTCGATTAATCTTGCGGCCCTGAAATTAATGACTGAACAAACTTTCAATGACTCAAAGGTTTGAAATATTTGACCTTCAAGAGATTCGAACGGACTATCTCTTGGGTGGTATGCTATTCGGTTGCCTTCTCGTTTAGCCAAACTCCTTAGGATTGTTGATAGAGATATCGATAATGACTTATTCAAATCATATTTATTTTGAAAAAAATATAGATAGTCCATTTTCAGTTCATTTTTATTAAGACAAATATTACCCAAATAAGTAGTTATTGATCTAATTTTTTGTTTGAGGAATTTACTCGACTAGTCTAATAAAATGAAGGACTCAAATTATTAAGATGGATCCGAGGTGGATCATCGAAGAGGTGCATAAATGAATTTTCGCATTTTTTTCTAAATGCATGCATTACTTACAGAATATTATTAATTAACAATATATGTAATTGTTGCTTTTACAAAAAGAAGTTTTGAAAATTAAAACTAATAAAATTCTATATAAGATGTCATAAGAAAAATTAGATGTATTAACTATATTATTGGTTAAAAAAGAATGTGTTAGCAAAACTTGATAAAGATTAGTATTATTTTTTTTATTGACACCGAAGTGTCCGGGTCAAAACTTGACTAATCCTCAGGGGAGTTTTCCGCAAGTGCACTATGGTTAATTTAAGAGTTTTCACCAAATTTAATGACTCCAATAAATTGTTAGCTGATTGGTGCCTAAATGTTCCACATTCAATTTCCTAATATATACTTTATTAGTTTATTTATTTATATTATTTTATAATTTTGTATGATTTTATGTATTTATACATATTTTAAGTATTTGTATATAAATTACTGTAAATAATATATTTTGAATATTTTATATATTATATTATATTATATATTATGAATTAAAAAAAACAAAAACAAAAAGACAATGGGAGATATCGGGGCTACTAACAATCTCTATCATTAACATTTTCGATTCTTGAAAGCACTCCTCTAAAATCTAAGGCCTTACCATCATGCCAACTCCTTAGGTTAGATTTAATTATTATCTTTGAATCTCAAAAAAATTAAATTAAAAATAGAGAAATTACTATTCAAGAGATGTTTTGAAAAATTATTGCATAATAATGAAAAAATTATATTTTAATTATTAACATTTATAAAGTTTATCATTTTTCTGTAATATATTTTTTCTGACACACTATGAAAATGAACTGTGCTTCCTACACCCAGTAAAACAACCCCCACTGACAACCCCCACTGACGTGTCAGTGGGGGATTGGTTGAAAAAAAAAAATAGTTTTCTCGCCCAATCACGGGCCGATAGCTCACTGGGGGTCACCCCCAGCTGGGTGTATCACTCATTTTTCCTATGAAAATATCTTATTTTAAGTTGTCATTTTGGCAACCTAATTATACATATTGTCTTTTTATTTTTTTTTAAGGTTATATTACCTCTATTTTTTGTAAATTTTTTAATAAAAATTTTAAAATTAATTAAAATAACCTATTTTCAAACCACTTAACTTAAAATTTGACAAAATTATATTTGCCATTTCAACAAAACTAAATCATAAACACAAGAGAATATTTTAGTAATAAATTTAATAGTAAAAAATTAATATGTGAATTAATTGCGTCAAAATAGCACGTGTGAATCATAGAACAGTATAACCCAAGATTTTTTATTTTTTATTTTTTTTCTGGAACTATAATGTACCCAAAAAATAAATAATAATTTTTTTGAACTTTTACCATTAAAGTGCTCTTAAATAGATCAGAATTATCAATCCCTTTTATATGAAAAATTCTCTCATATTATTTTTCTATCACCCAATATATAAATCTAATCCCCACTTTTTCAATCAATAAGAAGAAAAAAGACACCATATGACACCTATCCTATCCACGTCAAAAAGTTTCTCCTTTTATATGGCCTCATTAATGAGGTGTATGACGTGCATATGAAGTAAGAAATTGAGAGCTGCCTGTTCTGGATCAATCACACCCGGCACTCTTCATTGCGTTTGGTTTGAATTTTTTAAATTAAATTTTTTGATAATTAAATTTTTTGATTCTCGCATTCTTTTATTTTTAGTGATTATTTTTTAAATTTTAAATATTTTTTTTTTATTTTTTTAGATGCACCGTAGTTAAATGTATCTAAAAAGTAAAAAATTTGTAAAAAATATTTTAAAAAATTAATAAATACATAAAAATACAAAAAATGTACTGAATTCTTATATTTTTTATATTTAGTAAATTTTTAAAAGATTTTTTTACAATTTTTTTACTTTTTAAGTGTATTTATGTTAGGCGTATCTAAAAAGTAAAAAAATTGCTTAAAATATTAAAAAAATTCAGTAAAAACAAAAAAAACACGGAAAATAAGAATGTAGAATTTTCTGAAAAGTGTTTTCTGAAAAATGAAAGCAAGCAAGCTGATTATGAGTCTAAGGCTTATTTCAATTCTTATTTTAATAATTTGAACGGTTTATTTTTATGAGTATATTATATAAAATATAGGGATATTTATAAATAAATCCTATTTCATAAACAAGTACTCCAATTAATCCTAAGTTTTTTCTATTGATCTGTTAAGTCTTATTAGTAGAGAGTTTCTTTCCGTATGGTCTTATTTTTTATTTTGGTGGTGTTTTGGTAGACAAGTATACCATTTTATTAATGTGATAAGTATGATGTGATACTTCAATGTAGTAAGTGTGTGAGTGAATTTTCGATCACACTGCCCTCCTTAGTGAATCAGCTGTAGAACACAGGCAGAATAGATGGCACCCTGCAATCTGCACAGAAAGAAAAGGCTCCGGCGGTGGTTCTTCCACCCGGGGGCACTCCGACGATCAAGTCAGTATCTCTCAAAGATAATACAAGTATTTAAATTACTGCTCGAGACTCAAAATTGCGTATCTTAGACCCGCCGGGAGTGCCCTTCTTTTATAGTCTTTCTCTGTCCTAGTCCCACTAGAAGTCTCACTTCTATGGACTCTCATTCTGTACTTACTCTGGACTCTACAAGAGATAAGGATAGACTCCCTAAGAATACTATCTTTATCCATCTTGAAGTCTTTCTTCATTCTAGGACTCTTGCCCCTTATCTGATCGTCTCGGATTCCGATATCTTCGGCGGTAACCCCGGACTATTGTATTCTCGCAGATAACCTCGGCAACTCTGAGATAACCTCGGCGTAACTACCACGACACGTGGCACCTCGGCTGACACTTCGGTGCCACCTCGGCCACGTGTTGGTACTTAGAAAAATACATCCCCACAACTGCCCCCTAGGTTCTATCACCTCGGTATTCTGAGATGATGGAACCTACATTTGAACTTCTGTTTCGTACGTCGGCTTAGACACTTTCCAGCCGATGTCATTCACTTCAGGCCGATATGTCTTCTTTTCAGGAACAAGAATTCACACGAACTCTCCCAATGTGCATGAGCTGTCATGCACCATTTTTCAACCGTTCCACTGACGCGTTTTTCCCTTATTGGTCCGTGCTGGCGACGCGCCTGTTGGCCGTCTTTTCTCTGCTTGCGCCGTCTGACGCATGCGTTAACCCAAGCTCAATAATTGCTTTTGTTTTGCTGCCGTTTCGTGTTTTGGACAAAAACGTTTGCCTCTCTCTTTCTCTTCACTTTTGCGTTTGAATACTTTACATTTTCTCTCTCTAAAGCTTTCTCTTCTTCGAATCTGCCATTGCCCCAAGCTCTGAGCTCTGCAACCATCTCCATCTACCATTTCTGCGAAGCTTTCGCCACTGTTGCCCCCGTCGTCTGATCTCGGCAAAGCTCATTCCGGCCTCACATTTTCTGGTAAGCAACTGGCTTTTCTTCCCCAGTTCTTGATTTTCCCTGAAATTTCTTGCCATTATTGTTCTGCTCCAGTATTTAATTTGCGAATCATTCACCTGAATGCGTCTTTATTTCTTGATTTTACATATGAATATTTGCACTGTTTCTCCTCTATTCTTGGTCTTCCGCCCTTGGTGTTCTTGAATCTGAGACTCCTTTTTGTTTTCTGCTTTGTTGTATCTTTTCCAGATCTGTGCCTTCGATCTTTGTTTTCGTAGATTTAGGTTTGGGGTTTGCTTATAGAACCTTCAATTCTTAGGAAAAACTGGAACAATCCTTACCAGTATATTCCTAGGTTTAAGCCGAGGTGCTAATATTTCTTTAAGAATACTCTGCTTCTGAAGTCAAATACCTTTATACCAAAACCATGGAAATGTGGCGCCATAGGGTAAACACCCCAACCAAACTCGAATACTTTAGGCAAGAGTTCTCTATTCCCGAGGACATCCACCTTAGGCTAGCTGGGGATGATGATTCCATCATGCCTACAGACAATACAATGCCCTTCCCTGTTGTAGCCTTTGTTGAATGCGGACTTCAGCTCCCACTCAATCCCCTCTTTCGTGAAGTTCTTCACTACTACACACTGAACCCTATGCAACTCACCATCAATTCCTACAGAACACTTAATGGTATCATAGCCTTAGCTCGGCAGGAGAATGTTAGAATCACTCTTGCCGATATCCAATACTGCTATACTATGTGCGCCCTGGACTTAAAAGAAAAAGGCTTTGTCTATTACCTCAAGCCGAGGTCTACCGAATTTAAAATCGTAGCCGACGTCCCAGACTCCAACAAAGGGGCTGGAGACGATTATCTTATTGCTTCTGGAAATTGGGAATTCGGCCTAGACAAAGAAGTCCATCTCTTCCCTCTTTCTTGAACGGTCAAGGAGGGCAAGGGTAAGAGCCCAGTGTCAACTGCTTAGCTGTTGCTTTCTTCAAGTTTTCCAAAAATTTTATCTGTTTCTGATGCTATGTTTTGTTTTGCAGACGTCCGCAAACCACCAAAGAGCTTTCGCCAATCCTATTTTCTGGGCAAGGATTTGAAGAAGTTACTAGATCTGCCAATTGACAAAAGAAAAGCTCCACGGGTACTGAATTTCATTCCAACACACAGATCAACTCTTCCCGACGTTCCCAAGAGGAAGAAGAAAAAGAGCTCCTCTTCTCTTACTGTAGTAACTCAAACCGCATCCACATCTCGGGCTGATCAAGGTTCAACTTCTGATCCAGCCGATCAACCTTCAACCTCGGCACCATACTTGGTACTAATTTCTGAAAGAAAGCGTCGGCAACGACTTGTAAAAACTGCCGAAATGGTTCGCCCGAAGCCAGTTGTGCAGGACCTTCTGGCCGACCTACCAGATGATGTTGATGCCATTCCGACCCAACCGATGCCCCCACCAAAACCCAGACGAATAAAGAAGGCTCTGCCAAAGACCAAGGCTACTGATGCTGAAGCCGAGGACGCTGTACCCATCTCTCAACTGGCCAAGAACATGAAGAATGCTTCCTCCTCGGCAAAAAGGTCTGCTGAAACTCAACCAGCAGAGTCACAAAAATCAAAGAGGCCGAAGTCTTCTTCTGGGACAACTTCAAAATCCAAGGTGCCCAATGTCCCTTGGACACCTGCAATCACTCTGGAGAACTAGCCAGTCTTGGCTAGTGACAGCGCTGATGACATAAACATTGACGTTGCACTAAGCACAGCCCTCCTTCTCCCAGGCGATCTTGAAAAGAACGCCGAGATGAGTGAGTTTGAAAATTACGCCTTTATGCTCCAACGTTGCATTCAAGTAAGTGACTTTTACTTGTTGACTTGTTCTTATCTTTTTCATACTTGTAGAGTTCTGTAATTAACTTTTTGCTTCTGTGTTTCTTTTAGGCGATCCAGCATGCACACTCCTTTTCTATGCAATCTTTTGAGACTAGGGAGAAACTAAATGATTTGAAGAAGGAGTTTACAAGCCTCCAAAAGATAAATAAAGGTCTTCAAGCAAAAATGAAGAAATTAGAAGATCAGGCCGAGGCTGCTACTAAAGCCCAAACACTTGCTGAAGAAAAGGCTGAATCTTTAGAGGCCATTAAGAATGTTGCCGAGGCTCAAAAGAAAGATGCTGAGGGAAAAGCAGCTCAGGCCGAGAAGGAGCTCGCGGAAGCCTTGGCCACGAAGTCGGCTGAGATTAAAGAAGTTGATGAAAAGGCTTACGCCCAGGGTGTAGCCGATGTTACTGAAGATTACAAGCTCCAAGTCAGGCAGGCATGCAATAAGGGATTTTCCCTGGGGTGGATGTCCCTGGGGAAAAAGCTTGATCTTCCTGCTGACTCACCCTGGCGCAAGGCTGAAGCCATTCCTCTTCCTTTCCCTCCTCCTCCACCTCCAAGTCAAACTAAGGAAGAAGCTGAATCTGAATCCCAGGCTGAAGATGAGGATGAAGACAAAAATGATGATGAAGCCTTGGTAAGGAGACCTAAGGATACCAATGAGTCCAAGTTTCTATCTCAGGGTGATCAAGTCATGGACTTAACCCAAGATGAGGAGACTGAGGAGGTGTCCAAGGAGGCTGAGCCAGGGCAGCTATCGTCTGACCTTCTTCTAGCTGAAAGAAGTCTCAGTAAAACACTTGCAGAGATCGACACCGAGATTGTGGCAGAAAAAGAAGCCGAGGTGGTTCTTCCAGAATCCTCCGAGGTATTAGCCCAACAATCTGTAGAGAAAGATGCCGAGGTGGTTCTCCCAGAATCCTCCGAGGCCCTTGTCCAACCATCTGCTGAGGCTGAAGAAGCATAGCTTTTTTCCTTTTGTTTTTTGTACTTTGTTTTTCTGAACAATACAAGTCTTTTTCTATGGCTGATGTGCCTTTCTTGTGAATCAATGTAAGCTTTTGCTAGGTCATGGTGTCTTAATGATATGCAACTGCAACCGTTTTTCTCTGAATACTTCAGTCTTTAATTTCTTCTTATTCCTTCTGTATGGCTTTATACTTAGAATATTTTGCATGACTTATTCCTTCGCATAATCTCCTCGGGGTTACATACCTCGGGTATGATTATCTGCAGGTTTATCTCGGCTAGGACTTCACCTGTAAATTTTCCATATACTTCAACAAGTATAAAGCATATACAATTTTAACTAACAAACTTTTCTCAAGTTTTAACAAGGGACTGAATCAATAAACTTAATTTCACTTCATTTTGTAAATTGCTACAAATTTTAACAAGTGAAGATAAACAATTATCTCGGCTTAACTTTAACTTGTAAATTGCTACAAATTTCACCAAGTAAAGATAAGGAATTTATCTCAGCTTAGCTTTAACTTGTAAATTGCTACAAATTTCAACAAGTAAAGATAAGGAATTATCTCGGCTTAACTTTAACTTGTAAATTGCTACAAATTTCAACAAGTAAAGATAAGGAATTATCTCGGCTTAACTTTAACTTGTAAATTGCTACAAATTTCAACAAGTAAAGATAAGGAATTTATCTCAGCTTAGCTTTAACTTGTAAATTGCTACAAATTTTAACAAGTAAAGATAAGGAATTATCTCAGCTTAACTTCGGTTAAGCATAATTTCTGTTCAACTCCGGTTAAACTTTATCTTAGATTTAACCACGGTTAAACATCTCGGCTTAACTTCGGCTAGGCATTACTGTCTTCTATCTGCCCCCAATGTGAGCCTAAGTTCCACTTGGGTTCTCATTATTCAAAAAACAACATTATGCATAGTTTAATAAGTTCTGGAAAATTCAGGTAAGATTTCATTGATCATATCGGCAAAAAGTCAAACAACATCTAATGATAAAAAAACTTTAAATTACAAGTGTTCCATGGTCTAGGCAATGCTTTGCCTTCACTATCTTCGAGCCGATATGCCCCATTTCCTAACACCGAGGTAATTCTGTAGGGCCCTTCCCAGTTTGGGCCAAGCTTGCCCTCTCTGGGATCCTTCTTATTGCCGACGACTTTCCTCAAGACTAGGTCGTTGACCTGAAAATCCCTTGGATTGACCTTCTTGTTGTAGGCTTTGGCAAGCTGTTGCTGGTATGCTGCAAGCTGGATTGCAGCTTTCTCTCTTCTTTCTTCTAGTAGATCCAGATCTCGGGCTAAGAGCATATCGTTAGTCCCGTTCTCAACTCCCTGGGTTCTGATCCCTGGGATGCCGATCTCCAATGGAATGACTGCTTCTGTGCCACAAGCCATGGCGAAGAGGGATTCTCCTGTTGATCTTCTCGGCGTTGTGCGATATGCCCAGAGCACACTGGGCAATTCGTCTACCCACTTTCCTTTTGCTGCCTACAGCCTCTTCTTTATTCCGTCCAGAATTACTTTGTTGGATGCTTCTGCTTGCCCATTACTTTGGGGAAAGCTTGGTGTTGAAAAGTAATTCTTTATCTTGAACTTTGCGCAAAAATTCTTGATGAGTTTGCTGTCAAACTGTGTTCCGTTGTCGGCAACGATTGCTCTTGGAATCCCAAATCTGGTGATGATGTTTCTCCAGATGAAGTTCTTCACATCCACATCTCGGATTTTGGCAAGAGGCTCTGCTTCTATCCACTTTGTGAAGTAGTCTGTTGCTATCAGTAGGTACTTCCGCTGCCCAGTCGCTTAGGGCAGTTGTCCAACGAGATCCATGCCCCATTGGGCAAATGGCCAAGGGCTGGAAACCGGGTTCAGGTCGGCAGCTGGCTGATGTATCAAAGGTGCAAACCTCTGGCATTGTTCACACTTCTTCACATAGGCTTCTGCATCTTTTTGCATATAGGGCCACCAATACCCCTGGGTAATGGCCCTGTGAGCTAACGATCTGCCCCCTGCGTGGCTTCCACAAACTCCTTCATGAACTTCATATAAAAAGTCTTCGACCTGAAGAGGGTGTACACACTTTAAAAGAGGTCCAGTGAAGGATCTTCTGTAGAGATGTCCTTCTGCTGTCAAACTGAATCTTGCCGACTTCAATCTGACTTTGTGTGCTTCCTTTCGGTCTTCTGGCAGCTTTCCCTCTTTTAGGAATGCAATAATTGCATCCATCCAGCTGGGTCCCATGTCCACACATAATGCCTCTTGCATTGTGTTCGGTGGCTCTATGCTCGGGCCTGATAGGTAGTCGATCATTATTGTCCTCGTCTTTCCGGTTTTCATTGAGCTTGCTAAATTGGCCAACGCGTCGGTGTGGTTGTTATCGTCTCGGCTAACCTGAAGAAGTCGGCAGTTTTGAAACATGTCTGCCAGCCTGATGACTTCTTTTGCGTATGCCGACATCCTTTCATCTCGGTCAGCAAACTCTCCTGTAGTTTGATTCACTATAAGTTGTGAGTCACAAAAAACGATTACCTCATCTGCCTCTGCTGCTACTGCCAGCTTCAGTCCAGCAATCAGTGCTTCATATTCCGCCTCATTGTTCGAGGCTTTGAACCCCAGTCGAATGGACTGCTCCAATATCTCTCCAGCGGGGGAAATTAACACTACTCCTGCCCCTACCCCCTGCCGGTTTAAGCTCCCATCAACAAAAAGTTGAAAGGAGTCGCCGATGTAAATGCTGCAGGGTCTGAGTTTTTCCTTCCTTGGTTCTTTAGCCTTTGGCTGGGCTTCTCCTTCCTTGTTTGGACATCGTTCATCTCGGCTCAACGGAGCCCGATGTTCGATGTATTCTGGCAAGAACTCGGCCACGAAGTCGGCCAAGACTTGGCCCTTCATTGCTGTTCTCGGCCTGAACTCCAGGTCATATTGGCCCAAAACTACGACCCATCTTGCTATTCTTCCAGTTAAGTCTCCTTGTTGCAACAAGGACTTCAGTGGGTGCTCTGTCAGAACCACTATCTTGTGAGCCTGAAAGTAATGGTTTAGCTTCTTTGAGGCCATTACCAAGGCCAGCATTAATTTCTCCAGTGGTAGATACCTTGTTTCTGCATCGGCCAAGGTTTTACTCACATAGTAAACAGCCTTCTGCTCTCCCTTCTCTTCTCGGATTATCACAGCACTTACTGTGTGCTCAGAAACTGCTAAGTATAGAAACAGCTCCTCCCCAGGTTGAGGTGTTGAGAGGACTGGAGCCGTGGTAAGATATTTCTTCAGGTCGGCCAGAGCGGCTTCACATTCCTCTGTCCATAGAAAATCCGCGGCCTTTTTCACCAGGTTGAAAAAAGGTTTACATTTGTCCGAACTTCGGCTTATGAACCTGTTTAGGGCTGCGGCCCTTCCAGTAAGCATTTGAACCTGTTTAGCCGATGTCGGACTTTGTAATTCCAGGATGGCCTTGATCTGATCTGGGCTGGCTTCAATGCCCCTTCTAGTCACTAGATATCCCAAGAACTTACCGGATCCGACTCCAAACGCGCACTTCGATGCGTTGAGTCGGAGCCGATATGTTTTTAGTATGTCAAAGACCTCTTTTAGGTCAGCAAGATGATCCTTTGGTTCCTTGGTCTTCACGACCATGTCATCAATGTAGACTTCTACTGTTCGGCCAATCAAGTGTTTGAACATCTTGGTCACCAGCCTTTGATAGGTTGCTCCTGCGTTTTTCAACCCAAAAGGCATGACTTTGTAACAATACAGACCTTTTGGAGTGATAAACGCTGTCTTCTCCTCGTCTGGGGGGTACATGGCTATCTGGTGATATCCCCTATAAGCATCCAAGAAGCTCATCCTTCCATGTCCAGATGTGGCGTCCACCAACTGGTCGATCTTTGGCAGAGGGAAGCTGTCTTTGGGACAAGCTTTGTTCAAGTTTGTAAAATCTACGCAGACCCTCCACTTGCCATTCTTCTTCTTTACTACCACGGTGTTTGACAACCATGTCGAATAATTGGCTTCTCTGATGGCCTTGGCCTCCAGAAGTCTGTCCACCTCATCCTCCACTGCTTCGACGTGCATCAACGTCGGTCTTCTGGCTCATTGTATTACAGGTTTGGCCGACCTGTCAACGTTGAGTCTGTGACATGTGACCTCGGGGTCAATGCCAGGCATTTCATAAGGTGTCCAGGCGAACACCTCAATATTCTTCCTCAGAAAGGCTTCCAGCTCCCTTTCCTCTTCTTCGGCTAATCCTGTGCCGAGAAGAAAG